>CM055122.1:1235415417-1236056065 GCA_029206835.1 Rana muscosa
AGGTCAGAGATTTTATTTGCTGCAACACGGAAGGGGCTGTATATGCCCTAGAATGTAGTTGTGGCCTACAGTACATAGGACGCACAAAAAGACCCTTGAGGATACGCATTAAGGAACACGTACAAAACATAATAAAAGGCTTTGATAAGCACAACGTATCTAAACACTTCCTATTACACCACAATAAAGACCCGTCAGAATTAAAATTTTGGGGAATCGAACCATACACCAAACACTGGCGGGGGGGCCATAAGGTGAGGACTCTAAGTCAATTAGAGTCCAAATGGATTTTCACCCTCGACACTTTTGTGGGTGTTGTGGTTTTTAGATAACCAACAAAATGACAGCGTCCATATGAAAAGACGTCCCACAAGAAAATGGCCGCCAATGATAGTTTACATTGGACCACAAGAAAATGGCCGCCGCATTCATTAGTATAGTATCTCTATTTAAAGACAACAATCATGCCTTCCCATCATCCCCTGATGAAGTCACGTGACCGTGACGCCACGCGTAGGGACGGAAAAGGCATAGAGACAGACGGAGGCTAACGAGCTCGCCGCTCGTATGAGATAAGTTTTTGCACTTAATGTTAATGTGAGTACCTAGTATATGCGCCGAATAAACGTACCCTGCTGGTTTTTACATACTTCACTATCGAGATATCCCTTGTTTCCTTTTGCTTCTTGCAAACCCTGGTGCCATTTGAGAGATAACCCAGCACTTAGGATCCAGTGACTGACCCAGGACCCCATGTGAGGAACCAACATTCCCATTGCTTTCATATGCGGTTACCTTGCTACCGCAAGGTAAGAGGCCACCCTCACTTCATAGTGTGTGCTGCACAGAACAAGAGATAATTTTATCTCTATACCACCCTGCATGAAAAACGGGACACTCATTTTTGAAGAGAGCACTTCTGTTGCTACTAGCACCACCAGCGGATGCATTTTTGAATTCATTGAACTGTTGCTGCTTTAGTTCACATTGGACACTTATGTTTTTTAGCACATTGTGCACATTGTTTCAGACACTTGCACAGGAACTGTGTGATTAACGGCTGTTGCACATTGCAGCCGTTCATGTATTTAATTTCTATTTTGCACTTTATTGTCACTTTATTGATATATTGATATATTGACAGTCTGCACATTGCACTTTGGCAGTTCACATTGCGACTTGGTCTTATGTTTTAAGCTTATGTGTATACCCCAAGTTGCATCACTATTTTAAGCTTCATTTTATTCACATATTATTATTTTATTCCCAATTGGATTTATTTTCTACCAGTATTTTATTCTGTATTTTATTCATATTAGCATTTATGCACTTTTGGATTTAATATTATATTATATTTTTTTACCGAGCATAGAGGTTACCCCTCACGCAGTATATATTTTGAACAGCGCAACACCACATTTTTACCTCCATTTATCACTATTAGTGTGTCAGCATATTGTAGGGTCTAATTACAGAGTTCTTGGAATTGGTATGGGAACCCAACATTTTCAGCATCTCCATCCAGGTCATTGCTTTGCATGGAGGCAACCTCTGGCATTCTCCTAACCTTTACAAAGTGATGATTGTGGCAGGAAGAAAGAGCTAAACTAATAAGAGGAACTCACTGTCTGGTGGTGGGAAGAACAGGACGTTCAACAGAATTGAAGTGTGCTGATGGACATCCCTAGAGATGGACGGACAGAGGACTATATCTGTCAGCTGGTTGTGGCTCCATCAACTATTTGAGTGTTCCTTATCAACACATGGATGGACCCTGATACCTCCAACAACTATGCACTCCTAAAATGAGACAAAATGGCTCCCAGATTGTTTCTAGGCAGGGGGGAGGGATGTTGGGACAAGGCCCAACTGAAGATTATAGGGTGAATCAACCACAAATCGATTGGTAATGTATCAAAAATAGAAAATACTTTATTGGTTGAATGCTACATAATAGAGAATACACATTTCATCCTAACTATATGACGTGAGTCATAGAGGAGAAAGGGGTTTCTCCCAAACCTAAACAAACTAGTAATAATAATAAAATCAGTAAACATGAATGAACATACACAGTGCACTGTTGAAGGGAAATAAAAAAGATGGCCAGAGTGGACCAGGACCACCCGCTCAACTAGTAAATGTCGACAGAACACGAAATTTTAGAGATTCACAATCAGGGAATCTCTTTGAAATTAAGTATTTTATTAATTGTAGTACAGCACGAGTGCTGTATATCCTGGAATGCCCATGCCACCTCCTCTATGTTGGCAAAACAAAACGCCAACTCAGGGTAAGGTTTGCAGAACATTTAAAAAGCATTCGCCTTAAAGAAGATACTCCAGTGGCACAACATTTTCTGAAATACCACGAAGGCAAAACACAAGGCCTTCGCGTTAAGGGGTTCTATGCGCTCCATTTATCAGAAAGACGGGGTGACTTTGATTCCGTTCTGATCCGATATGAAAAATCCTGGATCTTTAGGCTCCAGACACTTCAACCTAAAGGCTTAAACACAGAAATGAGCCTGAAAGTATTTCTGGAACCTTAAAAGTATAAAAAAGTATATATAAATCAGCTAAAAAATCAGGATTCGTGTAAATCACTGTCCCCCTCAGTATAAATGCCAAAAGCAATCCCTGCAATAATATTTAAATTGAAGGCCTTTTTGAGTCAGTTTATTATTTAAAAATTGCAGAGCGCTATATGCAAACACTAAGGTTCATCTAGCTTCAAGTATATTTTTCTTTGAAAACACAGTATTTGTGTATTTTTATTTTTATTCTCAGCCAATATTCTGTGGATGTGTATTCTGTACATGGATTTTAACACTATCTGTTGTCACCACAAGATGGCGCCTCTCTGTCAATTAGTGGTACTAGGCTCGTGATTGGCTAACTAAAGCTACTTAATAGGAGCATCAATAGTCCACTAATACATTAAGATGAAGTGACATACATGTCACGAAACGCGTCATGTCCGACGTAGTTGTTCTGAGTTTGCACTAGTTCCCCTCGCTCCTCTCCTCTCCTCTCTGAAGAGCACTTCCGTTATAGTACATTGAAAACCTACATGGGATTGAGAAAGACAGACTGTTTGCCCCCAGAGGCTAAAGCCTGAAATTACATCGGCTTCAAAACTCTGATGTGAAACAGCGTGTTGGTTGAAACCAAACCCTCACAGCCCAATGCCGTGTAATCGAATCTGCAGGACGCAGCAGTAACACGTGACCGGACGGAGAGACGTTCCCAACGCTGTAAACATTCACACATGCATACAAGCCGGATGTAAGCTCGTGGAAGAGAGCAGTAACAGTCGTCAATGATATTGAGTCTGGGGATATTTTAGAAGTCAAGCAGTATCAGCACAAACGGCTTTTTGGTGACGGATGGACTACGGGATTGATCTCTTGGATGGGTAAGCCAGCAAACTGTTATATGGTTACCCTCCACAACCAATCTCACCGCATCATGCAATGCTTGCATTATGTAATATCTCCAGCTCCTTTGAATAGACTTTTCGCAATAGGCTCTCTTTCACAGGAACTCTTTGTTACATCTCCCTGTGTAATGTAACAAGCTTACATCTAATCTGTCTACATAAATGCTATAGCCTCACCACTCACATTAAGCATATTTATGGCTATATGTAACCGTGGGATATGCCTATTGAGCATCAATAAATATCTGTAAACCAATCAGTGCTGTTCCAATCATCCCCCCTTGGTTTTGATCAGCAACCACTGGATGAACGTTTACTCATTATTTTCCATATAGGACTCAGACAGTGTCTTTCTTCGGGTGTAATATCAGCATCCAGCTACACAATTTTTTGAATTCCCCATGATACAAAACCCACTGCAGGTTTCCTTCATTTTTTGACATTAATAATGTCCGGCTATTCAGTGTTCATTTATTAGCAGGGACGCGGGGATTAGTTGAACGGGTGGTCCTGGTCCACTCTGGCCATCTTTTTTATTTCCCTTCAACAGTGCACTGTGTATGTTCATTCATGTTTACTGATTTTATTATTATTACTAGTTTGTTTAGGTTTGGGAGAAACCCCTTTCTCCTCTATGACTCACGTCATATAGTTAGGATGAAATGTGTATTCTCTATTATGTAGCATTCAACCAATAAAGTATTTTCTATTTTTGATACATTACCAATCTATTTGTGGTTGATTCACCCTATAATCTTCAGTTGGGCCTTGTCCCAACATCCCTCCCCCTTTTTATTTTCTCTAGTGTAATTTGGTTAGGAGGATCCCGTTTTTTGATTTAACGAATCAATCGTTTGGTATCATATATGTATATTGTCTCACTGTGAATCAGGTAACTTTCCCTTTTGTTCAGGAACAGGGATGAGCCGAACACCCCCCTGTTCGGTTCGCAGCAGAACCTGCGAACAGACAAAATGTTCGTGTAAACTTTAGAACCCTATTAAATACAATGGACTCGAACGTTCGAAATCTAAAGTGTTAATTATAAAGGCTAATATGCAAGTTATTGTCCTAAAAAGTGTTTGGGGACCCGGGTCCTGCCCCAGGGGACATGTATCAATGCAAAAAGAAGTTTTAAAAACGGCCGTTTTTTTGGGAGCAGTGATTTTAATAATGCTTAAAATGAAAAAATAAAAGTGAAATATTCCTTTACATTTCGTACCTGGGGGGTGTGTATGATATGCATGTGAAGTGGCGCATGTTTCCCGTGCTTAGAACTGTCCCTGCAAAAAATGTCATTTTTGAAAGAAAAAAATGCATTTAAAACTAACTCGCGGCTATTAATGAATTGTCGGCTCCCGGCAATACATACAAAAGTCATTGATAAAAAAAAAAAAAAAAGCGTGGGTGTTCCCCAGAATTCAATTACCAGGCCCTTCAGGTCTGGAATGGATATTAAGGGGAACCCTGCCGCAAATTAAAAAAAAAAATTGACGTGGGGTTCCCCCAAATATCCATTCCAGGCCCTTCAGATCTGGCATGGATTTTAAGGGGAACTCCACCCCAAATTTAAAAAAAAAATGACGTGGAGTCCCCCTAAAAATCCATACCAGACCCCTTATCCGAGCACGCAACCTGGCCGGCCGCAGGGGAAAAGGGGGGGATGAGAGAGCGGCCCCCCCTCCCTCCTGAACCGTACCAGGCCACATGCCCTCAACATGGGGAGGATGTCCCCATGTTGATGGGGACAAGGGCCTCATCCCCACAACCCTTGCCCGGTGGTTGTGGGGGTCTGCGGGCGGGGGGCTTATCGGAATCTGGAAGACCCCTTTAACAAAGGGGACCCCCAGATCCCGGCCCCCCCCTATGTGAATTGGTAAGGGGTACATTGTACCCCTACCATTTCACGAAGAAAGCGTAAAAAAATGTTTAAAAAAACACACAAACACCTTGAAAAAGTCCTTTATTTAAAAAAAAACATTCCAGCGGTGAAATCCAGTGTCCCGCGGCGATCCCGATGTCCAGCGCTGTCCTTCATTGGTTGTGCCTGAGCGGACCTGATGGGGAACTCCCTCTCAGTATTTTAAATGTATAGACCCGCCCCTTCTAAAGTTCCCCATCAGGTCCGCTCAGCGGACCAGATGCGGAACATGAGAAGGGGCGGGTCTATACATGTATTACCAAAGTGAGAGCAGTCCCCCATCAGGTCTGCCCCCTCGGTATGTCAGACCCGCCTACGTCATTGGCTTGAGCGGGGAACTTCCTTCACTATGTAAATTTAAATTACACAGTGAAGGAAGTTCCCCGCTCAAGCCAATGACGTAGGCGGGTCCGACATACCGAGGGAGCGGACCTGATGGGGAACTTTAGAAGGGGCGGGTCTATACATTTAAAATACTGAGAGGGAGTTCCCCATCAGGTCCGCTCAGGCACAACCAATGAAGGACAGCGCTGGACATCGGAATCGCCGCGGGACACTGGATTTCACCGCTGGAATGTTTTTTTTTTTTTTTTTAATAAAGGACTTTTTCAAGGTGTTTGTGTGTTTTTTTAAACATTTTTTTACGCTTTCTTTGTGAAATGGTAGGGGTACAACGTACCCCTTACCAATTCACATAGGGGGGGGGCGGGATCTGGGGGTCCCCTTTGTTAAAGGGGTCTTCCAGATTCCGATAAGCCCCCCGCCCGCAGACCCCCACAACCACCGGGCAAGGGTTGTGGGGATGAGGCCCTTGTCCCCATCAACATGGGGACATCCTCCCCATGTTGAGGGCATGTGGCTTGGTACGGTTCAGGAGGGAGGGGGGGCCGCTCTCTCTTCCCCCCCTTTTCCCCTGCGGCCGGCCAGGTTGCGTGCTCGGATAAGGGGTCTGGTATGGATTTTTAGGGGGACTCCACGCCATTTTTTTTTTAAATTTGGGGTGGAGTTCCCCTTAAAATCCATGCCAGATCTGAAGGGCCTGGAATGGATATTTGGGGGAACCCCACGTCAATTTTTTTTAAAATTTGCGGCGGGGTTCCCCTTAATATCCATTCCAGACCTGAAGGGCCTGGTAATTGAATTCTGGGGAACCCCCACGCTTTTTTTTTTTTTTTTATCAATGACTTTTGTATGTATTGCCAGGAGCCGACAATTCATTAATAGCCGCGAGTCAGTTTTAAAAGACTTTTTTTCTTTCAAAAATGACATTTTTTGCAGGGACAGTTCTAAGCACGGGAAACATGCGCCACTTCACAGGCATATCATACACCCCCCCCCCCCCCCCAGGTACGAAATTTAAAGGAATATTTCACTTTTATTTTTTCATTTTAAGCATTATTAAAATCACTGCTCCCGAAAAAACGGCTGTTTTTAAAACTTCTTTTTGCATTGATACATGTCCCCTGGGGCAGGACCCCGGTCCCCAAACACTTTTTAGGACAATAACTTGCATATTAGCCTTTATAATTAACACTTTAGATTTCTCCCATAGATTTTTCGAATTTGCCGCGAACACCCCAATTTGTTCGCTGTTCGGCGAACGGGCGAACAGGCAATGTTCGAGTCGAACATGAGTTTGACTCGAACTCGAAGCTCATCCCTATTCAGGAATTTAAACCTGACAGGAGACACCAAAGTCTCCGTGATGGACTAGGATAAATATACTGCTAAAAAAGACAGGACCTCTATGAGGCTCTGTAAAAAAATGTAAAAAAACACACAGACACAGTTGGGAAAGTCCTTTATTAAAAAAAACAAAAAACCATTCCAGCGGTGGTAATCCAGTCTGTCCAGCGTTGTTCTGTCCTGTGGTGAGCCAATGTCCAGCGCTGCCGTCTCCTCCAGTCTCCACTCCACACGAAACCCCCATGACGTATGAGGGGGCGGGATCCCACTCTATGTCATTGGCTATTCCCCGGCAAGCGGGGAAAGCTGGGGCTTACCCTATGATGTGACGGGTGACCCCGCTCCCTCTTACATCATGGGGGTTTCGTGTGGAGTGGAGACTGGAGGAGACGGCAGCGCTGGACATCGGATCACCACGCGACATAGAGAACAATGCTGGACAGACTGGATTACCACCACTGGAATGGGTTTTTTATTTTTATTATTTTTATTTTTAATAAAGGACTTTCCCAACTGTGTCTGTGTGTTTTTTTACATTTTTTTACACTTTCTTTGTGAAATGGTAGGGGTAAAATGTACCCCTTACCAATTCACATAGGGGGGGCCGGGATCTGGGGGTCCCCTTTGTTAAAGGGGTCTTCCAGATTCCGATAAGTCCCCCGCCCGCAGACCCCCACAACCACTGGGCAAGCATTGTGGGGATGAGGCCCTTGTCCCCATCAACATAGGGACATGGTGCTTTGAGGGGTCACAGACCCCAAAAGCATCCTCCCTATGTTGAGGGCATGTGGCCTGGTACGGTTCAGGAGGGGGGCGCTCTCTCGTCCCCCCCTCTTTTCCTGCGGCCTGCCAGGTTGCGTGCTCGGATAAAGGGTCTGGTATGGATTTTTGAGGGGAACTCCACGCCATTTTTTTTTATTTGGCGTGGAGTTCCCCTTAAAATCCATACCAGACCTGAAGGGCCTGGTAATTTAATTTGGGGGGACCCCCACGCATTTTTTTTTTATCAATGACTTTCAATGACTGTTCTCTGTATTGCTGGAAGCCGACAATTCATTATAGCCGCGAGTGCTTTTAAATGACTTTTTTTCCTTCAGAAATTACACTTTGTGCAGGGACAGTTCTAAGCACGGGAAACATGTGCTACTTTACAGGCATACTATACACACACCCTAGGTACGAAATTTAAAGGAATGTTTCACTTTTATTGTTTCACTTTAAGCATTATTAAAATCACTGCTCCCGAAAAAACTGTAGTTTTTAAAACGTTTTTTTTGCATTGATTCATGTCCCCTGGGGCAGGACCCAGGTCCCCAAACACTTTTTATGACAATAACTTGCATATAAGCCTTTAAAATGAGCACTTTAGATTTCTCCCATAGACTTTTACAGGGTGTTCCGCGGCTTTTCGAATTTGCCGCGAACACCCCAAATTGTATGGGCGAACAGGCAATGTTAGAGTCGAACATGAGTTTGACTCGAACTCGAAGCTCATCCCTACTGCTGAATGTCTGGAGACAGTTCAAGGGATTGAAAGGATGTAAAGCTGCGCTGAGCTGATCCATCTGTACAAAAAAAACTATCAAGAAGAGGTTGAAAGGCTGTCCACTTTTATCACTTATCTAGGTAGATCTTTCACAAAGTCTTTATTCAAATCAGGCCTTGTGGACATAGGGTCTTAAAAAGGCACAACCTCTACAACCTCTACCTCTATACTGCTGAACCTTTGGATGAGGAATCAGAGTGATTCGTTGACTTAAGCTGGCCATAGATGGATAAAAATCTGGCTGGTTTAGCAGGGACTAGGGTTGCCACCCGTACGGGAATGACCCGGACAGTCCGGTTTTTGACACTTGTGCCCGGGTTTCTGTTCTCTTCTAACCCGGACACAGCAGTATACCTGCAGTCCCAACCATCTCCCTCACTTTGCTTCCTCCCCTGCAACTTGCAATGTGCCTGCTGTCCATCCTCCTCCCCCCGCCAGTTGGCCAGCCTGTGAATCCTCGTTGCCACTGCTGAGAGTGAGAGTTTCAGCAGCGCGGTTGACAGAGAGAGGAGTAAAAGCAGCAGTGACAGGCAGCCCGCCCAGAGCTCCTTCACAGACATCGGAGCTGTACGGGGATTTCCTCCTTATCTGCTATGGTGAGTCACCCCCTCCCCCTCTGCACTGTGACGGGAGCTGCTGTGTGTGTAACTCTAAATATCACTCACTAAACTGTCATTCACCTTTTTAAGAGGGAGGAGGAGGCAGATGTCTGTTTTCTTCCTGACAGGTGGTCTCTTTCTACCAGAGGGGGGTTAGCAATGTCCCCTCCTATCACCCCTCACCTATTCCTGGATAGGGGTCCCCCTTATCAGCCCCCCTGCAGTCCTACTGGCTGGGGGTCTTCTATAACTGGAGGGGGCAGGGAGGCAAATGCCTGTATATCTGGATGGGGGTCCCCTCTTATCACTCCCCCTCAGCTGGGGATCTTCTTTACTGGAGGGGGGCCCTATGTTCCTGGATTGGGATCCCCTCTTACAGTGGCGGCTGGTGCTTAAATTTTTTTTTGGGGGGGGGCATGCAAACAAACTGGAAAAAAACACATCAATTGCAGCAACTGTGCCCTCAAATGCTGCCACTGTGCCCATCAAACGCTGCCACTGTGCCCATCAAATGCAGCTACTGTGCCCATCAATTGCCGCCACTGCCATCAAACACAGCCACTGTGCCCATGAATCGCAGCCACTGTGCCCATGAAACACAGCCACTATGCCCTCAAACGCAGCCACTGTGCCCATTAAACGCAGTCAGTGTGCCCATCAAACGCAGTCAGTGTGCCCATCAAATGCAGTCAGTGTGCCCATCAAACGCAGCTACTGTGCCCATCAATTGCCGCCACTGTGCCATCAATTGCCGCCACTATGCCCATCAAACGCAGTCACTGTGCCCATCAAACGCAGCCACTGTGCTCATCAAACGCAGACACTGTGCCCATCAAACGCAGCCACTGTGCTCATCAAACGCAGACACTTGCTGCGTCAATTGCTGCCAGCGTGCCCATCAATTGCTGCCAGTGTACCCACCAATTGCCACTACTGTGCCCATCAAATGCTGCCAGTGTGCATCGCCCGCCCGGCACTTACCTTGTCTCAGTGGGGCAGCGGTGTCCACGCTCCTCGAAGGTCTTCTCCCGTCGTCTATTCCTGTCCTCTGCGATAGGCGTTCAATCACAGCGCCTGTCGTTTCAGCCAATCAGGTGACAGGTAATACACCCGAGCACCTGATTGGCTAATCAGTGTTAGGAAAGCGAAAATTCATTTGCTTTGCTAACACAACGCTGAGTGAACAGCAAGCGCCCAGCATGGACACCTTTTTGGATGCCTATTAGAGCCTAGTGCAGATCTGTGTATTTTGTCATTAGAGAAGTTCGCACTGTCAGAATTCAATAGCGCAGCAGGGTAGCCCCCCGCCCATCCTCCTCGAATGTGTGAATGGGGGAAATCCATTATTTTTTATCAGCCAGCTGGCTGGTCCAAAAATAAACTTCCATGTATGGTCAGCTAATTAGCCAAATGACGAAACATTGGCATGTGGCATTTAGTGCTTAGACAAGGAAATCATTGGTAAATAGGCAAGAACACCCAGATCCAAAAATCCAGAGCAGTTCTGGATGCATTTCTACTTAAAAAAATTGAATGTACTCAAGAACTGCATTAGTCAAACAAGTACTTACATAAAAATCAAAAAAACACAAAAAAAATAGGTTTAGGTTAAGTTGTAAACCATATACCGTATATACTCGAGTATAAGCTGATTTTTTCAGCACATTTTTTTGTGCTGAAAATGCCCCCCTCGGCTTATACTCGAGTCACCTTTTTGCACCTGATCTCCCGGAGTTTGGGGACCCAGTACTTGGCACACGTGTAGCCACACTCTTTCTCTACAAGTGTGCAAAGTTTCAACGTTTTTTGTCCGGGAGAGCTACGGCCGGGGAGCACCGATTTTTCAAAGCCGGGCACCCCTTCCATAGACTCCCATGTTAAACGGTAATTTCTCCGGTGACTTTGGGGACCCGGTACCGGCCGGTCGTAGGTCCCCTGGACCCGAAACCTGGCACACATGTAGCCCCATTTCTCCTCTACAAGTGTGCAAGGTTTGCTGTCTGGGGGCCTACGGCCGGGGAGCACCGATTTTTCAAAGCCGGGCACCCCTTCCATAGACTCCCATGTTAAACGTCAGTCTAGTCATGGACACAGTGAGGCATGGGCACAGTGAGGCGTGGGTACAGTGAGGCATGGGCACAGTGAGGCATGGGCACAGTGAGGCATGCACATGGACACAATGAGGAAAAATGAGGCACAGTGAGGCATGCAGATGGACACCCTAGGCTTATACTCTAGGCAATACGTTTTCCCAGGTTTTTGTGGTAAAATTAGGTGCCTCGGCTTATATTCGGGTCGGCTTATACTCAAGTATATATGGTATGTTTACTGCTTAAATGAATGCATCTCTATAGTGATGTCTATCACTGGAGCAGCATCTGGCTAGGCAAAGAACATCCATGAAGTTTCTATGGGTCATTACCTGTCCAGCCTCAGAACAGCAGAAAATGGGAGAAGGCATGGCTGAGAAAGGGCAACCCAGAAGAGCCTAAACATGTCAAATCATAGATAGGTTGAAAATTCACAAGTCTATCTGGTTCAGCCAATAAAAGAAACAACCCTGCCCTGTTTTCCAAATCTGTGCTGAATGCTGGGAATTTGTAATATAGTTTTTTAAATCCAATAATTTATGAAGCTTTGCAAAATTAATAGTATAATATATTTATATATATATATTACATGTGATAGTATAGAATAGTAAAATTATGTGGTGGTGATGTGTGTGTGTGTGTTTTTGCTATTATTATTAATATCATTTTTATTAATAATATACATTTTGTTAGCTATTAGAGAATGTAAGGTACATTTTTTTCATTCTAACACAGAAAACGTTTTAACACAAAATTAAATATAAAGTTGTTTTCCACTGCTCTAAGCTCCCCTTTGTCTAATTCGTTTTCAGAATAACAATGAATAAATTTAAAGCATAATTGTACTTCCTGGAAAAGACACCAGGATGAAAAGCAGAGGGCACCCTATCACATGCAAAATGTAATATCACAATCAAGCAGGGATAAAAAAAAATGACAGACATGAAAAACTGTCTGTGTCAGGCTAAAAAAAATCCATTTATGATCAGAAATGAAACATTTCCAATCTCATAATGGGTAGATTGCCTAGTTTTATTTCCAGCCACGCAAAAAGAAAAGACCTCATCAAAAAGATGCTACTGAGAGGTCCCATCTTTCCATTAAAATAATTTCAAACTGTTTTTTTCTCTACTGAAAGAACCCATTTTGTGAAATGATTTAGCTGAAATCTTCTGGGAGTAACCCTTGACATAAAGTCATATTGTGTTGGAGTTTAGTCCTAAATTCATACATCAATTATTTACCTTCAACGCAGATTGTATAAGTGTAGAAAATTACTAGGAATGATTTTTTCTCTGAGGCAGAAAGAATGTGATACAGTGGATACATCCCAGCGAATGTGCTGTCCTTGCTGTCCACAGGCCAGAATTATTTATGCATTAGAAAACAGTGTGCCAGGGCAAGAGGAAGAGAGAAAGAAAAGACACAGACACATTATTTTAAACCTTTCATAACATCTATAAATATTTCATGACAAATAAATAAAGAATGTCGGCCTTGTTTGGAGGACAGCTGTAGCTGCATGGTTCAGTGCTCTGTAGAGCTCAAGGGACACTATGCTTACCCCTCGGTTAAGCCCCCATTTCTTTTTAATCATCCACTTAGTGCATTGTGGGTAGAAAGCTCTCCAGGTGAGTTAAGAAGCTAGAGGTTATGTATTTGAATGCTGCTTTTAACTTGCTTGATTTCATTCTTCAAGAAAAAAAAAATCTGTATCTAATCATTTGCTTCAAGTTCAGACCTTTATGCCTCTTTTGTTCAGTTCAGGCAGCACAGCTAAAAAAAATACAACTTTACATATATTAAACATGAATTCTCTGCTTTTGTTATAACTGGACAGCCAAACAAAACAAACAAAAAGACAGAAAATATTGAATATTAAATTACAACATTACATCACGTGAAAATTAATGTCTTCTATACTACCACTACTTTTATATTTTTTCCTGCGCACAAAATGAATAGTATTCTGCACTTACCCCTGATATGGGAAGATCATAAAAGCCATTTTTGTTTTATTCTTCATATACACAATTCAAGTATTTCTAAATGTATACAAGGGTTATAATATTTTTGTCAAGTTTGGAATGCAAAGAGCATGTAATTAAAAGACAGCATCACAGCCTAAATCATCTAGGCTTTGGAAAGAAAAAAAAGTTAGTTTGCTAAACTACTGTATTAACTATTTCCTATTTTTTCCCTTTATTCATCTTTTTTTTGCACCTTAGGGCAACTTCCTGTCTTAATGAACTCATTCAAGCATGACAATTCTAAAGACCTGCTGCATGAAGGTTTCAACTAAAAATAAGGTTTATATTCACCCCTTGGTGGGTCCTTAGTATTTTAATTTGGGTGAATGGGTGAACTTTGAAGCAAATTTGTCCAGGCAAATTTTGTGATCATTTATAATACTCTGTGTACCTTTTAACCCAGGTCAGCAGACACAGAAGAGTGGTTAATAAGGGGAAATGGACAACCCAGCCCACTCTCTATAAAATCAATGCAGCCATAAGGTGAGTGGATTGAAGCTGCTGTAGAGAGAAGATAAGGAGAACTGACAAACTGCATAGGGAGAAATTAGAGTCAATTATTTAGGGTCAGTTAAGCTGGCCATAGACGGTTCGAGTCTCCGTCGGTTCAGATGAGGTTCAAACCATTTATGGTCAGGCTGAATGTACTCAAGTTGATCGATCAATCAACTTGGGCACAACCAGCCTGTTGGATTTTACATGCACTGACTGTGTTGATGGGGGAATCGAGCGTGGCTGCAGAAAAGAAAATCACCCTGTCTATGGCTGGCTTTAGTTAACTGTGCTTTATCTCTTTGAATTGCAGTGGTCACATAGAGCTATTTGTGCCCCCCACCCCCATATTATTGGTCCTTTACTTAGCCCAAAATTTCTTCTTGGGATTACTATGTGTATCAACAGCATGCTTGATAGCTAACTCTTTGCTTTGTTCACACAGTCATACACCCATGAGAGGGCCATGTTTGTCTGCAGGGGACGCACAAGTGTTGCATGCATCTGTGTTCAGGCAACTCAAATCATGTCAAATGGGACACAACAGCTGTGTGGCCACAGCCACTGCACCCAATTTGACATCAGTGTGGGTTTGGGTGCATGCACCCACATGAGCCTGCATCCACACAGATGTTATATTGAATTTCATGGAACACCTGTGCATCCCATGCAGGGAAACTTTACCCTCACACTTGTGTGCACCTAAGTACAGCCATTTGAATGAGGCCTTATGAAATGACCCCTTTGTTTCCTTTTTTGTGTTTTTATTATTGGGCTATAAAAGCATTACGTATTGCCTTGCTAATGTATGATATTTGACACACACTGTGCTAGAAAAATGCACACTACCCAGCTTTTATGAGTAAAAAAAAATTTAAAATGACTCTTTAGGAGTCAGCTACTTAAAACAATCAAAACTGTTACATAAACCAATAATATACTGCACTTATTGCAGCTGTGCTCCTCAATAGTTCAAAATTTAAGAGAGTCCATAGTCCTCCACCCTGTTTTTGATGCAGTGCAGCAGAGAGTCAGTGGAGAAATTTCCTTGAAACGGGACACCTGTAAGCTTCAATACTCCAACAAGGATAACCCACCCTAGGTGCTCAGTGGGTTAGTGGGTTACAACCCCTCAGGATAACACACTCACCACCTGTCATGTAAGGCTACTTTCACACTGAGGCGCTTTGCAGGCACTATAGCGCTAAAAATAGCACCTGCAAAGCACCCTGAAAGAGCCTCTCCTTTCACTCCAGTGTGAAAGCCCGAGGGCTTTCACATTGGAGCGGTGCGCTAGCAGGAAGGTAAAAAAAAGTCCTGCTAGCCGGATCTTTGAGGCGCTGTAGGAGCGGTGGCTTTAATTCTCTTTCGGCCGCTAGTGGGGGTTAAAAGTGCCCCGCCAGTGGCTGAATAGCACCGCAAAGATGACGGTAAAGAGCTTTACCACCGACGCCCCCGTTCTGGCAGTATGAAAGTAGCCTTAATGATAGACAGACTGCACTATTTATAAACATTCCTTCAGATGAATTCCTCTGACCTTCTCATCTACATAATGATCATGCCCCAAAGTTCAACATGAAAAAAACAAGGCAGCACACATAGCGTGATCCTGTTTCACATGTTTATTAATAAAAAAAAAACATTAAAATTCACTCGCACACAAATAGTGCTTAATCGCTCTTGTCACAGGTGTCACAGGTTGAGGACTATGGACTATTTTACATTTTGAACTGCTACTGCACTGAGTGCAATATATTATTGGTTAAAGATTGATATAGTTCACATGATTTTACCACTAAAAACTATTAAAAAGGGTTCACTACATTTTGGAAGAAAATCACAAACTTAAAGTGGTTGTAAACCCTTATGCCCCATACACACGATCATTTTTCATGCCATTAAAAATGCCATTAAAAAAAATGGCCATTAAAAATGATCGTGTGTATGCTCCAGAGCATTTTTAACGACGTGAAAAACGGCCATTAAAAATTTCGAACATGCTCTCTTTTTTCACGTCGTTTTTCATGTAGTTTTTTTTAACGACGTGAAAAACGATAGTGTGTATGCTTTAACGACGTGAAAAAAACCGCGCATGCTCAGAATCAAGTATGAGACGGGAGCGCTCGTTCTGGTAAAACTAGCGTTCGTAATGGAGATAGCACATTCGTCACGCAGTAACGGACTGAAAAGCACAAGACTGAAAAGAGCGAATCGTCTCTCAACAAACTTTACTAACATGAAGGGTGGCGCCATTCGAACGGAACTTCCCCTTTATAGTGCCGTCGTACGTGCTGTACGTCACTGCGCTTTGCTTGAACATTTTTTAAAATGATGGTGTGTACGCAAGACAGGCTTGAGAGGAAACAAGAAAAAAAATGACAAGAAAAACATCAGTTTTAAAAATGACATTAAAAATGATCGTGTGTATGGGGCATTACAGACCACTTTTCCCCACAGATAAGCCTATAAATAGGCTTACCTGTAGGTACATGAAATATCTTCTAAACCTGTCTTGTTTAGAAGATATTTACCATATACGCTTGTGCTTACGTCATTGGCGCATGCACACTGAAGAAAGGGCACGATAGTGGCGTTTCAATAGTACCCGTGCCGTGATCGTCGGCTCCCGCGCGCGACTCCAGCCTGTAACAGAGAAGGAGTCCACGGCCCCCGAAGGAAGAGGGGTGACGATTGATGCTTCCTGTAGCAGGGACACTGCAGGCTTTCCTTTGCAGGTAAGTGCCACATAATGGGCTAGTATGCATTGCATACTAGTCCATTATGCTTTTACTTTGTAGGGTTTGCAGTAAACAAAAGAGGAAGTAAAACCCATCAGGGTTTACTTCCTCTTTAATGGAGAAGTAGGGCCAAAGCTTTTTTGGACCTAATTCTCGTGGTGATCACAGGAGTGCACTTCGTTTTGCACTGCTGTGGCCTTTATTAAGCTCACAGTGGGCTAAAGTCTGCTGTCAGCTGATGTGACAGTGCTGTTCCAGACTTTGGAGAGATCCCAACTTTAATGTTGAGATCCACCCGAATGTCTGGACTGGGAGCTGGCTCAGCCTCTTTGCAAGCTAATGAGAGCCTGAACCAACTGCTCCTTCCCCCTGCACAGCCCAGTGCTCTAGTGAGGCCAGGCCAATTTAAAATCACCTGTGAAAGGCAGTCAGAGCTCTTGGCCTGGGAAACCCAGACAACACTGGTCTTTGAGAGCGAAAGGTTGGTAAGCTGTAGGATTGCTCAGCCTGGTAGTTAGGGCCTGTATATATTGTATAGTTAGTGCCGAGAAATGGCTAGGATTTTGTTTTGCTATTTTGTTCCTATTTGTTTTCTGGACCACTGTACAGCACCTGTATATAGACTTGTATATAACACAAATAAACACCCTGCTGTTTGTCACTACCTCACTGGAGTTGGTATCTGTGCTCATCCCAGGGATCTTTGTACAAGGTTACCTGTCCCCCAGGTTACAAGGATTATGGTGTGACGGCACCATCAACACTCAAAGACCATTTGTTCCACACCTGTTACTTCTATCCAAAGTCTGCAAAACAGACACCAAAATGTATCCAAAAAATCTCTAATCTTGTTCCGAGTGCACTAAATTGTGGCCTCATTATACAGACTCATACAGACTGGCTCCCCAAGCCGCTGTTTACAAAATAACGCTTGAAGGGGAATGTCCTTTTTTCTGCAGCAGGTTCTATATACGGTACAGATGCGCCACTTTACTGGCAGACTAAGGGAACCCCCATGCACCATTTTTAAAGGAATTTTTCATGTTTATTGTTTCACTTTAAGCATCATTAAATCACTGCTCATTTAAAAATGTTTTTTAAAAACTTTTTTTGCATTGATGCATATCCCCCAGGGCATTACCAGGACCCCTATACCCTTTGTATGCCCAATAACTTGCATATATGCCTTCAAAATGGGCACATTTGTTTTTTCCAGTTCGGGTCCTATAGACTTTAATGGGGGTCGTTGTTTGGCTCTGAACTTTTGCGATGTTCGAAAGTTCTGGTGTGAACCGAACTGGGGGGTGTTTGGTCCATCACTAGTCCTGTGTAGTTTAATTAAGACATATGCGATTTGGTTTGTTTACATTAATTTTTCATCTGAAAATTACATTTTCAGAGATTTGGATGTGTACGAATGGACATGGTAATGAATCCAAAAAAAGTTGAAACAAAATTAATTTTGTTTCATTCAAATTCATTAAGAAGAGTCAATTGTTAAGGTGCAGGTGGCCATGACAACTTTCTCACTAACAGCAGAATGTAAACAAACAATGTTGACATTAAAAAAATAATTGAATCAGAATGGGGGTCCCCCACCCAATCCATACCAGGTCCTTCGGGTCTGGTATTGTTTTAACAAAAGGCATGGGGTCCCTCCAAAAATTCATACCAGACGTTTATGTCTGGTATGGATTTTAAGGGGAACCCTGTGCCAAAAAAAAAAGGGTGGATACCAGGCCCTTATTCAAGTAAACAGCCCAGCAGGCCAGGAAATCAGGGGGATGTGTGAGTGCCCCCCTCCTGAACCACACCAGGCTAAATGTCCTAAAGCAAAAGCACCTTGTGCCCATGTTGATAAGGACAAGGCCATCGTTAGTCCAGTACAGGCAGAGATCCTGTACTGGGCCCCATCAAATCAATGGGGGAGGGGCTGGACATGCCCTGCAGTAGCTAGTGGCTCTGACCAGAAATTGGGACTGTGGGAGGCAAATGGATGTGTCTTTCCTATATTATTCTCCATCAGTTCAGTGGGAGAAAAAAACGGAACAGCAGAGGGCACATCTAACTGCAGTAAAAAAGAAGTACATTTTGTTTATAAAAACAACAGTTGACAACTCACATTTGATATTGAATAAAGCACCTGTCATATGAACTTTATCTACTGAGGGCTGTCATCCAGACCAAAACAGCACACAGCAGAGGTAATCCAGTCCAGAGATACTGTGTTTCCAATGGCCAGGAAATATTTAGAGAGCCATGTGAGTCAGCCAGAGAGCTAGATGAAAGTTCTGTTTGATGCTGATGGACATGGAAGAGGTAGGGCTACATTTTTCAAGGCTGCTCCCCATTTTTCTCAAGCCTATCTCAGTTGTAAAGGAGTGATCTTTATTTACTCAATGGATGGGATTACCAGGAGGGACCATAAGGCATAGCATGTCTGATAACTGATCAAAATAAATCGCTTGGTGCAACAGAATAGGGAAAACATACATAACGAGCTGATATACATGTGAGTATAGGAAATACAGTAACATAATTAAAGATATAAAAACTTGATACAAATGGAATATAGATGTAGCACTGGTATTTTTGCCATGTAATGCTAAATAATGGACAATGCTAAAGATTGGTATTTGGCTCCCTCTGGTGGTATGCACTGTGAATGAGATCTGTTTAATTTTCACAGCAGAGCAGGAAGTGTTTTTTTTACTTTGTGAAAGTACTCAACTACCCACAATGCCCACTCACCTACCCATGAACACTAGGTGGCTGAACTGCATGCTGGGTAGGTAATAAAAGGCTAAGTGCGGCCATTTTCTGGCCTCTTCTGGACGCATGGCCTGCCTGCAGGGATCTGTGAAGGAGTGTTCCACAAGAGGGCCTACATCGCGCGGAGCGGAACAGCAACCACTGACTCTGCCTTACCACAGTGTGCTGGAGAAGCGGTGTGATCGGGTCTGAGGATCCAGAACCCCTGACGGAGCCAAGCGAGGGTCTCGGTCATCTTGCGGAGCGGAGCAGCGTGACAATGCTGACAGGCAGCAGGACTGAGACAACCAGAGTGGAGGTTCCCAACTTTCCAGGCCTGGTGTGGTGAGGGGGCTGTCGCCCAGAAGTTATTTAACACACTTAACAGACTGTTTTCATCAGACGAACCGATCGTGTATGGGCCCCATCGGTCTTTTTTCTATCGGTGTGAAAAAATAGAACATGTTTTAAATTTTTCCGATGGGAAAAAAAACGATAGCAAAATCCGATCGTCTGTGTGGAACTCTATCGGATAAAAAACCCACGCATGCTCAGAATCAAGTCGACGCATGCTCAGAAGCATTGAACTTAATTTTTCTCGGCTTATCTGAGTGTTTTACGTCACAGCGTTTGGGACGATCGGATTTTTGACTGATGGTGTGTAGGCAAGACTGATGGAAGTCAGCTTCATCGGATTTCCGATGGAAAAATCCATCGGATTAGAATCCATAGGAAATCCGATCGTGTGTACAGGGCTTAAGACTCATCCCACAGAGTTGCTGAGACCTGTAGTTCTACAGGGAGGTCTCATTCAAATAGACTGAGTTCAATCAGGCCTTAAAGCCTATACTTCATTGAGGGTTGACTGATGGTTAAGGGATATCTACACTGGAGGCATCTACAAGTGTGTTGCATGGCAGGAATTGTTATCACTCTTCATTTTATGATACTTCATTACTTGTTAAACCTTTGGATTACAAACACTGCAATATAATAGCTAGCAGACGAAAGAAGACC
Source organism: Rana muscosa (assembly GCA_029206835.1). Taxonomy (NCBI): domain Eukaryota; kingdom Metazoa; phylum Chordata; class Amphibia; order Anura; family Ranidae; genus Rana; species Rana muscosa. The sequence goes on from CM055122.1 coordinate 1,235,435,729, forward strand.
AGAGACTACACTTCTCACTGGGAGGTTTTGTGCTTCGGTTACAGTAAAAAGGACTGCATTATACCACAGGGGGAGCTCTTGAGAAATTGTATTGTGCTGTGTTTGATACCCTTGCATTAGTGTGTTTAGTGCAGCCGTACTGGAAGTGGGAAGGTGGCCAGTGTCAAGACATTGTCACTCTGAGCACTAGGGATGAGCCGAACACCCCCGGTTTGGTTTGCACCAGAATCTGCGAACGGACCAAAAGTTTGCGCGAACTTTAGAACCCTGTTAAAGTCTATGGGACTCAAACATTCGAAATCAAAAGTGCTAATTATAAAGGCTAATATGTAAGTTATTGTCCTAAAAAGGGCTTGGGGACCCGGGTCCTGCCCTAGGGTACATGTATCAATGCAAAAAAAAGTTTTTTACCGCCGTTTTTTCGGGAGCAGTGATTTTAATGATGATTAAAGTGAAAAAAAAAGTGAAATATTCCTTTAAATATCGTACCTGGGGGGTGTCTATAGTATGCCTGTGAAATGGCATGTGTTTCCCGTGTTTAGAACTGTCCCTGCACAAAATGACATTTCTAAAGGAAAAAAGGTAATTTAAAACTGCTTTCGGCTTTAATGTAATGTCTGGTCTCGGCAATACGGATGAAAATCATTGAGAAAAATGGCATGGGTACCCCCCCCAGCCCATTACCAGCCCCTTTGGGTCTTGTATGGGTATTAAGGGGAACCCCACACCCAAATAAAAAAAAAGGAAAGGCGTGGGGCACCCAGGCCTATATACTCTGAACAGCAGTATACAGGTGATGCAAACAAGACAGAGACTGCAGGTTTGTTCTTAAGTAGAATCTGTTTGTAATTTTGAACTGGTACATTTTCAAAGTGTAGCTCCAGGCAAAAAATCTATTTTTAAGCTCTTTGGAAAACATAGGGAAGGGTTATTACCCCTGTATCATTTGTTTTGCTGTCTGGCACTTCTTCAGAACGTTTCACCTCACTTTCTGTCCCAATGACAAATTTTTTTAGAAAATTTGGGGTCTTTAGTGAAACAAGGATTGGTGATAAAGCATCAGTGGAAGGGAGACACGTTTTTCCCATATTAACTCTTACAGGAGAGAATTTCCCTTCCTAGGGGTATATTTCCTCTCACTTACTGTTGTCTCCTTCCGTTTGCAAGTAGGAGTCGTTTGTAAGTTGGATGTTTGAAAGTAGGGGCCTGCCATATATACTCTGCAGAAATTTGGCCCTTAGGTGTTAAGCCCTGTACACACGATCGGTTTTACCGATGAAAACAGTCCGATGGACTTTTTTCATCGGACAAACCGATCGTGTATGGGAACCATCGGTCTTTTTTTTGTTTTAAATTTTTCCGATGGATCAAAAACCGATAGCAAATTCTGATCATCTATGGGCAAGTCCATCGGATAAAAAACCCACGCATGCTCAGAATCAAGTCGACGCATGCTCAGAAGCATTAAACTTCATTTTTCTTGGCTCATCGGAGTGTTTTACGTCACTACGTTTGGAACGGTCGGTTTTTTGACTGATGGTATGTAGGCAAGACTGATGGAAGTCAGCTTCATCGGATTTCCGATGGAAAAAACCATCGTATTAGTGTACGAGGCTTAAGTGTTGCCACAACACTGTAAGCCCTCACAGTTACTCTTGGTGGGCGCTGGAACGGGCCCTGCTGTTGAACAGGGGCAGAAAAATCGGGCCTTAGGCACTGGTGCCACAGCACTGCAACACCTCACAGATACTCTAGTTGGAGCGCAGGAATGAGCCCTGCTGCAAAGTTTTGCATCAAAAATTGTAGTTACACGCCCCTGTTAAACAGGGGCTGAAAAATTGGGCCTTAGCCACTGGTGGTGGTGGCCAGAACCAAAAATTTTCTTACAAGCTATCAGCATGATCATTGAGGAGGAAGAGGATAGTCACTCATCATAACAGGATAGTCACTCAGCATAGGCAGTCTGGAAGGGATCTGTTATTTCCCCAAAAATTATTCGGTTACATAGGCATCAGGTGCTTGGTAGCTGGTGGTGATCCAAGACTGATTAATTTTTATGAAGGTCAGCCGATCGACAGAGTCGGTGGACAGGCGCACCCTGTGATCGGTTACAAAGCCTCCAGCAGCACTGAATGTGCGTTCCGAAAGAACGCTGGATTCAGGACAGGCCAGTAGATCAGTTGCATACTGTGCAAGCTCTGGCCAGTGATCCATCCTCAAGACCCAGTAACCCAGAGGATTTTCGGTGGGAAAGGTTTCCAAGTCTGATCTTGCCCCTAGTTATTCCTGCACCATGTAAAACAGAGGGTGGTGATGGTTGCTGGAACCGATCATACCTTGGGGTAAAAATTGTATGAACGCATCGGTCAGATGGCCACCTTCTCCACCGCTCCTTCTTTGACTGACCGAAGCCTCAGCAACACGTGGTCCAGGACCAGGAATTTGTAACCTCCCAGGCTCTGGAAACGCATTGCACAAACCTTTCTTTAAGGCCTCCCGAAGATGTTTCATCCTCTGCTCCGTCTGCGACGGCTGGATAAGGTCCGCAACCTTACCCTTGTAACGTGGATCAAGGAGGGTTGCCAGCCAGTAATGATCCCTTTCCTTACGAGGATCCTTTCGCAGGCTTTGCAGGATCAGAGAGGCCATGCAGCGTAGGCTTGCTGAGGCATTCGGTCTGGAGTCCTCTGGGTCACTAAGGATGACATGATCCGCAGCCACCTCCTCCCAGCCACGTAATAGTCCATTGGTTTCTTGGGACTGTAAATGGTCCCTTGAAGACTGCTGCTGATGCTGAGTGCTAGGCTCCAACTCCATGCTGACACAATCCTCCTCCTCCTCAACCTCTTCCTCCTGTGTGATCGGCGAGCCAGCAGGAACACTGTCTGGATAAAGGGGGCCTTGACAGGTAAGGAAGTCATCCTCTTCCTCAAGTGCCCTGTCCATTATTCCACACAGCGTGTGCTCCAACAGGTGGACAAGAGGGACAGTGTCACTGATGCATGCACTGTCACTTCTCACCATCCTCGTGGCCTCCTCAAATGGTGACAGGACAGTGCATGCATCCCCTGACCCTGTCCTGGTGCCATAGTTGCATAGGTACTCATTGATGGCCCTCTGCTGCGTGTGCAGCCGCTGCAGCATGGCCAACGTTGAATTCCACCTGGTGAGCATGTCACAGATTAGGCGGTTTTTGGGCAGGTTGTATTCCTTTTGGAGGTCAGCCCGCCAAGCACTGGCATTATATGACCGGCAGACTTTTATGGCCTGCCTCAGGAGATCCTGTAAGCCTGGGTACCTGCCCAAGAACTGCTGCACCACCAAGTTAAGGACGTGAGCCAAACAGGGCACATGGGTCAGTTGTCCCTGTCGGAGGGCGGAGAGGAGGTTGGTGCCATTGTCGCAAACCACCTTTCCTGGCTTAAGCTGGCTTGGCGTCAACCTCCTCTGAGCCTGCCCCTGCAGAGCTGACATAATCTCTGCCCCAGTGTGGCTCCTGTCCCCCAAGCACACCAGCTCAAGCACCACATGGCATCTTTTGGCCTGCGTACTTGCATAGCCCCTTGAAAGCCTATGGAGCACCGCTGGTTCCAAGGACAAAGCACAGGAAGAGGCCACGGAGGAAGAAGAAGAGGAGGGGTTGGAGGAGAGAGGTGTGTCAGAATCACCAATAGTAGCATTTTGGAGGCGTGGTGGCAGAACAACCTCCAACACTACTGCACCTTGTTCTGCATTCTTCCCAGCTGCCACCAGAGTCACCCAATGCGCCGTGAAAGATAGGTAACGTCCCATGAGTCAGCGGTAACATGCACCTTACAGCTGACCACCCTGTCCAGCGAGGCCAAGACATTGCCTTCCACATGCCGGTAGAGAGCTGGAATCGCCTTCCATGAGAAAAAGTGGTGTTTAGGAACCTACCACTGAGGAACCGCACATTCCACAAACTCACGGAAGGGGGCAGAGTCTACCAACTGAAAAGGCAGCATTTGAAGTGCTAGCAATTTAGCCAAGCTAGCATTCAACCGCTGGGCATGTGGATGGCTGGGAGCGAACTTCTTTCGGCGGTGCAGCAGCTGGGGCAGGGAAATTAGCCTGGTACAATCTGACGTCAGTGTACCGATAGCAGATTGCCCGCAAGTACTTGGCTGTGACACACCTATTTCTACACCTTCATTCCTCTCAGTGCAGGTTTCAGAGAGGACTGAAGGTATAGTGGGGTTGGAGATTCCAACTGATGAGGAGCAAGGAGTGGTCCACTTTGTTCTTTGGTGTGGGTCTTTTAGGTTTGCTTGCCAACGAACTGCATGGTAGGTCGACATATGTCTGATTAAGCATGTGGTGCCCAAGCGGGTGATGTTTTGGCCACACAAGATACGCCTGAGACATATGTTGCAAATAGCAGCGCTGCAATCTCAAAAAAGGCACACACCAAAGAACGTTTGGAATAACGCTCTGCACATGCGGCGTTCTGCGGTGTGATGCAGTCAGTGTGCTGCCCTTAAGCTGGCCCCTGGAGGGCATCCTGCCTCATTGGAGATGTGCCTTTTCCTCCTCCTCTCTCCTATTAGGCACCCATGTGGAGTCAGTGACCTCATCATCCCCTCCCTCCTCATCACTGGAGCAGACCGCAGTATGCTGCAGCTGGGGGAACATGACTGCCAGATTGCTGTCCTTCTTGGGCACCCCCTCTCTCTGGGCTCACATTACTACCCCCTCTCTCTGGCCTCACGTTACTGCCTTCCTCTAGCTGGGTTCCATCATCGGAGCCTTCAAAATGCTGGGCATCCTCCTGGAGCATGTACCCAACACTGTGGTCAAACAGTTCGGGGGACTCCTCAGGAGGACATGGTGGGACTAGGTAAGGAGTGACTGATGCCATTGAGCCGAGGGAAGAGGCCGCGTTGGCAGCTGCTTTGCCAGACAAAGTATCCTGAGCCTGGGTGAGAGAGGATGAGGAGGATGAGGACGGCTTGGTCATCCACTCTACCAAGTCTTCGGCATGTTGCGGCTCAACATGGCCAGCTGCAGAAAAAAAGGACAAGCGTGCTGATGAGGATGCACTGTGTCCAAAACCAGCACTGTTGCCTCTAGACACAGAGCCTGCTTGCCCCCTTTTATTGGCTTGGGACTGTCTGCCTCTCCTTGTTTGCCTTCCAGACATACTAATGGACTGCAGTGAGATGTAGCTGAACAAAGGTGGGATGTATATATATATATATCTATACTGATTATACTGCAGCTAGCAGAATCCACTGGTATTAGTATGAGAACACCAGCAATAGTCTTCAGTTAGTTTTAGGTGCACATTGTGCAGAGGACACAGTTCACTAACTGAAAATACTTGCAGCTCCCTGCCTGTGGTATTAGTATGAGAACATTACCAATTGCATTCAGGTACCTTTTTGTGCACGCTGTGCAAAGGACACAGTACACTAAATGAAATTAATGCAGCTCCCTGCCTGTGGTATTAGTATGAGAACACCACCAATTGTATTCAGGTACCTTTTAGGTGCACGCTGTGCAAAGGACACAGTACACTAAGTGAAAATAATGCAGCTCCCTACCTGTGGTATTAGTATGAGAACACCACCAAGTGTATTCAGGTACCTTTGGGGGAACATTGTGCAAAGGACCCAGTACACTAAATGAAATTAATGCAGCTCCCTGCCTGTGGTATTAGTATGAGAACACCACCAATTGTATTCAGGTACCTTTAGGTGCACACTGTGCAAAGGACACAGTACACTAAATGAAATTAATGCAGCTTCCTGCCTGTGGTATTAGTATGAGAACACCACCAATTGTATTCAGGTACCTTTTAGGTGCACGCTGTGCAAAGGACACAGTACACTAAGTGAAAATAATGCAGCTCCCTGCCTGTGGTATTAGTATGATAACACCACCAATTGTATTCAGGTACCTTTGGGGGAACGTTGTGCAAAGGACAAAGTATACTAAATGAAAACAATGCAACTCCCTGCCTGTGGTATTAGTATGAGAACACCACCAATTGTATTCATTTACCTTTATGTGCACGCTATGCAAAGGACAAAGTACACTAAATGAAAATAATGCAGCTCCCTGACTGTAGTATTAGTATGAGAACACCAGCAATTGTATTCAGGAACCTTTTAGGTGCACGCTGTGCAAAGGACACAGTACACTAAATGAAAATAATGCATCTCCCTGCCTGTGGTATTAGTATGAGAACACCACCAATTGTATTCAGGTACCTTTGGGGGAACGTTGTGCAAAGGACACAGTACAATAAATGAAAACAATGCAGCTCCCTGCCTGTGGTATTAGTATGAGAACACCACCAATTGTATTCAGGTACCTTTAGGTGCACACTGTGCAAAGGACACAGTACATTAAATGAAATTAATGCAGCTCCCTGCCGGTGGTATTAGTATGAGAACACCACCAATTGTATTCAGGTACCTTTAGGTGCACACTGTGCAAAGGACACAGTACACTAAATGAAATTAATGCAGCTCCCTGCCTGTGGTATTAGTATGAGAACATCACCAATTGTATTCAGGTACCTTTAGGTGCACGCTGTTCAAAGGGCACAGTACACTAAGTGAAAATAATGCAGCTCCCTGCCTGTGGTATTAGTATGAGAACACCACCAATTGTATTCAGGTACCTTTAGGTGCACACTGTGCAAAGGACACAGTACATTAAATGAAATTAATGCAGCTCCCTGCCGGTGGTATTAGTATGAGAACACCACCAATTGTATTCAGGTACCTTTAGGTGCACACTGTGCAAAGGACACAGTACACTAAATGAAATTAATGCAGCTCCCTGCCTGTGGTATTAGTATGAGAACATCACCAATTGTATTCAGGTACCTTTAGGTGCACGCTGTTCAAAGGGCACAGTACACTAAGTGAAAATAATGCAGCTCCCTGCCTGTGGTATTAGTATGAGAACACCACCAATTGTATTCAGGTACCTTTGGGGGAACGTTGTGCAAAAGACACAGTACACTAAATGAAATTAATGCAGCTCCCTGCCTGTGGTATTAGTATGAGAACACCACGAATTGTATTCAGGTACCTTTAGGTGCACGCTGTGCAAAGGACACAGTACACTAAGTGAAAATAAAGCATCTCCCTGCCTGTGGTATTAGTATGAGAACACCACCAATTGTATTCAGGTACCGTTAGGTGCATACTGTGCAAAGGACACAGTACACTAAGTGAAAATAAAGAAGCTCCCTGCCTGTGGTATTAGTCTGAGAACACCACCAATTGTATTCAGGTACCGTTAGGTGCACGCTGTTCAAAGGACACAGTACACTAAGTGAACACAATGCAGCTCCGTGCCTGTGGTATTAGTATGAGAACACCACCAATTGTATTCAGGTACCTTTGGGGGAACGTTGTGCAAAGGACACAGTACAATAAGTGAAATTAATGCAGCTCCCTACCTGTGGTATTAGTATGAGAACACCACCAATTGTATTCAGGTACCGTTAGGTGCACGCTGTGCAAAGGACACAGTACACTAAGTGAAAACAATTCAGCTCCGTGCCTGTGGTATTAGTATGAGAACACCACCAATTGTATTCAGGTACCTTTGGGGGAACGTTGTGCAAAGGACACAGTACACTAAATGAAAATAATGAAGCTCCCTGCCTGTGGTATTAGTATGATAACACCACCAATTGTATTCAGGTACCTTTAGGTGCACGCTGTGCAAAAGGAACAGTACACTAAATGAAAATAATGCAGCTCCCTGCCTGTCGTATTAGTATGAGAACACACCAATTGAATTCAGGTACCTTTTAGGTGCACACTGTGCAAAGGACACAGTACACTAAGTGAAAATAATGCAGCTCCCTACCTGTGGTATTAGTATGAGAACACCACCAATTGTATTCAGGTACCTTTGGGGGAACGTTGTGCAAAGGACACAGTACACTAAATGAAATTAATGCAGCTCCCTGCCTGTGGTATTAGTATGAGAACACCACCAATTGTATTCAGGTACCGTTAGGTGCATGCTGTGCAAAGGACACAGTACACTAAGTGAAAATAAAGAAGCTCCCTGCCTGTGGTATTAGTCTGAGAACACCACAAATTGTATTCAGGTACCGTTGGGTGCACGCTGTGCAAAGGACACAGTACACTAAATGAAAATAATGCAGCTCCCTGCCTGTGGTATTAGTATGAGAACACCACCAATTGTATTCAGGTACCTTTAGGTGCACACTGTGCAAAGGACACAGTACATTAAATGAAATTAATGCAGCTCCCTGCCGGTGGTATTAGTATGAGAACACCACCAATTGTATTCAGGTACCTTTAGGTGCACACTGTGCAAAGGACACAGTACACTAAATGAAATTAATGCAGCTCCCTGCCTGTGGTATTAGTATGAGAACATCACCAATTGTATTCAGGTACCTTTAGGTGCACGCTGTTCAAAGGGCACAGTACACTAAGTGAAAATAATGCAGCTCCCTGCCTGTGGTATTAGTATGAGAACACCACCAATTGTATTCAGGTACCTTTGGGGGAACGTTGTGCAAAAGACACAGTACACTAAATGAAATTAATGCAGCTCCCTGCCTGTGGTATTAGTATGAGAACACCACGAATTGTATTCAGGTACCTTTAGGTGCACGCTGTGCAAAGGACACAGTACACTAAGTGAAAATAAAGCATCTCCCTGCCTGTGGTATTAGTATGAGAACACCACCAATTGTATTCAGGTACCGTTAGGTGCATGCTGTGCAAAGGACACAGTACACTAAGTGAAAATAAAGCATCTCCCTGCCTGTGGTATTATTCTGAGAACACCACCAATTGTATTCAGGTACCGTTAGGTGCACGCTGTGCAAAGGACACAGTACACTAAGTGAACACAATGCAGCTCCGTGCCTGTGGTATTAGTATGAGAACACCACCAATTGTATTCAGGTACCTTTGGGGGAACGTTGTGCAAAGGACACAGTACACTAAATAAAATTAATGCAGCTCCCTGCCTGTGGTATTAGTATGAGAACACCACCAATTGTATTCAGGTACCGTTAGGTGCATGCTGTGCAAAGGACACAGTACACTAAGTGAAAATAAAGAAGCTCCCTGCCTGTGGTATTAGTCTGAGAACACCATGAATTGTATTCAGGTACCGTTAGGTGCACGCTGTGCAAAGGACACAGTACACTAAGTGAAAACAATGCAGCTCCGTGCCTGTGGTATTAGTATGAGAACACCACGAATTGTATTCAGGTACCTTTGGGGGAACGTTGTGCAAAGGACACAGTACACTAAGTGAAATTAATGCAGCTCCCTACCTGTGGTATTAGTATGAGAACACCACCAATTGTATTCAGGTACCTTTAGGTGCACGCTGTGCAAAGGACACAGTACACTAAATGAAAATAATGAAGCTCCCTGCCTGTGGTATTAGTTTGAGAACACCGCCAATTGTATTCAGGTACCTTTAGGTGCATGATGTGCAAAGGACAGAGTACACTAAGTGAAAATAAAGCAGCTCCCTGCCTGTGGTATTAGTATGAGAACACCACCAATTGTATTCAGGTACCTTTGGGGGAACGTTGTGCAAAGGACACAGTACACTAAATGAAATTAATGCAGCTCCCTGCCTGTGGTATTAGTATGAGAACACCACCAATTGTGTTCAGGTACCTTTTAGGTGCACGCTGTGCAAAGGACACAGTACACTAAGTGAAAATAAAGCATCTACCTGCCTGTGGCATTAGTATGAGAACACCACCAATTGTATTCAGGTACCGTTAGGTGCATGCTGTGCAAAGGACACAGTACACTAAGTGAAAATAAAGAAGCTCCCTGCCTGTGGTATTTGTCTGAGAACAACACCAATTGTATTCAGGTACCGTTAGGTGCACGCTGTGCAAAGGACACAGTACACTAAGTGAAAACAATGCAGCTCCGTGCCTGTGGTATTAGTATGAGAACACCACCAATTGTATTCAGGTACCTTTGGGGGAACGTTGTGCAAAGGACACAGTACACTAAGTGAAATTAATGCAGCTCCCTACCTGTGGTATTAGTATGAGAACACCACCAATTGTATTCAGGTACCTTTAGGTGCACGCTGTGCAAAGGAAACAGTACACTTAATGAAAATAATGCAGCTCCCTGCCTGTGGTATTAGTATGAGAACACCACCAATTGTATTCAGGTACCTTTAGGTGCATGATGTGCAAAGGACACAGTACACTAAGTGAAAATAAAGCAGCTCCCTGCCTGTGGTATTAGTATGAGAACACCACCAATTGTATTCAGGTACCTTTAGGTGCACGCTGTGCAAAAGGAACAGTACACTAAATGAAAATATGCAGCTCCCTGCCTGTCGTATTAGTATGAGAACACCACCAATTGTATTCAGGAACCTTTAGGTGCACGCTGTGCAAAGGACAGAGTACACTAAGTGAAAATAATGCAGCTCCCTACCTGTGGTATTAGTATGAGAACACCACCAATTGTATTCAGGTACCTTTGGCGGAACGTTGTGCAAAGGACACAGTACACTAAATGAAATTAATGCAGCTCCCTGCCTGTGGTATTAGTATGAGAACACCACCAATTGTATTCAGGTACCTTTTAGGTGCACGCTGTGCAAAGGACACAGTACACTAAGTGAAAATAAAGCATCTCCCTGCCTGTGGTATTAGTATGAGAACACCACCAATTGTATTCAGGTACCGTTAGGTGCATGCTGTGCAAAGGACACAGTACACTAAGTGAAAATAAAGAAGCTCCCTGCCTGTGGTATTTGTCTGAGAACAACACCAATTGTATTCAGGTACCGTTAGGTGCACGCTGTGCAAAGGACACAGTACACTAAGTGAAAACAATGCAGCTCCGTGCCTGTGGTATTAGTATGAGAACACCACCAATTGTATTCAGGTACCTTTGGGGGAACTTTGTGCAAAGGACACAGTACACTAAGTGAAATTAATGCAGCTCCCTACCTGTGGTATTAGTATGAGAACACCACCAATTGTATTCAGGTACCATTCGGTGCATGCTGTGCAAAGAACACAGTACACTAAGTGAAAATAAAGAAGCTCCCTACCTGTGGTATTAGTCTGAGAACACCACCAATTGTATTCAGGTACCGTTAGGTGCACGCTGTGCAAAGGACACAGTACACTAAGTAAAAACAATGCAGCTCCGTGCCTGTGGTATTAGTATGAGAACACCACCAATTGTATTCAGGTACCTTTGGGGGAACGTTGTGCAGAGGACACAGTACACTAAGTGAAATTAATGCAGCTCCCTACCTGTGGTATTAGTATGAGAACACCACCAATTGTATTCAGGTACCTTTAGGTGCACGCTGTGCAAAGGACACAGTACACTAAATGAAAATAATGCAGCTCCCTGCCTGTGGTATTAGTTTGAGAACACCACCAATTGTATTCAGGTACCTTTAGGTGCATGATGTGCAAAGGACAGAGTACACTAAGAGAAAATAAAGCAGCTCCCTGCCTGTGGTATTAGTATGATAACACCACCAATTGTATTCAGGTACCTTTAGGTGCACGCTGTGCAAAAGGAACAGTACACTAAATGAAAATAATGCAGCTCCCTGCCTGTCGTATTAGTATGAGAACACCACCAATTGAATTCAGGTCACACTGTGCAAAGGACACAGTACACTAAGTGAAAATAATGCAGCTCCCTACCTGTGGTATTAGTATGAGAACACCACCAATTGTATTCAGGTACCTTTGGGGGAACGTTGTGCAAAGGACACAGTACACTAAATGAAATTAATGCAGCTCCCTGCCTGTGGTATTAGTATGAGAACACCACCAATTGTATTCAGGTACCTTTTAGGTGCACGCTGTGCAAAGGACACAGTACACTAAGTGAAAATAAAGCATCTCCCTGCCTGTGGTATTAGTATGAGAACACCACCAATTGTATTCAGGTACCGTTAGGTGCATGCTGTGCAAAGGACACAGTACACTAAGTGAAAATAAAGAAGCTCCCTGCCTGTGGTATTTGTCTGAGAACAACACCAATTGTATTCAGGTACCTTTAGGTTCACGCTGTGCAAAGGACACAGTTCACTAAGTGAAAATTCTTGCAGCTCCCTGCCTGTGGTATTAGTATGAGAACACCACCAATAGTCTTCAGGTACCTTTAATAGCCATGCTGTGCAAAGGACACAGTACACTAAATGAAAATAATGCAGCTCCCTGCCTGTGGTATTAGTATGAGAACAGCAATTGTATTCAGGTACCTTTAGGTGCATGCTGTGCAAAGAACACAGTACACTAAATGAAAATAATGCAGCTCCCTGCCTGTGGTTTTAGTATGAGAACACCACCAATTGTATTATTGTACCTTTAGGTGCACGCTGTGCAAAGGACACAGTACACTAAGTGAAAATAATGCAGCTCCCTGCCTGTGGTATTATTATGAGAACACCACCAATTGTATTCAGGTACCTTTAGGTGAACACTGTGCAAAGGACACACTACACTAAATGAAAATTGTAAGGTATGAGTGGTGATGCATTTTTTCTCCTCACACTGGAAAACCCTGCCTCAAGTGGTTTTAAAAGTAGAAGGCAGGGTGGTCAAATTTTTGTTAGACACAGGGGCATCAAACTCGTGTGTTAAAGACCCCCACTTTGAAAGTGAAGAATGCACCGAGGGATGCTCTATGGGAATAAATGGGACAAGCGTCAACCACAAAATCACACCGCCACTACTAATAACGGACATGCAAGATAATTACCTTACTGAAATGTCCTTTGCAGTTCTACCAGACTGTCCCCTGTCCCTCATGGGAAGGGATTTAATGTCTGCATTACAAATTATTGTAAAATTTGACCAACAAGGGGGCATTATAGCCAAATCGGCTAAATGTGACCTCACTATGCCAAAAAGGAAAGACCTTTTGGGTTACTTTATGTCACTGCCAGCCATATTAGAAAACCATGACATCTGGGCAGGAACTAAAACGGAAGTAGGACACATACCCTGTACACCTTATGTGCCCACTATGCGGCCTAATACACTCCCCTATTATCAGAAACAATACCCATTGTCTACTGAAAAGGTATCGGGATTACAGCCCCAAATAGAGGAATATAAAAAGTTGGGAATCCTCAGGGAAATTGTCATTCCCTGGAATACTCCCATTAATCCAGTTAGGAAAGCGGATGGTACCTGGAGGTTGGTTCAGGATCTGAGAGGGGTAAACAAGAGTGTGATTCCTCTGCCCCCATTGGTATCTGATATTACCTCAATTTTTACCAATATACCTGCAAACTCCAAGTGCTACACCGTATTGGATCTTTCAAATGCATTTTTTAGTATTGATGTTGATCCACAATGCCAACACCTATTTGCATTTGTCTGGGGAGGTGGTCAGCTGACCTGGACACGCCTCCCTTAAGGGTTTATTGATAGCCCCGCGGCTTTTAGCATCGTTTTGAAAAAAACTATGGACGATTGGACGCCCTCTGAAGGCTCCACAATCCTGCTGTACGTAGATGACCTACTTATTTGTAGTGAGAGCAGGGCACAGTGTGAGAAGGACACAGTAAGCCTGATGAATCACCTCACCCTAAAAGGTCACTTGGTGTCTAGGAAAAAGATCCAGTGGTGTAGGGACAGTGAATATCTCGGCTGTATTATCACAGATGGGACCAGATTGATATCCCCGGCACGAGTCCAAGCTCTCCGCTGTCTCGGCCCACCAAAGGACAAAGCTGCATTGCTTTCCTTTTTAGGCTCAATCGTCTACTGTCGACAGTGGATACCTGAATGTTCTTTTTGGGATTCCATTTTACGCCCAGCTACAGCTGCGGGTGCCCCTAAAACGATTGAATATACAGAGGATATGAAAGAGGCCTTCCTTGCTCTTCTGACTTCCCTCTCGCGGGCTCCTGCTTTAGGTATCCCTTCCTATGATATACCGTTCTCACTTTACTGTGTGGTGCGAGGGCCTACGTTTGCAGCAGTATTGGCCCAACCCCATGGGATAAACTTAAGACCAGTGGCATACCTATCAAAGAAACTGCCACTCCAGGTACAGGGAATGCTAGGATGCCTGCAAACTCTTGCAGCAAATGCAATGGCAGTTAAGGAAGCTTCTAAAATCACTCTGGGCACACCCACTATTCTCTATACCACACATTCAGTAGCACAATTGTTACAAAATATGCATACCCAGCATATGACAGCCCAAAGGTCCAGTGAGTATGAAATTATATTTCTGAATACAACACATTTGGAAGTAAAATCTTGTTCAAAAACTACTCCCGCAATACGATTGCTACACGCACTATTGCAGCTTCCATATACTGAACCAGAAGTAAACCATAATTGTAATGACAATTTACTTCAACAAACATTGCCAAGGGTGGATTTAACTGATAAACCAAACCCAGATTTCCTGGATGTATTTGTGGATGGCAGTTGTTCCAGGCCTAATGATAACACATATAACAAAATGGTGTACAAGGTGAACCAATACTTGCGCTAACAATAATAAATATATAAAGCGGTGTGCACAGTCTGTGAATAAAGCAAACTCAAAACATATGAAACCAAAAATGCAGCGCTTCAATGTGAAAAACAGTCCATGTATTTCATAACAGAAGAGATAGATGCAGGAAACTGAAGAACTCCACCACCAAAGACTTCCATGTGAACCGGTAACACACCACCACACAAAACGTGCTCACTATCTGCTTACCAGAAAGCGAGCATCATAAGCATGTAGTGAAATGCAGAGGGTCACAGATGGATATGGCTCTCCAATCTTGATAGGATAACAGCCGAAGTAACCGATATCATCAACATCAAAGGAACTTCCAGGACTTGGATAACATTTATGCAGACTTGAATAGAATTATTCTTTAAACCAGAGCCCCTTTAATGTGATTGGTGTTACAGTATGCAGAGGGAGTGGTAGTTGTGCAGGTTTCACATAGTAGACCCGGCCTCCCACCTTTTGCACATGTGAGGAGCTTCTTGCTGCAGTGGATCATCACACAGGACTGTATGTGATTTACTATTGAGTTGACTTTTTTCTTTGATCACATCTTCTTCAACAGTCTGCTGACTGGTTTCAGCTGCAGCCTGCAATTCCTTTGCATGCATAAGGTGCACAAACTATGTACAGCGTTATTTAATTCCACAACTCCTGTGACAACAGCTCCGTGCTTCGATAACACATATAAGACAGGCTATGCAGTGGTGATGCTACCTGATGTTGTGGTTGAGGCTTCTCTTTTAGGGGCCAATTCAGCACAACAAGCTGAGCTCCATGCACTCACCAGAGCATGTCAGCTATTTAAAGCTAAATATGTAAATATATATACTGACAGCAGATATGCCTTTGCCGTAATTTTCGATTACGGACTCATCTGGGTAAAACGAGGGTTTAAAACTGCAGACAACAAACAAATTGCCAATAAGGAATTTGTTCTTACCCTACTTGCAGCCCTACAGATGCCCAGAAAAATCAATGTTATAAAAGTAAAGGGACATTCATTTGACAAGTCCAAAGAAGCTCAGGGCAACGCCTTGGCAGACAGAGTTGCTAAAACAGCAGCCGATTCGGCACACGGGGCCCAGCCCAATCTAACACTGTTTGCTACAGATTTCAGTTCACCAGAATTCCCAAATACTGTGAGAATGTTACAGGACAAAGCATCAAGAGAGGACATAGCTTTCTGGGAAGGTCAGAACTTGACCAGCGTGCCAAGTGGCATCTGGTCAAGCAAGGAGGGAGTAATAGGTATACCAGAGTCAGCTGCCCCTGTTTTGATTTCTTACTTACATGGTCCAGGTCACCTAGGAAGGAAAACAGTTTTGACAATGTACAGACAGTCTTTCAGCACGGTCAATGATACACACCTCGTTGCCCAGTTGATAGACTCATGTCTTACTTGTGCACAAAACAATGTACAGTGCAAGAAGCAGGGTATCCATGGAAACTTGCCCCCCCCCCATAGGCCCCCTCCAAGATCTACAAATAGACTTTACACATATGCCAAAACAGAAAGGAAATATAAAATATATTTTAGTTATAGTGGACAAGTTTAATTCTTTAATTCTTTAATTCTCCAACTACAGGCGAGACAGCCAAAATAGCATCAAGAGCGCTAATAAATCACTGGATAAATATGCTTATACTCAAAAATCAGGATATGAAAAATGTTGGATATGTAGGATGGACCTAGCACTGACACTAGGTGGCTGAACTGCATGCTGGGTAGGTAATAAAAGGCTGAGTGCGGCCATTTTCTGTCCTCTTCTGGACGCATGGCCTGCCTGCAGGGTTCTGTGAAGGAGTGTTCCAAAAGAGGGCCTACATCGCGCAGAGTGGAACAGCAACCACTGACTCTGCCTTACCACAGTGTGCTGGAGAAGCGGTGTGATCGGGTCTGAGGATCCAGAACCCCTGACGGAGCCAAGCGAGGGTCTCGGTCATCTTGCGGAGTGGAGCAGCGTGACGGTGCTGGCTGGCCGCAGGACTGAGACAACCGGAGTGGAGGTTCCCAACTTTCCAGGCCTGGTGTGATGAGGGGGCTGTCACCCAGAAGTTATTTAACACACTTAATACACTTATGCCCCATACACACGATCGTTTTTCATGCCGTTAAAAATGCCATTAAAAAAAATGGCCATTAAAAATGATCGTGTGTAGGCTCCAGAGCATTTTTAACGATGTGAAAAACGGCCATTAAAAATTTCGAACATGATTGGTTCATCATTATTATCATTCTTTTTAACACACGTGAAAAAAAACGCGCATGCTCAGAATCAAGTATGAGACAGGAGCGCTCGTTCTGGTAAAACTAGCGTTCGTAATGGAGATAGCACATTCGTCACGCAGTCACGGACTGAAAAGCAAAAGACTGAAAAGAGCGAATCGTCGCTCAACAAACTTTACTAACATGCAGGGTGGCACCATTCGAACGGAACTTCCCCTTTATAGAGCCGTCTCATTCAAATAGACAGAGTTCAATCAGGCCTCAAAGCCTATACTTCATTGAGGGTTGACTGATGGTTAAGGGATACCTACACCGGAGGCATCTACAAGTGTGCTGCATGGCAGGAATTGTTATCACTCTTCATTTTATGTTACTTCATTGCTTGTTAAACCCTTAGATTACAAACACTGCAGTATAATAGCCAGCATAAGAAAGAAGACCAGAGACTACACTTCTCACTGGGAAGTTTTGTGCTTTGGTTACAGTAAAAAGGACTGCATTATACCTCAGGGGGAGCTCTTGAGAAATTGTATTGTGCTGTGTTTGATACCCTTGCATTAGTGTGTTTAGTGCGGCCGTACTGGAAGTGGGAAGGTGGCCAGTGTCAAGGCATCGTCATTCTGAGCACTAGTCCCACTTGGAGACGTGCCTGCAGTAGAGATTCAAGGAACCTTTAAGTGTTAATAATTTGCGAACACTCATTGCACTATTATAGTAAGTTTGTATATTGATACAGTTATTATAACCACTGTTTTATACCAGTTTCAGTAAACTTACATTCTGGTTATTCAGAACTGGTGTGAGGCTTGTTCATTATCCTAACGTGTGGAACAACGGATGCCCAGATAACGGTAAAGGTACACTATATGCACATTGTTATTGTGGGATTGTTCCTTGTAGTAAAAGCTTCACATCAACACTGTTACACAGCTGTGTCAAGCCGGCTGAGCCAATTTATTTGGGAGTAGGAGAGCAGAGTACAGGCCCAATCAATTACCAGCAGCTCCTTCGGGGGTCAGTGCTACATAGACATTAATAGATATAAAAAAGAAAAAATAAAGTAATATAAGAAAAGTAAATAAGATAAGAATCTAAAATGTATCTGCATTCAAAAATCACCATGGCAAATAGGAGACATCAAA
Organism: Rana muscosa; assembly: GCA_029206835.1. Taxonomy (NCBI): domain Eukaryota; kingdom Metazoa; phylum Chordata; class Amphibia; order Anura; family Ranidae; genus Rana; species Rana muscosa. Next base: position 1,235,453,620 of record CM055122.1, read on the forward strand.
ACTTAGCACAAACGCACATCAAATTGTATGATCACAGGTCATGCGAAATGAAGAAATGTCAAAAAACTTTAGAAATATTCTAAAAATTATGAAACTGTATAGAAGTGATAATAGTGTGTTAAAAAGAATGATAATAATGATGAACCAATCTAGTTTCCTGGTTTAAGCCATAAATAGATGGGACTAGAAAGTGAAGGATGGGATGGCTTTACTTGAAGTACGTATTAAACATATACACTGTATAAAGGACATATCGACTGAATGTACTGTACATTGAAAACCCCACATACTAATAGGGGACCTTACGAAATGCAAAAGAGAACTCCAAAGCATTATGAGCAGTCTGTCACTTTACATCATTAGATCATTTTTGACAGCCTGTGGTAATCTCTTTACCATCTTACATTTGTGATTGTATGCACCTTTTGAGAGAGTTTGCCTACATCCACATGGGAACCCATTTACCTTTGGGTTACCTTGAAGGCATGCTCTCTTTATATGCCCATACCACATGAGATAGGTCATGAAGCCGTCAATCATTTTCTCTCCACTAATTCTGAATGCAATGATCGCTAGGCCAACTTTATTTTCCAAGTTACACAATTCTGTCTGGAGCATAATTACTTTGGATTTGATGGAAATTTTTATATAAAAAAAAAAACTGTCACAGCTTTGGGAGCACATTTGGTGCCAAGCTATGCCAATCCGACCATGGGTAATTGGGAGCTCCAGCAGATTTGGTACAACAACCCTTTTTTGCATGAGACATAGAGGTTGATTAGTGGAAGATGTATATTTTTATTATCTCACCACGCTATGCAAGGAAAAAAATAAGAAAGTGAAAAATAAATTTAAATTTTTCTGTAATGCACTACAATTTATACTTTCTAGCCCGTTTATTAGAGCTTATTAATCTGTTGGTTTACTTCTGTACTAAGCATAAAACTGAAATTTGCAAAGTCAGATGGGATGTATGATGATCTTGTAATACCATTATCTCTAATCTATTCTGATGGAACATGGAGAATTTTGTCTTTGTTTGTGACTGTCTGTTCTACTAAAAATAATACAAAGTTGGGGTAAAAAAAGGAAAGTGGACCAAGATATCAGATATCACACCCAATTCCCGCATATGGAAATTGTGTTTTGTAAACATTAGCCCATCCTTTTTTAGGACCCCCATTTAACCACTTGAGATCCGCGCTATAGCCGAAAGACGGCTGCAGCGCGGCTCTCAAGTGCCGAGTGGACGTCCTTCTCTGTTTACATCCCACAGAGATCCACGTCCTGTCAGGGAGAGAGGAGACCAATGCTGTGTCCCTTGTACATAGGGACACAGATCGGTCTTCTCCCCCAGTCAGTCCCCTCCCCCCCACAGTAAGAAACACTAATAGGGAACATATTTAACCCTTTGATCGCCCCAAAGTGTTAACCCCTTCCCTGCCAGTCACATTTATACAGTAATCAATGCATTTTTATAGCACTGTTCGCTGTATAAATGTGAATGGTCCCAAAATAGTGTCAAAAGTGTCCGATATGTCTGCCGCAATATCGCAGGCCTGACAAAAATCGCAGATCGCCGCCATTACTAGTAAAAAAAAAAAATATAATAAAAATGTCATATTTCTATCCCCTATTTTGTAGGCGCTATAACTTTTGCGCAAACCAATCACTATACGCTTATTGCAAATTTTTTTACCAAAAATAAATAGAAGAATACATATCGGCCTAAACTGAGAAAAAAAAAAGATTTTTTTTTTAAAAATTGGGATATTATTATAACAAAAAGTAAAAAAATATTGTGTTTTTTTTCAAAATTTTCTGTCTTTTTTTGTTTATAGCGCAAAAAATAAAAACCGCAGAGGTGATCAAATACCACCAAAAGAAATCTCTATTTGTGGGAAAAAAAATGATAAAAATATAATTTGGGTACAGCATTGTATGACCGCGCAATTGTCATTCAAAGTGCGTCAGTGCTGAAAGCTGAAAATTGGTCCGGGTACGAAGGGGGTTTAAGTGCCCAGTAAGGAAGTGGTTAAATTCTACCATTCATAATAAGCCTAAATTCTCTTACAGAAAAGCTTTGAACATCAAAGGGAAATTTTCACAGAGCAAAATCTCTACCTTTTCCAGACAAAATATGCATCCTGGGAGCATGTTCAGCAATTTGGTTGGTGTGTACCAATGCAGGAAATGTAAATGTCTTATATGTAAACATGTGCCACATGATTTGAAATATTTTCAAGGCAATGATAGAACATTTGCTATCACCTCTTTCACAAAATTTCTCCTCTCAGTTTGTTGTATATTGTTTAACGTGCCATGTGGGCTGCTTTATGTCGTGTCAAGTCTCTGGTGTGAGGCCGGATTGCTGAGAGGGCGCCCCTTGCGGCTAAGTGCACCGCACCCCTGGAGATGAGACAGGGAGTGCGGGGCCCAAAGGTGCACGAATTGCCGGTACTGCTGCTGACTGGGCCGGTGCAGGCAGAAGGTAGCTGGGGTGCGCTGGGAGAACGGATTTGGTAGCCGTGCAAGGGAAGGTTCTGGTGTGGAGCAGTAGGTAAACCACGAACAGAGTCTAGAGCCAGGCCGGGGGTCAAACACAGGAATCAGTCCGAGGTTATTTACAGGAACAAGCCGGGTCATGCACGGGAGCAGAAGATAATTGAGTAGTCAGCCAAGCTGGGGTCAGATACGAGGAGACAGGCAGAGTCACAGGTCCAGGTGCAAGCCAAGGGTCAAGCCGGGGATTCAGGATAAACAGAATACAGGAGACACAGGAGATACAGGAAGCTGATGGTAATCCAGCAACCTGTGTGCGCCAGTGACAGGTTTAAATAGGCCAGGGAGTACGCCCACGTCTGCGTGCGCCCGTGTGCGCCGCGGCGCATCTGCGTGCACCTGTGCGCGCCATGGCGCATCTGCGTGCGCACATGCGCAAAGGAGTGAGTCTGGCACGGCCATGATGAACACTGGCAGGAATGCCAATAACTCAGCCATTTCCCTGACATGTCGGTAGAATGATCATGACTCCGTGTGCCAGGTTTAGGAAGCATAGAAGATTTGTAGAAGAGGGCAATGTCAAATATAGCATCCCTAGACATTTCACAGAATTTCATGGAAAATCTTTTAACCACTTCCCGCCGTATGCAGAATGACGGCCGGGAAGTGGTTCTGTTATCCTGACTGGGCGTCATATGACGTCTAGCAGGATAACATGCTGGCGCGTGCCCGCTGGGGGGGTGCAGCACTTCGATCACGAGTGCGGTGTCTCAGTCTGACACCCCACACCTCCGATCGTGATAAGAAGCCTCTGTCAGAGTTCTTACCATGTGATCAGCTGTGACCAATCACATCTGATCATCGAGTGAACCAGGAAGTGCCGGTAAACGGCATTCCTCAGTTCGTGCTGACAGGGAGAGCCAATCGGCGGCTCTCTTTGTCAGAGGGGGGAGTCTGTGCTGATAATCAGTGCATTGATTATAAGCACAGCCCCCTCAAATGTACCAATCACCTGCCAACCAGTGCCCAGCAATGTACAAACATTAAATTCTGCCAGTGCCTACCACAGTGCCAATTACTGCCCACCACAGTGCCAAGCAGTAACCCCTGTCAGTACTTATCAGTGCCTCATCATCAGTCCTGCCCATCAGTGCCACCTGTCAGTGCCAATCAGTACCGCCTATCAGTGCCCATCACAGCCGCCTGTCAGTGCCCATCACAGCCGACTGTCAGTGCCCATCAAAGCCGCCTGTCAGTGCCCATTACAGTCACCTGTCAGTGCCCATCAGTGCCACCTATCAGTGCCCATTAGTGCTGTATATCAGTGGGCATCACTATTGGTGCCCATCAGTGATGCATATCAGTGCCGACTATCAGTTCCCATCAATTCTACATATCAGTGCCTCCTCATCGGTGCCCATCAATGCCACTTTATCAGTGCCAACGCATCAGTGCCCAACAGTGCAGACTCATCAGTGCAAATCAGTGCCTCCTCATCGGTGCCCGTCAGTGAAGGAGAAAACAAAATTTTATGACAGAAACCAAAAAAAAAAATTTTTTGTTTGTTTAGCAAAAAATTAAAACCGCAGAGGTGATAAAATACAACCAAAAGAAAGCTCTATTTGTGGGAAGAAAATTATAAAAATTTTGTTTGGGTACAGTGTTGCATGACCGTGCAATTGTCATTCAAAGTGTGACAGCGCTGAAAGCTGAAAATTGTCCTGGGCAGGAAGGGGCGTAAGTGCCTGGTATTGAAGTGGTTAATGAGTTGCATTTCTCAGTAATTTAATCCATTTACAGCAAATTGCCAGTAGCTGAGTGGTTTAAAAGATTATGTGAGAGAGAAAACATACTGGATTTACAACTTAAAGTCTCTTTCTCCAGGAGGTCTGAAAGGGGAAATAGAGAATAATGCTGTCATCTAATTGTCATCAGGCAGGATCCCCTGTTTTTCTCCTTTAGAGTTCCTTTTCACATTTCGTAAGTCCCCTAATGGTACATGGGGTTTTCAACATACATTCAGCAAATATGTACTTTATATATGTTTAATATGTACTCCAAGTAAGGTCATCCTTTCTCTCTCTTTCCAGTCCTTTCTATTTATGGTTTATGCCAGGGTGATAGATTGGTTCATTATTATTATAAAAAAAAAATCACACACTATTATCAACTTTTTATATGGTTACATCATTTGCAGAATATTTCTTAACTTTCTTGAAACTCTTCTTCATCCCGCATGACCTTAAATGATACAATTTGACGTTTGGGTCACCAAATGCGTTTAATTCAGCACATTTATGAAACCCATATACAATTTTGTTCAACAGGCTTATATGTTCTTTTAATATCAAGCAATTATTTATGTATATACTGTAGGTTTTTTTTTTATTATTATTTTTTTTTTATTATTTACTATTGAACATAGTATTAAAATAACTTTAAAAAAAAAAAATTCAGATAAAAGTCAGTTACAAAAAATTATCATGTTTTGGCGACCTGAAAGATCAGAATCTGGTTGAAGATGTTCTATAATGTGTCTATTGAAAACAGCAATAAATGGAGCCATTACAGCTGGAAATAAAATAACATTATGAGAAAAAATAGATTCATGAAATATAATAGCTTGCAGTGGTTTAAGAACAAAAAGAATGCCCAGCTATACATTATAGTAAACTGAATGTTTTCATTACAAAATTCTCATTAGTGATAAAATAACAGATTTTGTTTAGTGAATTGGCCCCTTTGTATCACAGGAGTCTTCGGTGACTCAAGCGCTCTCAGTTTATTCCAAACTGTGTTGCAACCTCTGGCAGGCAGGCTTGGTTACCATCTTTATGGGTTAATCCGTTTGGGAGGGGGGTGTTAACAAGAAAAACAAACAATTCATTGACATCACTTTTTAAACTTTACAGTAAGACAGAATCAGATATCACAGAGGAAAAGGTTCATTAAGTCTCGTCCACCCTCGTTGGCAATCCTGCTGATGAGCTGCCCACCAGCACCAATTATTAGTTTTACATGGTTTTCTTTTGCCACCAGCAATGTTTGCATAATAACCAATTTACCACCTGAACCCTCTTCCCATAAATTTGTAACCTGAGTGATACAGTACTGTATGATATCTCTAGGGGTAAGTATTCGAGAAGCTTCTCTCTAATAATATTATCACAGATTTCCTAGGGTGACTGGGTGGTAACAACATCACTATGAAATAATTATTCTCCAGGCTTGGCAAGAGTCTACTTCATCTCCATTTATGGCTGAAAGCACGAAAACCTCTTAAAAATAGGCACACCCAACCTTTGTGAAGTCTTTGCGTGTCAAATCTCCTGGTATTAAAGATCCCTGTGACTGCTCAGTGCTGTTCTGTCAGGCTTCATCTTTCTGTTTCAATATTTTTTTATTAACATTGTAAGAAAAGTAAAAACAACAAGATCACTGTGCAGAGCAGCAAAGAATCCTTGCATGCTCTGTATAAACAATAAGAAATGGTACATAAGTGGGGGGGAAACAAAAATACAAAATATCTTGGCTATTGGTTTAGGTCTTCTTTTAACCCTTAGGGGGGGGCATTTGGCCACCTACTGAAGTGAACAGAAATAACATGTTTTGTGTTATATAATGGATATAGAACAACAGCAACATTGTAAGCACTGAGAGGTGGTCTCCATACAATCACCCCTTGAATCATAGTGCGGGCTAATATACCCTAGATTTCCAAATCGAGACCACCGTAAAACGTAATGACTGAAAGCAGGCCCAAAAAGTAGAAAAGCACATGTCCAGCCATCACGGTTCACAAGGTAATACTTGCAAGCATTATTACGGTCCCGCAAGAGGAACTCTGGGCCCCCAAATATATACATCACTTGCTTAAATAAGAAAGGAGAAAAAGAGAAAAGGGTAACTGGACATGGAGCCAAGGCTGACAGGAATCAAAGAAAGCGATAAGAAGCGAAGAAGTGAAAAAGAAAGGAAATAGATCCATCAGGGGAGCCTGCATCAACTTATTTGAACGATTAGATTCATTCACCTGGGACCCTATTATCTTGTAAAACACTCAAAATCTTTTCGTTCAGCATGATCCATGTGAGTTTTTGTTTTACTATCGCAGTATCTATGACAGGGCTTTTCCACACTTTTCCAACAGTGATTTTGGCTGCTAGAAACATGAAATAAATGAAGGTCTGTGTGTGTCACGGAACATTTTCAACAGGCTTATTTAGTAGGGCAATACTTGCATCTTTAGCGATGTTAAGCTTCATCTTTCTTTACAAATCTGGCCTTCAGTCAGTGTTTCTGTGATCTCCAACAAACTGCTTTTATCCTTTAACAGGTCAACCTTGTTCAGTATAAGGATGCTGGAGACAGCTGGGTTCTGGGACAAACTTTTGAGGACCTCCAAGTGCAAAGGCTTTTTCATCCACTTTCATCCACTTCACTGAAACATCCACTAACACCGGCATCATATTGGCCAACTTCACTGACTCCCACGGGTCCTGATGAAGGGAATTCTCCAGGTTAAGTCTTTTTACTTTGATGGCATTGACCATACCAAGTGTGTCAAAGAGAATCAGCTGTATATGTCTATATTTTGTTTGTACTGCCTCCTATTTGCCATAATGATTTTTACATGCACATACATTTTAGATTCTTATATTTTTTATTTTTTTATATCTATACAGTATATGTCTTTATTAGAATAACTCAATATTCCCTCCCCCTGTGCTGAAACCTATAAACAATAGTAAAGTGATCTTCTTTTATTTTTTAATTTCAAACACTCCTCAAGCAAAATTATTTTTCTTTGTGTAAATCAATTCTCCCACTGCTGCTACATTTAAAAAACAAAAGCTACATCAAAAAATGAACCACTACATATATGAACAGAGTGTCTCTCAAAATGCAGCGCTGTGATAAATTAATAAAATTAGAACCAAAAATAAATCATCTCAAAATGTGAAAACACAACAGCTTTATGAGCTCTTTTCTGAGCATCCATTTTAGAGGAGTTAGTTACTATTTAACAGTTTGTGCCAAAATATAGTGTAGTTTAGTAGGAGAAGCTGTTTGGAAAGGGATGTAATTCCTCACTGTTCCCTTACTCAAACCACCAATAATGGAGGGTTTAGTCAGTACTCCTGTACTGGGTCCCAGTAACATTGAGGGGGGTTAAAGTGTATAAAAGAGGGCCTATCAGATAGGCTGTACAGGACTCCATGATGGTCTAATGGTGGCCTTGGGTATAATCTAACCCTTTCGCTGACAAGGGCATAAGGTTTACATTGGACAACTTCCAGCTGGACCATTTAGTCCATTTTTTTTTCCAGGACTCTCCAATGACTATTGAATCGAGGGTGTGGTTCAGTAATGGCTGAGTAGAGAGACAACGTGCAGAGCTCCGACCCTTCCCTCCAGCAGGGATGAGCCGAACACCCCACTGTTCGGTTCGCACCAGAACCTGCGAACAGACAAAATGTTCGTGTGAACTTTAGAACCCTATTAAATACAATGGACTCGAACGTTCGAAATCTAAAGTGCTAATTATAAAGGCTTATATGCAAGTTATTGTCCTAAAAAGTGTTTGGGGACCCGGGTCCTGCACAAGGGGACATGTATCAATGCAAAAAGAAGTTTTAAAAACGGCCGTTTTTTCGGGAGCGGTGATTTTAACCACTTGACCACTGGGCACTTAAACCCCCTTAATAACCAGACCAATTTTCAGCTTTCGGTGCTCTCACATTTTGAATGACAATTACTCAGTCATACAACACTGTACCCATATGAAATTTTTGTCCTTTTTTTCACACAAATAGAGCTTTCTTTTGGTGGTATTTAATCACTGTTGGGTTTTTTATTTTTTGCGCTATAAGAGAAAAAAGACTGAAAATTTTGTAAAAAAATGTTTTTTTTTTCGTTTCTGTTATAAAATTTTGCAAATTACTATTTTTTCTTCATAAATTTTGGCCAAAATTTATACTGCTACATATCTTTGGTAAAAATAAGTACAAATTGGTGTATATTATTTGGTCTTTGTGAAAGTTATAGAGTCCACAAGCTATGGTGCCAATATCTGAAAATTGATCACACCTGAAGTACTGACGGCCTATCTCAATTCTTGAGACCCTAACATGCCAGAAAAGTACAAATACCCCCCAAATGACCCCTTTTTGGAAAGAAGACATTCCAAGGTATTCAGAAAGAGGCATTGTGAGTTTTTTGAAGTTGTCATTTTTTCCCACAATTCTTTGCAAAATCAAGATTTTTTTTTCTCTTTGTTTTTTTCACAAAATTGTCATATTAGCAGGTTATTTCTCACACACAGCATATGCATTCCACAAATTACACCCCAAAACACATTCTGCTATTACTCCCGAGTATGGCGATACCACATGTGTGAGACTTTTACACAGCGTGGCCACATACAGAGGCCCGACATGCAGGGCCAGGGAGCACCTTCAGGCGTTCTGGAGCACCCAGGCCAATTCTGACATTTCTCTCCTACATGTAAAAATCATCATTTGTTTGCTAGAAAATTACATAGAACCCCAAAACATTATATATGTTTTTTTAGCAAAGACCTTAGAGAATATAATGGTGGTTGTTGCAACTTTTTATCTCGCACGATATTTGCGCAGCAATTTTTTTAACGCGTTTTTTACGGAAAAAAAATGTTTTGTGCTTAAAAAAAAAAAAAAACAGTAAAGTTAGCCCAATGTTTTTGCATAATGTGAAAGATGAAGTTACGCCGAGTAAATAGATACCTAACATGTCGCCCTTAAAAATTGCACACACTCGTGGAATGGCGCCAAACTTCGCTACTTAAAAAATCCCCATAGGCAACGCTTTAAATATTTTTACTGGTTACATGTTTTGAGTTACAGAGGAGGTCTAGGGCCAAAATGATTGCTCTCGCTCTAACGTTCGCAGAGATACCTCACATGTGTGGTTTGAAAACCGTTTTCATATGTGGGCGGGACTTACGTATGCGTTCGCTTCTGTATGCGAGCTCACGGGGACAGGGGCGCTTTAAAAAAAAATAAAAATTTTATTCTTCATTTTACTTTATTTATTTTAGTTTGACATGTTTTTCCGCCCTAAACATTTTTTTGATCACTTTTATACCTATTACAAGGAACGTAAACATCCCTTGTAATAGAAATATGGCATGACAGGTCCTCTTTACAGTGAGATATGGGGGGGGTGTCAATAAGACCCCACATCTCACCTCTAGGCTGGGAAGCCTGAAAAAAAAAAAAAAAACAACAATCCTGGCTTTGATCGTAGCGGTGAGTCGGTAGAAGCACCGGAGGGCGGCGGGGGGGGACATCCCCTCTCGCCTCCCGTAAGAATGATCAAGCGGCGGAACAGCCGCTATGATTGTTCTTATGGTGTAGGGAATCGCCGGCTGAAAAAGCTAATATCTGAATGATGCCTGTAGCTGCTCCCATCATTCAGATATCCCCGCACAAAGTCAAGGACGTCATATGACGGCCGGAGGGCGGGAAGTGGTTATTGCAGAGTATTGCCGGGCATTGCGGAGTATTGCCGGGCATTGCGGAGTATTGCTGGGCATTGCGGAGTATTGCAGGGCATTGCGGAGTATTGCGGACTATGGCAGGGTATTGCGGTGTATGGCAGGGTATTGCACGGGTATTGCACAGGGTATTGTGGAGGGTATTGCACAGGGTATTGTGGAGGGTATTGCAGAGTATTGTGGAGGGTATTGCAGAGTATTGTGGAGGGTATTGCAGAGTATTGTGCAGGGTATTGCAGAGTATTGTGCAGGGTATTGCAGAGTATTGTGCAGGGTATTGCAGAGTATTTTGCAGAATATTGCGCAGGGTATTGCAGAGTATTGCGCAGGGTATTGCAGAGTATTGCGCAGGGTATTGCAGAGTATTGCGCAGGGTATTGCAGAGTATTGCACCAGAGTATTGCAGAGTATTGCACCAGAGTATTGCACCAGGGTATTGCAGAGTATTTTGCAGGGTATTGCACAGGGTATTGCAGAGTATTTTGCAGGGTATTGCGCAGGGTATTGCAGAGTATTGCGCAGGGTATTGCAGAGTATTGCGCAGGGTATTGCAGAGTATTTTGCAGGGTATTGCAGAGTATTTTGCAGGGTATTGCAGAGTATTGCGCAGGGTATTGCAGAGTATTGCGCAGGGTATTTCAGAGTATTGCACCAGGGTATTGCAGAGTATTGCACCAGGGTATTGCAGAGTATTGCACCAGGGTATTGGCAGGGTATTTTGCAGAGTATTGGCAGGGTATTTTGCAGAGTATTGGCAGGGTGTATTGCAGAGTATTGGCAGGGTTCAGCACAGGGATGGCTGAGCAGGGATGGATGGATGGCTGGATCTGTGACTGCCCACAGTGCTGCTGCTGCCATCCGCTCCCTCCCCCTCCCCTCTCACACTGTACCGATCGGTACAGAGAGGGGAGGGAGGAACCGGCGTCATCAAATGACGCCGGTCTGTTTACAAGTGATTGCTCCGTCATTTGATGGAGCGATCAGGTGGTAAACGGCCGCTATCAGCGGCGATTTACCGCGATTCGTGATCCGCCGGGTCCTCACGGAGTTTCCCGTGTGCGCGCCCCAGGGGGCGCGCGGGAGCGCGATTCTGGGAGGACGTTATATAACGTCCTCCCAGAGTTAAGCAACCACCTTGTCGACGTTATTTGTCGGCAGGTGGTTGTTAAGTGGTTAATAATGCTTAAAATGAAAAAATAAAAGTGAAATATTCCTTTAAATTTAGTACCTGGGGGGTGTGTATGATATGCATGTAAAGTGGCGCTCGTTTCCCGTGCTTAGAACTGTCCCTGCACAAAGTGTCATTTTTGAAGGAAAAAAAGTCATTTAAAACTCGCTCGCGGCTATTAATGAATTGTCGGCTCCCGGCAATACATACAAAAGTCATTGAACAAAAAAAAAAGCATGGGGGTCCCCCAGAATTCAATTACCAGGCCCTTCAGGTCTGGAATGGATATTAAGGGGAACCCCACCGAAAATGTAAAAAAAAATGGCGTGGGGTTCCCCCTAAATATCCATTTCAGGCCCTTGAGATCTGGCATGGATTTTAAGGGGAACTCCACCCCAAATGAAAAAAAAATGGCGTGGAGTCCCCCCAAAAATCCATACCAGACCCTTATCCAAGCACGCAACCTGGCCGGCCGCAGGGGAAGAGGGGGGGACGAGAGAGCGGCCCCCTCCCTCCTGAACCGTACCAGGCCACATGCCCTCAACATGGGGAGGATGTCCCCATGTTGATGGGGACAAGGGCCTCATCCCCACAACCCTTGCCCGGTGGTTGTGGGGGTCTGCGGGCAGGGGGCTTATCGAAATCTGGAAGACCCCTTTAACAAAGGGGACCCCCAGATCCCGCCCCCCCCTATGTGAATTGGTAAGGGGTACATTGCACCCCTACCATTTCACGAAGAAAGCGTAAAAAAATGTAAAAAAAACCCCGATGTCCAGCGCCGTCCGTCATTGGTTTTGCCTGAGCGGACCTGATGGGGAACTTCCTCCTCAGTGTTTTAAATGTATAGACCCGCCCCTTCTAAAGTTCCCCATCAGGTCCGCTCAGCGGACCAGATGCAGAACATGAGAAGGGGCGGGTCTATACATGTATTACCAAAGTGAGAGAAGTTCCCCATCAGGTCCGCCCCCTCGGTATGTTGGACCCGCCTACGTCATTGGCTTGAGCGGGGAACTTCCTTCACTGTGTAATTTAAATTTAAACAGTGAAGGAAGTTTCCCGCTCAGGCCAATGACGTAGGCGGGGTCTGACATACCGAGGGGGCGGACCTGATGGGGAACTTCCTTCACTGCGTAATACATGTATAGAGTTTATAGACTCTATAGACACTATAGACTCTATACATGTATTACGCAGTGAAGGAAGTTCCCCATCAGGTCCGCCCCCTCGGTATGTCGGACCCCGCCTACGCTTTCTTCGTGAAATGGTAGGGGTACAATGTACCCCTTACCAATTCACATAGGGGGCGGGATCTGGGGGTCCCCTTTGTTAAAGGGGTCTTCCAGATTCCGATAAGCCCCCCGCCCGCAGACCCCCACAACCACCGGGCAAGGGTTGTGGGGATGAGGCCCTTGTCCCCATCAACATGGGGACATCCTCCCCATGTTGAGGGCATGTGGCCTGGTACGGTTCAGGAGGGAGGGGGGGGCCGCTCTCTCGTCCCCCCCTCTTCCCCTGCGGCCGGCCAGGTTGCGTGCTCGGATAAGGGTCTGGTATGGATTTTTGGGGGGACTCCACGCCATTTTTTTTAATTTGGGGTGGAGTTCCCCTTAAAATCCATGCCAGATCTCAAGGGCCTGGTATGGATATTTGGGGGAACCCCACGCCATTTTTTTTAAAATTTGCGGCGGGGTTCCCCTTAATATCCATTCCAGACCTGAATGGCCTGGTAATGGAATTTGGGGGACCCCCACGCTTTTTTTTTTTTTTTTTTTATCAATGACTTTTGTATGTATTGCCGGGAGCCGACAATTCATTATAGCCGCGAGTGAGTTTTAAATTACTTTTTTTCCTTCAAAAATGACACTTTTTGCAGGGACAGTTCTAAGCACAGGAAACATGCGCCACTTTACATGCATATCATACACACCCCCCAGGTACGAAATTTAAAGGAATATTTCACTTTTATTGTTTCACTTTAAGCATTATTAAAATCACTGCTCCCGAAAAAACGGCCGTTTTAAAAAAAAAAAATGTTAGTGTTACACACCAGGAAAACACAGCAATACGGGCTAGCTTCAGGTGTATAATGTGCAGGAGGCACTCTCCGCCCGCTGTAAGTGCTGCAAATGCCTGTTAGTGTAACACACCAGGAAAACACAGCAATACGGGCTAGCTTCAGGTACATATTTAGCAGGAAGCACACTCCGCCCACTGTAAGTGCTGCAAATGCCTGTTAGTGTAACACACCAGGAAAACACAGCAATACGGGCTAGCTTCAGGTGTATACTGTGCAGGAGGCTTAGCAACAATGACACTGACACTGTTCCCTGCCTATCCTTCTCTCTCCCTGCACACAAGGTTTATCAAAGAATAAGACACTGACACTCTCCCTGCCTATCCTTCTCTCTCCCTGCACACAAGGTTTAGCAAAGAATATGACACTGACACTCTCCCTGCCTATCCTTCTCTCTCCCTGCACACAAGGTTTAGCAAAGAATATGACACTGACACTGTCCCCTGCCTATCCTTCTCTCTCCCTGCACACAAGGTTTAGCAAATAATATGACACTGACACTCTCCCTGCCTATCCTTCTCTCTCCCTACACACAAGAATAGCACAAAGAATAGCACAATGACACTGTCCCTGCCTATCTTTCTCTTTCCCTGCGCCGGAACACACTACACAAGGCCGCCGTGCTGGCGGCCTTTTATAGTGTGGGGTTTGTGCTAAACCCCCTGAGCTATAATTGGCCACAGGCAACCTGCCTGTGGCCAACTATGGCTCTCCTAGCTGCCTGCGCTGTGATTGGCCAAGCATGCAGGGTCACAGTGCATGCTTGGCCAATCACAGCGCCAAGATTGCACTGCGACGGCGCAGTGTATTGTGGGCCGTTCGCGTCACTCGAATTTGGCACGAACGGCCCAAATAGTTCGATCTTCGTCGAACGATCGAACAGCCGATGTTCGAGTCGAACGTATGTTCGACTCGAACACCGAGCTTATCCCTAATTATGAAGTTAAAGATGTTGGAAGAGAGGTTTTCAGAGAAAAGGCAGAGGATTCGGCTTCATATACGGGCTATTTTGCTTGATAGATGGAAGGGGGACAGGAGGGGGGAGGCTGGGAAAGGGAATGGGTGGTGTCAGAGGATAAAAATATGAAAGAAAAACAGCTGGAGGGTGGGAGGGGAGGAGCTCTGCTTCCTCAGCCATAGTTAACCACTCCCCGTATTTTGGCACCTACGGGAAACTTAGTACCCCAGGGTAGGTGCAGAGGGGTTGAGGTATTCTCCTCTTATGGGTTTTTTTTTCCCCTCGGTTTCTCTTCCTTAGAGATCCGCCACAATAAATAAGATGGAGAGATTGACTATAACATCATTAAATGCTAGAGGACTTAATGTCCCCGAAAAGCGTAGGATGCTTCTGAATGAACTGAAACGTTTTAAAACTGATGTAGGAATGGTACAGTAAACACATTTAAAGGAAGGAGTGTTCCCCTATCTTCAGAATAGACACTTTACCAATGTATACCATGCTGCTAACCATATGGCCAAATCTAAAGGCGTGGCTATTCTAATCTCCAACCGAATCGCATGGTCTATGTTGGACAAGTGCTCAGATGAGGGGGAAGATATCTGTTCATCAAAGGATTTATAGGTAACGTGAAGGTTACCTTGGCAACTATCTACGCACCTAATGTTCATCAAGACAGTTTCTTGGATAAAGTTCTATCGAAGCTAATGGAATTCAGAGAGGGAAAATTGATCTTAGGAGGGGATTTTAATACCCCCTTGGACCCCAAAACAGATACATTGGCGGGAACTTCCTTGATCCCTAGTGGTTCCAGGAAGCGGATCCTCTGGAAATTTCATGATCTTCAGCTGATAGACGCTTGGCGAGCCCTCCATGCAGATGAAAGGGACTACACATATTTTTCCAACCCCCATCAATTATATTCCCGAATCAATTTTTTTCTAGTACCACATCAACTACTCTCGATTGTACAGAATATAGAAATAGGAGTTATAACTTGGTCAGACCATGCGCCAGTTACAATCAGGCTGTCACTATCAGGGGCAACCCAACCGACGGAAAGGAGGTGGCGCTTAAATGAAAATCTATTACAACTCCCTGAAATCCGAGAGGATCTAACTAAAGAAATTAACTGGTACTTTCAGACAAATGAGATTGAAAGGAGTGATCCGGGAACAGTTTGGGAAGCCCATAAAGTAGTAATTAGAGGAATTCTAATTAAACATGGTTCGCGATTAAAAAGGGCACGAGAAGAAGAAATTAAAAAACTATTAGAACAAATACAGGATCTAGAGATCCAACATAAGGGGACATTAGAGAAGGAACTAGGAAGGCACTTAGCACACCTAAGAAGACAATTATCAGATCTCCTCCGAAGCAAAGCAAAGGTAGTGTTGCAACAAGGGAGGAGGATGACATACGAATCCGGAGACAAGTGTGGCAAACTGTTGGCAAATAAGCTAAAAAAACAACAGGCACGATCATATATACCACACATTAAAACAAAAGGAGGCTAAAAACTTTTTTTACCAAAAGATATTGCAAAAGAATTTGGGGAATATTACTCCTCATTATACAATTTGCCAACATCTGATTTGCCCCTCTCGTCTCTGTTTTGCTTTAAGTCTATCTATTAAGTTCTTGTGGTAAAATCAAGGAAACTTGAACTTCTGTAGTGTATCAATGCTTTACTAAACAAGGAAAAAATCTGCACATACGACTGTAGGATGCACAATACAACACAACTTATAGCTTAAAAAATATATGCCTACAAATATATATAAGCATGTACAACATGTACCGTATACAATAAGTAAACTAAATAATTACTCAACTTAGAGGTCAAGATGTAATGTGCATTGTTCCTTGCTCAGTCCAACTCCCAAAAGCGTCTTCAAAGTTATCCAGCTTCAGGCAGGCATGTCTTCTTCCTTTCTCCTTCCAAACACCAACTCCTTCCTTTGTCCTTCCAAACACCAACTGTTGTTCAAAACATGTCTCTCCACCAAACACCTTTTTCAAACCCCCCCTTTCCTGTTTCCTGATCAATGGAGGGGGAGGGGCCCCTCCCACCCATTTCCAGCAAAGAACTTCCAGTCAATGGAGGGGGAGGGAAGGGGCTCTTTACACATCCTGTTACTACCTAAACTCTATATTATTATTATAAAGTCACCATAGAAATTGCCATAGCAACACAGTCTCTGGAAGACTATCTCTCCTCCTCACAATTAGTACGACTACCATCTCCAGTGTGAAGAAAACGGGAAATACCAATTACTGTGGAGGAAGCCCTTACAGTAATGAAGACGATAAAACAGGGGAAGGCCCCAGGCCCTGATGGTTTCTCCATCCAGTACTTTAAAAGCTTTTTTCCATTATTAGGCCCATATATGATAAAATCATTCAATGCATTAGGCCAAATAACAGTTCCACCAGTAGATGCATTTCGAGCTCATATTACGGTCATACCAAAAGAAGGGAAAGACTTATCGGTTTGCAGTAGTTATCGACCAATATCATTATTAAATGTAGATTTAAAAACATTCACAAAAATACTGGCAACACGTTTACAACCCCAGTTAGTGCAGTTGATACAACTAGACCAAGTAGGGTTTATCCCCACACGGGAGGCTAGAGACAGTACCATTAAAGTTTTGAACTTGGTCCAGTACGCAAATCAAATGAAGATGCCAAGTATCTTTTTGAATACAGACGCGGAAAAGGCTTTCGACAGGGTCAACTGGACATTCATGTTAGGAGTTCTGAGACATATGGGTTTAGGAGACCGGATGCTACATTGGGTAGCTGGGATATATTCTAGACCACAGGCGTTGGTAAAGGCTAACGGGATTCACTCAGATAATTTCATTATTACAAATGGCACCCGTCAGGGCTGCCCCCTTTCGCCCCTCCTGTTTGCTCTGACGCTGGAGCCTTTATTAAATAGAATTCGACAGAATCCTGACATCAAAGGTATTGATATGGGGGAATATGAGTATAAAGTCTCTGCGTACGTAGATGACTTACTCTTTTCTCTTACTAGTCCGCAAATATCCTTACCTAACCTTATGAAGGAAGTAGAATGTTATGGGGCTCTGTCGAATTTTAAAATAAATTACAGTAAATCGGAGGCAATGGGGGTGTCACTGACGGGCCCGGTGCAAATAAGCCTTCAGAATAGCTTCAAATTTAAGTGGACTTCAATAGCGTTAAAATATCTGGGAATATACATCCCCCAAAACTAACAGATGCGTTTGTGCTTAATTTTCCACCCCTACTCGGGGAAATCAGTAAACTATTAGTGAGATGGAATAGAAATTCCCATTCGTGGTTTGGGAGATGTAATATCTTAAAAATTAATATAGTACCAAAACTGCTATATTTGTTCCAGGCCCTACCCATTTTTATACCTATGGCTTATTTCAGTCAAATCCGCGCTGAATTTACCAAATTTATCTGGGCAAGTAGGCGGCCGAGGATCAACAGAAATTTGTTGACATTGTCTAAAAAGGCAGGAGGAATAGCGGCCCCAGATTTATATAAATACTATCAGGCAGCTCAGCTCGGTAGAATTATTGACTGGTGCAGACATGGTGAATAGGGATGAGCCGAACACCCCCGGGTTCGGTTCGCACCAGAACCTTCGAACGGACCGAAAGTTCGCGCGAATTTTCGAACCCTATTCGTTATAATGGACGCGAACGTTCGAAATCAAAATTGCTAATTACAACGGCCAATATGCATGTTAATGTTATAAAACAGGTTTGGGGACCCGGGTCCTGCCCCAGGGGACATATATCAATGCAAAAAGAAATTTTAAAAACTAAAGTTTTTTCGGGAGCAGTCATTTTAATGATGCATAAAGTGAAAAAAAAAAAGTGAAATTTTCCTTTAAATATGGTACCTGGGGGGTGTCTAAAGTAAGCCTGTGAAGTGGCATGTGTTTCCCGTGTTTAGAACTGTCCTTGCACAAAATGACATTTGTAAAGGAAAAAAAGAAGCCATTTAAAACCACTTGCGGCTTTAATGTCATGTCTTGTCCTGGCCGCCATATGGCTGAAAATCCTTGAGAAAAATGGCATGGCTACCCCATCACCCCCCCCCCCACCCCAGCCCCTTTGGGTCTTGTATGGATACTAAGGGGGACCCCGCACCCAAAATAAAACCCTATACCTACAACCCTATATACTCTGAACAGCAGTATATAGGTGGTGCAAACAAGACATGGACTGTAGGTTTGTTCTTAAGTAGAATCTGAACAGGTACATTATGAAGTGTAGCTACATCCCAAAAAAATCAATTTTTAAGCTTTTTGGAGAACATAGGGAGGGGTTATCACCCCTGTAACATTTGCTGTCTTTGCACATCTGTTCAGAACATGTCACCTCACTTTCCGTCCCAATGACAAATGTTTTTGGAAAAGTGGGGTTTTAATTGAAACAAGGATTGGTGATAAAGCATCAGTAGAGAGGAGATACCTTTTTCCCAAATTAAATCTAACAGGATAGAATTTTCCTTCCTAGGGGTAGATTTCCTCTCACTTCCTGTTTTCTCTTGCCGTTTGCAAGTAGGAGTCGTTTGTAAGTTGGATGTTTGAAAGTAGGGGCCTGCCGTATATACTCTGCAGAAATTTGCCCTATTAGATGTTGGTGTAGCCACAAGACTGGTGGGCACAGGAATGGGCCCTGCTGTGAGTTAATAGATCAAGATTTGTACTTGCATGCACCTGTTGAACCGGGCAGAAAAATTGGGCCTTTGGTGGTGGTGGTGGTGGTGGTGGACGGTGTTGCCACAAGACTGTAAGCCCTCACAGTTACTCTTGGTGGGTGCAGGAATGGGCCCTGCTGTGAGTTATTAGATCAAGATTTGTAATTGCATGCACCTGTTGAACAGGGCAGAAAAATTGGGCCTTTGGTGGTGGTGGTGGTGGTGGACGGTGTTGCCACAAGACTGTAGGCCCTCATAGTTACTCTTGGTGGGCGCAGGAATGGGCCCTGCTGTGAACTATTAGATCAAGATTTGTAATTACACTCCCCTGTTAAACAGGGGCTGAAAAATTGTGCCTTAGGCATTGGTGCTGGTGCCACAACACTGCAACCCCTCACAGATACTGTACTTGGAGCACAGCAGTCACACCTGTTGCGAAGCATCTTTTTAAAAAATTGTAATTACACGCCCCTGTTATACAGGGGCTGAAAAATTGTGCCTTAGGCACTGGTGCTGGTGCCACAACACTGCAACCCCTCACAGATACTGTACTCTGAGCACAGCAATGAGACCTGTTGCAAAGCATTGCCTAAAAATTGTAATTACACGCCCCAACAGGGGCTGAAAAATTGTGCCTTAGGCACTGGTGCTGGTGCCACAACACTGCAACCCCTCACAGATACTGTACTCTGAGCACAGCAGTCACACCTGTTGCGAAGCATCTTTTTAAAAAAAATTAATTACACGCCCCTGTTATACAGGGGCTGAAAAATTGTGCCTTAGGCACTGGTGCTGGTGCCACAACACTGCAACCCCTCACAGATACTGTACTCTGAGCACAGCAATGAGACCTGTTGCAAAGCATTGCCTAAAAATTTTAATTACACGCCCCAACAGGGGCTGAAAAATTGTGCCTTAGGCACTGGTGCTGGTGCCACAACACTGCAACCCCTCACAGATACTGTACTCTGAGCACAGCAGTCACACCTGTTGCGAAGCATCTTTTTAAAAAATTGTAATTACACGCCCCTGTTATACAGGGGCTGAAAAATTGTGCCTTAGGCACTGGTGTGGTGGCATGGATCATTGAGGAGGAGGAAGAGGATAGTCAGTGAACATAACAGGACAGTCACTCAGCATCAGCATAGGCAGTCTTGAAGGGATGTGACATTATAAATTATTCCGTTATATCCGCTTCAGGTGTCTGGTAGCTGGTGGTGATCCAAGACTGATTCATTTTTATGAAGGTCAGTCGATCAACCGAGTCGGTGGACAGGCGCACCCTATGATCGGTGACAAATCCTCCAGCAGCACTGAATGTGCGTTCGGAAAGAACGCTGGATGCAGGACAGGCCAGTAGCTCAATTGCATACTGTGCAAGCTCTGGCCAGTGATCCATCCTCAGGACCCAGTAAGCCAGAGGATTTTCGGTGGGAAAGGTGTCCAAGTCTGACCTTGCCCCTAGGTATTCCTGCACCATGTATATCAGACGCTGGCGATGGTTGCTGGAACCGATCATACCTTGGGGCTGCGGACTAAAAAATTGTCTGAACGCATCGGTCAGACGTCCACCTTCCCCACCGCTCCTTCTGCTACTGACCGAAGCCTCAGCAACTTGTCGTCCAGGACCAGGAGTTTGTAACCTCCCAGTTTCTGGGAACGCGTTGCACAGACCTTTCTGCAAGGCCTCCCTGAGATGTCTCATCCTCTGCTCCCTCTGCGACGGCAAGATAAGGTCCGCAACCTTACCCTTGTACCGTGGATCAAGGAGAGTGGCCAGCCAGTAATGGTCACTCTCCTTGATCTGAAGAACACGAGGATCCTTCCGCAGGCTTTGCAGGATCAGGGAGGCCATGCAGCGTAGGTTAGCTGAGGCATTCGGTCCGGAGTCTTCTTTGTCACTGAGGATGACATGATCGCCAGCCACCTCCTCCCAGCCACGTACAAGTCCACTGGTTTGTTGGGACTGTACATCATCCCTAAAAGACTGCTGCTGCTGATGCTGAGTGCCAGGCTCCACCTCCATGCTCACACAATCCTCCTCCTCCTCCTCCTCCTCCTCCTCTTCCTGTGTGATGGGTGGGACAGAAGGAACATTGTCTGGATAAAGGGGGCCTTGAGAGACAAGGAAGTCCTCCTCTTCCTGCCTCTGTTCTGCCTCAAGTGCCCTGTCCATTATCCCACGCAGCGTATGCTCCAACAGGTGGACAAGAGGTACAGTGTCACTGATGCATGCACTGTCACTGCTCACCATCCTCGTGGCCTCCTCAAATGGTGAGAGGACAGTGCATGCATCCCTGATCATGCTCCACTGGCGTGGGGAAAAAAAGCCAAGCTCCCCTGACCCTGTCCTGGTGCCGTAGTCGCAAAGGTACTCATTGATGGCCCTCTGCTGCGTGTGCAGTCGCTGCAGCATGGCCAACGTTGAGTTCCACCTGGTGGGCATGTCACATATTAGGCGGTTCTTGGGCAGGTTCAGCTCCTTTTGCAGCTCAGTCAGCCGAGCACTGGCATTATAAGATCGGCGGAAATGCACACAGACTTTCCTGGCCTGCCTCAGGACATCCTGTAAGCCTGGGAACCTGCCCAAGAACCGCTGCACCACCAGGTTGAGGACGTGAGCCATACAGGGCACATGGGTGAGCTGCCCCTGTCGCAGGGCGGAGAGGAGGTTGGTGCCATTATCAGAAACGACCATTCCTGGCTTAAGCTGGCGTGGCGTCAACCACCTCTCGGCCTGCCCCTGCAGAGCTGCCAGAACCTCTGGCCCAGTGTGGCTCCTGTCCCCCAAACACACCAGCGCAAGCACGGCATGGCATCTTTTTGCCTGCGTACGCCTACGGAGCACCGCTGGTTCCGAGGACAGAGCACTCGAAGAGGACATGGAGGAAGAAGAGGAGGGGGTGGAGGAGAGAGGTGTGTCACAACCAGTAGTAGCATTTTGGAGGCGTGGTGGCGGAACAACCTCCAACACTACTGCACCTTGTCCTGCATCCCTCCCAGCTACCAATAGAGTGACCCAATGGGCCGTGAAAGAAAGATAACGTCCCTGTCCATGCCTGCTGGACCATGAGTCAGCGGTAATATGCACCTTACCGCTGACCGCCCTGTCCAGCGAGGCATGGACATTGCCTTCCACATGCCAGTAGAGAGACGGAATCGCCTTCCGTGAGAAAAAGTGGCGTTTGGGAACCTGCCACTGAGGAACCGCACATTGAACAAACTCACGGAAGGGGGCCGAGTCTATCAACTGAAAAGGCAGCAGTTGAAGTGCTAGCAATTTAGCCAAGCTAGCATTCAACCGCTGGGCATGTGGATGGCTGGGAGTATACTTCTTTCGACGGTCCAGCAGCTGGGGCAGGGAAATTTGCCTGCTACAATCGGACGTCGGTGTACTGCAAGTACTTGGTTGTGACACACCTAATTCTACACCTTCAGTCCTCTCAGAGCAGCTTTCAGAGAGGACTGAAGATATAGTGGGGATGGAGATCCCAGCTGATGAGGAGCAAGGAGAGGTCCGCTTTGTTCTTTGGTGTGGGTCTTTTATGTGTGCTTGCCAACGAGCTGCATGGCAGGTCGACATATGTCTGCTCATGCTTGTGGTGCCCAAGCGGCTGATGTTTTGGCCACGCGAGATACGCTTGAGACAAATATTGCAAATAGCAGTGGTGCGATCTGATGCACTCGTCTCAAAAAAGGCCCACACCAAAGAACTTTTGTGATAACGTGCAGAGGCAGCGCCCTGCACAGGCGGAGCTCTGCGGTGTGGTACAGTTGCTGTGCTGGCCTCTAGCTGGCCTCCAGGGGGCATCCTGCCTCGTTGGACATGTGACGCTGCATCCTCCTCCTCCTCCTCCTCTCTCCCTTCAGGCACCCACGTGGAGTCAGTGACCTCATCATCCCCTCCCTCTTCACCACTAGAGCAAACCTGGCAGTAAGCTGCAGCTGGTGGAACACTACTGCCAGATTGCTGTCCTTCAGCATCCCCTCTCTCTGCGCGCACACTACTGACTTCCTCAAGCTGGGTATCATCATCCGAGCCTTCGAATCGTTGGGCATCCTCCTGGAGCATGTACCCAACACTGTGCTCAAACAGTTCGGGGGACTCCTCAGGAGGACATGGTGGGTCTAGGGAAGGGGTGGCTGATGATGCCATTGAGTACGCGTTGGCAGCTGCTCTGCCAGTACCCTGAGCCTGGGTGAGAGAGGATGAGGAGGATGAGGAGGGCTTGGTCATCCATTCTACCAAGCCTTCGGCATGATGCGGCTCCACATGTCCAGCTGCCGAAAACAAAGACAAGCGTGTCCCATGGCCACGTGCTGATGACAATGCACGACCACGTCCACGGCCAGCACTGTTGTCTCTAGAAACAGAGCCTGCCTGCCCTGTGTTCTTGCCTCGGCACGCTCTGCCTCTCCTTGGCGGTCTTCCAGCCATTGTAGTCGGTAGTGTATATAGTATAAAAAATAGAACTCCTATGTGTGCTCACAACACACTGTAGGTCCTATGGGTGCTGACACTAACACACTATAGGTACTATGTGTGCTGCTGACAAGAAAATATAGGAGCTCTGTTTGCTGCCACTAACACACTAGAAGTCCTATGGGTGCTGCTGAGAAGAAAATATAGGAGCTCTGTTTGCTGCCACTAACACACTAGAAGTCCTATGGGTGCTGCTGAGAAGAAAATATAGGAGCTCTGTTTGCTGCCACTAACACACTAGAAGTCCTATGGGTGCTGCTGAGAAGAAAATATAGGAGATCTGTTTGCTGCCACTAACACACTAGAAGTCCTATGGGTGCTGCTGAGAAGAAAATATAGGAGCTCTGTTTGCTGCCACTAACACACTAGAAGTACTATGGGTGCTGCTGAGAAGAAAATATAGGAGCTCTGTGTGATGCCACTAACACACTAGAAGTCCTATGGGTGCTGCTGAGAAGAAAATATAGGAGCTCTGTTTGCTGCCACTAACACACTAGAAGTCCTATGGGTGCTGCTGAGAAGAAAATATAGGAGCTCTGTTTGCTGCCACTAACACACTAGAAGTCCTATGGGTGCTGCTGAGAAGAAAATATAGGAGCTCTGTTTGCTGCCACTAACACACTAGAAGTCCTATGGGTGCTGCTGAGAAGAAAATATAGGAGCTCTGTGTGATGCCACTAACACACTAGAAGTCCTATGGGTGCTGCTGAGAAGAAAATATAGGAGCTCTGTTTGCTGCCACTAACACACTAGAAGTCCTATGGGTGCTGCTGAGAAGAAAATATAGGAGCTCTGTTTGCTGCCACTAACACACTAGAAGTCCTATGGGTGCTGCTGAGAAGAAAATATAGGAGCTCTGTTTGCTGCCACTAACACACTAGAAGTCCTATGGGTGCTGCTGAGAAGAAAATATAGGAGCTCTGTGTGATGCCACTAACACACTAGAAGTCCTATGGGTGCTGCTGAGAAGAAAATATAGGAGCTCTGTTTGCTGCCACTAACACACTAGAAGTCCTATGGGTGCTGCTGAGAAGAAAATATAGGAGCTCTGTTTGCTGCCACTAACACACTAGAAGTCCTATGGGTGCTGCTGAGAAGAAAATATAGGAACTCTGTGTGATGCCACTAACACATTAGAAGTCCTATGGGTGCTGCTGAGAAGAAAATATAGGAGCTCTGTTTGCTGCCACTAACACACTAGAAGTCCTATGGGTGCTGCTGAGAAGAAAATATAGGAGCTCTGTGTGATGCCACTAACACACTAGAAGTCCTATGGGTGCTGCTGAGAAGAAAATATAGGAGCTCTGTTTGCTGCCACTAACACACTAGAAGTCCTATGGGTGCTGCTGAGAAGAAAATATAGGAGCTCTGTTTGCTGCCACTAACACACTAGAAGTCCTATGGGTGCTGCTGAGAAGAAAATATAGGAGCTCTGTTTGCTGCCACTAACACACTAGAAGTCCTATGGGTGCTGCTGAGAAGAAAATATAGGAGCTCTGTGTGATGCCACTAACACACTAGAAGTCCTATGGGTGCTGCTGAGAAGAAAATATAGGAGCTCTGTTTGCTGCCACTAACACACTAGAAGTCCTATGGGTGCTGTTGGGGTGCAATGCTGTGCTAACAGCACTGCGGTTGGTACTACTGCAATACTGTACTAACAGTAAGCACGCACCAGACTAATCCCCAGCAGCAGCTAATAACACACTAACTGTGCAATCAGCAGCAATGAACGATCAATGACTTAGGTAGCAATGGTTTAGCAAAGAAATAGCCAATGGTTTAGCAAAGAAGAGCAAATCTTTCAGTATCAAGCAAAGACAGAATCAGCAGACTAATCTCTCCTAAAGCCGGAACTCATGTGACCGGGGCCGATGGCGTGGCGGCCTTTTAAATGGTGGGGCGTGTACTAAAGCCCCTGAGCTGTAATTGGCTACAGCCGTCCTGCCTGTAGCCAATTATTGCTCTCCGAGTTTCGGGCGCTGTGATTGGCCAAGCATGCGGGGTCACAGTGCATGCTTGGCCAATCATCAGCCAGCAATGCACTGCGCCGGCCGCGCCGGCCGCAATGCATTGCGGGGCCGCTCGCATCACACGAATGTGATGCGAACGGCCCAAATAGTTCTGGGCTCGACGAGCGAGCGAACGCCCGATGCTCGATTCGAACATGGGTTCGAATCGAGCACCGGGCCCATCCCTAATGGTGAATATAAAGTGTGGATCAATATGGAACACAAGTAAGTCCAGTACCCCTGAAGAGAGCCATATGGTGCTATGCAGCCTTACCGGCCCCGTTAAAAACACATCCTACGATTGGCCCGACACTACGATTAGGCTTTAAGATAATTCAGAACCCCAGATTTTCCATTATAAAATTCTCCATTATATCCCATTTTGGGGAATCCAGACTTCGCACCGGGGATTATGCCACGAGCGTTTAGGAAACTATGGGAGAAAGGTTACTTTCAGGCCTCGCACTTTCTGAGAGTCAATAAATGGGCAATGATAGAAGCCCTGACGCAACAGGGCGGTGAATATGAAATACCTCTCTGGCAAGCAAGACAACTACGACATTACCTAGAAACCTTGAGACCGACGATTAGTTACGGACGACCATGTACACAATTCGAGACATTTTGTGAAGAGACAGAACCACTGTCCCATATTATCTCTAGGAGCACCCTCAGAGAACTTTACTATGACAAGCTTAAGCAAGTGGGAAAGAGACTTGGAACAAACCTTTACATCAGAACAACGTCAGAATATAATATCCCTTACCTTAAAATCATCTAGGTGCACTAGAATACAGGAGTTGAAATATAAGATCTTAACGCGTTGGTATTACACCCCATCAAGGTTGAGTAAATTCTCTCCAGAGGTATCAGACCTCTGCTGGAGATGCGGCCAGGAATGGGGTACTATATTTCATATCTTCTGGATGTGTCCCGGAATAAAATGATTTTGGCAAGAAGTTCAGAGAATCACTCAGTTATTTACTGAATATCAGATCAGGGAAGACCCGGCCTTTTTTCTCTTACACTGCACACAAATTTCAACTAAAAGATACAAGAACTCGATCGTCAGTCACTTGGTAAATGCAGCAAAAAGTTGCATCCCTATGTGTTGGAAAGAGCCTCGAGCACTACGGATTTCAACGTGGCTAAATAAAGTCAGAAGAATAGGGATAATGGAAAGCCTGTTACCGTTGACCCTGGAAGGAAAGGAAGAAATTAGGAAAATATGGGCCTCATGGAAGGAGTTCATAGAATCGGAAGAAGGGAAAAAATTGATAGGATCGGAATAATGCGGCGTACACACGATCGTTTTTCATGCCGTTAAAAATGCCATTTTTAAAAATGGCCATTAAAACCGATCGTGTGTATGCTCCAGAGCATTTTTAACGACGTGAAAAACGGGCATTAAAAATTTCGAACATGCTCTATTTTTTCACGTCGTTTTTCATGTCGTTTTTTTTAACGACGTGAAAAACGATAGTGTGTATGCTTTTACGAGGTGAAAAAAAACGCGCATGCTCAGAATCAAGTATGAGATGGGAGCGCACGTTTTGGTAAAACTAGCGTTCGTAATGGAGATAGCACATTCGTCACGCTGTAACAGACTGAAAAGCACGAGGCTGAAAAGCGCAAATCGTCTCTCACCAAACTTTTACTAACACGCGGTAACACGAAATTAGCAAAAGCGTCCCAAAGGGTGGCGTCATTAGAACGGAACTTCCCCTTTATAGTGCCGTCGTACGTGTTGTACATCACTGCGCTTTGCTCGAGCGTTTTTTTTAATGATCGTGTGGATGCAAGACAGGCTTGAGAGAAAACATGAAAAAAAACGACGAGAAAAACGTTGGTTAAAAAAATGGCATTAAAAACGTACGTGTGTACGCCGCATAAGAATTAAGGAGAATGGTATAGGTGGGAAGGAAAAAGAAGGAGATAGGGTTAGAGAGTAGGGGCCTTATATGGACCAGGACGGAAACTAAAAGAGGACCTTATGTTTTTTTTTTTCCTTCCCGGGACTTGGGAGGGAATGGGAAGGGGTAGAGGAGAATTGTATTGGTTCTGTATGTATAAAAATGTAAAAAAACTTAACAGGAGTACAGAGGTAATAGGAGGAAAGAAAACCATGGAAACAAAGAGCTAGGTAGGGACGTCCCAGGGAATAGAATCTGACAGAGATAAGAGAAGGTGACAAGAGAAACCTGATGTAGGATAATGTGTTATAGTGTTTTGTTTCTCCTGTTTTTTTTTTTTCCTTTGACACTCCTAGTCTCATCTTATGGGCATGTTGAAAGTATGAAATATGTATGTATTATATATACCTGGTTTGTGGAACAAATGCCAATCTGTACACCTGAATTTGAATTAGAAATAAAGATATTAAAAAAAAAGACTATTGAATCAAGAAAGGGCATGCATCAATGTGGTATGTGTGAGTATTGTAAATGGATCTGAGAAGGAGCATAGTTTACTCTTCAGAATGGAAATACACACAGAATTGAATATTATGTTGATTGCCAAACAAAATGTGTAATATATATTGCACTTTGTAAAAGTGGATCATTTTATGTTGGAAAGACATTCAGGAATTCCAGGAAAAGAACCTTATGATCACATCTATTATATTAAAAAAAAATCTACTATACACCCCAATTGGGAGACATGTTGCCCTTAAACACACGCATGATACATCTATGGTTCAGTTTACAGTCCTAGAGAGGGTCCTTGAGGATCCAAGAGGAGGAAATGTGGATAAAAAAATATTACAGCGGGAGGCTGAATGGATTTTTTAATTAAATGCCACCAGCCGACCCGGCCTCAATGAGGCCATTAGTTACAAACCATTCTTGGGTTTATTTTTAGATTTGTTAGAGTTATACCCCATGTTCTCTCATGATAATTTCATTAACATGACTTACATGATAATGTGGTTACATCATACCTGTATTTTTGCATGCGTTATAGTATGTTCTGGTTATCTAAACCAATTAATTGAATCATGAGCTATAATTTTTTGTTGTGAATTATACTGGAATTGATGTTAATATGAAATATGATGTTTTGAGGGATTCTGGATGTAAGTGGAGTATTCATGAATTTTTATAATACACAAGGGATGAGATGACTTCTCTCCTGTTACATCTTAAATTTACTCTAAATGTGCATAACAGTCACGTGCCATGTTGTTTCTGTACGCGGTTCTAATTATTGTCTTCTTTCTTTTTTTCAATTGGGACCCCCTGCATGGCTAAAATCTGGTAGTAGGGTGGCTTGAATGTGGCACCTGCTCGTCCAAGGTGGTGGTGTTGCGATGGTTGGAGCAGGGAGAACCCTTTACAATTATAGCATTTATCTGAATACTGAGTAGGCATACTATTTTACCCGGTCTCCTATTATAATAACATTTGGTTTATTTTATTAAGAACTTTATGCTTCTATGTTGGTAAAGTCAATGCAAGAGACCATAGGGATGAGATCTCTTTGTTAAAAGAGGTCTGCTATACATCAGTCGCTACCATCTGACAGTTGTTAATCGCTGTCTGTAATCCTTAAGACCCGTTTACATGCTATTGCGCATAGGCGTACTCTTAATCATTTGTTTACATGCCACCGGGTATGTGCGTACTTTCAGTTCCGACTTTGTCGCGAACGATATATGGCGCATGTGCGGGACTATACGGCGCAGCTCATTAGCGCCATATGGGTTTTTCCAGATGTTCTCCACCAGGTACTGGCCCTTCCCGGCGCTCCCTCCAACTGAAACAGATTATTCAATTAAGTAGCCATTTTGGCGCCAAAGCCAGCCTTTATTAAGGCTGGTTTGTGATGTGGGCAGCAATAGACACTGCTGTGTTGTTTAGTGAAAGTGGTGTGAAGTGAGTGTCAGTGATCTGGCTCTAATAATGGATACTTTATACATCTTAAATTAGGTTTTCACTGTGGCCTATCGGCTGTATTTACATGCATACCTTATAGACTTTCTGGCTGAACGGTCTAACTTAGATGTGAAGAGGATTGGGGGACATATAATATATCTATATCTATCTGGACCCGCGGATACTGGTCTGTTGGTGAGTTTGAAGTTGGTTGTCATTTTTACTGGGATAGTCTCCTCATCTGTATCTGCATGATGGCTAAGTAATTAGTCTTTTTTGATTATTTATTACCTTGTTATTGTGCCTAGATTCCACCCAACAGAATATTCTGGTAAAGAGATATCAAGTCCTTGATATCAATACCTTTATTGACTGCTGCCTCAATTCTATTGAGGTATTTATTAGTTTCTTCAATTCTGTTTGATGGGAATATTAGGATAATGGACTCTGTATTTGGAGAACTGATTATGCTTTGTATTTAGATTCTCTAGGGCTCATTCTGAGACACTAGTCAGTAGGAATATTGACAATTGGTGGCTGACTCTTCTCTCTTTATCTCATTTTTGGGGTCCAGTACCCAGTAAGTATTACATCATTAAAGACATTGATTGAAGATAGCATCTCCTTGCATCCTTTTTGGATGCCTAACTATCTCTTACCTATTTTACACTTTTTCTGAATAGGACCATTCGGTCAATTTTGTCTGTTGGTTTATCCACCTATAGAAGACATTATCTGTGAACCGCCTCCAGATGACACTAGGCACACCACCTTTATGAGTGCTTGTTTCCATCTGTAAGTGGCACTCCTTGCACATTGTATCTCTATGTATATATATGGGGATTATTTTGGTAAAATGTTATGCTGCACTTTTCATCTGATCATAATGTGATGTTTCCCTGCCTTCTTTTCTGTACAGGATCTCTGTCTATAGTCAAGTGAATAAGGTCCTGAGGAAGCATAAAAGCGAAAGGTCAACCTTTTTGACCTAGTAGTAACAGAGATCTATTATGATATCAAATTTAAAATGTTTGTAATAAAGAGATTTAGTACTATTATGTAGTGTGGGTCTTTTCTGGTACCGGTAAAGTCGGCTCAATCTACCCTATTCTCTCTAAAATTCCAACTGGCCAAGTCAGTAAGCCTTATGGCCTTGGAATCCTTAAGTCTACTACAGGCTTATGGTCACTGAAGCTTATATGAGAAGTGTTCTTCAGACTCCGCTGAAAAAAAAAATTGCTGTGTTCAGTGGCTGACAAGCCTCTAATCACAGCTATTCACCCCCAGCTGCTCTAATTTTTAGTGTTTGGTGAACGGTTCAGGCCGAACATAAGTTTGTCCCAAACATTGGCTGTTTACCCATCCGTCGAACATCCGAATTGCCAGGGTGTTTTACCATTTGTTTTGGCCGCCAAACACCCCACAATGCACTGAGCACCACACAATGTATTGAAAGCCCTGATTGGCTGAAGCAAAGAAGGCTTTGCCCAATCAGGGCACAGAACACTGTCAAAGCCATGATTGGAGAAAGTAATGATGATGTCCTCAATCATGGCTCATTGTTCATAGACTCACCCCACACTATAAAAGATTCCTTCCCAAAGCAGCCATTTGCAGTGTGATATTAGAGTGGGAATAGATAGAACAGAGATCTGTCCATTGCTACTAGCGAGTTAGTTTGCTATAGTGTGCTATTGTGATTCTATTGTGAGTGTAAGGTAGGGGTCTCCAAACTGCGGGCCCAGGGGCCAGATGTGGCCCTTTGCTTGCCTTTATCTGGTCCTTGGGGCACTATTCCTCCCACTAATATGAGGCACTATTCCTCCCACTGACACCAACAATGGGGCACTATATCTTCCACCGATACCAATGATGGGATTATTTTCCTCCTACTAATAGGGGCACTACTTCTCCTATTGACCACCAACCCTGAGGCCATATTTATTTTCACTGATACTGAGCCTGTGACATTTTCTGCCCCTGATGGCCACAATCCGGCCCTCCTAAAGTGTGAAGGGCAAAAAACTGGCCCTTTTTTTGAACATTTTGGAGACCCCTGGTGTAAGTGTAGTGTGAATATAATGATAGTGCAGCGTGAGTGTAGTGTGATCTTCCTTTTTTACTTTAGTGTCAGTTTACTGCAGTATATTGAAGTGTGTCAGTTTAGTGTGTCAGGGCAGGTTTACTGCAGTAGTATATTGAAGTGTGTTAGTGCACTTTTACTGCAGTATATTGAAGTGCGTCAGTGCAGTTTTACTGCAGTAAATTGTAGTGTGTCAGTGGAGTGTGTCTGTGTGAGTCCTCAAGTTAAAGTGCACCAAACACCACTTTTCATTGATTAAAATGCATCAACGTACATATTTCTCTGTCTCTATTACATTTCAGTAATAAGCCCCCCATCATGTCTGGAAGGCCAACAAGGAGAGGCAGACATTCCCATGGCACTGTCAGGGGGGCAGGAGCATCTGTGTCCACAGGAAAAGGTGGGTGTGGTCCATCCTCAGGCATGGCACCATTTCCTCTGTTTAGTGATGTTGTCCTTGCTATCCAGCCACAGCATGCAGAGGAGGTGGTGGACAGGCTTACTAAACCATCCTCATCCTCCTCATCATCCTCATCCTTTATCACCCAAGCAGAGACTAGTGTGCAGTCCACCACAGCAGCTGGAGTGGCTTATGTTGCCTTCTTGTCCACAGCTTCTCCTGCCATAGCCCCAGCATCATGCATGGAGGAGTCAGTTGAGTTATTTGAAAACAGCACCAGCCACTTGCTCCTTGATGATGCACAGGCTTTACTTGATTCTGATGTTGGTTCTGAAGTTGAGGACAGTAAGAACATGAGCCTACAGAGGGGGGAGAACATTGGTTAACATCAAATTGGCAGTCATGTTCCCCCAGCTGCAGCGTTTTGCCAAGTTGGCTCCAGTAATGATGAGGATGGAGGGGATGATGACGATGATGTCACTGATGTGACTTGGGTACTGGATAGAGGAGACAAGTGAGGGTGAGGCACAACCCCAACAAGGCAGCCATCATAGAAGAGTAGAAAGCAGCAACCCTATTTCATCACGTTGTGGAGCTGTTATCTCCCGGCTCACTTCCCATAGCTCAGCTGTCTGGGTCTTTTTTAGCACACGTGCAGCCAATTGCACTGTTGCAATTTGAGAACTTCGCCTCAAGCGTGTCAAAAACACCAGCCTTTTGGGTACCACATGCTTGACAAGGCATTTAACCTCCCACCACTCAGGACGTTGGTAAGAGCAGCTGAAAGCCACACAAAAGGAACGCAATTCTGCTTCTTCTCACTCCTCACCTTTCAGGTCTACCCCTGCTATATCTCATGACCTCTTAGCAGCCTCCACTGACAGGGATGATGGTATAGTGAAGGGTGTCACAGGTCCTTACAGCATGTCTGCCAGCAGCACACCACCAGCTGTAAAATATAGCAGACAAATTTACAGTCACTGCCACCCACATGCCCAGTGTCTAAATTGAAGCTTGTCAAAAGAACTGGCTTTACAACTCCTGCCTGTTGGATTCTGCCCCCTTCCATGAATTTGCAGAATGTGCTGTACCACAATGACAGGTTCCCAGTCACTATTTCTTTGCATGTAAGGCCATTCCAGCTCTGTATCATCATGTGGAGGGGAAAAGGTGTGGCATTGTTAGCTGCAAGGTCCACATTGAGTTGAGTTGAGAGGTATCTTGATATAGCACGGTCTTACCCCGAAGGGTCCCGATGCACTTACAAACACATACTAGGGCCAATTTATAAACAGGATCTGATTAACCTACCAGCATGTCTTTGGAGTGTGGGAGGAAACCGGAGTACCCGGAGGAAACCCACGCAGGCACAGGGAGAACATGCAAACTCCAGGCAGATGGTGTCGTGGTCGGGATTTGAACCAGCGACCCTATTGGTGCTAGGTGAAAGTGCTAACCACTACACCACTGTGCTGCTGACACATGGTCAAACAATCATGATCAGAGATGATACATTTCATTCATAGCACACTCTGCTTGCAACTAGAAAGGATGCATGACAGGGCTCAGTGCTGCAGCTTATTTTGCCACCACAACTCCATACAGATGGTTGTCATGATGCAAGATTTGTCAGCTCCACCCCCCTTCTCCTCCTCCTTTTCCTCCATGCCCTCCTCTGCTGAATTGTTCTATGAACCACCAGTACCCCCTAAGCGTTCAAGGGACTATTCAATGAGTCAGGCTAAAAGATGCCATACAGTACTTCAGCTGGTCTGTCTAGGGGACAGGAGCCAAAATGTAGCAGAGATTCTTTCAGCTATGCAGACCCAGAGGTGGTTCACACCATGCCAGCTAAGCCAGGAATGGTGGTATGCAATAATGTCACTAAACTCCTGTCTGCCTTTCGACAGGGAAAGTTGACACATGTGAAATGCCTGGCACATGTCCTCAATTTGGTGGTGCAGAATTTCTTTAACAGGTACCCAGGCTTGGAAGATCTGCTAAAGCAGGCCAGAAGAGTCTGTAGCCATTTTTGGCGTTCACACACAACCAATGCTCGGTTGGCTGAAATTCAGTGGGAATTCCACCAGCCTGTAGCCGCCTGATTTGTGACATGCCTACCAGGTGGAACTCAACTTTGGCAATGCTGCAGTGGCTGCACATGCAGCAGAGGGCCATCAATGAGTGCCTATGTGAGTATGGCACAATGACAGGCTCAGGTTGGCTCTGCTTTGTTCCCCATGCTAATGGATGCTGATAAAGGATTTATGCATTGTACTGTTACCATTTGAGGAGGCAGCAAGGATGGTGAGTCGTGATAATGCATGCATCAGTAACACAATGCCTGTTGTCAAAACAGTGAATTGGATGTGACCTGACACACACTATAGCACAACATGGCGACCTCCATCCCTAAATTAATTTGTAGAAAAAGGAGAGCTGTGGGACTTTGAGTGAGGCTACCACCATGTCAGATATTCAACAGAAACATAAAATTTACAGTACATAATTTATTGTTACATTGTAAAAAATATTGTATCAAATAAATAGGTAGTCGCATGACTTACACTAAATATGCTGCTATATAGCATGCAATACAAAAAGAAATTCAACATAATAACTGTACATAATAAGGTAAATGGGTTGAAAAACATTGTAGGGACAGATAACTTGGGGCGTCTAGGGGCACTCAACGCATTTCCTGGCATTACAGCCATTCATCAGGAGTGTTGTAACATATTATACTGGAAAGGAAAGGGACAAGGATTGATAATGATACTCTTAGAATAAGGGAGGACAGAGAGAATGTATCCCAACAAAGTTGGGACAATCTGGGATACTCACTGCACAGCCCCAAGGCCAGGCCCGGTGTCCACCAGAGAAGATGGGGGTGACAGGCATGATGTCTCCCCCGGGGTTGAGATGGGGGAACCCTCCAAGGACGAAGTACAGCGCCCAGAGCGTGACACGGTGGTCACAGCCTGATCCAATAGGCTATGTGTGCACAAAAAGTGCATAGTGTTCCTGGAAAAAATGTGTATCAAAAAAGGGGAAGATTAATTGAATGTGTAAAAGTGTAAAATGTGTAAAATCATGGCAGGTATCTATGTGTTCCCACAAGGGGACTACGTGAGGGGGTGTATGTGAAATAAAACCAATTAAAGGGTAAAAAGGAAACATACCAAAAAAGGATTGCTGAGCTCCCAACGAAAGTAACCTATGTGTGGATTCAGTGTGTGCTGTCCTTGTGATTGAAACCAACAAATGAACCATCGGCTGCTTCAAGGCTGCTATATACTCCCATTCCAAGGGAGGGGCCCCGTCAACGTCATGCTTGATTGGCCATACTGCACAAGAGAGGTGGGGAGGGGATTCCCAGCTGCGTGTGGAGGAGCCATCAGCAGTGGGTCCCCACCCACCTAGTGCATGGCTTTCCAGTATAATATGTTACAACACTCCTGATGAATGGCTGTAATGCCAGGAAACGCGTTGAGTGCCCCTAGACGCCCCAAGTTATCTGTCCCTACAATGTTTTTCAACCCATTTACCTTATTATGTACAGTTATTATGTTGAATTTCTTTTTGTATTGCATGCTATATAGCAGCATATTTAGTGTAAGTCATGCGACTACCTATTTATTTGATACAATATTTTTTACAATGTAACAATAAATTATGTACTGTAAATTTTATGTTTCTGTTGAATATCTGACATGGTGGTAGCCTCACTCAAAGTCCCACAGCTCTCCTTTTTCTACAATGCCTGTTGTGTTCCTGTTGGAGCAGACTCTGCATGGCATTATGGACAGGGCACTTGAGGCAGAGCAGCGGGAGGAAGAGGTGGACTTCCTTTCTACTCAAGGCCCGCTTTATGCAGACACTATTCTTGCGATGCCACAGAACACACAAGAGGAGAGGGAGGAGGAGGAGGATTCTGGCAGTTTTGAAGGCATTTAAGCAGAGGAAGACATATGTCAAACCTTAAGATATGGTTTTCCATCCCCAGAACCATTGGGAGTAGTATGTGGCTGGAAGGAGGCAGTTCCAGATACTGTAATACTCAGTGACTCTGCTTCTTATGCCTCTGCAACCTTGCGGTGCATGGCCTCCCTCATTCTTCAAAGACTGTAAAAAGATCTGAGAATTTGTGGCATCAAGGAGAAGGATCACTATTGGTTGGAAACCCTCCTTGTCCACCGATAAAAAGGGAAAGTCTCGGAACTCTGCCCCACCGAGGGAGCACAGGATGAAATATCTTGAAGACACCTTGAAGAGAAGTTCATGTAACGCCTTTCCAGACTCTGGTAGGTTACAGTCTCACTGAAAAGCCAGCGCGAATCGCCCCATAGTCATAACTTAACATGGTGATTGATGAAGATGACCGAGTGGTACTTATTAATAGCTTCAAAATTAAATATAGTAGATGGCACATGGGATAATATGTTTACATATACATGTGAATAGTACATCAATATAGTTTTATATAAAAACGGGAATGATAAAAAGAAGTGTATATATGTATATATATATTTAAAAAGACAAACCTATGCGTATACCACTTGGTAAAAACTTTGGACAAAAGGTCCTTTAGAAAAGGTAGGATAGAATATGGATTTGGGTCGGAATTTTGTCTGCTGGATGGGTGGTAATGTAGAGAGATGTTGGGTGAGTAGTTCAATGTAGTCATCTGAATTCTCAGTATATAGAAGCTCCAAGTGGTCAAGGGCCATTTTCTCTGGGACACTACAATCTTGAAAATTGTTAATTGAAGGGCATGTGTCCGAGGGACTAACGGCTGGGTCCTGTTCGGCACTAATGTTCTTGTTGGCTTTGATGTTGAAGTAGCGTTTGACAGTAATATTCCTAATAAATCTGTTCAGGTCCAGGAAGAGAGTAAATGGGTTAGGAGCTGCTGTAGGAGCAAAGGTAAGGCCTCGGGCCAGGAGGGATTCCTCAGGTTGGGACAGTTTATGATCAGAGAGGTTAAAGGTTTTTATAGTTTGCAGAGTTTGCCCCTCCTTTCTGTGTCTACGTCGTCCCCCTCTCCTGCCTCTGTGGTAAGTTTTCGTTTTGGACAGGGCATCAGGAGCCAGCGCCAGCGCCTCACTGACATTATTTAACATCAAGGGAATGTACCAGTGCAAGAAGCCCCTCTGCCTCACGTGCAAACACGTCACCCACCGGCAAAAATACTTTATGTGTAAAGGGAAGCAATATACCATACCGGACTTTTTTACACGCTCTTCCGAGTATGTAGCATATTGCCTGACGTGTCCATGTGGCCTGTTCTATGTAGGCCGCACTATCCGTACTCTCCGAAAAAGGTTCGGGGAACACCAAGACTTTGTGGAAAAGGGCTTGGATAAATATAGCATCGCCAGGCACTTTAAAGAATTTCATCAACAATCCTCCTCAGGGCTTCGAGTTTGGGCAATCGCCAAATGTCTCCCCAAAGCAGAACGCTACAAGAGGTTGTGCGAAAGGGAAAACTATTGGATCTATACCCTTGATAGTCTCTCGCCTGGGGGACTCAACGAAGGCATTGAAATCAACATTCTACTTTAATTGCTTGATCTTTTTTCATCCAAGTCCCCGCATTTTTAGCCATTTTAACATAAATGCATAACATAAACGCACTACTCATGCATTGATGTCTATTTGTATAGAATTATTTATTATCGATATTGATCAGTCGGTCCATTCATGTTCCAATTATGTCCCTAGTCCCCTTTCCCTTTTTCTTCCCCCCTTTCTCTCTTTTTCTCCCTGTCTACTCCTATTCGTATGTGGACACATGTCCAGATGATCGTACATGTGTAGATCTGTATGTGTATACATACAGTGTGTGTGCGCATGTATACTAATGTGCATATGCAACCATTCCTTTAGATATATTCCTTTCACATTTACCTCACATTTCTGTAGATATCCGCATATACACTAGCAAGTGTCAGTAACAACTTGTCTAATCATTACGCTTTTTTTTTATTTTTAAGATTATTTTTAAAATAATTTTATTTATTTTTTCCCCATGGAAATCATCATTATTGATCGATCGATATAGCCATGGTTGCCAATACCTTATCATTATTACTATGAATTTTATCCAATTTTATTCATCACAGTAATCATAATAATCCCAATTAACCCCATCCACCTATATAATATATATTTTATGCTGCAACATAGGTTTGTCTTTTTAAATATATATATACATATATACACTTCTTTTTATCATTCCCGTTTTTATATAAAACTATATTGATGTACTGTTCACATGTATATGTAAACATATTATCCCATGTGCCATCTACTATATTTAATTTTGAAGCTATTAATAAGTCCCACTCAGTCATCTTCATCAATCACCATGTTAAGTTATGACTATGGGGCGATTCGCGCTGGCTCAGCCGCGGATTTCATATGTCTCTATGGTTACCTTGTAGCCAATCAGGTAACACTTAGTCCAGTACTTATTCCCACTCCAAAGATGGCCCCCACAGAGCCTGAGGAAGAAGCACGCATGCTTTGAACGCAAGCACCTCCCCGCTGACCCTGTACCAGGAAGTGATGTCATCGCTGCCTGTGTTCCTGTGAATACTGTCTGCCATCCACGTCTGCTGACAGCGCTGGGTTCCACCACCACCATCACAGCCACAGACTATACAGAGACCCCATACAACGGACATCTGGTACACAGCAGCCCCCTGGTACAGCGCGGATGATCCACAGTACAGATAAGCCATTTTAATTGCTCCTTTGTGAGTGTGATTCTTAATGCTTGTTTTTATGTTTAATTTGATTAAATTACTGTTCTGCTACGCTTAGAAGGCGACACTTTTTTCCTTGTAATTTGTTCCTATCTTCTTCTATCTGCAAGCCGGCTGCCATCCTTGCGATTCAGCAAGTTTTAACCAATTCATGGACTAATTGTCATGGACTAATACTAGCCCTCCCCCCCCTTTTGAACATTTCACACTGATCCCCCTATCCTATATATATTTATAATTTTATGCATCAGTACCCAGAGTGCGTGTAATTAACCCTTTTTCTTGTATGTCACATCCCATCAGCAGCATCTGCATCATATGGTGGGATATTATCTAGGGGTGAAAACAGACATGGAGAGCTTTCCAGTTAACGATCCACTGGGTTACTGGGTCATGAGAATAAACCACTGGTCAGAACTTGCCCAGTATGTAATTGAGCTGCTGGGTTGCCCTGCATCCAGCGTGCTTTCCGAATGGGCATTCAGTGCTGCTGGAGGTTTTGTAAATGATAAAAGAGCGCGTCTGTCAACAGACTCCGTTGCCCAGCTGACATTTATCAATATGAACCATACCTGTTTTAGCAGCAGCTATCAAACACCTGATGCCGATGTCTCTGATTATGTGTTTTTGGGATGTGACATCTCTGCAAGACTGCCTAGCTTTGTGGGTGTTGATTTTATCTGTAAGGATTTTTGTAATACCTTGTTTTCATGGGCACAATCAACACCCAAGGGCCAATTTTTTGGCACCTGTTTGACAGGTGCATATAATTTCAAGTTTTCCAGCAAGGCCAATTCTTGTTTTCATCAAGAGTACTTCTATAGGGTTATGGTGTGAAGGCACCACCAACACCCAAAGCCCAATTTTTCCACCATTGTTTGTCGGGGCATATATACTTTTTTTTTTACAGCAAGTCCAATTCTTGCTTTCACCAAGAGTACCTCTATAGGTTTACGGTGTGGAGGGATCACCAACACCCAAAGCTAAATTTTTTGCGCACCTGTTACTTCCATCCAAAGTCTGTGAAACACACACCAGAATTTATCCGAGAAATCTCTAATCTTGTTCC
The DNA here is from genome assembly GCA_029206835.1 of Rana muscosa. Taxonomy (NCBI): domain Eukaryota; kingdom Metazoa; phylum Chordata; class Amphibia; order Anura; family Ranidae; genus Rana; species Rana muscosa. The sequence goes on from CM055122.1 coordinate 1,235,493,258, forward strand.
GAGTGCACTAAATTGTGACCTCATCATGCAGAATGGCTCCCCACGCCATTGTTTATAAAATAAAGAAGGCTTGCAGGGAAAATTGTCATTATTTTCATTTATAAAAGTCATTTTTGTTGCAGCAGGTTCTATACATGTTACAAATGCACCAACGGGGACCCCCCCCCCGACACTATATTTAAAGGAACTTTTTTTTTTAATTATTATTATTATTTCACTTTAAGCATCAGTAAATCACTGCTCATTTAAAAATGATCTTTTTTGAAAACATTTTTTTTTCATTTATACATGTCCCCCAGGGCATACTCTTTGTATGCCCAATAACGTGCATACAGTATAAGCCTTCAAAATGGGCACTTTTGATTTTTCCAGTTCAGGTCTTATAGACTTCAATGGGGTTCCTTGTTTGACTTCAAACTTTTGTGATGTTCGAATGTCCTGAGGCGAACCTAACAGGGGGTTGTTCGGCCCATCTGTATTCATTTCATGTTTACTCATCCCCTGAATGAACACAGGAATACTCTGTACAGAGCACTCTATGTTTATTCATAATGAAACACATAGTAAACATAATTTGCATGTTTACTATGCCTTCTTCCATTGCATCCTGTGCTTAATATAGAGTGCAGGGCTGCAGAGGAGACCAAATAATGAGGATCCATGATATTTTTCAAAGGTTTCCTCACAGAACCATAAAATAAAAATATAAAATATAAAACAAAGAAAGAATAAAAAAATTGAAATGTGCACTCAAATTACATTGGGGTAACGCATGTTACATGTGTTGGTGCATCGCGGCACACCAACACATTAGGGGCCTATTCACACCAGTGGATATGCGTTATGGTGAACACAAAGTGCACATTGCAGTGCTTTTTTTTTTTTTCCTTTTTTCAAATTACAGTCATATAACTATATGCGTGTCAGCACATTGCAACATGGTGTCATGTATTGTGACATGCCTGTATCATTTTTTCATAGTGCACACATAGCACTGCAGATTGAGCATTACCATGATTCAAAGATGTGAGGTCAACCTCTAGATTCTTGGCAGGCCATAGATGGTGCGATTTTCTGTCCTGCGACAATGGGTTGCAGGAAAGAAAATTGCCTGATTGCCCCATCAACACAGTCAGTGGTGATGGGGAAATCTCTCCCGTGTAGCTGTTGTGTTCTCCCAGCGGGGGGAGGAGAGCCTTTCCTGCAGAGAGAAGATAGTAATTATTGCTAGCGGCTACAGCCACTGGCAATAATCACAGGTAAAAATCTGACATGCTGGTTGTACGCAAGTCGATTGATGGATCAGCTTGGGTACAATCAGCCTGCCCATAGATGGTTTAAATCTCGTCCTTGCTGAACCGGCCAAAATTTGAACCATCTATGGCTGGATTAATTTGTTTATGTAGAGTTTCGCTTACCTTTTATTTTCACTGTTTTAGAAAATATAGATAGCAAGAAGTAAGAGTCATATACAGTATCTCACAAAAATGAGTACACCCCTCACATTTTTGTAAATATTTTATTATATCTTTTCATGTGACAACACTGAAGAAATAAAGTAGTGAGTGTACAGCTTGCATAACAGTGTAAATTTTCTGTCCCCTCAAAATAACTCAACACACAGCTATTAATGTCTATACCGTTAGCAACAAAAGTGAGTCCACCTCTGAGTGAAAACGTCCAAATTGGGCCCAATTAGCCATTTTCTCTCCCCGCTGTCATGTGACTCATTAGTGTTACAAGGTCTCAGGTGTGTTAAATTTGGTGTTATCGCTCTCACCTCTTCTAAAGATGATGCACAAGAAAGCCCGAAAACAGTTTGCTGAAGACAAGCAGACTAAGGACATGGATTACTGGAACCATGTCCTATGGTTTGATGAGACCAAGATAAACTTATTTGGTTTAGATGGTGTCAACCGTGTGTGGCGGCAACCAGGTGAGGAGTACAAAGACAAGTGTTTATTGCCCACAGTCAAGCATGGTGGTGGGAGTGTCATGGTCTGGGGCTGCATGAGTGCTGCCAGCACTGGGGAGCTACAGTTCATTGAGGGAACCATGAATGCCAACATGTACTGTGACATACTGAAGCAGAGCATGATCCCCTCCCTTCAGAGACTGGACTGCAGGGCAGTATTCCAACATGATAATGACACCAAATACACCTCCAAGACAACCACTTCATTAAACTATTTGACTACATAGAATTATGCCTACATAAAATTATGTTGTTCCCAGAAGAGAAAGCAGGTCCTTATCTGCATCCTTTTCATCTCCACTGCTTGGTCACATAAAGCCTTTTGGAACAATACTTATATACTAATATTATTATGACATCATCAAGAGGGAGAGTGGTACTCTCTTTAGAAGGTATAATAATACAAAATACAATTTTATTTGGGTACAGTGTCTCATGCCCGCGCAATTGTCTCTTAAAGTAACGCTGTGTCGTATCGCAAAAAATGGCCTGCTCATTTAGGGGGTAAATCCTTCCAGGGCTGAAGTGGTTAAAAGACCACAGTGCTTACTTTACAGGGCAACATATGATAGGGGAGGGTGGTATCCTACTGCCAAGGGCCCTGTATTAGAATGCAGGGAAGGGTGTGATTTTTTTCTGATACCAAGTTATGCTATTATTATACCATTGCAGATCATCTTTCCTTTATGCCTACTGTTTCTGGAGGTACTATAGAATCTGATTCCAATGCTATGAAATGTTTTTTTATTTTTTTATTTATTGTATTACCTATATTTGAACTTGATAGAAAAAGTAACAGTACTCTGTATACTGAACATTGAATGTACTTTGTATACTTGCATTGAGTGAATATTTAGCATACTTTAAAATTACAAAAACAGTCTGGTGCCAGGAAACTGGGACATATGTTACACTGGGAACCTTGTGAATGTCCTGCAAGAGCCCAAAGAGCAGCTGTGTGGGTGAGCACACCAGGAGGGGTGTGAATACAAGTAAAAACATTCAGGGGCAACCACAATTGGAAACGCTGATCGGGACCGTCTTGAAAGGATAAACAATCAAAAAGCTCAATGAGATAAAATCATGTGCCAATTTAATAATGACATGTGCTTAGATGAACAATTATCTAAAAATCTCCTTGCATAAATGGAGCGACTGCAAAGCGTGCAAAGACGTCAAGAGGACAGCTATCCTCTCTCTCCATTCTCCTCGGCTTGCTCGGCACCCTTTGTGCTTCAAGCCTCGTTTTGGACCAGTGTTCCCTGATCGTAAGACATCATGCTCGGGTGTTTCTGTCTACCAGTTTCAGTCGGTGGTTGTTCTGGCAGCCTCTCAGTCCCTTCCTTTTTCCATGGCTGTTCCACCATCCTGCCACATTCCATTGGGGATTCAATCAAGGCCTCATATTGCCCATCTGGCTCTGCACACACTGGCTTCCCTCCTCCTAGTAACATCCAGGAACACATGAAGGTTTTGCCATCGCAGCATTGCTTCACCAAGCCAGTCCACCCCAGACTGTTTCTCAAGGTACTGTCACAGTGAGGAGCACGCTTTGCAGTCGCTCCATTTAGATAATTGTTCATCTGTCACGTATCTGATGGTTATGAGCCCGATATTGCAGAGGAGGGCCTCCCTTACGGCTCCCACTTGCGGCCCCTGGTAAAGTAACAGGAGGCACGGAAGTAAGGAGTGGTATGAGTGCCTGGCAGGATCAACAGAGGTGATGGTAGTCCAACACCCAGGGTGTCTGCAGGAACTAGGAGACTGGAGCTGGAGCAACTAGGAGACTGGACCGGAACCAGGAACAACAGGAAGCTTCAGCAGACTGGAATGGTTCAGCAGACTGGACTGGAACTAGGAACCACAGGAAGCTTCAGCAGACTGGAATGGTTCAGCAGACAGGACTGGAACTAGGAACCACAGGAAACTTCAGCAGACTGGAATGGTTCAGCAAACTGGACTGGAACTAGGAACCACAGGAAGCTTCAGCAGACTGGAATGGTTCAGCAGACTGGACTGGAACTAGGAGCCACAGGAAGCTTCAGCAGACTGGAATGGTTCAGACTGGACTGGAACTAGGAACCACAGGAATAATCAGACAGGCCGAATCGGTTAACAGGCTGGCAGCAAGGTACAGGGGGGACAGGCAAAGGAATCGTCACAACAGGCCAAGGTCAGGTGCAGGCAGAAGGATGGAGTGGTCACAGGCAAGCCGGGTCTTTCACAGGTATAAGTCACGGATCGGGTTTCAGATACACAACGCTGTAGAGCAGACAGCAGAGACTTGAGAGACAGGCAGGTTTAAATAGGCCGCCCAGCACCAACAGAGGTGCACGCGTGCGTGCATGGGCGCGCGCGCTCGAGCATGCGCGGTTGCACCCGCGATCGGGAGCTGGATAGTCTGAGGCGCCTGTTACTGGCAGGATCTTCATGACATTGCCCCCTCCCAAGGGGCAGCCTCCGGATGCCCATCCGGGCAAATTTCTCAGGATGAGACCTTCTGAAGGACTGAACCAGACTCCTAGCATGGATGTTTCCCTCGGGCTCCCAAGAATTTTCCTCTGGACCATACCCCTTCCATTTAATCAGGAATTGGTTCTGGTTATTTCTTCTTCTGAAATCCAGAATTCCTCCTCTCCGTCTACAATGACAGGATCAAGGAGAACTGAACTTCGACCTGGAAATGGATTGGGAATAGAAGGCTTCAACAATGAAACATGGAAAACCGGATGGATCTTTAGAGTACTAGGAAGTTCCAGTTCATAAGCCACTTCGTTGATCTTCCTTTTAACAGGAAATGGCCCTAAGAACTTGGGGCCCAGCTTCTTTGAAAGACATGCCATCCTCAAATTCATAGTGGATAGCCATACCAAGTCGCCAGGTACCAGCACTAATTCACCCCATCTTTTCCTGTCGTAGGTTATCTTATTGTGCTCCTGAGTCCTGGTCATGGTTTCCTGTAAAAGTTGGTTGTTGGAAGAGAAAAAGTTTATTTTTTCCTGGACTGCTGGTACCGTACATTCGGGAAGGGAATTGGGCAAAAATGCAGGATGAAAGCCATAGTTGGCGAAGAAAGGAGTCTGCTTGGTGGCGGAGTGAATGGAGTTATTGTAGGTGAATTCGGCCAATGGGAGTAGGGAGATCCAGTCATTCTGGGCAAAAGAGGAGAAACAGCGCAGATACTGCTCGAGGGTCTGGTTAGTCCTCTCGGTTTGCCCATTGGTCTGGGGATGATAAGCAGAGGAAAATTATAATTCTATATCCAGGGCCTTGCAAAAGGACTTCCAGAACCGGGAGGTAAACTGTACCCCCCGATCGGAGACAATGTTGGCCAGAACCCCGTGGAGTCTGATGATTTCTTTGATGAAAACCTGTGCTGTTTCAGGGGCAGAGGGAGTACCTTTCATCGGAACAAAATGTGCCATCTTCGACAGACGATCAACTACCACGAAGATAGTGGTATGATCTTCTGCCGGGGGTAGTTCAACAATGAAGTCGATGGACAACATTCTCCAGGGTCTGTCTGGGACAGGTAAGGGTTTTAGTAGCCCCCAGGCCTTGGTTCTATAGCCCTTGTTTCGGGTGCAAGTCGTGCAAGAGTCCACAAATCTTTTGCAATCTTCGCGTAACCGAGGCCACCAGAAGGTGCGCTGTACTAGATCGGTGGTCTTGGTTATACCGAAATGCCCGGCTAGTGCATGGTCGTGACAAAGTTCCAGCACGGATAGTCGTAGGACTTCGGGTATGTAGATCTTGTCCTGGTACCAAAGCAGTCCATCTCTAGCCTGCAATTCTGGTTCGGAAGGAGGTGTCTGCCCTGTGGAAGCTTGTTTGATTTGAGAAAGCAGGTCTTCTTGAAGTAAGAGAAAATTTCCAGGAGCCAGGATAGTATCTGGAGGAGAGACTTCCTTGGGTTTGTGGAACATTCGAGACAGGGCATCGGGTTTAACGTTTTTGGAACCAGGGCGATATGTGACGTGAAAGGAGAATCTGGAGAAAAAGAGTGCCCACCTGGCCTGTCGTGGTTTTAATCTCTTTGCAGCTTTTAGATATTCCAGGTTCTTGTGGTCGGTAAATATCAGGATTGGATGGGCAGCTCCTTCTAGCAGATAACGCCATTCTTCCAGTGCAGACTTAATCGCCAGCAACTCCCGATCTCCTACATCGTAGTTCTTCTCTGCCGCTGTCAATTTGCAGGAGAAGAAGGCTACTGGGTGAAGCAAGGCCCTGTTCCCTTGTCTCTGGGAAAGTATTGCTCCTACCGCAATTTCGGAGGCATCCACCTCAAGTACAAATGGCAAGGAGAAGTCTGGATGTTTCAAAATGGAAGCAGAGGTAAAGAGACCCTTAAGGACCTCAAAGGCTTTTTGGGCCTCAGGGGACCAATGGAAGCGGGTCCCTTGTTTGGTTAGCTGTGTGATTGGTGCAATAATGGCTGAAAATCCCCTAATAAATTTGCGATAAAAGTTGGCGAATCCAACGAACCGTTGGATTCCCTTTTTGTCTGCCGGAACCGGCCAGTCCAGGATGGCAGCAATCTTCTGAGGGTCCATCTTGATGCCTTTACTGGAGATAATTAACCCCAAAAAAGATATGCTTTCCTGCTCAAATTCACACTTTTCCACCTTTGCATACAGGCCATGCTGACGGAGCCGGGCCAACACACTTCTGACGTGCCTGCGGTGAGACTCAAGGGAAGGAGAGAAAATTAGAATATCATCTAGGTAGACAATGACAAACAGGTCTAAAAAGTCCCGAAGCACATCGTTGATAAAGTACTGAAATGTGGCAGGGGCATTACATAGCCCGAAGGGCATTACCAAGTACTCAAAGTGCCCAAATCGGGTACGGAAGGCAGTCTTCCACTCATCCCCATCCTTGATACGGACTAGGTTGTAGGCTCCGCCGAGATCAAGTTTGGTGAAGATGATAGCGGCCCCCAGCCTCTGGAATAACTCTGGTACCAAGGGAAGAGGATAACGTTTTTTTACTGTAATTTTGTTTAATTTGCGGTAGTCCACACAGGGTCGAAGGGTATTGTCCTTCTTTTCTACAAAAAAGATGCCCGCGCCTGCTGGGGATGTAGATGGGCGGATGAACCCCTTCTTTAAGTTCTCATCTATGTACTCCTTCAATGCCCCCTGTTCTACCTCTGTCAGAGGGAAAACTCTGCCAAACTGAATTTCAGCTCCGGGAAGCAGGTCAATGGGACAATCATAGGCTCGATGGGGTGGTAAGGTCTCTGCTCCTTGTTTACTAAATACGTCAAGAAAGTCATGGTAAGTCTCTGGAATGGATTGACGTATTCCGTCTTCGGTATCCAGGAACAATAGGGTGGAAGGCCCATGGAAATCAGGTGAGCCACAGAACTGCTGGCAGTAAGGTGAGGAGAAGGTAACTACCCATGTGGCCCGGCATCGGGTGTGGGGAAAGAGGGTGCAGCTGGTGCTGGGTTTAGATGGCTTGGAGCCCTTGGAAGCATCCAGGTCGGGCGTGAGAAACCCGTGGCCCTCTCAGCCCTTCGCTCCCTTAGGCGCCGATCGATTTGTATAGTTAAATCGATCAATAGGTTCAGAGTCTGTGGAATACCAACTCTAGCCAGTTCATCCTTCAAAGGATCGGAGAGTCCTATGCGGAACTGATGGCGGAGAGCGGCATCGTTCCAGTTAGTATCTGCGCTCCACCGCCTAAAATCAGCTACGTAGTCCTCTGCCGCTCTGCGTCCCTGCTGAAGGGTATGCAATGCAGTTTCTGCGGTTTCTGAAAGCTGGGGGTCTTCATATAGCTGGGCCATGGCACCAAAGAAGGTGGTGAGGTTGGTCAGTACTGCATCTTTCTGTTCAAGGAGACGGTGGGCCCAGCTCTGGGGATCTCCAGTAAGCAAGGAAACAATGAAGCCCACCTTGGTGACTTCTAAGGAGAAGGTGCGTGGCTGAAGGGCAAAGAATAGTTCACAAGAGTTACGGAAGGCCCTGAATCTGCTTCGATCCCCAGAGAATCTTTCAGGTGTAGGGACCCTGGGTTCTGGAGGAAGCATAACAACCGTTGGTGTTGATCCTGCCCCAGCTGTAGAGGTAGAGGCATGGGGCCCCCCTTGGGTTCCAGTGGGGTTAGAGAGGACCTGCACCCGTTCTTCCAGCCGGGTATAGCCTTTCTGAAGATTATTAACTGCTTCAGCCAATCCTGCCAGGTGTCGGCACAGTTCCTCCATAGGAGAGGTTCCCTGTTCGGGCTCAGACATGGCTGTCTGCTACTGTCACGTACCTGATGGTTATGAGCCCGATATTGCAGAGGAGGGCCTCCCTTACGGCTCCCACTTGTGGCCCCTGGTAAAGTAACAGGAGGCACGGAAGTAAGGAGTGGTATGAGTGCCTGGCAGGATCAACAGAGGTGATGGTAATCCAATGCCCAGGGTGTCTGCAGGAACTAGGAGACTGGAGCTGGAGCAACTAGGAGACTGGACCAGAACCAGGAACAACAGGAAGCTTCAGCAGACTGGAATGGTTCAGCAGACTGGACTGGAACTAGGAACCACAGGAAGCTTCAGCAGACTGGAATGGTTCAGCAGACAGGACTGGAACTAGGAACCACAGGAAGCTTCAGCAGACTGGAATGGTTCAGCAAACTGGACTGGAACTAGGAACCGCAGGAAGCTTCAGCAGACTGGAATGGTTCAGCAGACTGGACTGGAACTAGGAGCCACAGGAAGCTTCAGCAGACTGGAATGGTTCAGACTGGACTGGAACTAGGAACCACAGGAATAATCAGACAGACCGGATCGGTTAACAGGCTGGCAGCAAGGTACAGGGGAGACAGGCAAAGGAATCGTCACAACAGGCCAAGGTCAGGTGCAGGCAGAAGGTTGGAGTGGTCACAGGCAAGCCGGGTCTTTCACAGGTACAAGTCACGGATCGGGTTTCAGATACACAACGCTGTAGAGCAGACAGCAGAGACTGTGAGAGACAGGCAGGTTTAAATAGGCCGCCCAGCACCAACAGAGGTGCGCGCGTGCGTGCATGGGCGCGCGCGCCCGAGCATGCGCGGTTGCACCCGCGATCGGGAGCTGGATAGTCTGAGGCGCCTGTTACTGGCAGGATCTTCATGACATCATCTAAGCACATGTCATTATTAAATTGGCACATGATTTTATCTCATTGAGCTTTTTGATTGTTTGTCCTTTCAAGATGGTCCCGATCAGCGCTTCCAATTGTGGTTGCCCCTGAATGTTTTTATTGAGCATACTTTATTGTTCTCAAAAACATTGTTTAGAAAAGGTACATAAAGGAAAAGAATGCTTTCCTTTCTTAATCTAAACAAAAGGCAATAAAACAAAGAAGCCTATATATGTCATGCATACCTGCAGAATGCTAAAAATTCAAACATTTTAGAAATCTGCAAAATATTACTGTCATGGCTAACATCTGCTTATTCTTAGCCCACCTCAAATGCACCAGGGCCTGAAGGCCACCAAGGTACACAAAACAAACCTTTCAACTGGAAGAAAGGCTGGTTTTCCACTATTATGGATTAACAGAGCGGAGCACGACTTCCATGTATTTAAGGGACGGCAAGACAGAAAGAGCTGCTATAGGAAATAGTCACTGTTTTAAGACAGGTCATGGAAAAGTGATTGTTACAATGCTGCACAATTAGTAGAAGGAATGCAAGGATGGATTCAACACATCTCTCACATGTGTGCTATCCTTTATCAGGTGTTATAATAGGACATCCTATTTTATCAAAGTGTCTTTAAAGCTTTAGGCATGCAGATCCTGGCAGCTTCAGCTAAAACAAAAGCAGCTGTCAAAATTACACTCCTTTGAGGAGCAGCAGCAACAAGAGCAACAAAAGAAGCAGCTGTAACATTTTACCCCTTACCAATTACAAACCCCCATGACCTCTACTTACTCTTCTTGTCACCTTTTTATTTGTATCTTTTTATCCCTTCCACTACCTCAACTGAACATCCCTAGCAACGTGGCCCCTCCCAAACCTCTGCCCTGACTACACCTCCTAATGCATTGTTCAACCACCTAGGCCCCCCATAATTATGTGTGCATATCAATTAGTAAATCAACACCAATGTGTTGTAAATACCATCCAACCAGCACACAGAAATATAGCTGTGGGGGCGTGGTCTGGTGCCGTTCCAGGATGGACGTGTAGTGTGCGAGCTCCCGTCCCGAGGTCCAGCAACTTCAGCTTATCAGCTTACCTGCTCCACCGGACATGGTGAGAACCGCTCGCAGTGCCTCGGCAACCCGTTCCCGATCCCCGCTGAACACCGACACCCCGCTGAGTCAGCAAATCCCCGAGATATTCCGGTCACGGCCTACGGCCAGGATGCAGGCCTCGCAAGCAGCCTCCTCCCAAGCGCCACGCGCCCAGAGCTCCAGCCCGCAGCGACCCGAGGAGCAGAGATCCCCAGGTCTGGCAACGGGGATGACTCACCCCCCGGCAGTGAGCCTTAATGACCTGCACAGCGTCGCTACGGATATTAAAAACACCCTCATGGCGGCCATCTTGGACATGAGGTCGGACATACACGCCATGACGCTTAGGGTGGAAGAGGTGGAATACGCTCAAGCCCGCCAAGACACAGCGATTTGTCACGTTCAACAGGTAACAGAGTCGCATGCGATCCACCTCAGGGAGATCAATCGCCACATGGAAGATTTAGATAATCGCGTAAGGCGTCACAACCTTAGAGTGAGGGGTATTCCAGAAATGATCGATGCCAGCCAGCTCCCAGTGGCAGTAACTACCATCTTTAACGATCTACTTGAAAGAGCCCCTGATACCCCGATCGCGTTCGAACGGCTCCACAGGGCACTGCGCCCGCGGGGAAGGGACACAGATCCCCCACGGGATGCAGTCTGCTGCCTCACAGACTTTCCCTTGAAGGAGGAAATATTACGCAAGGCCAGACACCGCAACCAACTGTCTTTCCAGGGAACGGATATCAGAATCTACCAGGACCTATCTAACATCACCCTGCAGCGCAGACGCGAGCTACGTCCCCTCCTGGAAACACTGAGGGCCAGATCCATAATCTACCGATGGAAGTTCCCCTTCTGCCTGACAGCAACTCACCAAGGCCGCACAGCCAATCTAAAAGTCCCGGAGGATTTAGACCACTTCTGCACGGCCATGGAGATACCGTATGTGGAAGTACCAGACTGGTACAGCGACTTCCGTATACCGCCATTCAGAAGAGTCACCTCCATGGAAGGTATCGCAGAAGCAGGCAACTTTAGTATCGGCCGCCGACGCTCTCACCCACCTCCTCCCCACACTCCTTCAAAGGATCAAAGAGCCCCGCGTAATGGTAGCCCGACGGCTTCTCCAGTGCCCCGCAAAGCACGCATCGCCTAACAAGAAACATGAATACCGTCCTTCTGTTTCCACCTCACAGCTGGACTCTGGACCACTCCAATTCGCAGGTAACTTTATACAGCAATCCCTAGGGAACACTGGCAGAACGGTTGGTACCCTCTTTCCCTCTTGGACAACTCCCGAAGGTTTCCCCGGTCGCCCTAACTTCCTTATGTCGGGTCAGAGACTACCTTCTCCCGCACTGATTGTCTTTTCCTCCTTCTCCTCACACTGTATTCATTCTTGCTCATCGGCTGTACCCTTTTTCTATTGAAGCCTTCTTCCTACATTCTCCTATCTACTCCAATGCAGCTAATGACATGTCGATATATAATCCCCCGATTGCATTATGTGCTGTCTTTCTCCCCACAGGCCCTACTAGCTCCTAGCTCCTGAATTTTCTGCTTTACAGCACTGAGGGTGGTCGGGGATCCGAGGGGGACATGCACAGGTGTGTGGCCTACGTGGATGTCGGGTAGAATCCATTCTCAGGTTTGGGAATGGGCGTGCCCCCCTCGGATTTAGACAGCCTGCCCTTAACCCCTGGGTATGATTTTGTTTACTATGTTTTTGTTTACTATGTTTTGTTTGCTATGTTATCCATATTTGGATTTTTGATGTCAGCCATAACTGCAGATGCATACTTGTTCACGGTAACGCAAGCTGTACGTTCTGTTCTGTTCTGTTTTAACTAATTCACCATGTTACTGACTCTGTTCCCTGCATATTCCTCTAAACCAAAGTATATGCCCCCTATTCTCTGTCATGTGACATCTGAAATTTGAGCAATACACTTAATTTCTTATCCCCCTCTTCCACACAAACCCCCAGATTACACAATGCTAAACATCCTCCTCTAATTGCCGAATAAATGCCCTTACAACTCCACAGCCTTCATGCTTTATGAGAATAAGCCGTTACACACAGCCCTGAAGTCACCTACGAATCACCCTCTCACCATGTCCTTATAGGATGACCTGTCCGTCATCTACACAACAAGATTACTCCTCTGACACCAAAATGAGCCATAGATGACGCTAACAATCAGCAGCGTCTGTTATCCTTAAGACCTCATAGAGAGACGCAGACCTCACCTCTCTCTAGTTGAACTCCACCTACCGCTCTCACACACAGCGGACTCTGGTAGACACCGCTGAACCTCACCGGTACCCCCACTCCTAATTGGTGGGCTTGCAGGTCAAGTCCCACACCCGGTATAATACCCCATCCCCCTACCTGTCCCCTCCTTCCTCCCTGGTTATCTTCCTCCTCAACGTCCTAACCTCACCTACCCCACATCTTCCCTTCTCCCCATCCGCATAACCCCCCCCCTTTCTTTTCCTCCCGTCTCTGACTTCCCCATATCCTCCCGCCCCCCACTCGCTTAAACCTCTACTACCAACATGAGCCCCGATAATGTCCGAGGCGCCAACCTGTCCCTAAAGGTAGTCTCCCTTAACGCCAAAGGACTGAACATACCTGAAAAGCGAACACAACTCTTTTCCCTCATGCGCAGCATGAAAGCTGACATAATCTTCTTACAGGAAACCCACTTTTGTAAGAAATCAGTTCCCAACATGACTAATCGCCTCTTCCCCCATAGTTTCCATGCCACCTCACCTATCTCGAAATCCAAAGGAGTCTCCATAATCATTTCCAAAAACCTTCCCATCCAAATTACAGACACTCACCTTGACGAACTAGGCAGGTATATCTTCCTAAAAGGGACACTCAGGAACAAACCAATCACTTTGGCTAACATATACAGCCCCAACTCGTCCCAAGTTCCCTTTTTTAGGGCTGTAACAAGACACCTAACCAATTTCCAAGAGGGTATTCTTATACTGGGAGGGGATCTCAATGTACCCCTGAACCCCCTTTTAGACACCTCGTCGGGGAAATCCCACCTACCATACAGGGCGCTCCGACAAATCAGAAAATGTTTCCAAGAACTCTTGCTCCACGACACATGGCGCACCTTACACCCGAACGTAAAGGATTTTACATTCTTCTCCGACCCCACATAACAAATATTCACGACTAGACTACATATTTCTTACCCAACAGGATCTCCCGTCCCTGAAAGCAGCAACCGTCGAACCGATGACCTTCTCGGACCACCACCCTATCTCAATGACCCTCACTTTCCCTGAAAAAGTATACCGCTCGCAAATTTGGAGACTAGACCCTTCCATCCTGACAGACAAAACCAAAGAATTAGAGATTCAAACTTGCCTAAGCAATTATTTCACTGAGAACAACACCCCGGACATTTCTAAACTTACTCAGTGGGCGGCTCACAAATGTGTTGTCCGAGGGAAATTGATTTCCCTGGGGGCCGCAATTAGAAAGGAAAAACGGGCCAAACTGGCTGATCTCTTTTCCAAACTTAATAAACTAGAAGCACTACACAAACGAAACCTGGCCCAGCAAACCCTCGTAGAACTACTAGAGACTCGTACACTCATTCAGGAATAATTGGGCCATCACCTCAGGAAGAAATACACTCTATCTCAGAAACTTTTTTACGAATTCGGCAACAAAAGTGGCCATCTTCTTGCTCAAGCCTTACGCAAGAAAAGGGCTGCTAATACGATACACCACATACAATCCCCCACGGGTAAGACTCTCACGAATAACAATGACATAGCCAGAGAGTTTGAGAAGTACTACTCGTCCCTATATAATCTAGATAAATCCGAACCCCCTACTACCTTATCGAATGACAGACCCAATGATATTAACTCGTTCTTAGACCAATTTGCTCCAGGAAAGCTCCCCACTGACACCACCACGATTCTGGAATCCCGATCTCTATTCAGGAATGGAAAAAAGCTTTAAAACAACTTAAGCCTGGTAAGAGCCCGGGACCTGATGGTCTTTCCGCCGTATATTTCAAGACATTCTCAGACCTTCTTCAACAACCCTTCCTTGACGCCTTCAATACACTCTCTCCCACAAATCCTTTCAAAAGCGAAATGTTAGAAGCACATATCGTTGTTATCCCCAAAGAAGATAAGGACCCCACCCAAACGGGAAATTATAGACCAATCTCATTATTGAATGTAGATGTCAAAATCTTTTCTAAGATTTTGGCAAACAGACTCTTACCGCTTCTCCCTTCCTTAATCTCTCATGACCAGACCGGCTTTATCCCTGGACGTGAAGCCAGGGACAACACTGTTAAAGCAATAAACTTACACCACCTTATGACACAGACAACCCAAAAAGGCCTGTTTTTGTCACTTGATGCGGAGAAGGCGTTCGACAGAGTAGCTTGGGACTATATGACAGCGGTTCTGAGGGCCATAGGATTGGGCCCATATATGTTAGGCCTAATCCTGTCACTATACACGGGACCATCTGCTAAGGTACGGGTCAACAATACTCTGTCGGACGCCTTTCCCATCGGAAATGGCACAAGACAGGGCTGCCCCCTGTCCCCCATCCTCTTTGTACTCACACTTGAACCATTCCTCCGTAAACTGACATACAACCCAGATATCCAAGGTATAAGTTCCTCCAAAAGAGAATATAAATACGCTGCTTTCGCAGACGATATTTTGTTGTTCCTGTCGAACCCACTGATCTCCCTACCAAACCTTCTTTCTGAATTTAAACAATTTCAGTTCCTCTCCCACCTTAAAATTAATTTCTCGAAATCCTTTGCCCTTAATATAACATTACCTCAACACATAGTTGATCAATGTAAGGCTAACTTCCCGTTCCAATGGAAACATGATTCCATCACATACCTAGGGATACAACTCCCTTCCAAACTCTCAAACCTCTACGCTAAAAACCATGTTCCTATCCTACACAGAATATCCTCTGATCTTGAAACATGGAACAAACCGCTTTTCTCTTGGTTTGGCAGAGCGGCGATCCTCAAAATGAATGCCCTCCCGAGAATACTCTATATATTGCAGGCGATCCCTATACATATACCTCCGGCCTTTTTTAAATCTTATAGAAACATATGCACTAAATTCTTATGGGGGAACCGTAGACCCAGAATCAGCTTTACGCAGCTCACCCGACCTAAAAGACTTGGGGGCATAGGCCTCCCCAACCTTCTCAATTATTACACTGCTACACACCTTACCAGGATAGTGGACTGGAATACTCAATCTCTCCACAAAGATTGGGTTTCCCTAGAAGCATCTTTTTCTGCTCTCCCTTTGGAGTCTCTCCCATGGTTACTCTCACCCCACGTCCCCTCTGAATTACACGTACACCCACTTATAGGCCCAACCTTGCAATGCTTCAAAAAGCTTTGCTACCGATCACCCATATCTTCGATTCCCGGCCCACTGACACCTGTAAAAATGAACCCTGGGTTCCCACCAGGTATGCACGCAAAGTTTCTTACCGATAACTGGACACAGAGCCCAATTAGATCACATCAGTTCTTCCTCCGGGGCAAACTATTGTCTACATCCCAACTCTCCTCCCAACTAAACAAGCCACCCATTCCCCCTTGGACATATATTTTAATTGCTCATTTTCTAAAATCCCTTAACAAGAATATACAATGCTCCAGAGAACTCACCCCTTTCGAAAAGCTATGTATCCAAACGACACCCCAATCTCATCTAGTTTCTACCACACATGAACTCCTCTTCGCCGAGATGAAAGCTAACGAGACCTTAGCCTGTAAGAACTGGGAGTCAGACCTCTCGGTATCTCTTTCAGCGGAACAATGGGAACTAATTTTCCTCAACATACATAAAGGGTCGACGAATGTGTCGACCCAGGAAAACGGCTTTAAGATCCAATCTAGATGGTACCGCACGCCCACCCTTCTGCATAAATATAATCCCACAATCCCAGAGGTTTGCTGGAGATGTCTCCGGGAAAGGGGAACCCTTCTCCATATCTGGTGGTCCTGTCCATCTCTAAAAGACTTCTGGGAAAAGGTATGCCATATAACCTCTCGAGTCACCTCATATCATTTGGACCTTTCCCCTTCTCAATTCCTTCTACACCATTCACCCCTGTCGCACAATTCCTATCACAAATCCCTAGCAATGCACATGATCAATGCGGCAAAGCAGTGTATCCCTATACACTGGAAATCGACTCACCAACCAACCATAAAAGAATGGTTTAACAGAATATGCAAAATTGAGGAAATGGAAAATCTTATACATATTGCAAGAGAGACTCCGTCATCATTTAGTAAAAAATGGGCCTGCTGGTTACACTATAAAACGACCCCAGAATTTGCAAACTCCCTGAACCCTGACAAAGGATAAATTACTCCTCTGAGAATTGTCATTAAAAATCTACGACGTGCCAGGATCTCACCTTAACCCTAAACCTTACAAAGACACCTCTCTCCTCCTATATCTCCCCCTATACAGATCTGCCCCTAGTTTCTCATAACACGCCCCTTGAACACCCCAAGGGGTCGGGGAAGTCAGAGACGGACCCCCTGCCAACGCCATCCCTTCCTGCCTCACTCCCCTCCCCTCGATCCCCACCCCACCCCTTCTCCTTCCACCACTTACCCCCTCCTACTTTCTCATCCACAAGCTTCTGTACAATACAACCACTAACATAGCTCCAGCCTACACTCCTGCATTCATACACTCTCAACAAAATAAACCTGTTTATAGCTCCTTCCCTCCCTTTCTGCCATATTGCACCTGTTGGCCTTTCCCTCCCACACAGACCAAAAGTCCATAACGGCATCCGTGAACCTACCTAGCTCTAACCTACCAACAAGATCTATCCCCGTCAATGGTAGTGGACTTTGACTAGACCCCACAACTACCTTGAATTAAGGTAGCCCACCCCAACACGGCCTAGTTCATGAAGGATGCACATAGCCATTTCATTTTCACTACCCGCAAGTTGAATTGTATGTGACACATGTTATTCATCCATGTTTTGTGGTTGTATTAATACCGTATTGTACTACTATTGTTCAAGATATCTGTAAATGCTTTTTACATTTCAATAAACTGTTTTTGGAAAAAAAAAAAAAGAAATATAGCTGTTTAACTTGCAGACAATAATGTTAGTGCATCAGCATGACCAATAACTTTGATTTATATGATTGATGATATTTAATATTTTAATACGCATTTGAATTATATGCTTTGTATATCAGTATTTTGTACAATTAAAAAGATAGAAAAATACAAATTTAAATAATACATAAAGAAAATATTCATATAATAAAATAAAGGCCAGGATTTGAAACCAGTAGGACGGGTTTATTCCCAATGGGATATCGGATTGAAAACAACCTTTTATTAAAATTTTGCTTGTTTTATAAAATGTTTAAGTTTTTTTCTTTGCTTTTTATACATAATTTTGAGCTCATCTGCTCTGCAAGTTTCTTCCACAGTATTGACATGCTTTTCTTCCTTGCTTATATCCTTTGAAATACTTTCATGAGCGTTTGCTATAATTCTTTGTCCTTTTCTTTATCTCCTTGTTCCTACATGCTAGCTCAAATAAAGAAGTCATTATCAGCAAGTCCACAATGGATCCAGACAACCACATTCAAGTTGCTATATAGATGATGTATTGATCAATTCTCAATGGATAATAGCATTCTTAAATGAAACAAGCTAAAGGAAGCTAATGTATCTGTTCATGCAAACCACAAGTGAAGCATTCAGTGGTACAAAAAGGCTTGGCCTTGTGAATTATAATTACACTTTACAACAATAAAAGTCATCAGTGTTTTTTATTTACTGGCATCAGTGATTGTAGAGGTCTAAAGGGTACACACTGAAATCTCCTTTTACAAACAATCTTTTAGATGCATGCTTTCTCTAATGCAGTGTTTCTTAACATTTTTCAGTCAAGACACCCTTTAAATAATATGGACAATCTCAAGGCACCCTTTAAAAATGATGGACAGTCTCAAGGCACCCTTTGAAATTATGGACAGTCTCGAGGCACCCCATTCTAAAATGTAAAAGCTATTCTAATAGTTTTACATAATGCAGCAACAAGTCCAAGTAGGTCATCCAACCATAGAGGTGATTTATTTTTCCAAAGCAAATACACTTTTGCAAACTGGTTCTGACAAGTATTCCAATGTTTCTCTTCTCCCTGAGTTTTTCTACATTCACTCAGCTAATGTTACCCCAATGCTGAAGGAGAGGGGCAGGGGAGGATCAAACAAGGATGCTGTGCAGGTTACTGACTTTCTCCTTATCAACTGATGATGCCATTGGTCGTTAGGATGCCAGCAGCTAGAACGTTGTATTGGTGCACAATGAAAACCTGTGATTTACCCTAGAACACGCTCTGTCCACCCTTCCATTGGCACAGCTCCCCTGGATTGCCCCAAAACACACCCCCCCAGAATGCAAGCTCCACCCACTTATTGAACCTACACTAACATCCTTTTGGGATGCATGTAATAAACACAATATCTCGTCAATACTTGGCCCAATGACACCAATTAAACACAACTCAGACTTCACGCCAGGAACATACATCCTTTTTGTCAGACAGGTGGCTGTACCCACACATAAGAGCAGAACACTTCTTCGATGAAGGCCGCCTTCTTTCCCAATCCAAACTAGCCTCCAAAATGACTTCAGATTCATTCCCTTTTTGGACGTACGTACAACTTAGACATTTTTTTGACAAACCCAAAACCAGACCTGCTTGGTCTAGATGCACCATCACCTTTGAATCTCTTTGCTTGAAAAAGGAACCCCAAAGTCACCTGATCTCTTACACCTATACCCTGCTATTCTCGGACCAAAATCCCAAATTACACTGGGTCAACCAAAAATGTGAACAGGATTTATCAATCGATCTCACGGAACGGGAATGGGAAAACATTTACACACACATACACAAGGGATTGGTAAATGTAAATGCGCAGGAGAACGCATTCAAAGTATTTTCCAGGTGGTACAGAACTGCTCTCCAATTGCACCGCATTTACCCTTCCCTCCCCCAGCACTGCTGGAGATGCAAGACAGAAACAGGCTCGCTTCTCCATGTATAGTGGATGTGTTCCAAACTCCAACCCTTCTGGACAGAAGTCCACAGGCTTATTGCTCAAATCACCACTTACACATTGGAATACACGCCATCACAATTCCTACTCCACCACTCTGCGACCCTGACTCATATCTACTTTCGCTCCCTTGCCATGCACATGGTGAATGCTGCAAAAATGTGTATCCCAGTCAAATGGCGCTCTCCTGATCCGCCATCGCTAGCAGACTGGTTTAAGCGTATACAAAAAGCAGCCCTTCCCTCCCCACCTCATGTTGGTACCCCCGTATATTTTTATTATGACTCCGACACCCGATATCAACAAGGCTAAATCTAATGCTGAAACAGACAACTAAGAGAACACAAACCTACTCTCCATTCACTTATCTTTACTGACACGTATTTCAAAAAATGTACAAGTTTAATGTTTCACAAACAATAAAACGAATAACGACACTACTGACTGTATTGCTAGGCCATGTATGACCTGCATACCACTTTGTACAGTGATATATTTTCACATGTATTCTTCTGACAGCGGCTGTGTCCGCACTCATATGTCACATGTTCAGCTTTTTTTATTGTTTCTTTTTGTGTATTCTAAATAAAAACTTTTACAAAAAAAAAAGTATTTACTGTAACTTAAAAGGCAGCCTTCATCCACACACCAGCTTGTATACAATTTTGGGCAATTTTTAGGCATTTTGTCAAGGCACCCCTGAAGAAACCTCAAGGCACCCTGGTTGAAAAAGGCTGCTCTAGTGCACTTATCTTTGTTGACCCTCTCATTGCAGAACTAGTAACTTTAGAAACAACAAAAAAGGGCAAATTGATCAGTAAACCTGCAAACAAATCTAAACACAATAAAAAAAAGTTATGACAACAGATAACTGAGGATAAGCTTCAGGTTCAGATAAGTTACTCCCAAAGTCAAGTGGTTTACAATATGGGAAAATTCAACTAATATGGCTGCTTGCCACTTTAGCAACCAATTACCAATCACCTACTTCCTGACCTTTGAACCCCCCCTAGAAAATTCTGTGTTAGCAGCACGCTTTAGTCAATGTATGTGGAGACAGACTTGGATTCGATAGGGACAGCTGACAAAAATATATGGGGTTTGCATAGGGGTTTATTTACAATAAATCTGGTGCAGCTGTGCGTGGTGGTAGCCAATCACCTTCTAATTTCAGCTTGTTCAAATGTGCTTTAAGAAAAAACTTGGAAGCTGATGAGCACTGTACAATGCATTGTTCATTCTGATTAGGCAAAGCTTTCAGGGCGCAGTGTAAGCTGGTTGTTAAAGCGGAACTTTTTCATCTTTCCATCTAGTAAATCTTCTGCCCTTGTTGTTTTAACTTTGGATAGTAAAACTTTTTTTTTGCCAGTAAATACCTTATATAGCCCACTTCCTATGTCTGAAAAAATTCTAGGCTTATGACATCATGCACAGCTCTCTCTCTCACTCTTATTAGAGTTTGCCAGGAAGGGAGGGGCAAAAAGAGGGCAAAATGAGCTGCAGAGCTGGAGGTGTGCCTCTGTGTGTCTGTGTAAATCCAGAAAGTGAACAGGCAGCAGCTTCAGCTGCCCACATTTAAAATGTTGTTTTTTCAAATGGTGTGGAGTCCCCCTAAAATCCATACCAGCGAGCGGGGGGCTTATCGGAATCTGAAAGCCTTTAACAAGGGGGCCCCCAGATCCCCCCCTATGTAAATGGGTATTGGGTACATAGTACCCTTACCTATTCACCAAAAAGTGTCAAAAATGTATAAACACGAGAGACAGTTTTTGACAAATCCTTTATTTGAAAATAAAAAATAAAAATTGTATCCCTTGATGTAAATTTATCATCAATCAGGCCGCCCGCCGAACCCGATTTTTTTAAAAATAAAGCAGCTCCCTGCCTGTGGTATTGGTATGAGAACACCACCAATTGTATTCAGGTACCTTTAGGTGCACGCTGTGCAAAGGACACAGTACACTAAGTGAAAATAAAGCAGCTCCCTATTGGTATGAGAACACCACCAATTGTATTCAGGTACTGATAGCATGTAAGAACATTTTTGTTTCTGGGCACCGCCACCAGTGGCTAAGGCCCAATTTTTCAGCCCCTGTTTAACAGGGGCATGTAATTACAATTTTTAATGCAATACTTTGCAGCAGGGCTCATTCCTGCACTCCAACTAGAGTATCTGTGAGGGGTTGCAGTGTTGTGGCACCAGCACCAGTGCCTAAGGCCCAATTTTTCTGCCCCTGTTTAACAGGGGTGTGTAATTACAATTTTTGATGCAATACTTTGCAGCAGGGCTTATTCCTCCAACTAGAGTATCTGTGAGGGGTTGCAGTGTTGTGGCACCAGTGCCTAAGGCACAATTTTTATGCCCCAGTTCAACAGGGGCATGTAATTACAATTCTTGAGCTAATAATTCACAGCAGGGCCCATTCCTGCGCCCACCTAGAGTAACTGTGAGGGCTTACAGTGTTGTGGCAACACCACCACCACCAAAGGCCCAATTTTTCTGCCCCTGTTTGCCAGGGGCATGTAATTACAATTCTTAAATCTAATATTTCACAGTTGGGCCCATTCCTGCACCCACCAAGAGTAACTGTGAGGACTTACAGTGTTGTGGCACCAGCACCACCACCAAAGGCCCAATTTTTCCTACCACTGTTCAACAATGACATGTAATTACAATTCTTGATATAATAGTTCACAGCAGGGCGTTCAAGTGCCCACCAAGAGTAACTGTGAGGGCTTACAGTGTTGTGGCAACACCAACGCCTAAGGGCCAAATTTCTGCAGAGTATATACGGCAGGCCCCTACTTTCAAACATCCAACTTACAAACGACTCCTACTTGCAAACGGAATGAGAAAACAGGAAGTGAGAGGAAATCTACCCCTAGGAAGGGAAAATTTCTCCTGTAAGAGTTAATATGGGAAAAAGGTGTCTTCTCTCCACTGATGCCTGGGGGCCCCACGGCTTTCCTTTTTTTAATTTGGGTGCGGGGTTCCCCCTAATATCCATACAAGACCCAAAGGGGCTGGTAATGGGCTGGGGGGGTACCCATGCCATTTTTCTCAATGATTTTCATCCATATTGCCGGGACCATTAAAGCCGCAAGCAGTTTTAAATGACTTTTTTTTCCTTTAGAAATGTCATTTTGTGCAAGGACAGTTCTAAACACGGGAAACATGTGCCACTTCACAGGCATATTATAGACACCCCCCAGGTACGATATTTAAAGGAATACTTCACTTTTTTTTTTTCACTTTAAGCATCATTAAAACCACTGCTCCCGAAAAAACTTCAGTTTTTAAAACTTTTTTTTGCATTGATACATGTCCCCTGGGGCAGGACCTGGGTCCCCAAACCCTTTTTAGGACCATAACTTACATATTAGCCTTCATAATTAGCACTTTTGATTTTGAATGTTTGAGTCCCATAGACTTAAATAGGGTTCTAAAGTTTGCGCAAACTTTCGGTCCGTGCGCAGGTTCTGGTGCGAACCGAACCGGGGGGTGTTCGGCTCATGCCTAGCTGTTACTTTACAGCAGTAAGCAGTGCAACATCACTCTGTGGGAACATGTTTTTTATTTCCCATTTGTGACATTTGTATTCCTATAATAAACCCCCAAAAATTAGTACGCTTAGTGTAAAAGGGTGTTGCTGCACCTATTAATTCCAGACACAATTTTGAAATAAATACTTAAAAATCGTACTCTTTTGTCATGCACAAGTTTTAATTATATGTTCTCTGAAGGACACTTCACCACATATTTTGATCTATAGTGTTATGAAGTCTTTTATTATGAGTTATGATTATATATGACTTATTACTGAGTTATGGATAAATGTGGCTTTTTTTAAGTTCTAAGTAATTAGCTATTTTGTATTCCTATAGATTTACAAAAATAAAGGAAACATATTTTTTAGTATGTGTGAAATTGCACCTGTTCTTGATGTCAAATTGACAGACTACAACGATGCAATAACCTGGCCACATAATTAATATTAGACCAATTTTATAGAAGTTTTTTCTTGTCAAGCTCCATAGTAAAATTGCCTGCTGGATCTTCTGGATGTACATATTTTGTGAGAAAGGGATCTTGTAATGGACTGATTATTCCTAATGGAATGATCAAAGCTATAATAGGTCTTTGTAACCAATGAAGGATACGGTAATGAAAGCAAATGTTGTAAACTTCAGGGTTCAAAAATCAGTACTAACAACTAACCTTGCATTCTTCTATATTTGTAAATGATATGTGTTGTTTAAGCATATGGATTAATTTACAGATACAGTTATACATGTTGATTCAGCATGATGGAGTAAATTAAACCAAAATGGATGTACTCTGCAGCCTTTGTTTAATTGCACATAACCAGATTTTTAGCTATTACAGTATCAGTTGTGGTTTACAGCTTCCAGACAGTGTTAATTAATATTTAATATTATGTAATAATCTGACACTGGTCACCAAAGAAAATTAGGATTCTGCAATCAGAAAGAGAAATATTTATCTTGAGTTTATGAGCAAAGTTGACCCCAGGCTGTCATATGAAGGATTGAAAAACTGCAGTAGTCATTCTTTCTCAGACAAAAAGGTATGTAGTATAAAATTTAAACAGTATTACCGTATATACTCGAGTATAAACCGACCCGAGTATAAGCTGAGGCACCTAATTCTACCACAAAAAACTGGGAAAACCTCACTGTGCCCATTGCAGCGTACCTGAAATTCTTGACAGGCTGTGGGCGTCCATTTTTTAAAAGTTGCAGCTTCCTCCTGGTCCCGTCCCGTGATCCCGCCAATCACAGACGTTCTTTCATCCTCGGACAAGAGGACGTCCGTGATAGGCGGAACACTGAACACAGTGTCTGCTGGGAAACTGAGTCCGAGGATGAGAAGACGTCCGTGATAGGCGAAACACTGAACACAGTGTCAAACGCCTATCACAGAACAGGACGGGACCAGGGGGAAGCCGCGACTTTTATACAATGGACGCCCGCAGCCCTTCAGATACACTGACTCGAGTATAAGCCGAGGGGGGTATTTTCAGCCCTAAAAAAAGATCCACTCTCGATCTCCACTCCAGCGATGTCGGTATCCTGCGATGGATGATCTCTCCAGGCTCCAGCTACGAGGAACAGCACATGGTCCTCTCTTCGCCGGAGCGGAGACACCCCGGGAATGACGCCGCTTCAGCCAGTGACAGCTCTTATGTAGCTGAGGGCGGGGCCACCTGTCACATGACCCCGTACCCCTCTGATGCAAGGGAAACCTGCGTTGCATCAGAGGGGGGCGGGGTCACCCACGCGTCACTGGGAAAGCCTGGGTTTCCCCTTGCGTCAGAGGGGGGTGGGGTCACGTGACGGGTGGCCCCGTCCTCGGCTACATAAGACCTGTCAGGCTTTGGCGGCGTCATTCCCGGGGTGTCTCCGCTCCGGTGAAGAGAGAATTGTGTGCTGTTCCTCGTCGCTGGAGCCTGGAGAGATCATCCATCGCAGGATACTGACATCACTGGAGTGGAGTTCGAGAGTGGATTACCACCGCTGTAGTCTTTTTTTTTTATTCTTTTTTTTTTTTTAATAAAGGACTTATCCCAACTGTGTCTGTGTGTTTTTTTTTTTTACAATTTTTTACACTTTCTTTGTGAAATGGTAGGGGTACAATGTACCCCGTTACCAATTCACATAGGGGGGGCAGGATCTGGGGGTCCCCTTTGTTAAAGGGGTCTTCTAGATTCCGATAAGCCCCCTGCCTGCAGACCCCCACAACCACCGGGCAAGGGTTGTGGGGATGAGGCCCTTGTCCCCATCAACATAAGGACATGGTTATTTGGGCTCCAGATCCCAAAGCATCCTCCCCATGTTGAGGGCATGTGGCCTGGTACGGTTCAGGAGGTGAGGCGCTCTCTCATCCCCCCTCTTTTCCTGCGGCCTGCCAGGTTGCGTGCTCAGATAAGGGTCTGGTATGGATTTTTGGGGGAACCCCACGCCATTTTTTTTTAATTTGGCGCGGAGTTCCCCTTAAAATCCATACCAGACCTGAAGGGTCTGGTATGGATATTTGGGGGGAACCGCACGCCATTTTTTTTTATTTGGCGCAGGGTTCCCCTTAATATCCATACCAGACCCGAAGGGCCTGGTAATTGAATTTGGGGGGACCCCCACACATTTTTTATTTATTTTTTTATCAATGACTTTCAATTACTTTTCTCTGTATTGCCGGGACCGGCAATTCATTACAGCCGTGAGTGCTTTTAAATGACTTTTTTTCCTTCAGAAATTACATTTTGTGCAGAGAATGTTCTAAGCACGGGAAACAAGCGCTGCTTTACAGGCATACTATACCCCCGGTACGAAATTTTAAGGAATATTTCACTTTTATTGTTTCACTTTAACCACTTAACGACCGGCAACGGCATATATACGTCGGCAGAATGGCACATACAGGCACAATCACGCACCTGTATGTTGCCCTTTAACTGCCTGCTGTGTGGTCACGCGTGCGCCACCGGCGGCGCCCTCGCGACCCTGCCGCCATTTCAGATCGCCGCGAGGATCCCCGCGATCGTCTCACGGAGGGATGGAGCGGGGAGATGTTAGTATAAATACAACATTTCCCGACTCGCCTACTGACACTGTCACTGATTTCCACTCTGTGTAATCATTCACTCGTTGCCACGCCCCCTAACAGTAATAATCACTCCCTTAGGCACACTTAACCCCTTCATTGCCAGTGTAATTTTTACAGTAACCAGTGCATTTTTATGGCACTGATCGCTGTAAAAATGACAATGGTCAAAAAAATGTATCAAAAGTGTCCGATGTGTCCGCCATAATGTCGCAGTCACGAAAAAAAACGCTGATCACCGCCATTACTATTAAAAAAAAAAATATTAATAAAAATGCCATAAAACTATCCCCTATTTTGTAAACGCTATAACTTTTGCGCAAACCAATCAATAAACGCTGATTGTGATTTTTTTTACCAAAAATATGTAGAAGAATATGTATCGGCCTAAACTTTGGAAAAAAATATATATATTTTTTGGGGATATTTATTATAGCAAAAAGTTAAAAATATTGAATTTTTTTCAAAATTGTTTATAGCGCAAAAAATAAAAACCGCAGAGGTGATCAAATACCACCAAAAGAAAGCTCTATTTGTGGGAAAAAAAGGACGTCAATTTTGTTTGGGAGCCACGTCGCTCGACCGCGCAATCGTCAGTTAAAGCAATGCAGTGCCGAATCGCAAAAAGTGGCCTGGTCATTAACTAGCCAAAATGGTCTGGGGCTTAAGTGGTTAAGCATTATTAAAATCACTGCTCCCGAAAAAAACTTCAGTTTTTAAAACTTTTTTTTTGCATTGATACATGTCCCCTGGGGCAGGACCCGGGTCCCCAAACACATTTTATGACATGAACTTGCATATAAGCCTTTAAAATGAGCACTTTAGATTTCCCACATAGACTTTTACAGGGTATGAAAAAAAGGGAAGAACAAGAGCGCATTTGCTACTAGGACACCCCTATCCACGAAGGGCAGCAAGGCCGGTGCTATCGTTATAGATTACTGAATGGTCGATGGTCATCTCGTGCGCAGGATTGTTTGTTGTTTTTCTGCCACTTTAAAATACTTTTACAGGGTGTTCCGCTGCTTTTCGAATTTGCCGCAAACACCCCGAACGGGCGAACAGGCAATGTTCGAGTCGAACATGAGTTTGATTCAAACTCGAAGCTCATCCCTACTCACGAGACATTGCTCATCACACATTCACATTCAAGTTCTCAGGCTCTTAGTGACATGTAAAGATGATGTATGTGTGCTGCCCTATATTTTCTGATATGTAAGCAAATAATGCATTCTGTATGCAGGCCAACTAATCGGCTGACCAACTAATCAATTATGAAAATAGTTGACAACTATTTTCATAATCGATTATAATCGATTATGACGATTAGTTGTTTCAGCCCTACATTTATGCATACAATGCACAATGAAAGCTTCTACAGATATGAACAGGCAACACTAAGCTTATGCTAGCAGCCTAAATTTTTAAAGTAATAGTCACTTTAAGGTTAGTTATGTTTTTTTTAATCAAAATCGAGGTGCAAAGTTGACATGAAAATATGTGTATTTGCTAAAAGCTTGAGACTGAGACAGACCCCTTTTAGAAGGAAAGTCCTTTTTTCCAATACTTTTCAAGGCCATAACAAAATAAAAATGATCCTTATTAGTAAATTTCAATCTAATATAGATCACAATTTAGATATCACGACAGAGTACAACTTTGTATTGGTGTACAACACAATAAAAGGGGGGCATATTTGAAGACCGTGACAATATTTAATTGTCTGGTCAGCTAAAAACAAACTTTTGAACATATCTCAATATTGTCAGACTGAATATTAAACATTTATCCTGTTTAAACATAAGGGGATGACTATGACACGGCTGGGTGATACACTACAGTCAAAATCAAATATTAGGCCTTGGAATTCATGCACAGCCTACCAAATCAGGAATTCCTATTTTTATATAGGTGTCTCTGCATCAATACATGTTTTATTGATCAATTTGGGTTGCATGAAAATACCTACGCCCTGCAGGCTCCTTGCTCTCACTTATGGAAAGCGTGATGTAAAAAATTACAGCAATAAAAAGTGTCTGCCACTTATCAGATTAAAACTTGCCTTGGAGGGGGCATGGTCTGGAGATGGCTGAGTGAAGACCTGCATCACTTGAGCTCCCATCTCTCAGCCAGCATTCTCCAGCTCTATACCAAGCTATGTCTCAGTTAAGAGCACTACTAAATGGAGAAAGGTGAAGAACTCACTCAAAACTCCTCAGGAGACACGCTCCTGAGTAAACAAGGTGGAGACACGTGGTGATTAGGGATGAGCCAAACCCCCCCCCCTCGGTTCCGTTCGCACCAGAACCTGCGAACGGACCGAAAGTTTGCGCGAACGTTAGAACCCTATTTAATACAATGGACGCGAACGTTCGAAATCTAAAGTGCTAATTATAACGGCTAATATGCATGTTATTGTCCTAAAAAGGGTTTGGGGACCCGGGTTCTGCCCCAGGGGACATGTATCAATGCAAAAAGAAGTTTTAAAAACTGCAGTTTTTTCGGGAGCAGTCATTTTATTGATGCATAAAGTGAAAAAAAAAAGGTGAAATATTCCTTTAAATATCGTACCTGGGTGGTGTCTAAAGTATGCCTGGGAAGTGGCATGTGTTTCCCGTGTTTAGAACTGTCCCTGCACAAAATGACATTTCTAAAGGAAAGAAAGCCATTTAAAACTGCTTGCGGCTTTAGTGTCATGTCTTGTCCTGGTAATATGGATGAAAATCTTTGAGAAAAATGGCATGGCTACCCCATCACCCCCCCCCACCCCAGCCCATTACCAGCCCCTTTGGGTCTTGTATGGATATTAAGTGGAACCCCGCACCCAAAATAAAAAAAGGCCCTATATACTCTGAGCAGCAGTATACAGGCGGTGCAAACAAACAGGGACTGTAGGTTTGTTCTTAAGTAGAATCTGTTTGTAATTTTGAACAGGTACATTGTTTAAGTGTAGCTCCAGCCAAAAAATATATTTTTAAGCTTTTTGGAAAACATAGGGAAGGGTTATCACCCCTGTAACATTTGTTTTGCTGTCTGTGCACCTGTTCAGAACATTTCACCTCACTTTCCGTCCCAATGACAAATGTTTTTGGAAAAGTGGGGTTTTTATTGAAACAAGGATTGGTGATAAAGCATCAGTAGAGAGGAGACACCTTTTTCCTATATTAACTCTTACAGGAGAGAATTTCCCTTCCTAGGGGTAGATTTCCTCTCACATCCTTTTGTCTCCTTCCGTTTGCAAGTAGTAGTCGTTTGTAAGTTGGATGTTTGAAAGTAGGGGCCTGCCGTATATACTCTGCTGAAATTTGCCCCTTAGATGTTGGTGTTGCCACAACACTGTGAGCCCTCACAGTTACTCTTGGTGGGGGCTGGAACGCCCTGCTGTGAACTGTTATATCAGGAATAGTAATTACATGCCATTGTTGAACAGTGGTAGGAAAAATTGGGCCTTTGGTGGTGGTGCTGGTGCTACAACACTGTTAGCCCTCACAGTTACTCTTGGTGGGCGCATGCATAGGTCCTACTGTTAATTATTAGATCAAGAATTGTAATTGCATGCCCCTGTTGAAGAGGGGCAGAAAAATTGGGCCTTTGGTGGTGGTGGTGGTGGTGGATTTGCCACAACACTGTAAGCCCTCACAGTTACTCTTGGTGGGCGCAGGAATGGGCCCTGCTGTGAATTATTAAATCAAGAATTGTAATTACATGCCCCTGTTGAACAGGGGCAGAAAAATTGGGCCTTAGGCACTGGTGACACAACACTGCAACCCCTCACAGATACTGTACTTGGAGCACAGCAATGAGCCCTGTTGCAAAGTATTGCATCAAAAATTGTAATTACACGCCCCTGTTAAACAGGGGCTGAAAAATTGCGCCTTAGGCACTGGTGCCACAACACTGCAACCCCTCACAGATACTGTACTTGGAGCACAGCAATGAGCCCTGTTGCAAAGTATTGCATCAAAAATTTTAATTACACGCCCCTGTTAAACAGGGGCTGAAAAATTGGACCTTAGGCACTGGTGCTGGTGCCACGACACTGCACCTCTCCCAGATACTCTAGTTGGAGTGCAGGAATGAGCCCTGCTGCAAAGCATTGCATAAAAAATTGTAATTACATGCCCCTGTTAAACAGGGGCTGAAAAATTGGGCCTTAGCCACTGGTGGCAGCACCCAGAAACAAAAATGTTCTTCCAAGCTATCATCAGGAATCGGATCATTGAGGAGGAGGAGGATAGTCAGTCAATATAACAGGAAAGTCACTCAGCATCAGCATAGGCAGTCTTGAAGGGATGTGACATTTCAAAATAAATTATTCTGTTATATCAGCTTCAGGTGCTTGGTAGCTGGTGGTGATCCAAGACTGGTTCATCTTTATGAAGATCAGTCGATCAACCGAGTCGGTGGACAGGCGCACCCTGTGATCCGTGACAAAGCCTCCAGCAGCACTGAATGTGCGTTCCGAAATAACGCTGGATGCAGGACAGGCCAGTAGCTCATTTGCATACTGTGCAAGCTCTGGCCAGTGATCCATCCTCAAGACCCAGTAAGCCAGAGGATTTTCAGTGGGAAAGGTGTCCAAGTCTGACCTTGCCCCTAGGTAATCCTGCACCATGTATATCAGACGCTGGCGATGGTTGCTGGAACCGATCATACCTTGGGGCTGCAGACTAAAAAATTGTCTGAACGCATCGGTCAGACGGCCACCTTCCCCACCGCTCCTTCTTTGACTGACCGAAGCCTCAGCAACTCGTTGTCCAGGACCAGGAGTTTGTAATCTCCCAGTCTCTGGGAATGCGTTGCACAGACCTTTCTGCAAGGCCTCCCGGAGATGTCTCATCCTCTGCTTCCTCTGCGATGGTAAGATAAGGTCCGCAACCTTACCCTTGTACCTTGGATCAAGGAGAGTGGCCAGCCAGTAATGGTCCCTCTCCTTGATCCGAAGAATACGAGGATCCTTCCGCAGACTTTGCAGGATCAGGGAGGCCATGCAGCGTAGGTTAGCTGAGGCATTCGGTCCGGAGTCCTCTGGGTCACTAAAGACGACATGATCCGCAGCCACCTCCTCCCAGCCACGTTCAAGTCCACGGATTTCTTGGGACTGTAAATCATCCCTAAAAGACTGCTGCTGTTGATGCTGAGTGCCAGGCTCCACCTCCATGCTGACACAATCCTCCTCCTCCTCCTCGTCATCTTCCTGTGCGATGGGTGGGACAGAAGGAACACTGTCTGGGTAAAGGGGGCCTTGAGAGGCAAGGAAGTCCTCCTCTTCCTGCCTCTGTTCTGCCTCAAGTGCACTGTCCATTACTCCACGCAGCGTATGCTCCAACAGGTGGACAAGAGGTACAGTGTCACTGATGCATGTACTGTCACTGCTCACCATCCTCATGGCCTCCTCAAATGGTGCCAGGACAGTGCATGCATCCCTGATCGTGCCCCACTGGCATGTTGAAAAAAAACCAAGCTCCCCTGACCCTGTCCTGGTGCCGTAGTCGCACAGGTACTCATTGATGGCCCTCTGCTGCGTGTGCAGCCACTGCAGCATGGCCAACGTTGAGTTCCACCTGGTGGGCATGTCACATATAAGGCGGTTCTTGGGCAGGTTCAACTCCTTTTGCAGCTCAGCCAGCCGAGCACTGGCATTATATGATCTGCGGAAATGCACACAGACTTTCCTGGCCTGCCTCAGGACATCCTGTAAGCCCGGGTACCTGCCAAGGAACTGCTGCACCACCAGGTTAAAGACGTGAGCCACACAGGGCACATGGGTCAGTTGTCCCTGTCGGAGGGCGGAGAGGATGTTGGTGCCATTGTCGCAAACCACCATTCCTGACTTAAGCTGGCGTGGCATCAACCACCTCTCGGCCTTCCCCTGCAGAGCTGACAGAACCTAAGGTGACCAGATTTTTAAAATGAAATCCGGGGACATTTTTTTTTTTACTAGTAATGGCGGCAGTCAGCGACTCTCTGCCCGTCGCCGCCGCCCGCCTCACAGCCTGTCAAGTCTTACTCTCCGGGCCCCGGCTACTACTGGGCGGGGAGAGGAGGAAGATCACTCCACCAGGGAAGGCAAGGAGATAAGCAGGCAGGCGGCTGGCTGGGACTTGAGCCAAGGCAGAAGAACAAGCTAGCGGAGCTAAATTGGCATGCGCCCGAAACTTAAGAAATATTCACTCCGCTCCGACCAGCACATGATCATCAGAAAAAATACACCCCCTAATCTAGTAGGAGCGGCAGAGCGGGGGTGTGTAATTCTGATTTTTTTTTTTTAACTCTGCACTGACTGTCTTTGAAATTGCCCCAGCCCCTGTTCAAATCCAATCCGGGGACAAAACCGGGGACAGATTTGGTCCAGGGACAGTGTCCTCAATCCGGGGACAGTCCCCTGAAACTGGGGATGTCTGGCCACCCTAACAGAACCTCTGCCCCAGTGTGGCTCCTGTCCCCCAAACACACCAGTGCAAGCACGGCATGGCATCTTTTTGCCTGCGTACTTGCGTAGCCCCTTGAACGCCTACGGAGCACCGCTGGTTTCAAGGACAAAGCACAGGAAGAGGCCATGGAGGAAGAAGAAGAGGAGGGGGTGGAGGAGAGAGGTGTGTCACAACAACCAGTAGTAGCATTTTGGAGGCGTGGCGGCAGAACAACCTCCAACACTACTGCACCTTGTTCTGCGTCCTTCCCAGCTGCCAAAAGAGTGACCCAATGGGCCGTGAAAGAAAGGTATCGTCCCTGTCCATGCCTGCTGGACCATGAGTCAGCGGTAATATGCACCTTACCACTAACCGCCCTGTCCAGCGAGGCATGGACATTGCCTTCCACATGCCGGTAGAGAGCCGGAATCGCCTTCCATGAGAAAAAGTGGCGTTTGGGAACCTGCCACTGAGGAACCGCACGATGCACAAACTCACGTAAGGGGGCCGAGTCTACAGACTGAAAAGGAAGCAGTTGAAGTGCTAGCAATTTAGCCAAGCTAGCATTCAACCGCTGGGCATGTGGATGGCTGGGAGTGAACTTCTTTTGACGGTCCAGTAGCTGGGGCAGGGAAATTTGCCTGCTACAATCGGACATCGGTGTACTGCTAGGAGGTTGCCCGCAAGAACTTGGCTGTGACACACCTAATTCTACACCTTCATTCCTCTCAGTGCAGGTTTCAGAGAGGACTGAAGGTATAGTGGGGTTGGAGATCCCAGCTGATGAGAAGCAAGGAGAGGTCCGCTTTGTTCTTTGGTGTGGGTCTTTAAGGTACGCTTGCCAACGAGCTGCATGGCAGGTCAATATATGTCTGGTCAAGCATGTGGTGCCCAAGCGGCTGATGTTTTGGCCACGCGAGATACGCTTGAGACATATGTTGCAAATAGCAGCGGTGCGATCTGATGCACTCGACTCAAAAAAGGCCCACACCAAAGAACTTTTGGAATAACGAGCAGAGGCAGCGTCATGCACAGGCGGAGCCCTGCGGTGTGATTCAGTCGGTGTGCTGCCCTTACGCTGGCCCCCGGATGGCATCCTGCCTCGTTGGAGATGTGTCTTCTCCTCATCCTCCTCCTCCTCCTCTCTCCTATCAGGCACCCACGTGGAGTCAGTGACCTCATCATCCCCTCCCTCCTCATCACTGGAGCCAATCTGGCAGTATGCTGCAGCTGCTGAAACATGACTACCAGATTGCTGTCCTTCTTGAGCATCCCTTCTCTCTGCGCTCACGCTACTGCCTTCCTCTAGCTGGGTATCATTATCAGACCCTTCAAAACACTGGGCATCCTCCTGGAGCATGTACCCAACACTGTGCTGAAATAGTTCGGGGGACTCCTCAGGAGGACATGGTGAGTCTAGTGAAGGAGTGACTGATGATGACATTGATACGAGGGAAGAGGACGCTTTGGCAGCTGCTTTGCCAGTACCCTGAGCCTGGGTGAGAGAGAATGAGGAGGATGAGGAGGGCTTGGTCATCCACTCTACCAAGTCTTCGGCATGATGCGGCTCAACACGTCCAGCTGCCGAAAATAAGGACAAGCGTGTCCCATGGCCACATGCTGATGACGATGCACCACATCCACAACCAGCACTGTTGTCTCTAGACACAGAGCCTGCTTGCCCTCTTTTATTGGCTCCTGACTGTCTGCCTCTTCTTGTTGGCCTTCCAGACATAGTAATGGACTGCAGGGAGATGGGAAAACCAGGAATTGGAGTAGTGTATATTGTGCTGGAGGCACACAACACCCACTAACTCCTGCAGATGCCTTTATTAGAGAACACCAGCAATAAAGGGTAGATACAGGTGTATACTGTGCTGTGCTGGAGGCACACAACACCCACTAACTCCTGCAGATGCCTTTATTGGATAAAACCAGCAATAAAGGGTAGATACAGGTGTATACTGTGCTGTGCTGGAGGGACACAACACCCACTAACTCCTGCAGATGCCTCAGAAAAGAACACACTGTCCCTGCCTATCTAGCTTAGAGAACAGTAATAAAGGGTAGATACAGGTGTATACTGTGCTGGGACACACAACACCCACTAACTCCTGCAGATGCCTGAGAAAAGAACACACTGTCCCTGCCTATCTAGCTTAGAGAACAGTAATAAAGGGTAGATACAGGTGTATACTGTGCTGGGGCACACAACACCCACTAACTCCTGCAGATGCCTGAGAAAAGAACACACTGTCCCTGCCTGCCTATCTAGCTTAGAGAACAGCAATAAAGGGTAGATACAGGTGTATACTGCGCTGGAAGCACACAACACCCACTAACTCCTGCAGATGCCTGAGCAAAGAACACACTGTCCCTGCCTGCCTATCTAGCTTAGAGAACAGCAATAAAGGGTAGATACAGGTGTATACTGCGCTGGAGGCACACAACACCCACTAACTCCTGCAGATGCCTGAGAAAAGAACACACTGTCCCTGCCTGCCTATCTAGCTTAGAGAACAGCAATAAAGGGTAGATACAGGTGTATACTGTGCTGGGGCACACAACACCCACTAACTCCTGCAGATGCCTGAGAAAAGAACACACTGTCCCTGCCTATCTAGCTTAGAGAACAGAAATAAAGGGTAGATACAGGTGTATACTGTGCTGGGGCACACAACACCCACTAACTCTTGCAGATGCCTCAGAAAATAACACACTGTCCCTGCCTATCTAGCTTAGAGAACAGTAATAAAGGGTAGATACAGGTGTATACTGTGCTGGGGCACACAACACCCACTAACTCCTGCAGATGCCTCAGAAAAGAACACACTGTCCCTGCCTATCTAGCTTAGAGAACAGTAATAAAGGGTAGATACAGGTGTATACTGTGCTGGGGCACACAACACCCACTAACTCCTGCAGATGCCTCAGAAAAGAACACACTGTCCCTGCCTATCTAGCTTAGAGAACAGTAATAAAGGGTAGATACAGGTGTATACTGTGCTGGGGCACACAATACCCACTAACTCCTGCAGATGCCTGAGAAAAGAACACACTGTCCCTGCCTATCTAGCTTAGAGAACAGTAATAAAGGGTAGATACAGGTGTATACTGTGCTGGGACACACAACACCCACTAACTCCTGCAGATGCCTGAGAAAAGAACACACTGTTCCTGCCTATCTAGCTTAGAGAACAGTAATAAAGGGTAGATACTGGTGTATACTGTGCTGGGGCACACAACACCCACTAACTCCTGCAGATGCCTGAGAAAAGAACACACTGTCCCTGCCTGCCTATCTAGCTTAGAGAACAGCAATAAAGGGTAGATACAGGTGTATACTGCGCTGGAAGCACACAACACCCACTAACTCCTGCAGATGCCTGAGAAAAGAACACACTGTCCCTGCCTGCCTATCTAGCTTAGAGAACAGCAATAAAGGGTAGATACAGGTGTATACTGTGCTGGGGCACACAACACCCACTAACTCCTGCAGATGCCTGAGAAAAGAACACACTGTCCCTGCCTATCTAGCTTAGAGAACAGAAATAAAGGGTAGATACAGGTGTATACTGTGCTGGGGCACACAACACCCACTAACTCCTGCAGATGCCTCAGAAAAGAACACACTGTCCCTGCCTATCTAGCTTAGAGAACAGTAATAAAGGGTCGATACAGGTGTATACTGTGCTGGGGCACACAACACCCACTAACTCCTGCAGATGCCTCAGAAAATAACACACTGTCCCTGCCTATCTAGCTTAGAGAACAGTAATAAAGGGTAGATACAGGTGTATACTGTGCTGGGGCACACAACACCCACTAACTCCTGCAGATGCCTCAGAAAAGAACACACTGTCCCTGCCTATATAGCTTAGAGAACAGTAATAAAGGGTAGATACAGGTGTATACTGTGCTGGGGCACACAATACCCACTAACTCCTGCAGATGCCTGAGAAAAGAACACACTGTCCCTGCCTATCTAGCTTAGAGAACAGTAATAAAGGGTAGATACAGGTGTATACTGTGCTGGGACACACAACACCCACTAACTCCTGCAGATGCCTGAGAAAAGAACACACTGTTCCTGCCTATCTAGCTTAGAGAACAGTAATAAAGGGTAGATACTGGTGTATACTGTGCTGGGGCACACAACACCCACTAACTCCTGCAGATGCCTGAGAAAAGAACACACTGTCCCTGCCTGCCTATCTAGCTTAGAGAACAGCAATAAAGGGTAGATACAGGTGTATACTGCGCTGGAAGCACACAACACCCACTAACTCCTGCAGATGCCTCAGAAAAGAACACACTGTCCCTGCCTGCCTATCTAGCTTAGAGAACAGCAATAAAGGGTAGATACAGGTGTATACTGCGCTGGAGGCACAAAACACCCACTAACTCCTGCAGATGCCTGAGAAAAGAACACACTGTCCCTGCCTGCCTATCTAGCTTAGAGAACAGCAATAAAGGGTAGATACAGGTGTATACTGTGCTGGGGCACACAACACCCACTAACTCCTGCAGATGCCTGAGAAAAGAACACACTGTCCCTGCCTATCTAGCTTAGAGAACAGAAATAAAGGGTAGATACAGGTGTATACTGTGCTGGGGCACACAACACCCACTAACTCCTGCAGATGCCTGAGAAAAGAACACACTGTCCCTGCCTATCTAGCTTAGAGAACAGTAATAAAGGGTAGATACAGGTGTATACTGTGCTGGGGCACACAACACCCACTAACTCCTGCAGATGCCTGAGAAAAGAACACACTGTCCCTGCCTGCCTACCTAGTTTAGAGAACAGCAATAAAGGCTAGATACAGGTGTATACTGCGCTGGAGGCACACAACACCCACTAACTCCTGCAGATGCCTGAGAAATGAACACACTGTCCCTGCCTGCCTATCTAGCTTAGAGAACAGCAATAAAGGGTAGATACAGGTGTATACTGTGCTGGAGGCACACAACACCCACTAACTCCTGCAGATGCCTGAGAAAAGAACACACTGTCCCTGCCTGCCTATCTAGCTTAGAGAACAGCAATAAAGGGTAGATACAGGTGTATACGCTGCTGGGGCACACAACACCCACTAACTCCTGCAGATGCCTGAGAAAAGAACACACTGTCCCTGCCTATCTAGCTTAGAGAACAGTAATAAAGGGTAGATACAGGTGTATACTGTGCTGGGGCACACAACACCCACTAACTCCTGCAGATGCCTGAGAAAAGAACACACTGTCCCTGCCTGCCTACCTAGTTTAGAGAACAGCAATAAAGGCTAGATACAGGTGTATACTGCGCTGGAGGCACACAACACCCACTAACTCCTGCAGATGCCTGAGAAATGAACACACTGTCCCTGCCTGCCTATCTAGCTTAGAGAACAGCAATAAAGGGTAGATACATGTGTATACTGTGCTGGAGGCACACAACACCCACTAACTCCTGCAGATGCCTGAGAAAAGAACACACTGTCCCTGCCTGCCTATCTAGCTTAGAGAACAGCAATAAAGGGTAGATACAGGTGTATACTGCGCTGGAGGCACACAACACCCACTAACTCCTGCAGATGCCTGAGAAAAGAACACACTGTAGAACACACTGTCCCTGCCTATATAGCTCTTTCCCTGCACGCCGGAACACACTACACAAGGCCGCCGTGCTGGCGGCCTTTTATAGTGTAAGGCATGTACTAAACCCCCCTGAGCTATGATTGGCCACAGGCATCCTGCCTGTGGCCAATTATGGCTATCCTCGCTGCCGGCGATGTGATTGGCCAAGCATGCGGGGTCACAGTGCATGCTTGGCAAATCACAGCGCCGGCAATGCAGTGCGATGTCGCAGTGCATTGTGGGCCATTCGCGTCACACAAATTTGGCGCGAACGGCCCACAAAGTTCTGGTTTCGGCGAACAGGCGATGTTCGAGTCGAACATGCGTTCGACTCGAACACCGAGCTCATCCCTAGTGGTGACACACAAGAGGCTTCTCTTCAACTCCCTCCATCCTCCCCAGCAACCTCTTACACCTTGGACTCATGTTCTGAATTTCTAGAGGCACTGGCCCTTGGGTTGGGTGAGTCCTCTCTCCATTCCCCCGATAGACATGCCTTAAACCTAGGATGATACGGACCGACATTAAGGTGCTTTTCCATCAGCTAGAAGACACACATTGGCAGGAGATCCAATTCCTTGGGGCATGCCACACACTCCAATAGCTCTATTGTCTCCCTGAAGCTTCCATTCCAGAAAATCCCTATAGCATTGTTATTAATATCCTGCATAAAGTCCTGGATTCCCCTCCACCAGATGACACAGGGCACTGGGCCCGTGGTCATCTGATCTCAGCACACATTTCAGAATGTCATATACCGCCTCTACCATTATGCCTACAAAGACGCCATCCCCTGGAAAGCCTGGTCTATGGGACCTATTGACTGTGATAGGGCAGAGGTAAAGATCCTACTGTATCTCTCCAAAGCCACCTTACAATGCTGAGCACCTCTTTTTATCTCTGCTGGATAAGCTCAATCACTTGGGTTTTACCTAATGGTGTGGCTTCCCATTCCATCTCACTGTAAGAAAGGGAACTGCCTTTTTTGCACTCCATCAACCTGCTGACCTCTTGGATCTGTTTGATTTTTGGGAGACTGAACCATTCAATGTGCCGGACTGGCCGCAGCCTCTCCTGGGTCCAGTCCTGTGACCCAGCTTGTCCTTCACCAGACCAGAACCACCACCCCACTCACCCAGACCCAGAACTATACAGAGGGCTTTACTTCTCAATTGATTACCTCCCAGGCTGTAACAGAATACTTGGGCGTTGTTTAGAGAGCATTATATATCTACATATCATGATAAATTCCTTTTCTGTGTTATTGCCAATTTGAGTACCTCATTGTTCCTCCCCGCTGGGTAGCTGGGATGTCCGGCCAGAGGGGTTAGATCTATAATTATGTTCTTTTCATGCCTCCTCTGAGGTATGGTTTCCTCTGCATTGCAGAATCCCTACTGTGGGGGCCACAGGCTTCTAAATCCTTATGTAGGCTGCATTCTAACACCTGCCTGCATGACAACCTGAACCTCTTGTCAGGACTGGGCTCTTAGCAGCTCTCTTCTCTGTGCTCAGGCTGCTTAACTGTCAGATAAATATCAGCACTCGTTGTTTCCACAGTGGCTCACCTGGTTATCATTACCTGCTCGTCATTCCCTCTTACAGCCAGCCCCTTCTGGCTATTTAAACTGCCTTGTTCTTTTCGTGCCTTTGCCTGGTAAACATATCTGCAGTGTCTCTGTTGTGTTCTTGTGAAAGACTTTGCCCAGCTGATGTACCTTCTGGTTCCTGATCCTGTTCTTCTGCCTCCGACTATGCTCCTGGCTCCTCTGATTACCCATTTTAGCTTGTGATCCCTGGCTTATGTTTTGACTATGTTTACTGACCTGTACCATTTTTACCATTACATTAAAGGTGTGATTTTTACTGCATTTTCTGTCTCAGTCTGATTCATGGTTCTTGATACCTCTGTACCTAAGCGCCCTATGGCATAGCCGAGCGTGGGATGGGACATAGCTCACCCCTTCTAGAGGTACTGTACCTCATTAGAAAATATATCACCTGTTTCCTTGGGGTCACATTGGGAGAGGCCTGCATGCATTGGTGGGTGGTTTTGGAGGGCTGGCATGGGGCTTATGGTTCTTCAGGCCCCTGGGTGGGGCTCTCCCTGTCAGGCTGCATCCCCTGATGCAGAGCTTGGGGTTGCTGCGCTCCTCATAAATACGAGCCAGTTATTTGTACATGGTATTTACAGTAGCCTTATAGCCTCATGGACAACACTATAGGTGGCAGGGAATGCTGTGTTGAGCCTACTTCTTGCCCCCTGACTTTCCTAGCTATCCTAACCCAATTGTAATCCAGACTGTGTCGTTTTACCTTTTGTAGCAAACATTCAAAGTGTCACAAAAGCCGCACATCAAGGCAGACCCGCTGTGCAGTGTTGAGTGGAAGTCTCAGCCTGGACCTCAATGCATTTCGCGCTACCCCGGAGCTTAATCATGAGGATGAAGGTGACCCCGTCCCTTTGTGATGTCATCAGCCAGGGGCATGCTTGGTCGGTGACATTACAAAGGAGAGGGATCACCCAGTGACATCAATGGGTGACCCAGCCCCTTAGTTATTTAAGAACTGTCAGACGGTGGAGCTGTCACACGCAGGAGCCTTTGGCGCAAGCTGATTTTTTTTTCGGGTTGGCATAGCAGTGGGCATCGTGATTGATGATGGATCTACACCAACATTTTGGGGACATTTTTTTTTTTCATAAAGGACTTGTCATAAACTGTCTAATGTCTTTTTTTGCACCAGACATTTTTTGGGTGAATGAGTGGGGTACTATGTTTCTGATAAGCCCCCTGCAGCAGACCCCCACAACCAACAGCCAGGGTTGTGGAGAAGAGGCCCTGCCCCAAAGCACCCCCCATGTTGAGGGCAAGTGGCCTGGTATGATTTGGGGGAGGGGGGCGCTTGCTCGTCCCCTCACTTTCCTGACCTGTTGGGCTGCATGCTCTGATAAGGGTTTGGTATGAATCTGGAGGGACCTCACACCTTTTTTTTCCACATCTTTTAATTGCTGGCAATTGTTTTTTTTTACTTTCAGCTGTCAGAGTGGAACCCTGCTGACAGCTAAAGACTCATCGGTTAAGGACATGGTAGCTGCCCACTCCATAACAGCCATTTTGTTTACTGGTTGTTATGAAGCGGGCAGCTGTCGGCTCCATAACAACCAGTACACATTTCACAAATACTGCATGCCTGGACCACTACTTAATTTCCACATGCATTTAACTATTAATTTCAATAGGTTTTTATTGAAGAATTTTCACGTACAGAATAGAATAGAAGTGAAAACAGTATTGTGGCTTGGTAGACAATATTGATCAACTATTTTGATTACAAAACAATTCAGGATATAGATGCACTCTAGTGTGGTACCAACACATGTAATCCTGTAAGTGTTAGCTTATACCGCCTAGTAGTTTTTAAATTCCAGGACGCCCATCTCTGCCCCGCGCACCCCAATAGGGACCATGATGTGCCACCCGGCAGAGAGTGACATCTAAACCGTAATTATCAACACTCAGGTAAGGTAGTGAAGAATTGTTCCCAACCAGGATTCAGGCATAGGTGTGGTCAATACTGATAAAAGAGATAACTGAGCAATAACAACATAACTTTTAAGAAGAAAGAAAAATCAAAACATATAAACAAAAAACGCAGCAAACATGAGGAGTGAGATAATGTTGCTGGATCATATTCCCTTGCTAAAGGTAAAATCTAAGATATAATGCATTTCAAGTATAAACTGCAAGCTACATGAGGAATTTATGTGCGTCATACCAGTCTACCCAATTTTTCCACAGGACATCAACTTTTAAATGATTACTTTGGGCCCTAGCAAACAATCGTTCATACGTAGAGTGGGTATTGGTGGCCAAAATAACCTTGTGTATATTTGGAGTTAGGTGGCTCTTCCAATGTCTCATAATTACCAATCGTGCACTGAGGAGTATATGGACTAATATGGTTTTATGTTCACGAGGTATTGATTCTATCGTTAATGTTAAAAGTGCCAAACTCGGGGAGATAGGTACCGTCAATTTCAGTACCTGTTTAATCAAGTGGAACACTTATTTCCAAAAAACGGATATCACCGGACAGGACCATAGAATGTGATACAGGGATCCTATCATTTCACAGTTCCTCCAGCATGTGTTGGATACTTGAGGAGAAAATTTGGCAATTCTGTGGGGAGTTAAATACCATCTTAGTAGAATTTTTTGCGTGAGTTCCCACAAGTTTGCGCTCCTAGTCACTGAATAGCTAACTTGTAAAGCAATTTGCCATTGCTCATCAGTATACCCACTACCAAGGTCTGTTTCCCAAGCTTGTATGTCGTAGGTTCTGTTAAATGTGTTTTTGTTGCCCAATATGTTATAAAACAAGGATATTCCTTTGGCTTTGGAGGTTAGTGTAGTATAGTATTGGGTCACTTGCCATGGCAGATTTATCGTGGTAGGAGAGGAGGTGTGTAAGTAGTTTATCAGCCTCAGATAGGTATAATAGTCTGTATCTAAAAGGCCATACTCTATTTGAAGGTAGCGAAAAGTCTTAGGGGCGGGGCCTATTAAAAGATGTCTTATTTGTGTAATCCCCCTCTTTTCCCAAGTGCTTACGTCTAAATCTGGGATAATGCTAGATATACTTAACAATGGGAGGTGGATAGGCAAAAATTTGGAGTCCTGGAACGTGGTAGATATTAGTATCTTCCAAGCTAGCATTGACGCTTTAATGGTGGGTGATCATACTTCAGACTTAATGGCAGTTTGTGGGCTAGTTAAAAGAAAATGGTACAGGTTGCCATTATTGACTTGGGTTTTTTCTATTTCTATCCATCTATTGGTTGTGCTTTGGGGAAACCAGGTCTTAAGTTGGGTCAGGATAGCTGCTATATAGTAATCCTTTAAGACTGTCAAACCTACCCCACCCACTTTCCTAGAAGAAGTTAATTTAGAAAAAGCACACCTTGACCTCTTACCCATCCAGAGGTATCCATTGATTAGTGATTGGGCTCTAGTGAAGAAGCTGTTAGGGACCGGTATAGGTAAGGTCCTGAATAGGTACAGGAATTGGGGGAGTATTAGCATCTTAAAAGCTGTCAATCTGCCTGACCACGATAGTTCGGTTTTAGATATGTTTTGGAGTTTCTTATGTAGGCTATCTAGAAATATTGAGTAGTTTGCCTTAGCTAACCCATCCATAGTAGGAGTTAGTTGGATTCCAAGATATTTTAACCCTGAGGTGGTCCATGTATAGGGATACTTAGCAGCCAGTTCACTCATTGTTCCATGTGGCACATTAAGACCTAGAATGTATGACTTATCCTCATTAACCTTATAGTATGAGAGACCATTAAACCTTTTCAAGACCATGTGTACCGAAGCCAAGGAGTTTTTCACATCAGTGAGCATCAGGATGACGTCGTCTGTGAACAAACTAATGACATGTGATGAATTTTGAAATTTGAAACCAGTTATGTGTGGGTGGTCGCGGATGTGGCTCGCCAGGGGTTCCATAACCATGTTAAAGATCAGAGGTGAAAGTGGACATCCCTGGCGAGTCCCATTTGTGATTAGGAATGGCTTGGAGAGCACACTCGCGTTAAATACCTGGGCAGAGGGTTCAGTGTACAAAGCCATTATAGCAGAGAATATCGGACCCCCAAATCCGAAGACCTCCAACACTTTCGATAGATATCCCCAGTGTACCCTGTCGAACGCCTTCTCTATATCCAAAGCTAGGAGCAGAGAAGACGTTTCTTTCAATTTTGCATGGTGAATAACATTGATTAGCGTCTGATGTCTGGCGGCCCTTAG
This sequence comes from Rana muscosa, assembly GCA_029206835.1. Taxonomy (NCBI): domain Eukaryota; kingdom Metazoa; phylum Chordata; class Amphibia; order Anura; family Ranidae; genus Rana; species Rana muscosa. The sequence continues at coordinate 1,235,537,074 of CM055122.1, forward strand.
TGAATCCTGACTGGTCGGGTGTATGATTTGGGGAAGAATGTCCAGTAGGCGCAAGGCTATTAATTTGGCATATAGTTTCAAATCATTGTTAAGGAGGGAAATTGGTCTGAAATTTGAGGAATGGATGGTTCCCTCCCTGGCTTTGGTAACGTTATTATTAAAGCTTTCAACATTTATGGGGGGAAGGATGAAGAGGCAACTGCAGCATTATAAACTTTAGTTAAGTGTGGTGCTAAAAGATTTTGAAAAGTCTTATCGTATTCCCTGATGAACCCATCTGGCCCAGGTGATTTGTTTGCTGGTAGCGTGTTTATGGCTTGCAGAACCTCATGAGTTGTGAATGGAGAATTAATTTGTAAAAGCTGATCTGGGCTAACTTTGGGAAGGGAAACGTTTTGCAGAAAATCGTTGATAGATTCAAGGGAAGGTTGAGATGTAGTGGGATCATTCGCCAAATTATACAATGAACCATAGTAGTGGCTGAAGGCATCTGCTATGTCATTAGGGTGGTATTGTTTTTCTTTAGTGAGTCGATGTATAAGAAAGGGGATTTTGGTCTTGTACCTGGTACCCCTCAGGCGTTGGGCCAGTAGTTTACCTGCCCTATTCCCATGTACATAGTAGTTAGTTTTAAGCCGCCTGGAGGATTTTTCAAATTCACCTAATAAAAGCAAGCGTAACTCAAAGCGGAGTTGGGACAATTGGTGGGAGATTTGGGGTAGGGGATTTTTTTTGTTTCGTGTTTCTAGGAGTTGGATGTTTTGTGTGAGTTCCTTTAATTGCCCTTGCTGCTGCCTCTTCCTCTTGCCCCCAACTGGATAAATATGCAACTCATCTACACCTTATGGGCATTCCACACTACAAAATGATCACTAACAGATGCTTCATTGTCCATAAAATATTGAGTCAGGTGTTGTTCCAGTGTTTTTTTAGTGTCCTCAGTTTGTAAAAGGATAGGGTTGGCTCTCCACACAGGGGTTGGGTTGGAAGAGAAGGTATCGGCTATAGTCAGGGTCACTGATGCATGGTCGGACCATGTAATAGTGTTAATGGATGTAGAGGTAGCTCTGGTCAGTACCCACTGATCCACTAAAAAAAGATCCAGCCGAGAATACGTCTTATGTGGGGCAGAAAAAAAGGTTAAATCTTTTTCACATGTGTGCTGGCAACGCCAGACATCAAACAGACCATGTTGGTGGATAGAAGGTTGAAGGTATCTACCAAGTCTAGTTGATGACGATGTGGAGTCTAAATTGGAGTCAGGGATAAGGTTGAAGTCTCCACAAACAATCAATGAAACTTTTTGGTGTTTCCGTATTTTGCGGAGAGTTTTATTGAAAAAGCGGATTTGGTTGGAGTTGGGAGCATAGATGTTGGCGATGGTATATGTTGAGGAATTGATTTCACATATTAATATGATAAAGCGGCCCTGTGGGTCTTTAATTTCCTCCTGCAATTGAAAGGAGATAGTGTCTCTGAACGCTACAAGAACTCCTCTTTTCTTAGAGTCTGCGTTGGCAGAAAAAATATAAGGGAAACTTTTGTTGTAGCATTTAGGAGGGTCTTTGATAGTGAAGTGAGTTTCCTGAACACACAGTACATTGCATTTAAACTGTAAAGCCTCCTTCCACAAAGATCTCCTTTTAGCTGGGTGATTAAGTCCCTTTGCGTTAATGGATAGAAAGGTTATCCCCATGTTGATAAGGAGCAACTGTTAATGGAATATCCTGGATCTAAATTATGTAGTATAAGTGACCATATCTCCCTCTTGTGGCGAAAAGTGGAATTATGTTGAGGAAGTGCTGTGTCAGAAGGAAACGTGAAGAGAACACTTACTGTTTGTTGAATCATTTGGATCCTGAAGGGTTGCAGGGATCGTGGACAGATAGATTCGTAGAGACAGGTCTTCTTCCTCATATGTTCTCCGGGTGATTCTTGTACAGATTTCAGCAATGGAATCAAGATCACACATATATACTGCAGTGCAAAAAAGAAACTGTTGAACAACAAAATAATGAAAACAAAACTGAGAAGAAAAGTATGCTGCGCATTCAGCAGCACAAAGTCAGGTGACTGGAGAGGTGCAAACATAGTTCTCAAAGTATTAGAGAAACAAATGAGGGTAAAACCCCCGGGGGTAGCTCCTGCTGCTCAAGTGTACTTAGGGGTGAGCTCTAGTGGGAGAGAGGCCTCTCTCCACAGGGCACATAGGGTATGAAATGCACTATTTCCAAGGTCTAATGTTTTTGTGCATTCTTTGCATTCACTTTCTGGCATTCAGGTTCCTTTTGGGGAGGGTTTTTGGGGGATACTGGCCGACCCTCTGGATCCGGGATGATCTGCCACTTTTTGAGCTGCTTTAATCCCCTCTCCAGGGAGTCTATAACAAAGGTTTTCCCATCTTTAGTGACGGTGAGTTTAGTAGGGTACCTCCATCTGTAACTGATCAAAAAACTGCAAATGTTGGTGCTGTGGGGGAATTTGGCTGCCATTAATTTTTCTTTGGTAAAGTAAAAATGTAGCCTCAAAATAACATCCCTTGGTACTTGATCAGGGAGGTAAGATGGCTTGGGCAAGCAATGAATTCTGTCAATGGAAACATCCAGCTCCGTAAGTTCAGGCAAGATATGCTTAAAAAGGGTGACAGCATAGGTCCTCAGCTCTCCCTGTTGCACTGTTTCTGAGATAACTCTGATTTTTAAGTTGTTTCTTCTTGCCCTGTCCTCCATGTCTACGATTTTCATTTTAAGCCTTTCTATTTCCTCCCCGTGCTCAGAATGCGCATCTACCAGGTCGTTTATGGTCGTTTATGGTTTCAGCAAATTCCCCCATCTTGTTTTCAACATGGTCCACCCTTGCCTCAACCACCTGAATCTCCTTGTTAAACTTCTGCATACATGACATAATGTCCGTTTGGAGTGAGCTCCTGAGGGATAATAGCATGTCTTTTAAAACCGTGTCCATGACAGGTTGACTCATGGTTGATTCATGGTGGGGAACACTTCAATGCTATCAGACAGTTCCCTAGTATCCTCCCCAGATTCTGTGTCAGGGCCTGCTGCTGGGTCACATCCAGAACCATCCAATCTGAATCTAGCCTTAGCTGGGCTTGCTGATTGCGGAGTGGTAGGGAGGGATTGGGAGCTGTTAGGGGAGTCTCCATCGCTGCAGTGTGCTGCAGATTGAGAGCAGAGATGTATGCTTTGGGCCAGGGTTGATGTGGCGCCAGCGCCATTTTGCCTACCTCCACAAGTTCCCCATGCATATAAGTCCGAAAAAAAAAAAGAAAGAAAAAAAACCTATCCCCATTGACAACGTCCATCGTGACGAAACGCGTATGGGAGCGACGTGCTGACGTCACCACGCTGAATTGAGTGAAAGGGTTCTCATATCCTTGCCTGCTGGCTTACCTTACATGCTTTTATCTACATCTTTGATGTAAGTGTTTTTACCTTGTTTTACAAATAAATGTGTTTGCCTTATTACGCTATGGTCTGTGTCCCCTCCTTCCATCAGTCCTGTGTACTGGCTGCATGCCTGTGATCGGGTGGATCGGGTGGAACATCTTCTGCGGTGTCATCGCTGTTCCTGCTACAGTCTTGCTGTCCCCATTCAAGCAACGGCCACGGCTGGGTTACAGCCGATCGTTTTTCATGGGCTTGCCTCTGGTAAGCTGCTACCTTATTATGGTGGAGGGCACCTTTTCTTGTTGATATCACCGGGTGTTGCTGAATCATCTAATGCATCCAATTCTGCTATCTACCGGATTTCATATGTTGTGCATGGGACTTTCAATTCAGTTATCCAGTATAATCTAGGTTATTCTGGCTCTGGCCTCTAATGGCATTATGTTGGCACTTATCTGGACTTTTTTATCACAAATTTTTTATTGATCATTGATGTTTCTAGTATCTAGGAGCTGGTGCCTCTGTCTAGTGTGCACTGCTTTTTGCTAATCAGCCCCTGGATACTTTTGCAATATTGATTATTGGCGCAGTTTTTTCTGTTTTATTTATAGAAGTCCGTTAGTTTCTGGGGCTTCCGGAGCTCTTTCCTTTTTCTGGTCATGTTCCCCCGGTTGGTAGGGTGCAGAACGCTCTGTGGATGAGACGATTTCGGTCCTTGGTTAGCTGCTATGAGCCGCGTTGTGTCCCTGGGTCACGGAGCTCAGCTCTCACGCCGCCATCTTGTTCTGCTGCTAGCCACACCCCTTGCATTTAACTATTTATTTCCTTCCATTAATGGATTTTTTTTTTTTGTTTGTTTTTTTGTCGATTCTTATTATTGTAGAAGGCCATAGTTTAGTACAAATGTGTAACAGAAACATAGGTACATCAAAAAATTTCAAGTATGTACTTAATATGAGGTGAATGGTACATATAAAATTAACATAGCAATACAACATAAGAACAATAAGGGTAAGATCTAAGTATGGATTTTTCCTATCAGGTAGTATAATTGAAAACACTATTTTGTTCTATAATGATATGTATTATAACACCTTTTCATGCAGTATTTACGTTTTCAGCGTTTCTCGGTAATACCGCAAAACTGTCTAGTAAATTGACAGTTTTAAGATTGCGTGCAATATTTAGGCAAAATGGATCCTGACACCTCATGCAAGTTCATTCTGTGAATAGAGCCCATTTTCCTTAAATGCCTCTTATTAGTAAGATAAGTGACCTACTTAGTAAATGGCAGCACAGTCTCTTCTCATGGTTTGGACGCTGTAACATCATCAAGCTGTCAATTTTTTCCAAAATTTTATTACCAAGCCATACCAATTCATATTCCTCCTGCATTTTTTAAACAGTTCAACACTCTTTTTACTTAATTTGTATGGACTAACAAGAGACCTAGACTACCCAGGAGACTGCTTACTCTATCCAAGCAGTACTTCAGCCTAGCCTTATTGGACGTTCAAAAATACTACCAGTACTGTCAACATGCTGATCTTAAACTCTGGCCAAAGATAGAACAGGCGCAATCTTATATATCACAACGGAGAGCCCCTTGGTGTTTTACAGACCTACCCCCATGGTTTAAAACACACCCGACGATTAGCCTCACATTAAAAATGTGCTCTTACATGACTTACGACTACCCTGTCTTCAAAACTCACTCCTCTTTATACCCAATTTTGGAAAACCCATAGTTTACCTGAGACTTTGAGATGGACCCTTTTCTACTCTTCTGGAGTCTAGCTGCTTCCGGGCATCTCATTTCCTTGGGTCTGATAACTGCCCACATTGATGTCAATGGCAGGATCTTATGGCCTAGACTTCTGGTGAGCCTTACAGATCAAACACTTTCTGAGATTGCTCCCCAACCCCTGGCTCTACCGATGCTCTCTAACCACATTTGAGAATCTTTGCTCAGATGCTGGCTCTGTTCAACACTCTTTTTCTCAGATGTACTCTCTACTGGCCCCCCCCAAACTGCCAACTACAGACCACCATTTCTCCAGAAATGGGAATCTGGCTTACATAGATAATTCACTGCAGAACAATGCAGAACTATCTCCCATTTCACTTTAAAATTCCCCATAAGCACAAGACTGCAAGAAACTAACTTCAAGATCCTTACCAGGTGGTACAGCACACCAATCATCCTCCATAAATTTTCTCCTGTGGTCATGGATCATTGCTGGAGATGCCAGGAGGAGAAAGGGAATGCTAAACATATTCTGATTCTGAGTGAAATTTGATTACTTCTTAAAAAAAGCACAGAGAATGTAACAACAATTCACTGATTAAATGCTTCCAAAAGATCCCTTGCTCTTTATTTTCCACGTCTGAGATTTCAGCTAAAACTTTCAAATAATCAGTTTTACTCAATGCCATCAAATCATGCATCCCTTTGCAATGGAGAGACCAACAGCCTCCCTTGTTTCATTATGGATCTGCAAATTAGAATAAATAAACACTACAGAAGATATGATCATTACTGCCTGAGGTAAACATGAGACTTATTCCAAAACCTGGATTCATTGGAACATATTTATATTTTCTAATGAAGTTAAAGACTTATTAAAGTCTAACCTGTAAAACATTGTACCCTTCTATCCTGCTTATCCAGTGAGTTTCCTCCCCCCGCCCCTTTTTTTCTCCCTTTTCTCCCCTTTCCCCCTTTTCTTATCATTCCCCTATTCAATTCTACCTTCTCTTGCTACTTCATGTAAATGAAAACCTAGAATTATCCTAGCAGGATCCTGCACCATATCTGCCTGTCCTTTTGGCCTTTACCAGCTTAACTATTCTCACTGTAAAAAAATTCCCATTCTATAGGCAGTCCTCACTATCCTCATATGGTTGTATAAAGCATACCTCTTGTTACTTCTGACTTTAACCTAATGTCAGAAACTCCTCCCATCTAACCTTTTGTTACAACACTGTTTTGGCTATGGATACCTGGCCATTTTTTCATTCTATGCTTATTCTTTAAGCCGTTTTTCTATTTGATTGGTTGTACACTACTTTGAATGCTATATGTCTCAAACATTACATGTATTATTCTGTACTGTATTTTTTTGTTACCAATAAACTATTTGAACAAGAAAGGAAAACTTATTTTCCTGCTTGCCAATATCCTTGTTGACGATGATGACGATGACGATGACGATGATGATGACAAATCCTGTTGGCATGTTAGTTTGTTTTATTTAATTACCTTGACCTATTGCCTCACCTATTGTACTTTGTTTGTTTTTTTTATTCTACATTATTATTATTATTATTATACACAATTTATTATGAGCCTTCCTTGATTACAACGTGTGTCAGGGATTGAGACTATGAGATGTATGATCAGTAATGATCAAAGGAGGGTTTACAGTATGTATAAGGATAATAAGACGATCTTTACAGGATCATACATCTTAGTGCAAAACACGTTTATGGTCAGCGTTATATGCAAAACAGTTTACGCAGCGCTTTACAATGTAGAGGGGGACAGCACAATTACAGCACAGTTCAATACAGAAGGTACAGGAGGGCACTGCTCGTAGAGCTTACATTCAAAAGGGAGGGGGTAGTGGTACAAAAGGTAATAGCTGCGGAGAATGATTTGATGGGGGTGGCTCAGGGACAGTTGTTAGGTGGGTGTGGGATAGGCTTCCCTAAATAAATGAGTTTTCAGGGATCTCCTAAAGGTGGAGAGGATAGGGGCTGATCGGACATATCAGGGCAGGGAGTTCCAGAGGATGGTAGAGGCTCTGGAGAAGTCCTGAAGGCGAGCATGGGAGGAGGTAACAAGGGAGCTAGAGAGCAGGAGGTCCTAGGAGGAGCGGAGGGGACGATTTAGGCTATATCTGCAAATGAGGTTGGTGATGAAGATGTAGGCAATGCTGTGAATGGCCTTGTATGTTGTGGTTAGCATTTTGAATTTTATACGGTGGGGTAGGGGAAGCCAGTGAAGGGATTGGCAGAGAGGAGCAGCAGTCACGGATCGGTTAGTGAGGTGTATTAGTCTAGCAGCAGAATTCATAATAGACTGAAGGGGGGATAGCCTGCATAAGGGTAGGCCATTAAGGAGAGAGTTGCAGTAGTCAAGGCGGGAAATATTCAAGGAGTGAATAAGTTGCTTTGTGGTTTCATTAGTCAGGAAGGGTCAAATTTTGGAGATGTTGCGGAGGTTAAGACGGCAGGATTTAGCCAGTGATTGGATGTGGGGGCTGAAGGAGAGGTCAGAGTCAAGGATTACACCCAGCACCCTGGTATGTGTGGAGGGACCAATGGTTGTGTTGTTGATCTTAATGGTAAAGTCATGGGGGGGGGCGGGAATGAGGAAATATAACAAGCTCAGTTTTAGAAAGATTGCGTTTTGAGGAAGTGGTGTGACATCCATATCGATATGTCATTCAGTAAGTTTGAGATCTGTGAGGAGATTGATGGGGTGAGTTGAGGAGTGGAGAGATAGATTTGGGTGTACAGTACTGTATGTACAGCATATGTACATGTATATGTATGTATGGTATATGTACAGTATATTTCTGTTCATTGGTCCGAAAGTAACTTTATCAATGGAATATTACTTTCTTGAACAGTGTTTGACCCTGTCATCACATCTGAGATGTATGTAAATCCTGGATACTATAAATAAAGAATTTACAAAAAAAAAAAAAAACCTGCCTTGAAAATTTTAATGTGATTATACATCACAGGCTTCAAATGCCCTCTTGCCCTCTGTATGTTGTGGGCAGACATTGCCTCAGATGAATGTAAACGTCTTCAATTTTGTATAGTAGCAGAGGTTTCTGAAATGCATTTTGTGGTCATTAATAGGCTTCACAGGTGGCCTAAATTGCTATTCAAATTTCTCTCACAAATTTATTTATTTTTCCCTGAAAATAATGTGTCTCTTTGATTGAAGTTACTGTTTACTGAAAATTCTTATAACAGATCATCAAAACCTAAGTTTCTTTGTTGTAATGGCAGAATAACATGTTAGTAGAATAAATCTGCAAAAAAAAAAACATTACTTCATAGGGAGGAACAGGGTTGGATCAGTTCTGGCCTGCTCAAACATGGTAAGTGCAGCTTGCAAGAATTTCTGGTGATTTCAACCATAATGTCACTGCTCTTCAGTGGAATCAGAAGCCCAAGGGCCAATAACAGGTACTGGATTATTCCAACAATTTCTTAAGGCTTAGTTAACATCCACATTTTCTAGTCTACCTTGTAAATGTTTTAAGGAGGACACTATAACATTATGGCTTGTTTTTGGACGTTCTATCAATAAACTGACTTTCTCACTTCACCATTAGTCTGGTGCTCCATTTGCTCTTCTGTACTCCATTCATATTTTGGCTGGAAATTCATTTTAAAACTCTAAAGTTTAAAAAGTTTAGTTATAAAAAATACAAATAAAAATCAGCACAAAGACATTACTTACTAATCAAATGTATTGCTTGGGCCCCTGCTTTCCTTGAAATGTTCATTTTCTGACCCGCTTTGCATAACTTTTATTACCGGTATTTAGGCATTAACTTCAATTTGCCTTTTAAATGCCTATGTTGCCATATTTTTTGTCAATATCATTCTGTAATATGCCCTGTAATATTTAATAATTATTCATACTTTTTTTGTAACTTACATTTTTATTGAGGATTTTGGAAAAACATCAAGATACTATTCAAAATTTCAGGGGGGAAGGAAAATGGGATTTTTACACGGTGCTAACAATGGGGTAGTAATGAGGAGGAGATCCTTATTTAAAAGTTTTTACCATTTTATTAAGCAAATTTAAACATATATATAATGAAAGACAAGAAAAGACACATTGGATAAAACCAAGGTGGTAGTATTACACATGTAAAGTGGTCACAGAAGCATGGTTGTTTTCAAAAGATAGAGAGCAGAGAACTATTGCATCAACCCGACATGTTTCGCTATATGTAGCTTCTTCAGGGGCGGTGCGTTTATGCTCAATAGTAGAAAAAAAAACTGTATAAATGAAAAGAGCAGAGATAAATAAACCAAACTTAAACAATATTTGAAACAAATTTAAACCAATTACAAAGGTAGAAAGAAAAAACATATTCATTGCTTTAGAGAGGAGGTCAGAGTTCCGCATTAGAACCCAAGGACTATGCTTACCCCATCTTGTGTAACAGGCAGGTGAAACCACCAATAGAGTTCCAGGATCAGACACTGGCCGCCCAAGGGGGGCTAAAAGGGACTGTCCCCAATGGTCACAGAGGGCAGTATGAAGGAGTACTGGGTGATATAAAAAAGGAGAAGGAGGGGAATGGAGAAAAAGGGAGCAAAGTAAAAATTGATAATTATATAAGTGACCAATGAGCAAGTAGAGGTTCAAAATAGATATAAGACATATATAGAAAAATATATGTGCATATCACTTACTTAAAACCACAAGGAAATTGGTTTGGAGGAAGAGAAGTCTGGTTTTATTGTGACAGCTGGACAGGTCAAATGAGACCGGAGGTCTACAGCTATAGCTTGTGGAAAAATAAAAATAATAAAAAAATATATAAAAAAAATAAAATACTATCTTTAGTTGCATGTCATACAGAGAAAGAACATGCATTTCCAGTTGCTATGCAAACAGATGTACATATCAAAATACAGTAGAGTATAAAGATATGTAAAAAAGAAAAGAAACCAAAGAAAAGGAAAAAGAACAACTACTTGTACATTCAATACTTAAGGATTTGCTAAAACAGAGTTTTTTTTCCACCAAAAGCAGGTGAAGAGCATTCTGGAGAAAAGACAGGTATGAGTCGAAGTGGGCAGGCGATGTAGGACTGAAGAGTAAAAGACATTTAGGCACCTCTCTTGTTGTTAAGGACTTTGAAGCTGGGCCATGTGGAAGGTTAGGAATACAAATCAGTGCATTAAGATATTGGGGCTCTGGGGGGGTGGAGCTCGATGGTGACCGAGATGGCCGCATGAGAACGGAGCTCCAGGCACAATAGGGACCTAGCGGCACATAACATCCACAGAACGGCGATCGAGCTTCACAATCCCTGCGATCACTCTCTGCTGCTATCGCCCATCATGCCGAACAAGTGGAAGGGGGGCCAGAGACCCCAAAAACTGACACAGTTTTTTGCATGGGAGCAGAGGCAAGATGGCGCCGGATCTCCCAGGGCCGCCACGGCTAGCACTCCCCATCCCGCACAAAGGCAGGATAAACCTACCAAAAGGAACTCGCCATCAAGTAAGGAGCTTTCCCCTACACCTTCCCCAGCTTCTGGGAATCCGGAAAAGACTAGATTCAAGAGGGATGCATCTCATGAGGTGAGCGAGGGCCTGGATTCAGGGGATGACACCAGGGAACTCCCTGACTCCATAGATCGTTTCCCCACGAGCAATCAACCTGTAGTAGACACCACTTTGAAAGACATGTTAGTTTCCCTAAGAAGTTCACTTCATAAAGATATGATGGCGTGTGTCCATAAGTTTGGGAAGGATTTGCAAACAGTGACTGACAGAGTGGAACATGTAGAAAATAAGATGGGGGAATTTGCTTCCACTATCAACAATCTAGTTGATGCTCATGATGCCAGGGATGAGAAGATGGACTCGGTTAAAGCTAAAATCGCAGATATCGAGGACCGTTCCAGAAGGAACAACCTCAAGCTAAGGGGACCCCGAGTCTGTGCAGCAGTCTGATATGCGCAGCTACGCTATCCAGGTGTTCACCTCCATCTTGCCTGATCTTACAGAAATTGATGTCACTATCGATAGGATCCACAGGCTTCCAAAACCTTCCTATCTCCCTGATAAAGTACCCAGAGACATTATACTACGTTTGCACTTTTTTCATGTAAAGGAACGCTTGATGTTTGCGGTGCGCAATAAAGATCTCCTGCCAGCGCAATACAAAGAATTGCAGTTCTTCTCAGATCTGTCTCAATTTACTTTACAAAAAAGGAGAAGCCTGAACACAATTTCCAAAACCTTGCGCAATCATAAAATAGCCTATCGTTGGGGGTTTCCAACTAAACTCCTCATTACCAATGAAGGGAAAGAACATGCTGTGGACACCTTGGCCAGAGGCTTAGAGTTGCTTAAAACATGGAACATTATCCCAGATGACCCTCCTCCTGGCCTCAACAAACGCAAACCAGACCACAACACAGAAGAATGGAACCTGGTTAACTCCAAGAATGCTCGCTCACACCGTTAAAGTGGCTTACGGGCTGTTCATAGCCCCTACAATGTTTTCTGTCCCTGTTCTGGAGACATCCTGTTGAGCTAGACTTCTCACCCCTTAAGCTAGAGTAGCTATCCGCTACAGCTTGGTCATCATGACCTATAAGTCTTTTTCGTGTTCTCTTTTTTCTGTTTTTTTTTACTTTTATTTGTTTCAGTGTTTCTCACCTGCTGTTGCAGTCGGCTATATAGCTACCTTCCTTACTACTGAATGCTACATAAATGGACTTCTTCATTCCCAGCCGCGCATGGCTAATGTCTACCTACTCGTACCGGTATGGGGGCCCGTACCACCCAATGTAAGTGTTCTGCACACACTGATCATCCACTGGAGATTATACACAATCCATAATGACTATCACTTTTTTGACCATTAATGCCAAAGGCCTTAATCATCCGGTAAAGAGAAAGTCATTGTGGAACAAAGCAAACCAACACAAATGCGATATTCTCTCTATCCAAGAGACTCACTTTCACGAACATAATTTGCCCAAATGCACCCACCCTAAATTCCCGCATGTTTTCACAGCAAGTGCCTCCGCTAAAAAGCGGGGAGTCATGACTGCAATTAAGGACACAGTTATGTTTAAGCTTCACAGCGAATCTGCAGACTCCCTAGGCCGCTATCATATTCTGGTCTGTGATATTAACTCTACTACATATACTGTGGTCAATGTGTATGCGCCCAATAAGCATCAAATACGCTTTTTGAATCAGGTTCTCAAGAAAGTTAGAAGGATGCAAAGGGGTTTTCTTTTACTTTGTGGAGACTTTAATTTACCACCTGACCCTCTAATGGATTCCACGACTACTTCCACTAGGCATCAACACTCGCTTCAACCGACATTGCATACACAAGAACTCTATGACGCGTGGAGATGCCTACATGGCACTGAAAAAGACTACTCCTTTTTCTTCAACAGCCACAGGCTCTATACGAGACTAGATCTCTTTCTTACGGACAAATGGCTGACACCTAAAATTACTGATTCCAGGATAAATGACATTACATGGTCGGATCATGCCTCGTGACACTTTTGGTTGAAGATTCGCGGGGGGCGCATGCGTGGCGCGAGTCTGGAAGGTCGCATCTGAGCGGAGCTCCGTACACAGCAGGGACCTTAACGCCTTCCCTGGGGCCATTAGGCAAACTAATCGCTCCCTTTTTTACCTGCACCCCCGGGGGATAGAGCGGTGCATGCCGTCCTCAAGGTCTCGTCGCGGGAAACCAGCGCAGAAGACCCTAACAAACTACCTCCTTAGAGTCCGGGAGATGTCGGGGAAGTCCCAAGATGGTGCCGAGCCAAAATGTGCTCAGAACACCGCTCACAGTCCGGCGGCTTTCCCTGCACATTCGTCAGTGGATGGTGAGTACAGTTTGCAACTCACCAAGGCAGACCTAGATGACAGCCTAGCTGCCATGTACACCAAGTTTGCAGACAAGTTTCAGACTGAACTCCATTAATCTACTAACACTCTGCAGCAGGAAATAGCAGTGCTGGGAGGCAGAACTAATCTATTGGAGACTAAACATGATGAGCTGCAACTTGCTTATTCTGACCTCCGCAGGGATCATGAATCCCTTACAGATACAGTGTCCCAGCTCCAGTCCCATTTAGAGGATTTGGACAACAGAAACAGGAGGAGTAATTTGAAGATCAGAGGGGTCCCAGAGGTGGTCACGGAGCTTATCCCTGCTGTCCACAGGTTGTTCCAGTCCCTGCTTCCTGCCTCCCCTGTGACTGCTTTTGCCAGTGATAGGATCCACAGAGCCCTTCGCCCCAAACCTCCGGAAGATAAACCTCCCAGGGATATTATTTTATGCCTCAAGGACTACCTGGTGAAAGAAGAGATCCTTAGGGCTTCTCGCAATACCCCCAACATTGTACTGGATGGTACCAGGCTACAAATCTTCCCGGATATCTCCCCAGCCACCCTAGACAAACGTCGCAGGTTTAAGGAGATCACCACTCCTCTTCAAGAGGCTAGAATCCGGTACAGATGGGGATTTCCCTTTAAGCTCTAGGTCCCACACCAGGGGTCTACCTACACAGTGGCCACCATCCAAGAGGGGAAGGAACTCCTGGTTAAACTTGGTCTTATGGCGAAAGAAGATCTTCCTAGGATGCCCTCCACTCCCCGCCCGTTGGCCATCTGGTCCACCCCATCACTGAGGAGAGACCGCAGGAGCCAGAGACAGGATCTCAGGGAGCGCTTGAACTGAGCAGATGCTTTCTCCCTCTTCCCCCGGATCCACCGCCACTTTTTTTTTTTGGTTCTCCTAGTTTTTTTTGTTTGGTGGAGGATCTTTCCCGGACAGCTGAGGAGTATCACCATCATTCCTGGGGAGGCGTTATCAGTCTGACTCATTTTTGCAACAGGGTCTCCACCCTCCCACCTGGTATTTTGCTAACTCCTCTTTGCATCATTGTTCACCTGGACTGGTTCCCGCTGTGTTATCTTACAGCAGCGCCCGTTTGGTTGTCCCCCCACTCTTGTGGTAACTCCCACGAACAAGGTTGTCAAGAGTGTTGGACGTTTTGGTCCTTTTGGTCAGGAAGTTTTTAGCCTGACTGGTTATTGCTTTAGCCTACTGTCAGGATGGTCTATCCCCTCCCGACCCCGTTGGTTTATATGTGTTTTTTTTGTTTGTTTTTTCTTAACTGTTTTATGGTTTCAGGTTGCGGGACTATTATGGCAGACTTCTCTATTTTTGATGCATTTTATACACTTGCCCTTAAGGCTTATGTTTTACCGGGATGCATGTTGGTATTTGCTTTTTCTCAGGTCAACCCGACTGTCCCCGCCCTGTTGAGGCGATGGTCAGCGTTAGCCGGCTCCCCGGGACCTTCTCCCAGGATTAAGGGTTTATATGTTCTCACACACACTGAATGGGCATTAGATTAATTTCCCATAATGTCCGGGGATTTAATTCCCCTCAAAAACTGAAAAAAGCATTTAATGCCTACAAACGCCTACAGGTGGATATCATTCTATTACAGGAGACTCACTTCTCCGCGAATAATCATCCCACATATTTTGATAGATCATTTAGCCCAGGATATTTTACAACATTTGGGTCTAGGTCCCAAGGAGTGGCAATATTCGTAAAAAGAACTTTGATGTTTGATGTTGAGAATATCTATAAAGAACCAACTAGTAGATTTATTATCTTGCAGGGCTCTTTACAGGGGAAGAAGGTCCCGATAGCTAATGTGTATGCCCCCAATGACTCCCAGGCAACCTTCTTCAAGAATTTTTTCCAGATCTTAGACAGGTATAGCTCTTCACATCTGTTGCTGGGGGGGGGGGGGACTTCAACTTGGTGGCGCATTCGGCTCTCGACAGAAGTAGGGCTGGCAGCGCCTCCAATGCTTTCCCCAAAACTGTGAAAACACTGCTGCACGCTCACAATCTAGCGGATTCCTGGAGGGCACATAATGTAGGGGCCCGTGAGTACACATTTTATTCCCACCCCCACGATAGCTATTCTAGGATAGATTATCTATTTTGCTCCCCTGTACTCCTTGCAAACTCCACCTCTACTGCCATTCATTCATGCCCATGGTCGGACCACCATATGGTCTCCTTAGACATTTCCCACATAGGCCTCAGACCCTCAGTTGCTGGGTGGAGACTAAACGAGTCTCTTCTAACTGATCCTATCATAGTTTCACAGCTTTCTAAGCATTTAACTGACTATTTTGTCACCAATAACACGGGTGACGTCTCCCCCTCAGTCCTTTGGGCAGCGCATAAGGTGGTGATTAGAGGTCACCTTATCCAAATAGCGACTGAAAGAAAGAAACAGAGATTGATTGATATTAGCAGCCTCACTACTGAATTGGATAAATTATACCACCTACATTCTCAAAACCATGCTCCTGACCTGTTAAAACGAATTAATGACAATAGACTGGAACTAGACAAAATTCTCTCTGAACAGACAGAAAGATCCCTTAGATGGTCTAAAGCCAAATTTCGGTTGCACAGCAATTCGGCCTCGACCATGTTTGCCAGAAAGTTGAATCAATCACTACAATCCCCTCACACTTACAAATTAAGAAATCCTGGCGGTAATTTGGTCTCCCACCCTACAAAGGTGTTGCAAATTTTTTCTAAGTTTTATACAGAGCTTCTCTCCCCTCCTTCCTCCCCCCCCTGACCCTACCCTTAAATCTTGGTTAGATGATCTACCTCTTCCCGCCCTAACTCCAGATCACCTTCTAGAGCTGAATGCCACTTGCTCAGAACTTGAAATCCTTGCAAATATCAAGTCACAGAAACCCTCCAAAACCCCGGGCCCTGATGGGTATTCAGCCCCATACTATAAGAAATTCAAGGACACCTTAATCCCACACCTAAAATCTCTCTTTAACCATATTCTTGAAGGCAATGTTTTCCCGGATGACATGCTTCTTGCGAACATGTCCCTGATCCCGAAACCCAACAAAGATCACTCCCTACCTCAAAACTATAGACCAATTTCTGTCAATAATAATGATCTGAAGATCTTTGGTCGTATTTTGGCAGACAAACTATCAAATATTATTACTTCCCTAATCTCCCCTGATCAGACTGGTTTTATCCCATCTAGAGAAATTACTGACAACATAAGGCTGGCCTCCAACATCATTCAGGATGCTGATTTACAAGCCGTAGGGTTCTACTCCTTAGCCTGGATATCCACAAGGCTTTTGATAGCGTTCTGTGGCCGTACCTGGAACTAACCATGGCAAAATTTGGCTTCTCTGGGGCCTTTGTCCACGGATTCAGGGCACTTTACAACTCTCCGCGCACCCGTATTAATCTCCCAGGATGTAATTCCGACTACTTCACACTAGGTAGGGGAACAAGACAAGGCTGTCCCTTATCCCCACTTTTGTTCGCCCTTGCTATCGAACCCCTGGCTCGGTCGATCAGCCTAGACCCCAATATTAAGGGATACACTAAAGGGGACCAGGAGTTTAAACTTAGCTTATATGCGGACGACGTCCTTTTATTCCAATCTGACCCAATTGTCTCGATCCCCAATCTTTTATTCACCTTATGCACCTTTCAGGACATCTCGGGCCTAGGGGCTAACCTCTCTAAATGCTCTTCCCTCCCTATAAATCTCCCCCAACACACCATTACCTCTCTCCAAACTAGTTTTAACTTCACTATAGAAGCACAGACGTTATCATATTTAGGGATCAAGTTAGCTTCTTCACTTCATAAAATACCGCCAATTACCCACCCGCTTTTGTATGCATTAAACAACTACTACACACTTGGGGCCCATATCATATCACCTTCAGGATCCAAGCAGTGAAGATGTCCATTCTCCCTAAACTTCTATTTTTTTTAGAGCCCTACCCAACTACGTGTCTCGTCAAACGATTGATCTACTGCAACGGGATGTGAACAAATTTGTCTGGCACAATAAAAAAAACCATTTGGGTAAGCACATGGTATATAGACCTAGGGCTTTGGGGGGTCTAGGCTTGCCAAACCTCTGGCTTCATTATGTTTCCTCCAGACTTCTGCAACTGGCGCAATGGCATACCCCCTCCCACAGAATCCCCTGGCTCCGCTTTGAACGGATTTCTATAGCCCCCTATTATCTCCAGGGTCTGCTCTGGGCCAGGTCAGTTTGCCCCAGGGTTATCTCCACCTTAAATTTGGTGGTGGACCAATCCCTACGGCTCTGGTCCCTATATAAGAATAAACTCTCCCTACTGCCTCCCAACCCCAGATTAGCCTCTTTTATTGGTGACCCCTCATTTCCCGCAGCTTTTCCTAACCCGAAAGATTTTGCCCTTTGGATCTCAGAGGACTTGGTCACTCTGGACTCGCTGCAGAAGGATGAGGTGATTTGCTCATTTCAATCCCTACAATCCTCCCACTCCCTCCCCAGGTCAGAATTCTACAAGTATTTGCAAATTAGACATTACTTTAACTCACTGTATGCAGGCGCCACAACTAATCAGATTAATACATTTGAGGGTCTTTGTGGCCCTACCTCCAGGGATAAGGGGACTATCTCCCGTTTATATGATTTCCTGGGTGGCCTAGGCCTCTCAGACAAATCCACAGCCATTCTCGGGTGGGAGCTAGAAACCGGTGTGGTTGCTTCTCTGGAGGAATGGACTGATAGGATCTCGAATATGCACAAATGCACAAGATCTGAGGCGGTCAAGGAAACGGTAGTGAAGTTACACACCAGGTGGTATTATACCCCTGCCAAGCTACATAAATTCTTCCCTGCGGTTTCCGAGCTTTGCTTCAGGGGTTGTCCAGAGAAAGGGACCCATTTACACATCTTTTGGGGCTGTACAGCCCTGAAGGACCTTTGGAGGAGGGTAGCTGATAAGGTTGCAGAGATCACAGGGGTTCTACCTACCCTAACACATCACAGGGGTTCTACCTACCCTAACACATCAGATGTGCCTATTCTTTGCAGACATCCCCGGTTCCACCCCCCTGTACAAAAACTATCGCACACGCTCTTCAGTGCGGTACATTGGTCCATTGCCCTGTTTTGGCGTACCCCTGGAGTCCCCTGGAACCAGGTCCTCAAGCGCATGGCGGCTATTCAGATCATGGAGAGGGTCTTCCACACTATCATGGATACCATGCCCATTTATGATCTAAAATGGAAGCCCTGGTCCCCCTGAGCATTCATCTATTTATAGGGTCAATACCTACATTCATCCTTGTTCTACCTTGCATTGCTATCAGCACCTTTGAGAATAGCTTCCCGTAACCAGTTCTGTTCTGTTTTTAGCATAGTGAATTACTTGTCTATTTCTTTCTTTGTGCTCTTATAGTTTTTTTTTTTTTCCTTGTTGACTTGTATTTTATTATTTTTTCTCTTCACTTCTGCGTGATAGTGTCATGGTATAGTGGAGAGGCCCATGACTCCCCTTATTTACATGATTATGTTTTCTCAATGGCTGTCTCCAAGCGGTTCTCATTACATGTTTGATGTCATTGTATGCTATGTACTGGACGCTTATTGTTCATACCTTTATTTTCTCAATAAAAGCGTTTGTATTAAAAAAAAAAAAGAAAAGAAGATTCGCCAAGCGTTAATACTACATTCGTTTGGCGATCCAACCCGAGATTGTTCCAGGCTGGTCCTTCCAAAACCAAGCTGCAGGGGGAGTTGTCTGAGTTTTTCTCTAACAATGTTGATTCTGTGTCTGATCCAATGGTTATATGGAATGCCCATAAGGCTTTTATGAGGGAGTTTCTGATAAAATTGGGTGCAAGGGTTAAGAGAAAGAAAATACAGCATATCGAAGACCTTATCTCTAAAATTCCCACTCTAGAAGCCCATAACAAACAGACGCCCACCATGCAGGTCTCAGAACAACTAACGCAACCCCGACATGACCTTCGCCTAACACTATCAGATGACTTTGAAAAAACCTCTAAACGCCTTAAGATGACTTATTATGTGAGTGGTAATAAAGCCGGAAAGCTTTTAGACAATCGCCTCAGAGGCCAGAGGATTAAGACAAAAATCCCTTTTATCCTACACCCGGTTACTCAGGAAAAGCTATACCACCCGCAAGCCAAAGCAGATGCATTCAGCTGTTACTACAGCTCTCTCTATAATCTGAGAGATGATCCCTCTACAACCCAACCAACAGAATCCATAATTACGGGTTTCCTCGATAAAATTAGCCTCCCTCAGGTGTCATCTACCCAGCTAGAGAATCTTAATCCCCCCTTATCTGAAGCTGAAGTAGCTAAAGCCATTGACTCTCTTCCTCAGAACAAATCGCATGGACCAGATGGCTTTACAGAGGAGTACTATAAAACTTTTAAACCAGAGCTAATCCCCCATCTCACAAAAATTTACAACACTGCTGTCTCTTCTTCTTTTCCATCGGAGATGCTTAGGGCATAGATAGTAGCTTTACCAAAGCCGGGGAAGGATCCTAATACGCCACAAAATTTCAGACCTATTTCGTTGCTGAACTGTGACCTAAAATTGTATGCTAAGCTCCTTGCTAATAGGTTGGTGGATCTTCTGCCCTCCCTGATACACCTGGACCAATCGCGGTTTACAAAAGGCAGACAGACCGCTGATGCGACAAGACGCCTCATTAATATAATTCATTTTGCTAATAAAACTAAAACCCCTTCTCTGCTCCTAGCTTTGGACCCAGAGAAGGCGTTTGATAGAATCCATTGGGAGTACTTAGCTGGAGTGCTCACCAAGTTTGGATTTGTGGGTCGGATCCACTCGGCTATCATGGCACTGTATACAACTCCATCGGCCCAGGTGTACACATCGGGAATGCTTTCTACACCGTTCAACATATCAAATGGGACTAGGCAGGGATGTCCGCTCTCCCCACTCATTTTTAATCTCCTCATGGAACCCCTGGCAACCTATATCTGTTCCCACCCCCACATAGAAGGAGTTAAAATCAGGGACACGACTCACACCATCAGCATCTTTGCGGATGATATTATCCTCATGCTCACCAACGTTGAAAGATCCTTAGCTTCGGTACATCAAGCACTACATACTTTTACTGAAGTGTCCTACTACAAGGTTAATGATACCAAATCATATGTTTTAGGCTTAGGAATTTCAGTCAAACTTAAACACGCTCTTAGTAACAGATTCCCATACACTTTGAAGGATACGGGTATTTCTTATCTGGGTATCACACTCACCCCCAACACGTCAGACCTAGTTAAAGTTAATTATACTCCAATACTTCAGTCACTCTACTCCAAACTTAATAAATTAGCTAAATTTGAATTATCCTGGTCGGGGAGATTGGCGGCCTTTAAAATGCAAATTACGGCCGCTATATTGGCCCAGCTAAAAACTTGGTTCTGTCCCTCCACGCCCACTTTGATGAGAGGCATGGTGAGTATTTTACAGCTCTCATTTGTTTTTGAAAATGAAGAAAGACATTTTTTTTTATTTTTTTTTTCAATTTTCAAAACTTTGTGCCAAAAAGCGAGATCTGCGAAATACTCACTATACCTCTCAGCAAATAGCTTGGGGTGTCTACTTTCCAAAATGGGGTCATTTGGGGCGGTTTGTGCCATCTGGGCATTCCATGGCCTCCGAAACTGTGATAGGCAGTGAGGAGTGAAATCAAAAATTTACACCCTTAGAAAGCCTGAAAGCGGTGCTTGGATTTTGGGGTCCCGTACGCGGCTAGGCTCCCAAAAAGTTCCACACATGTGGTATCCCCGTACTCAGGAGAAGTAACAGAATGTATTTTGGGGTGCAATTCCACATATAACCATGGCATGTTTGAGCAATATATAATTTAGTGACAACTTTTTGTACATTTTTTTTTTTTGTCATTATTCAATCACTTGGGACAAAAAAAAAAACATTCAATGGGCTCACGATGCCTCTCAGCAAATAGCTTGGGGTGTCTACTTTCCAAAATGGGGTTATTTGGGGGGGTTTGAACTGTCCTGGCATTTTATGCACAACATTAGGAAGCTTATGTCACACATCATCCACTCTTCTAACCACTTGAAGACAAAGCCCTTTCTGACACTTTTTGTTTGCAAAAAAAATTTACATTGAACCCCCAAACATTATATATTTTTTTAAAGCAAATGCCCTACAGATTAAAATAGTGGGTGTTGATTTTTTTTTTCCACAAGGTATTTGCGCAGCGATTTTTCAAACGCATTTTTTGGGAAAAAAATACACTTTTTCTTATTTTAATGCACTAAAACACACTATATTGCCCAAATGTTTGATGAAATAAAAAAGAGGATCTTAGGCCGAGTACATGGATACCAAACACGACATGCTTTAAAATTGCGCACAAACGTGCAGCGGTGACAAACTACAAACATTTTTAAAAGCCTTTAAAAGCCTTTACAGGTTACCAAATTAGATTTACAGAGGAGCTCTAGTGCTAAAATAACTGCTCTCGATCTGACCTTCGTGGTGATACCTCACATGCATGGTGCAATTGCTGTTTACATATGACACTAGACCGACGCTTGCGTTTGCCTTTGCGCAAGAGCAGGGGGGGGGCAGGGGTGCTATTTTTTTATTTTTTTGTTTTTTTTGTATTTATTTTGCTTTTTTTTTTTTTTTTAAACTGTTCCTTCCATTTTTTTTTTTTTTTACCATTTTTATTGTTATCTCAGGGAATGTAAATATCCCCTATGATAGCAATAGGTAGTGACAGGTACTCTTTTTTTGAAAAAAATTGGGGGGTTAGACCCTAGATCTTTCCTCTGCCCTCAATGCATCTGGCCACACCAAGATCGGTGTGATAAAATGCTTTCCCAATTTCCCAATGGCGCTGTTTATATCCGGGGGGGGACATTCTCTCCCACTGCTTGTAAAAGCAGTCTAGAGGCTAATTAGCCGCTATAATTGCTTTTACATGAAAGCCGACCGCTGGCTGTAAAGAATGATACCAAGATGATACCTAAACCCGCAGGCATCATTCTGGTATAACCATTCAAAGTCCAGCAACATACCAGTATGTTGCTGGTCCTTGTTGAACATGTATTGTAATCTTTTTTTTCATGCAGCCTGTTGGCTGAATGAAAAAAAGAGATTGATTGTTGGGTATGCCCACCAATAGAATACCTCCCTTCATCCACCCACTTCTAATGATGGGCATACATGCACCTTATATATATGCCGAAGCATGGGGGCATCCTCCCACAAAAAAGTTATGCCGCGTACACACGGTCGGACTTTTCCACGGGCAAGCCTCCGTCGGAATTTTCACCGTATGTACGCGGCATTAGGAGCAAAATCGCTCCTCCGCCCCTGCTGCCCCCATGCTTCGGCATATATGCTCTTTTTTTTACTGTGGTGGTGAAATCACCTCCTACAGCGTTGGAGTCACGGCTTTATGTATCGTGGGAGCAAACGCTGTTGCTGTCAAGATAAATAAATCCGCGCTGCAACTGAATGGCGTACCTGCTAAGCAAATGATGGTTAACATTAAAACAAAGTAACATTACAGTATAACAGTAAGACCTTACCATACCATACCTGCAAAGCAAATACCAAAAAAAAACTAGTAGAAAATAAAACATTTTTTTTAACGCAACCTGTGCCTAAAATATATATATGCCGAAGCATGGGGGCATCCTCCCGCAAAAAAATTATGCCACGTACACGCGGTCGGACTTTTCCACGGGCAACCTCCGTCGGAATTTCGACCGTATGTACGCGGCATAAAAGGTTATGCCGCGTACATACGGTCAGACTTTTCCACGGGCAAGCCACCATCGGAATTTTGACCGTATGTACGCGGCATTAGGAGCAAAATCGCTCCTCTGCCCCTGCTGCCCCCATGCTTCGGCATATATGCTCTTTTTTTACTGTGGTGGTGAAATCACCTCCTACAGCGTTGGAGTCATGGCTTTATGTATCGTGGGAGCAAACGCTGTTGCTGTCAAGATAAATAAATCCGTGCTGCAACTGAATGGCGTACCTGAAAACAAAAAGTTACATACCTGAAAAGCAAGACTGATAAAACATTGCAGAATAGAATACAGTAAAAAAGAGCAGAACAATAGAGAGAAAATAGAGAGAGAGAGAGAGAGAACAATAAAATGACAACTATTTTTTATTTATTTTTTATATATTTTTTGTGTTTTGTTTTTTACGTTTACGTGTTTTTTTACACTTTTTTTTTACTCAACTGTAACGGTTCGGGTCTCTCAAAATGTGATGGCATCTTGGGAGACCCTGTGTAAGTGTGTCCTGTTCTGTGCAATGCTGTACCCTACGCTAAAACTTCACTTTTGAGTGGTAGCGTTCAAAACATTTACCAATGCACAGACCAGGATTGTCAGGACAGAGTGGACAAAAATAACGGGTGTCACGCCTAAATCCACGCTTGCTACAGACACAACATCTTTTTTGGGGGGCTCGTTGGGTAGGGGTACTCTCGAGGACATACAGATAATGCCTCTCATGCAGCCGGCTTACTGCATTTGGTAGGGGATGGTGAGGTGCTGAACCGCCTGGATACTAGACATGTGCACACTGAAATATTTTGTTTCGGAATTTCGTTTTCGTCCGAAAAATTTATTAATTTAGTTACTCCCGAAATTCGTTTTTATTTATTTTGTTTTTCGTTAGAAATTGCATTCGACCGAAAATCTGAATTAATTAAGGTCGAATCTGTCATTGAAGGCTTATGGTGTCTGTTGAATGTTCAAAGAAGATTAGACGGAGCAGCGAAAATGTACGACGCCGCAATCATACATTTCCGGTCGATTGGTCCGCCTACAAGCTATAGAAGAATTCTAATGTTGTATGACTAGTAATAATTATATTTATTAATTACTATTACTAGTCAACCAACATTAGAATTCTTCTATAGCCTACGGGCAGATGCATTTGACCGGAAATGTACGATTGCAGCATCGTACAGTTTAGCTGCTCCGTCGAATCTTCTAACTTTCAACAGACACCATAAGCCTTCAATGACAGATTCAACGTTTGTATGTTTTTCGATGCTTTTTCGAATCTTCGTCTTTCATGTTGAATTGTAAAGTTAGTTCTAGCTATTTTACTGCTCCTCCTCTTTGGTTACAATCAACCAATAACATTCATCATCATCATTATTTTTATTTTACTTCCCCCACCCAATTCCAGCAGCGATCTTTTCTCTCTATGTCAAATCTTTTCTCTCTATAATGTCGAACCTTTTCTCTCTATGTCAAATCTTTTCTCTCTATGTCGAATCTTTTCTCTCTATAATGTCAAATCTTTTCTCTCTATAATGTTGAATCTTTTCTCTCTATAATATCGAATCTTTTCTCTCTATGTCGAATCATTTCTCTCTATAATGTCAAATTTTTTCTCTCTATAATGTCGAATCTTTTTTCTCTACGTCAAATGTTTTCTCTCTATGTAGAATAATCTTGGACTAATAGAGTTAAGGTTAGGCACATTCAACCACAGGTTCGATAGACACAGATTGTTATTGTCGGCGTCACGTCGAATCTCCTATCTATATTGAACTGTTGTCGCAACGAAAATAAAAATAAAGCATTTGTTTATGTCGGATCTTTCGGTTTTCGGATTCTGCGCTTTCGTTTTCGTTTGTTAAAACGATAACGAAAATACCTGAAATTCGGACGAAAATGCATTCAGACGAAAACGAATGCACATGTCTACTGGATACAGGAGTTCTGTGACTATCTCATCCTGGAATTTTAGGAGAGATAACGTCTCGCCTGAAGCTCCGTATATCACATGAGCGTTCAGCAAAGCCAATTGAAATAAGGATAGAGACACTTTTTTGTACCAGCGTCTCGCCTTACGGGCAATGTGATACGGCGCCAACTTCTGATCGTTGAGGTCCACCCCTCCCATATTTTGGTTATATTCGTGGACACAGAGGGGTTTCTACACAACACCAGTCGCCGTACGAATTTGGGTTGTTGTGTCTGCGTGAAGGGAGGTAAGAAGGAAAACATTCTTATTATCCCTCCACTTCACAGCGAGCAAATTATTACACTTCAAGCAGGCTCTCTCCCCAAGCCTAAGACGGGAATCTACAAGCCCCTGGGGAAAGCACCGGCGATTAGGTCGCACGGTGCCACATGCTCCAATCTGATGATTAAACAAGTGACTAAAAAGTGGCACGCTCGTGTAATAATTGTCCACATACAAGTGGTACCACTTTCCGAATAAGGGTGACACCAAGTTCCAAACTATCTTGCCAGCTAGTGATGAGCCGCTCTAGAACCAGAACCCGCGAACGGACCGAAAGTTTGCACGAACTTTAGAACCCTATTAAATACAATGGATGCGAACGTTCGAAATCTAAAGTGCTAATTATAACGACTATTATGCATGTTATTGTCCTAAAAAGGGTTTGGGAACCCGGGTTCTGCACCAGGGGACATGTATCAATGCAAAAAGAAGTTTTAAAAACGGCCGTTTTTCTGGAGCAGTCATTTTAATGATGCATAAAGTGAAAAAAAAAAGTCAAATATTCCTTTAAATATCATACCTGGGGGGTGTCTAAAGTATGCCTGTGAAGTGCCACGTGTTTCCCGTGTTTAGAACTGTCCCTGCACAAAATTACATTTCTAAAGGAAAAAAAGCCATTTAAAACTGCTTGCGGCTTTAATGTAATGTCTGGTCCCGGTAATATGGATGAAAATCTTTAAGAAAAATGGCATAGCTACCCCATCACACACCCCCCCCCCTACCCCAGCCCATTACCAGCCCCTTTGGGTCTTGTATGGATATTAAGGGGAACCCCGCACACAAAATAAAAAAGGCCCTATATACTCTGAACAGCCGTATACAGGCGGTGCATACAAGACAGGGACTGTAGGTTTGTTCTTATGTAGAATCTGTTTGTAATTTTGAACAGGTACATTGTTTAAGTGTAGCTCCAGCCAAAAAATATATTTTTAAGCTTTTTGGAAAACATAGGGAAGGGTTATCACCCCTGTAACATTTGTTTTGCTGTCTGTGCAGTGTGCACCTGTTCAGAACAGTTCACCTCACTTTCCGTCCTAATGACAAATGTTTTTTGAAAATTTGGGGTTTTTATTGAAACAAGAATTGGTGATAAAGAATCAGTGGAGAGGAGACACTTTTTTTCCCATATTAACTCTTACAGGAGAGAATTTGCCTTCCTAAGGGTAGATTTCCTCTCACTTCCTGTTGTATCCTTCCATTTGCAAGGAGGAGTCGTTTGTAAGTTGGATGTTTGAAAGTAGGGGCCTGCCGTATATACTCAGCTGAAATTTGCCCCTTACATGTTGGTGTTGCCACAACACTGTGAGCCCTCACAGTTACTCTTGGTGGGCGCATGAATGGGCCCTGCTGTAAATTATTAGATCAAGAATTGTAATTGCATGCCCCTGTTGAACAGGGGCTGAAAAATTGGGCCTTTGGTGGTGGTGGTGGTGGTGGTGTTGACACAACACTGTAAGGCCTCACAGTTAGTCTTGGTGGGCGCAGGAATGGGCCCTGCTGTGAATTATTAGATCAAGAATTGTAATTACATGCCCCTGTTAAACAGGGGCAGAAAAATTGAGCCTTAGGCACTGGTGTCACAACACTGCAACCCCTCACAGATACTGTACTTGGAGCACAGCAATGAGCCCTGTTGCAAAGTATTGCATCAAAAATTGTAATTACACGCCCCTGTTAAACAGGGGCTGAAAAATTGGGCCTTAGCCACTGGTGCTGGTGCCACGACACTGCAACCACTCCCAGATACTCTAGTTGGAGTGCAGGAATGAGCCCTGCTGCAAAGCATTGCATAAAAAATTGTAATAACACACCCCTGTTAAACAGGGGCTGAAAAATTGGGCCTTAGCCACTGGTGGCGGCACCCAGAAACAAAAATGTTCTTCCAAGCTATCATCGTTAATCGGATCATTGAGGAGGAGGAGGATAGTCAGTCAACATAACAGGACAGTCTCTCAGCATCAGCATCAGTCTTGAAGGGATGTGACATTTGAAAATAAATTAGTCTGTTATATCAGCTTCAGGTGTTTGGTAACTGGTGGTGATCCAAGACTGGTTCATCTTTATGAAGGTCAGTCGATCAACAGAGTCGGTGGACAGGCGCACCCTGTGATCCGTGACAAATCCTCCAGCAGCACTGAATGTGCGTTCTGAAAGAACGCTGGATGCAGGACAGGCCAGTAGCTCAATTGCATACTGTGCAAGCTCTGGCCAGTGATCCATCCTCAAGACCCAGTAAGCCAGAGGATTTTCGGTGGGGAAGGTGTCCAAGTCTGACCTTGCCCCTAGGTATTCCTGCGCCATGTATATCAGATGCTGGCGATGGTTGCTGGAACCGATCATACCTTGGGGCTGCGGACTAAAGAATTGTCTGAACGGTTCGGTCAGACGGCCACCTTCCCCTCCGCTCCTTCTTTGACTGACCGAAGCCTCAGCAACTCGTTGTCCAGGACCAGGAGTTTGTAACCTCCCAGTCTCTGGGAACGCGTTGCACAGACCTTTCTCCAAGGCCTCCCGGAGTTGTCTCATCCTCTGCTCCCTCTGCGACGGTAAGATAAGGTCCGCAACCTTACCCTTGTACCGTGGATAAAGGAGAGTGGCCAGCCAGTAATGGTCCCTCTCCTTGATCCAAAGAATACGAGGATCCTTCCGCAGACTTTGCAGGATCAGGGAGGCCATGCAGCGTAGGTTAGCTGAGGCATTCAGTCCGGAGTCCTCTGGGTCACTAAGGACGACATGATCCGCAGCCACCTCCTCCCAGCCACGTACAAGTCCACTGGTTTCTTGGGACTGTAAATCATCCCTAAAAGACTGCTGCTGATGATGCTGAGTGCCAGACTCCACCTCCATGCTGACACAATCCTCCTCCTCCTCCTCCTCCTCTTCTTCCTGTGCGATGGGTGGGACAGAAGGAACACTGTCTGGGTAAAGGGGGCCTTGAGAGGCAAGGAAGTCCTCCTCTTCCTGCCTCTGTTCTGCCTCAAGTGCCCTGTCCATTATTCCACGCAGCGTATGTTCCAACAGGTGGACAAGAGGTACAGTGTCACTGATGCATGCACTGTCACTGCTCACCATCCTCGTGGCCTCCTCAAATGGTGCCAGGATAGTGCATGCATCCCTGAACATGCCCCACTGGCGTGGTGAAAAAAAACCAAGCTCCCCTTACCCTGTCCTGGTGCCGTAGTCGCACAGGTACTCATTGATGGCCCTCTGCTGCGTGTGCAGCCGCTGCAGCATGGCCAACGTTGAGTTCCACCTGGTGGGCATGTCACATATAAGGCGGTTCTTGGGCAGGTTCAACTACTTTTGCAGCTCAGCCAGGCGAGCACTGGCATTATAAGATCTGCGGAAATGCACACAGACTTTCCTGGCCTGCCTCAGGACATCCTGTAAGCCCGGGTACCTGCCCAAGAACCGCTGCACCACCAGGTTAAGGATGTGAGCCACACAGGGCACATGGGTCAGTTGTCCCTGTCGGAGAGCGGAGAGGAGGTTGGTGCCATTGTCGCAAACTACCATTCCTGGCTTAAGCTGGCGTGGCGTCAACCACCTCTCGGCCTGCCCCTGCAGAGCAGACAGAACCTCTGCCCCAGTGTGGCTCCTGTCCCCCAAACACACCAGCGCAAGCACGGCATGGCATCTTTTTGCCTGCGTACTTGCGTAGCCCCTTGAACGCCTACGGAGCACCGCTGGTTCCGAGGACAAAGCACAGGAAGAGGCCACGGAGGAAGAAGAAGAGGAGGGGGTGGAGGACAGAGGTGTGTCACAACCAGTAGTAGAATTTTGGAGGCGTGGCGGGGGAACAACCTCCAACACTACTGCACCTTGTCCTGCATCCTTCCCAGCTGCCAAAAGAGTGACCCAATGGGCCGTGAAAGAAAGGTAACGTCCCTGTCCATGCCTGCTGGACCATGAGTCAGCGGTAATATGCACCTTACCGCTGACCGCCCTGTCCAGCGAGGCCAAGACATTGCCTTCCACATGCCGGTAGAGAGCCGGAATCGCCTTCCGTGAGAAAAAGTGGCGTTTGGGAACCTGCCACTGAGGAACCGCACATTGCACAAACTCACGGAAGGGGGCTGAGTCTACCAACTGAAAAGACAGCAGTTGAAGCGCTAGCAATTTAGCCAAGCTAGCATTCAACTGCTGGGCATGTGGATGGCTGGGAGTGAACTTCTTTCGACGGTCCAGCAGCTGGGGCAGGGAAATTTGCCTGCTAGAATCGGACGTTGGTGTACTGCTAGCAGAGTGCCCGCAAGTACTTGGCTGTGACACACCTAATTCTAATCCTTCATTCCTCTCAGAGCAGGTTTCAGAGAGGACTAAAGGTATAGTGGGGTTGGAGATCCCAGCTGATGCGGTGCAAGAAGAGGTCAGCTTTGTTCTTTGGGGTGGGTCTTTAAGGTAGGCTTGCCAACGAGCTGCATGGCAGGTCAACATATGTCTGGTCAAGCATGTGGTGCCCAAGCGGGTGATGTTTTGGCCACGCGATATACGCTTGAGACATATGTTGCAAACAGCAGCTGTGCGATCTGATGCACTCACCTCAAAAAAGGCCCACACCAAAGAACTTTTTGAATAACGGGCAGAGGCAGCGCCCTGCACAGACGGAGCTCTGCGGTGTGATTCCGTCGGTGTGCTGTCCTTACGCTGGCCACCCAAGGGCATCCTGCCTCGTTGGAGATGTGCCTCCTCCTCATCCTCCTCCTGCTCCTCTCTCCTATTAGGCACCCACGTGGAGTCAGTGACCTCATCATCCCCTCCCTCCTCATCACTGGAGCCAATCTGGCAGTATGCTGCAGCTGCTGGAACATGACTGCCAGATTGGTGTCCTTCTTGAGTATCCCCTCTCTCTGCTCTCACGCTACTGCCTTTCTCTAGCTGGGTATCATCATCAGACCCTTCGAAACGCTGGGCATCCTCCTGGAGCATGTACCCAACACTGTGCTCAAACAGTTCGGGGGACTCCTCAGGAGGACATGGTGGGTCTAGGGAAGGAGTGACTGATGATGACATTGATACCAGGGAAGAGGACGCTTTGGCAGCTGCTTTGCCAGTACCCTGAGCCTGGGTGAGAGAGGATGAGGAGGATGAGGAGGGCTTGGTCATCCACTCTACCAAGTCTTCGGCATGATGCGGCTCAACACGTCCAGCTGCCGAAAAGAAGGACAAGCGTGTCCCATGGCCACGTGCTGATGGCAATGCACCGCGTCCACGACCAGCACTGTCTCTAGACACAGAGCCTGCTTGCCCTCTTTTTTTGGCTCCTGACTGTCTGCCTCTCCTTGTTTGCCTTCCAGACATTCTAATGGCCTGCAGGGAAATGGGAAAAGCAGCAATACAGGCTAAGTTAAGGTGTAATATGGTCAGGAGGCACACTCTGCCCGCTGTAAGTGCCGCAAAATCCTGTTGGTGTAACACACCAGGAAAAAGCAGCAATACAGGCTAAGTTAAGGTGTAATATGGTCAGGAGGCACACTCCGCCCGCTGTAAGTGCCGCAAAATCCTGTTGGTGTAACACACCAGGAAAAAGCAGCAATACAGGCTAAGTTAAGGTGTAATATGGTCAGGAGGCACACTCCGCCCGCTGTAAGTGCCGCAAAATCCTGTTTGTGTAACACACCAGGAAAAAGCAGCAATACAGGCTAAGTTAAGGTGTAATATGGTCAGGAGGCACACTCCGCCCGCTGTAAGTGCCGCAAAATCCTGTTTGTGTAACACACCAGGAAAAAGCAGCAATACAGGCTAAGTTAAGGTGTAATATGGTCAGGAGGTGCACTCCGCCCGCTGTAAGTGCCGCAAAATCCTGTTGGTGTAACACACCAGGAAAAAACAGCAATACAGGCTAAGTTAAGGTGTAATATGGTCAGGAGACACACTCCGCCTGCTGTAAGTGCCGCAAAATCCTGTTTGTGTAACACACCAGGAAAAAGCAGCAATACAGGCTAAGTTAAGGTGTAATATGTTCAGGAGGCACACTCCGCCCGCTGTAAGTGTTGCAAAATCATGTTTGTGTAACACACCAGGAAAAAGCAGCAATACAGGCTAAGTTAAGGTGTAATATGGTCAGGAGGTACACTCCGCCCGCTGTAAGTGCCGCAAAATCCTGTTGGTGTAACACACCAGGAAAAAGCAGCAATACAGGCTAAGTTAAGGTGTAATATGGTCAGGAGGTACACTCCGCCCGCTGTAAGTGCCGCAAAATCCTGTTGGTGTAACACACCAGGAAAAAGCAGCAATACGGGCTAACTTCAGGTGTATAATGTGCAGGAGGCTTAGCAACAATGACACTGACACTGTCCCCTGCCTATCCTTCTCTCTCCCTGCACACAAGGTTTATCAAAGTATATGACACTGACACTCTCCCTGCCTATCCTTCTCTCTCCCTGCACACAAGGTTTAGCAAAGAATATGACACTGACACTGTCCCCTGCCTATCCTTCTCTCTCCCTGCACACAAGGTTTATCAAAGTATATGACACTGACACTCTCCCTGCCTATCCTTCTCTCTCCCTACACACAAGGTTTAGCAAAGAATATGACACTGACACTCTCCCTGCCTATCCTTCTCTGTCCCTACACACAAGGTTTAGCAAAGAATAGATTTGACAAGATTTGACACTGTCCCTGCCTATCCTTCACTTTCCCTGCTCCGGAACACACTACACAAGGCCGCCGCGCTGGCGGCCTTTTATAGTGTGGGGCGTGTACTAAACCCCCTCAGCTATAATTGGCCACAGGCATCCTGCCTGTGGCCAATCATTGCTCTCCTCGCTGCCGGTGCTGTGATTGGCCAAGCATGCAGGGTCACAGTGCATGCTTGGCCAATCACAGCGCCGGGATTACACTGCGATGGCGCAGTGTATTGTGGGCCGTTCGCGTCACTCGAATTTGGCGCAAACGGCCCAAATCGTTCGTTGTTCGCCGAACGCGTGAACAGCCGATGTTCGAGTCGAACCTATGTTCGACTCGAACACCGAGCTCATCCCTATTGCCAGCGCTCCCTATGTAATCCGGGCAGTTGACCGACTCAACCTGACTATCTTTTCCCTCATAAACCGTAAAGCTCCAGCGTGTTGCCCTGTCACAGAACTTATAGAGCTTGACCCCGTATCTGGCACGCTTGCTGGGAAGGTACTGCTTGAAAGACAAGCGGACAGAAAATTTAATCAGGGACTCATCAACGCAGACAACTTGATCGGGAATAAACAAGGATGGAAAACGTTCGTTGAAGTGGTTTATGAGGGGCCGAATTTTGTAGAGTCGGTCGTATTCAGGGTCTCCACGTGGACGACAAAGTTCATTGTCGTTGGAGTGCATGAACCGCAAAATCTGCTCGTATCATGTCCTGGGCATGGAGGCAGAGAACACGGGCATGTGGTCAATTGGGTGCGTGGACCAATAAGCACGTAATGACGAAAATTTATGTGTGCCCATGTTGAGGGAAAGGCCCAGAAAGGTCTTAAATTTGGAAACCGTAATTGGTCTCCAATTTTTGGCAATGGAAGGCAACTGGGGATTAGCGGTGATAAATTGACCAGCATATAAATTACTCTGGTCCACAACAGATCTATAGAGATCTTCCGTGAAAAACAGCGAATAAAAATCAATTGGCATAAAATCAATTGTTTCCACCTGAATACCGGGTTGGGCAGTGAATGGGGGAAGTACGGGTGCTGCAGAAGTGGTGGGGACCCAATCAGGATAGGCAAATTCTGCAGGAAGGGCACTATGGGCACGACGGGCCTGCCTTTGTCTTTTTCTTCTTGGTGGCAGCGGGACACTACTTGTGCTTGCCACCTCGCCAGCTTGAACTGCACTTATGGGACTCGCCACGTCACCACGTGATACTGCAGTGCTGGATGTACGCCCAGGCTGTACTAGGCCACTGGTGCTTGCCAGTTCACCAGAAGGAATAGCGGCGCTAGTACTACTCTGTTCCATGATACGAGAGACCTGCGATTCTTGCTCCTCAACAACCTCAGAAGATCGGGATCGGGTGTGCCTGACCTTAGCAGGGACCTCATCATCTTCGTCGCCCGGGCTATCTGACATGGAGCCACTGTCTTCTACGGGAAGGTATTCTGAGCCTGAATCTGACAGATCCGTGACCTCCTCTTCACTATCTGTCATGCTCAGAATCTCGTAGGCCTCTTTACTAGTGTACCTTTGATTTGCCATTTTGGGCTCTAAATTTAGGGGTACACAAGTAAGATTCACAGGAAAAAAAGCACCTGACTGTCGTCAGCAAATATCTCAAACGCTACAAAAAAAACTGTTAGCGATCACAGGGATGAGGCCTGACTCTGCGAACGCTGCAGTTATGTGTGTTGTGTTTGGTAAGTTACAGTGATCGATCGATACTGCACTTGGGTGGGCTAGGCTGGGCGGAGGGGCTAAACGCAGGTGCTAGCAGGTATCTGGGCTGATCCCGCTAACACTGCGTTTTTGGAACCCTAAACCGCTGGGGACGCTAGTATAGATCTGATCAGATCAGATATTGATCTGTTCAGATACTATACCACTAAGGGAGGTGTATGCTTTGCACGTGGGTGTTAGCGTTACTGGCACTAACGTAACGCTGCCTGGGGCGATGCAGACCCTCTCTGGCGCTAAAACCTAATTGATATCACTCCCCTGGCGATCAGGGGGTTAAACCTTTATTGGGTTATATATGGCGGGTGCCCTGATGCTATAAAAAGCAAACTAACCAACCAGCGTCACCCGTAACACTTATACGGTGATCACTGGTGAAAGGGTTAACTAGGGGAAATCAGGGGGTTAAAACCTTTATTAAGTAATATATGGGGGTACCTGGCGCTATATAAAAACCTCACGGGTAACCTAAATAACTAACTGGCTAACCAGTGTCACCAGTAACACTTATACAGTGATCACT
Source organism: Rana muscosa (assembly GCA_029206835.1). Lineage (NCBI taxonomy): Eukaryota > Metazoa > Chordata > Amphibia > Anura > Ranidae > Rana > Rana muscosa. Next base: position 1,235,571,113 of record CM055122.1, read on the forward strand.
GGTGAAAGGGTTAACTTTATTATATAATATATGGGGGTACCTGATGCTATAAAAACCTGCGGCGAACCTAAAAAAAAAATAACTTGCTACCTAGGGGCACCACCAACACTAATACAGCGATCGGAAAAACGATTGCTTAGTGACGCTGGCGATAGGGGATGAAAGGGTTACCTGGGGGGAAATCAAGGTGTTAAACCTTTATTAGGGGGGTTAGGGGGCTACCCTGGACCTAAAGGGGCCTAAACCTAACTGCCCTGCAACTTTTTACTGTCACAGATGACACTAAATGCAGCGATCAGTAAATTAATGATCACTGCAATCAGTGACACTGTGACTGGGGGCTGGGGGGGTGACCTGGGGGGTGATCTGGGGGTGACTGTGGGGTGAAATATGTGCCTATGTGTGCCTACGTGTCAGTGGGCTGTTGGTGCACTAACCTGTGTCTTCTCTCCTCAGCGATCAGGACAAAAAGACCGCCAAGAGGAGAGATGACATCACTTCCTCCTGCTGTGTTTACATTTACACAGCAGAGGAAGCATATCATTCGCTGGGAGTGATCGCGAGGGGGTGGCCAGAAACGAATGGCCGTCCCCTCATCACGGATCGCTTCCGAATGTATAACCACCGCTCACTGTACCGGAGGGGAGACCGATCGAACCCCCCACCCATACGAAGGCTGTCACGTACAGGTACGTGAGTTTGCCTGTCCGTGCCATTCTGCCGACGTATATATACAGTGAGCGGTCGTTAAGAGGTTAAGTACTGCAATACACTTAAGTCCTGTACACACGAATGGTTTTCTCAGCAATTTTCTTGCCGAGATAACCGGTCGTGTGTACGAGGCTTCAAATGTAAAACATTTTACACTTCTTTTTTTTTGTTTAACTGTTTTGAGCTGGGCAATTATTACCTTGCTGTTAAAAACAAACACATTTCCCCAACATATTTACAACATAATATACTGTACTACTTGGGCAGGATTGTACAACACTTATCATTGGTTTTATATATACTGTGTATATATACTAGGGTTGTCCCGATACCGATACTAGTATCGGTATCGGGACCGATACCAAGCATTTGCGCGAGTACTTGTACTTGTGCAAATGCTCCCGATGCTTCACCCGCTACTTTTTTTTTTCTTTTTGTGGCTGGAGAGGGTGGGAGGAGTCAGTGGCTGGGGAGGGCAGGAGAGAGGGCGGGGGAGTGCGGGCGGAGTCTGGCCGGAGAGGGTGGGAGGAGTCAGTGGCTGGGGAGGGCGGGAGAGGAAAGTGCGGGCGGAGTCTGGCTGAAGAGGGCGGGCACAGTCGGTGGACGGAGTCCGCGGGCGGAGAGCGAGTCCCTCACCTGCAGTTGAACCTGGTAAGCTGGCAGGGGTTCAGGGCGCAGCCGCATCAGGATCGGTGACCGGTGCTGTCACATTCGGTCGCCGTCAGCGGCTGAATGTCCCCACGCCCATCTTGGTTCACTCTGCACTCGGCTGCAGTAAGCAGCAGCAGACATCTTGTTACACCCAGCCCGAGCTATATTTTTAGTGCAGGGTGTACCAAGATGGGCGTTGCAGCAGTTTTTTTTTCTTAAATCCTGTGTCATTTCCCCTCACCCCCCGCAGCATTTCAGTGCCAGCCACCTATCAGTACCCACAAGTGCTACCTATCAGTGGAATCAGTGCCATCTACCAGTGCCACCTATCAGGTGGCACTGGTAGATGCCACTGATTGCACTGATAGGTGGCACTTATGGGCACTGATTGCACTGATAGGTGGCACTTGTGGGCACTGATAGATGGCACTGATTGCACTGATAGTGCAATCAGTGCCATCTATCAGTGCAATCAGTGCCATCTATCAGTGCCCACAAGTGCCACCTATCAGTGCCACCTATCACTGCCCACAAGTGCCACCTATCAGTGCCCATAAGTGCCATCTATCAGTGCCCATAAGTGCCACCTATCAGTGCCCATAAGTGCCCACAAGTGCCACCTTTCTGTGCAATCAGTGCCACCTATCAGTGCCCACAAGTGCCACCTATCACTGCCCACAAGTGCCACCTATCACTGCCCACAAGTGCCACCTTTCTGTGCAATCAGTGCCACCTATCACTGCCCACAAGTGCCACCTATCAGTGCCCATAAGTGCCATCTATCAGTGCCATAAGTGCCACCTATCAGTGCCCATAAGTGCCACCTATCAGTGCCCACAAGTGCCACCTATTTACTGCCCACAAGTGCCACCTTTCTGTGCAATCAGTGCCACCTATCACTGCCCACAAGTGCCACCTATCAGTGCCCATAAGTGCCATCTATCAGTGCCATAAGTGCCACCTATCAGTGCCCACAAGTGCCACCTTTCTGTGCAATCAGTGCCACCTATCAGTGCCCACAAGTGCCACCTATCACTGCCCACAAGTGCCATCTATCAGTGCCCATAAATGCCACCTATCAGTGCCCCCAAGTGCCACCTATCAGTGCCACCTATCACTGCCCACAAGTGCCACCCATCAGTGCCCATAAGTGACATCGATCCGTGCCCATAAGTGCCACCTATCAGTCCCCATCTTTCAAACTGTCACATGACATTGAAAAAAAGTATCGGTAATCGGTATCGGCGAGTACTTGAAAAAAAGTATCGGTACTTGTACTCGGTCTTAAAAAAGTGGTATCGGGACAACCCTAATATATACATACATATATATATATAAATATATATATATATATTGTGACAGCAGGAAGGTAAAGTCACCTGGTTGCATCCAGGGGGGTAGATATATTTCACCCAGATTCAGGCTTTACGCCGACTTATACAACTAGGTGGAGAGTTGTATAAGCCCAGCTAAGGCTAGTGGGCTCATGGATGACTCATACCTCTAGGGAGAGGGCTGGGCGTCGTGCAGACAGGGAGTTGATGAGATCAGCTGAACCTTGTCAGCTCATTTAGGCCTCTATAAGAAATCCCAGCTTCATTAGATGTTAGCTCATGCCTGGAAGCAGACCTGTGTGGACTGTCTAGGGAGAGTGAACCCCTGTGCGGTGAGAGAAAGCCTGTGTGGCTATATTTTGCTTGGACATTTAAAACCAGGGACTAGGACAGCACTAGGCTGATCCCAGTCGTTAGTTAGGAAACCTGTAAGTTTAGTCAGAGGTCAAGTTGACCAGGATTTATTTTGTTTATGTTTTTTTTTGCCTTGCTGTGTTTTTGTCACTGTAAATAGAAAATAAACCGCACCTTTTTGATTTTGAAAACCACAACCTCCGTCTGCTGGGCCTGTTTTTGGGTGGGGAGCCCATCCCGGGGGTCACACATACCCGCTGCCGAGCTAACCCCCTCACAGTTGGTGGAGAACCAGTGGCAGTTTTTTTTTAAGCCAGCATGGAGGAGATACTGAAACAGCTGGCTCTAGCAAATGCCAATCAACAGCAGACAAATGCAGGTTTGCAAAGGAGCCTTGCAGCCCAGCAGCAAGCTCATCAACAGAGCCTTGCAACTTTACAACAGAGTCTGGAGGCTCAGCAACAAGCCCAACAGCAATCTGAGGCCCGCTTCATAGACCTGTTGCAGAAGCAAGAGCAGAGACTACAACAACAGATGGAAGCAGTAATGCAGCAACGTCCGCAGACCAGTGAGGAAAGCCATCCCACTAATACCGCGTCCTTTGGGGTGAGTCGTTTATTGACAAAAATGACTGGAGAGGATGATCCAGAGGTATTTTTGACCACATTTGAAAGGACCGCTGAAAGAGAAAAGTGGCCTGAGGAGCAGTGGGCTGGACTAGTGGCTCCTCTGTTAACTGGTGAATCGCAGAAAGCTTACTATGACCTAGAGCCTAACCAAGCAAAAGACTATGTGATGCTAAAAGCTGAAATATTGGCAAGGCTGGGTGTCACCCTGGCTGTCCGGGCTCAGCGTGTGCATAACTGGACTTTCCAGCTTGGAAAACCCCCCAGGTCTCAAATGTATGATCTCATTCACCTGAGCAGAAAGTGGCTACAGCCAGAGACTTTGTCCGCACCAAAGATTGTGGAACGTGTTGTAATGGATCGGTTTTTGAGAGCTCTTCCTACTGCCATCCAAAAGTGGGTAAGCCATGGAGACCCAGAGACGGCCGATGGTCTTGTGGATCGTGTGGAGAAATACTTGGCTACAGAGAACCTGACGGCCTCTTCCAGAGACACTCGGACTTTCCACCCCAAGACCAGACCATCCCCAGGGGCGGATAAGAGGATTCCAAGGGGTGAGGGTGGAGAGAGTGAGAGGGTGGGAGCTCTACCCCAAGTTTGGCGAGAACAGCCTGGGAAATCAGCGGCTCAAGAGGCCGCAAGAAGGATCGTTTGCTACCGCTGCCGGCAAGCGGGACATATTGCAGCAAATTGCCCGGTTTTGGAGGAACCCATGCAGTGTGACTTTCTGACGGGCAGACGTCAGTCGCTGTGTGCGACAGTCGCATGCACTGCCATTCGGGGAACTGAGAAACATTTATGCAAAATGTGTATTAATGGTAGAAATGTTGTGGTATTGCTGGATTCAGGTAGCCTTGTGACCCTGATAAAGGCTGAGTTAGTTAAAACAGAGGTCTCTGGGAATAGCAAGGTAGCCGTTATTTGTGTGCATGGGGACACCCGAGAGTATCCAGTGACTACAGTGTGTTTCGAGACCCCCAGAGGTACCCTCTCTCATCCAGTGGGCTTAGTATCTCAGTTACCGCATGACGCCATTGTGGGAAGGGATTTTCCGAAGTTCTGGGAACTGTGGGATGATCCTGAGCCCCCCACTGGTGCCCCTATGTACCAGGAATGTGATAGCCAGAACTCCCCTGAGAGTGGTGAGGACTCTCCGGAATTTCCCTTGTCAGTATTGGCAGGGGAGACTCAAGAAACTGGAGAGGAGCCCACCTCCCCAGACGAAAACCTACCGTCTGTGGAGTTTTCTGATCTTGAGGTTCACAGGGAAAACTTTGCCACAGAACAGTTGAAAGACCCCGCCCTAATAAAGGCACGGGAAAACGTAGTGAAAATAGATGGCGAGTTAGTGAACCCAGATAATACCGGCACTTACCCATACTTCAGCGTAGAGAAGGACCTACTGTATCGGGTGGCAAAAAGGGCAGAAGAAACCGTTGAGCAGCTTGTGGTGCCCAAACCTTACAGGAAGTTGGTGTTGGAGTTGGCCCATGGGCACATTCTTGGAGGTCATCTGGGGACAGAGAAAACCCGAGAGAGGGTATTACAGAGATTCTATTGGCCTGGGGTGATGAAGGACATAGAAAATTATTGTTCCTCCTGCCCTGTGTGTCAGAGGTCGGCCCCGATGCCACATTTCCGTAGCCCGCTGGTCCCTCTACCCATCATTGAGGTCCCGTTTGAGAGAATCGCAATGGATTTGGTAGGTCCTATAATCAAGTCCGCTAGGGGGCACCAGTACATATTGGTTATAATGGACTATGCCACCCGTTATCCAGAAGCGATCCCTCTCAGAAATACCTCGGCCAAAACCATAGCCAAAGAGCTATCTCTTGTTTTTAGCCGGGTGGGTATTTGTAAAGAACTGCTTACGGACCAAGGTACACCCTTTATGTCCCGGGTTATGAAAGAGCTGTGTAAATTGTTCAAAGTGACGCAATTGCGTACATCTGTGTATCACCCCCAAACCGATGGGCTGGTTGAAAGATTCAACAAAACCCTAAAACAAATGTTGAAGAAAGTGGTGGATAGAGATGGAAGGGATTGGGACTGTCTACTTCCTTATTTGATGTTTGCTATTAGGGAGGTGCCCCAATCCTCTACGGGATTCTCCCCCTTTGAGTTACTGTATGGGAGACACCCAAGAGGGCTGTTGGATATTGCCAAGGAAACTTGGGAAAGTGAGAGTTCTCCCCACAGGAGTGTGATTGAGCATGTCGCCCTGATGCAAGATCGAATTGCACAGGTAATGCCCATCGTGAAGGAACATTTGGCCCAAGCGCAGTTGGCACAGCAGAGAGTGTACAACCGTGGAGCCAAGACCCGTACCTTTTCCCCGGGGGATAGGATATTGGTACTTGTCCCTACGGTTGAAAGTAAATTCCTTGCCAAATGGCAAGGCCCCTACGAGATAATGGAAAAAGTGAGCGAAGTGAATTACAAGGTCAGACAACCAGGAAGGCGAAAGCCCGAACAGATCTATCACGTTAATCTGTTGAAAGCCTGGAGGGATAGAGAGTCCCTAGTCGCAGACACTTGGTCACCAGCTCAAACTGGTTGCGTGATTCCTGAGGTTGGAATCGCAGCCACCTTGTCACAACCCCAACAACAGGAGGTTAAGGAGTTTGTGCTTCGCAACAAGGAGGTATTCTCTGAGCTGCCGGGACAAACATCTGGGGTAGAGCATGACATTATTACCCCGCCCGGTGAAAGGGTGAAGTTAAAACCCTATCGGATCCCAGAGGCCCGACGGGAGGCAATACGGGAGGAAGTACAGAAAATGCTGAACTTAGGGGTGATAGAGGAGTCCCAAAGTGATTGGTCTAGTCCCATTGTGTTGGTGCCTAAACCGGATGGGAGCTGGCGATTTTGTAACGATTTTCGTCAGTTGAACAAAGTTACAAAATTTGACACCTACCCCATGCCACGTATAGATGAGTTGATCGACCGGCTGGGAACAGCCCGATACATGACGACTCTTGACCTCACAAAAGGGTATTGGCAAATCCCCCTGGCCAAGTCGGCCAAAGAGAAAACCGCATTTGTAACCCCAGACGGGGCGTTCCAATATAAAAGAATGCCGTTCGGGTTACAGAATGCGCCGGCCACATTCCAGCGGAAAATGGACCAGATGCTGAGGCCCCATCGGAAGTATGCTGCGGCTTACCTGGATGACATAATTGTCCATAGCACAGATTGGGCCTCACATCTGCCAAAAGTGCAAGCAGTCCTGGACTCTGTTCGGGAAGCAGGGTTTACGGCTAACCCCAAGAAGTGTACCATTGGGCAGGAGGAGGCCAAATATCTTGGGTACACCATTGGGAGGGGAGTAATAAAACCCCAACTCAACAAAGTCGAGGCCATCCAGAGTTGGCCACGTCCCAACAGCAAGAAGCAGGTACGAGCCTTTCTGGGAATCGCTGGGTATTATCGGCGATTCATTCCCCACTTTGCTTCTAAGGCTGTGCCCCTAACCAACCTGACGAAGGGGAAAGGGTCGGTCATGATTAAATGGACCCCCGAGGCTGAGGCAGCATTCCAGTTCTTGAAACAAGCCTTATGTAGCCAGCCAGTGTTGTACTCACCCGACTTCTCTAGAGACTTTGTCGTACAAAGTGATGCGTCAGATGTGGGGTTAGGAGCAGTATTGTCCCAGGTCTGGAACGGGGAAGAGCACCCAGTCATTTACCTCAGCAGGAAGTTGAAGTCCCATGAGGTAAATTACGCCACCGTTGAAAAGGAGTGTTTAGCGGTGAAGTGGGCTCTAGATTCCCTTCGGTACTACCTGCTAGGTAGGCACTTTGACATGGTTACGGATCACGCTCCGTTAAAGTGGATGGCTCAAAACAAGGAAACAAATAGAAGAGTGAATAGGTGGTTCCTGGCCCTCCAGGAATTCAACTTCACAGTAAAGCATCGCCCTGGCGTTCAAATGGGGAATGTGGATGCTTTGTCTCGAGTACATGAATGCCTGATTGCTGGTGTTCCAACCCCGAGGTTAAAACAAGAGGGGGGGGTATGTGACAGCAGGAAGGTAAAGTCACCTGGTTGCATCCAGGGGGGTAGATATATTTCACCCAGATTCAGGCTTTACGCCGACTTATACAACTAGGTGGAGAGTTGTATAAGCCCAGCTAAGGCTAGTGGGCTCATGGATGACTCATACCTCTAGGGAGAGGGCTGGGCGTCGTGCAGACAGGGAGTTGATGAGATCAGCTGAACCTTGTCAGCTCATTTAGGCCTCTATAAGAAATCCCAGCTTCATTAGATGTTAGCTCATGCCTGGAAGCAGACCTGTGTGGACTGTCTAGGGAGAGTGAACCCCTGTGCGGTGAGAGAAAGCCTGTGTGGCTATATTTTGCTTGGACATTTAAAACCAGGGACTAGGACAGCACTAGGCTGATCCCAGTCGTTAGTTAGGAAACCTGTAAGTTTAGTCAGAGGTCAAGTTGACCAGGATTTATTTTGTTTATGTTTTTTTTTGCCTTGCTGTGTTTTTGTCACTGTAAATAGAAAATAAACCGCACCTTTTTGATTTTGAAAACCACAACCTCCGTCTGCTGGGCCTGTTTTTGGGTGGGGAGCCCATCCCGGGGGTCACACATACCCGCTGCCGAGCTAACCCCCTCACAGTATATATATATATATATATATATATATATATATATATATTTATATTTATGTGGAGTTTTCCTATAACCTCCTGCTTGTGAATCAGTGTTTTATTGTTAACATATGGCATCTTGCGACTCTTGGAAGCTGACTTGTTATTAGTGTTCTTTTAGTTCATATTAAACAATGAATTGCTGAAAAAAAAAGATTCTGCAGTGAGGTGCTCTTATAAAAACTGTTCTGTGAATAGACTTGTTAAAATCTATGCTTGATATATGCTAAGTAGGGCCATGCAGTTAACAAAAAGGGTAGGCTTGGCCAGCTGAGTGAACACATCACTCCCTGAGCCAGAGTGTACACTTTGATGGCTCCTTTGGAGGTATGACTGAAAGACAACCTCTGCTGACGATTTTCCCTTTTTTTTTTCCTCCTTAGTTTCTGCCATGCAAAGATAATCAGGTTTATGTAAAGTATGTGTGCTCCTTTGACAGTCTGCGATATCTCATTAATTCAATCACACCAAACACCATTGTTCTCAAAGTGTTTGAAATGCGGATAGGGATGGAGGCTTTTTTAATCCTGTCAATCAATGTTAACATTTTTCTAGCAGTTGCCATGGCCAGGGCCAGAGTTCATGAAAACACAGAATAGGAGCCAACAAAACAAGAATAAAGACTTATTTGAGATACTCTTTTTAAAGGACATCTACCATGCACAAAACATGGGAAGTAAATGTAGACAACTTTGGACACTAGGGCTCACGGAGAGGAAAGAGAGAAGGAGAATTTGAAAATCAAATTACCCTATAAAAACTTGACCTAAAAGTCTCTGGGAAAAACCCAGTGAATTGCACCCTGGTAGAACAATGATCTTTTTTTTGTGTGTTCTCTGGAAATACAATGCCCAATATATTATAACACATGCCACTGATGTCTTTACACTGTTGTAAGCCAGCTCAAACCAACAGAATTCTGATAGAGGACAACAAGAGATTGTACTGTGGTAATTCGCTCTTTCTTTTTTCTATCACAATCAAATACTGGGAAAATTATTCATGCGTATAGGCCAACAAAGCAGATATTAGAGATTTGCTATGCCACACAGTGAAAGTGGCAATATTTTTTTTCTACATACAACATTAAGTTAAAAAAAAACTCTGACATGCAAACAGCTGAACTGAGATTCTGCACAAATTTATCAATATATATATTTTTATTTATACAGAGCACTCTAGAGGTACATTTTAATGGAAATAATTAAACATTAAATTTACTATCATGCATTAGGAAGAACTTTCTCCTTGCCCATGTGAAAAAGTACAAAATGAAACACTCTAAGGAAATTTTAACTAAAGCACAAGCTATTTTACATAGCAACACAAATATCAATTTGAGATTTGAAAGATTTATTTGGGATTGGGATTTGAAAGATATGTTTAATAAAAAAGATTGTGCAGCATGTTTCTGTGCCCTGTCAACAAGGCATCATATCCCTTTATTCTAAAGCAAGACCCACTACAGTGGGCAAAGGCAAGTAAACAATATACAAGGAAGAGATATATCTAAAATTACATGATTTTATTGGACAACATTAAAATAAACCCTGAGACAACAGGGATCATGTGGGATATAAAAACAACCACTCAGAATAGTAAAATATGAATGTAATGTTATGAAGCATACAAGCACAAGTTCCTGCACAAGCAAAGCAAAACATAAATATAATAAGTTGATCCACTATCAGCAGAAACTCTGACGCATAGTCCCCGTCCCAGGGGGCCATCCTTGTTGCCGCGATTTAATGTGGGGCCCCCTTCGGGGGTCTCTACATTCTTGTCTGATGTCCCCAGGCCATTGCATGTCGGTGCTGGCTCTCCAATACTTCTCCCTTCTTTTATCATGACTGCCATGAATCTTCTGGTTCCAGGAATGACTTCATCAGTGTCCGTCCACTGCGCCCCAGATATGATGTCACACGTGGCCATTTTCCGCGATCAGTAACCTCAGCAGGGGGATACACAAAAGGCTGCCACTGATGGTTGCAGTGGCAGCTTTTTCTCTCTCCTCACCTAGGCCCAATGTGGCAATTTATCACCCCATTGGATGGCTCGCATAAATGTGACTGGACTTTGGGACCTAAGTAAGCATGCCCCATACCCCTCTGCTGCATTTGCCCTTCCACCTGGGAGACCACATACATGCTTTTTTTTATCTCTATGCTGATTGCCCATTTTCAAACATGAGGTTACTACATCTTTTATAGGTAATATTTCTCCCTTAATGATCTTTGTGCAACATCTGTTAGATAATCCCTTTGTGCATATATTTTTTACTTAATTTCTTTGATTTTTACTTTTAGATGCATGGACAATATACTGACAACAAGCCTTATTTTTCCCTTTGTTCCCCACTTTTGCTTGTTGGGCTGGGGAGTCTGCCATTAGCTTTTGGTATAATGACCACACATTTCCTCTAGGTAAGTCAATATATTTTGTCTTCATGTGATCTATCCCAGACCCTACAGGTCTGGTATGGATTTTAAGGGGAACCCTGCGCCAAAATTAAATAAAATGGCGTAGGGGTCCCCCCCGAAATCCATACCAGACCATACCAGACCCTAATCTGAGCACTCAACCTGGCAGGCTGCAGGAAAAGAGGGGGGACGATAGAGCACCCCCCTCTGGACCGTACCAGGCCACATGCCCTCAACATGGGGAGGGTGCTTTGGAGTGGAGGCCTCATCCCCACAACCCTTGCCCGTTGGTTGTGGGGGTCTGTGAGCGGGGGGCTTATCGGAATTTGGAAGCTTCCTTTAACAAGGGGATCCCCATATCCATGCCCCCCCCTATGTGAATTGGTAACAGGTACATTGTACCTCTACCAATTCACACAAAAAAAAGTGTCAAATAGTAAAAAAGACAAGAGACACTTTGGGACAAGTCCTTTATTAAAAAATAAAAAAATAAAAATGTCCTGTGATGTAAATCCATCTCACGCCGCCCGACGAGTCGAAAAAAGAAAAGAAATGCAACAGCTACGCCTCCATGGGAGGCTCCTGCTGAGTGATGCTTCTTCTCGCTTTGACAGTTTTTTTTTTTTTACTATTTTTTACACTTTTTTGTGAATTGGTAGGGGTACAATGTACCCATTACCAATTCAAATAGGGGGAACGGGATCTGGGGGTCCCCTTGTTAAAGGGGGCTTCCTGATTCTGATAAGCCCCCTGTCCGCAGACCCCCACAACCACCGGGCAAGGGTTGTGGGGATGAGGCCCTTGTCCCCATCAACATGGGGACAAGGTGTTTTGGGGGCAACTCCAAAGCAACCCCCCATGTTGAGGGCATGTGGCCTGGTATGGTATGGTATGGCTCTCGCGTCCACCCTCTTTTCCTGCGGTCTGACAGGTTGTGTGCTCGAATAGGGGGCTGGTATGGATTTTGGGGGGACCCCTACGCCATTTTTTTTATTTGGCGCAGAGTTCCCCTTAATATTCATACTAGACCAAAAGGGCCCAATAATGGACTAGGGGAGAACCCATGCCGTTTTTTTTTTCACTGACTTTTATCTATATTGCCAAGACCCGACAATTGATTACAGTCGCGATCAGTTTTAAATTACTTATTTTCCTTTAGAAATGTAATTTTGCTGTGGTACTATTCTAAACATGGGACAAATGCGCCACTTTACAGGCATACTATAGAAATCCACCAGGCACGATATTTAAAGGAATATTTCATTTTAAGCATTATTAAAATCACTGCTCCTGAAAAAACGTCAGTTTTTAAAACTTTTTTGTTACATTGATACATGTCCCCTGGGGCAGAACCCGGGTCTCCATGACAATAACTTGCATATAAGCCTTTAAAATTAGCACATTTGATTTTTCATGTTCGTGTCCCATAGACTTTAATGGTGTTCGTGTGTTCGTCCAAATTTTTTGCCTGTTCGCAAGTTTTGGTGCGAACCGAATCGGGGGGTATTCTGGTCATCCTTATTCATAACATTACCTTAATATTTTACTATTCTGAGTGGTTGTTTTGGTATCCCACATGGTCCCTGTTGTCTCAGGGTTTATTTTATTGTTGTCCAATAAAATCATGTCATTTTAGATATATCTCTTCCTTAAATATTGTTCACATTTACATCTTTGTGGTATCATAAAGTCCCAAATCTTCACCTTTCCCCACTGTAGTGGGTCTTGCTGATGAAAAAGATCTTATAATCTGTATCTTCATATTATTAGGCATGTTTTAAGGTAATTATTCATATTGATTGTTATAAAAAATATTTTCATACCTGTATTGCATTTATAACTGTTTCAGGCACGTATAGCTTCCTCAGGGCTGTGGCCACAGGAAGCCATTTTTCCTAATGCCCTACAGATCTTAAAATAACAATTCACTACTTGTGCATGCACAGTAGCTGCATGTTTAAAGCAGAAACCCAGGGAAAAAAACAAACAAATTCTCAACTTCCAAGTCTAATCTATATTAGAAGTATGGTTCAGATTTGGGCTCCCTACTACACAACTGGTGGTTCGGTCCACATCTCCAGCCCTTTTGGTCTAAGGTTCATTGTATAACTTAATCAGTCACCACCTTTACGCTAGATTTTACCTTGGCCCAATTCTTGCTAAATCATACCTCTCTCCCCAGGAAAGTGTATTTGAAATCACTGGCGATGCACATGGTCAATGCAGCCAAGCTCTGTATTCCAATATTTTGGGGTTCAACTCGCACCACAACAACCGAGATTGGTTCCTGTGCATTTGCAAAATAGCTAAGATGGAACAGTTAATCTCTATGGCACTGGGCAACCCTGCCAAATTCATGAAAACAGGGTCTTGTTGACATTACTACCAAACTACGACAGAATACAACTGGCTTATGGGAAACTCCCCCTGATCTACTGCTCAGCTAAGAAACCTCTCTCAACAGGTTGGCTCCTTCCCTATCTACTTCCCACCCATGCCTGTATTTGAGCTGTCGCTGTACTCAAAAAAGGAGGGAAGGGGAAGGTGGGTAAAGATGGCCGCCCCCACGTACGAGAACACCCCCTACCTTAACCTCTGTTGCTATGAACCTCATTTGCTAGGGCTTTGTTTAGCCTATCTTGCTGGAACCCCTCCCTTCTCCATTGTTCCCTTCTTCCCACCCCCCATTTTTTTCTCTCCCTCCTCCATCAACCCACCTTTCCTTCTACCCTTGCTCCCTCCCTCCCTCACCCTTCTCTTAATTTCTCCTTCTATTTTGCTCTTTTCCTTGGCCTCCTCCTCATTCGCTCAGCCCTATTCTCCACCCTCCTCGGGCAGACACCTCTTGTGGGGTCGGCCACCCAGATTGCGGATTCCTCAACACACTTTTTCTTTCCTTTTTTTTTTTCTTTTTGATTTATGACTAATAAATCTCTAAACAGCTTACTACAAATTCTTCTCTATTTTTGGAATTCTAATATGTCCCAAATTATATGTACATCTCCTGTGGTTGTTGTAACGTTTATCATGGCCTTCTGGGCCTCCTTTTTGTATTCCTCTTATCTCAATAAAGTTTTTGTGGGATAAAAAAATAAATAATAGCCCCTAAATGATAAAATTAAAATACAGCTTTGCTCCTATACTCACCTTCAATTGTGTGCTGCCCTCCACAGTACTTGTTTCTGCCTCTCAATGTTCCCAGTATTTTGGGTTGAATGATTGACATCCTCATTCAACTCATGTCCTCTGAGCCCAGGCTTCCATTGGCTCACCCTCAGGCTATAACTGAGCATTTTAGGAGAGATACCAACATGATGAGATCAATCTTCTGTAACTCTTCTTTCTTCTCCTATTAGCATGATCTTTGCCAGCACATAAACTCATTGGCTCCTTGTGCTGTTTTTTTTTTTTTTCCGCTCCAATTCTGCTCTGCTGTACAGGCTAATGCCAAATCAAATTCAAGTTTGTGCCTTTGAAATGGTATTTCCCATTGAGAGATGCCTCCTACGATGTGCGCATGTGCCATGGTTACGTCAGCCTAGCTGATTGGCAGATCAGCTGTTGTGCTATGACATACGGTGAATGCACAGTTCATCCTGGGCACTATTCGATGGGGAGGGGGGCACTTCTCGACAGAACACCGGCACTTAAAGTAAAAGGGTTGGACACTATATTGGAAAACCATTTAAAATAACTGGAAAGCACATCCAAAGAGATTTGCTATAGTGGATGCATTAGCAATCCTGCTAAAAGGAATTTTAAACTTGCCTATACTAAGACTATGCTGTCATTTCCACCTTTAGCCAGTCCACAAAGGAGTAATTTTTATTAATTAGTCATTTCAATCTCTTGTGCCCTCAATTCTAAGCAATGATTGAGGAGCACAACCAACAGCAGTCCTCTTTGTTAGATTGTAGCAGGACGTGGAATGAGCTAAATGAACATACAGCTACAGTGCACGCTGATTGACAGTAAATTTTGGTACTATTATAAAATGAATAGGCAAAAAGAGAAATTGCTACATGCACATAAAAAAGAAAGTTAAAAATATATCAAGCCAGAAAGCAAAGTTAAAAAATGAACATTCCACATGAAAATGGGAGACAAGGAATTAGGGAGGACACCCCTTTTAATGTGACACTGATTAGGAGTATGAAGCATTTCTAGTTGAAAGAATAATATGAGGACAACTAATACAAGTTATCATCTATCAATATATTCAAAAATATTTTAAAAAGCTTACAGTAGTCACTAAAAATGTGTATATTATATAAAAAAAAGCTACAAGATTCCAAATCAGAATGCACTAGTTCAGGCAAGAAAAATCTATTTAGGATTCTGTTAGAAAACATCTTAGCTGAGTAAATATAATTTGTATATATGCACACAGATTAATAAGTTTTCAATGCTCACAGAGTTTATTATGTGACTAAAATGCAATCACATATGTGTGCAAAGACTATAGCTTAGATATGCAGTATATACCTATGTAGCGGGGTGTTCAATTTGGGGGAGTGTCTGAGTGGTGGTTGGGCTCAGACACACTGTTGTTGGGGTTGGTGGACCATTTCTGTGCCATGGGAGATGGTGTTGGTGCATGGTTCCCTGGGGCCTACAGGTGGCGCTGTCGCCGTGGGTCCAGGTTGAACCACAATACAGGGTTGTGCCTTTTCTTGTCCCCTCTCGGCAGCAGTCCGGCGGGGCGGATAGCCTGCTGTGCCTGTTGGGAGAGGGTATGGAGAGGGGCGGCCATCTTCAATGCGGGTTCATCCGCGCCCAGGCACCTTCAGCCTGGGTGTGCGTGTGGGTCGTCTCTGGGTGCCCTAGGCCCGGAGGCCTGGTTCCTGTTCCATCCCAGTCTGGGGTGAGGTACTATTTTCAAAGGCCCAGAGCCCAGCAACCTTCGGCTGGGGTCCGGTAGGGATCGAGAGCTCCCAGGGTGCCGCCTTGCGAGGGGACCCGTATCTGAGATGAGGAGGCCAGGAAGGTAACCCTTTCCAAAGACCCAGCGCAGAGTCGTGGTGATGGTGAGGGCCTCTGGTAACTCTCCAGAGGGATGGTTTTCTCCTTTACATGGGCCAAATACTTCAAGAAGGTAGTTCACCAGGTCAGTGGCAGTGACCCGTTCACCAAGTCAGTGGCAGTGACTTCATAGGGCAAGGCCCTATTCACCAGGTCAGTGGCAGTGACCCGTTCACCAAGTCAGTGGCAGTGACTTCTATTCACCAGGTCTGTGGCAGAGACCAACCTCATGGTCTGTGGCAGAGATTGTGCGCCAAAGCTGTTTGTGAAGCCTAAACAGTCAAAGAGTCTGATTCAAGTTTGTGCCTGGACCTCCTCCCACCTAAGCTGTCCTGTGTCTTGCTCCAACCTGTCTGCTGTTAAAGAGGCATATTTATTATCCATGTGAAATAAATATAGAAGTTGGACTTTCAGTTGGTGTGGACAGTTACATTACTGGGGGAAACATAAGGACTTGCATCTACCTAAGGTAGAGGTGAGAATCGTCCTCGGGAGGATTCAACTCCAGCCGCAGGCAGGCCCGAAAACTAACACCGCTCAACCTCCTTACTCAGGAGGGTATGGGCTTGTGGTGCGGTGTGCCTCTCACCTCCCTGCGAGGAGCCGAAACTAAAAGGCAGGTAGGGGGAAAGGTGAGGGCGCTACACTTATAAGTTGCTTCTAATACACTGTATGCACCACTTTCTGGCTAAACTGTGGTGAGGTTAAAAAATATTTAAAACGTGACTTTTGGGTGTGTCCAACCACAAAAGTTATATCAAGTGCAAATTGGTATCACTGAAAGTATCTGTAAAAAAATTCCTCTGAAGAAAGGTATTATATTATTGCACATGCACAAACATTCAAACACAATATGCTGGAGCTTTGAATAGAAATTCTATAATTTCTACCATAAACATAGATCTTCTGACAGCATAGCATACAGATTTTTTTTATATACCATGTAGCTTGGCACATAAACATTTTCATTTGAAATGTTGATGATCACATTCCACTGTATTCCTTATGCCCCGTACACACGATCGTTTTTAATGTCATTTTTTAAACCAACGTTTTTCTCCTCGTTTTTTTTCATGTTTCCTCTCAAGCCTGCCTTGCGTACACACCATCATTAAAAAAAACGATCAAGCAAAGCGCAGTGACGTTCAACACGTACGACGGCACTATAAAGGGGAAGTTCCGTTCGAATGACGCCACCCTTTGGGACGCTTTTGCTAATTCCGTGTTTCCGCGTGTTAGTAAAAGTTTGGTGAGAGACGATTCGCGCTTTTCAGTCTTCGTGCTTTGAAGATCGTTTTCGGGAGTTCAGATTGCGCCTGTGGGTTCGTATCTGTTTAGCACTGCTTGTAGTCAGTTCGTATCTGTTTATTCAGTGCGGCCTGCTCTGCACTAGGGATGAGCCGAACACCCCCGGGTTCGGTTCGCACCAGAACCTTCGAACGGACCGAAAGTTCGCGCGAATTTTCGAACCCTATTCGTTATAATGGACGCGAACGTTCGAAATCAAAATTGCTAATTACAACGGCCAATATGCATGTTAATGTCATAAAACAGGTTTGGGGACCCGGGTCCTGCCCCAGGGGACATATATCAATGCAAAAAGAAATTTTAAAAACTAAAGTTTTTTCGGGAGCAGTCATTTTAATGATGCATAAAGTGAAAAAAAAAAAGTGAAATTTTCCTTTAAATATGGTACCTGGGGGGTGTCTAAAGTATGCCTGTGAAGTGGCATGTGTTTCCCGTGTTTAGAACTGTCCTTGCACAAAATGACATTTGTAAAGGAAAAAAAGAAGCCATTTAAAACCACTTGCGGCTTTAATGTCATGTCTTGTCCTGGCCGCCATATGGCTGAAAATCCTTGAGAAAAATGGCATGGCTACCCCATCACCCCCCCCCACCCCAGCCCCTTTGGGTCTTGTATGGATACTAAGGGGGACCCCGCACCCAAAATAAAACCCTATACCTACAACCCTATATACTCTGAACAGCAGTATATAGGTGGTGCAAACAAGACATGGACTGTAGGTTTGTTCTTAAGTAGAATCTGAACAGGTACATTATGAAGTGTAGCTACATCCCCAAAAAATCAATTTTTAAGCTTTTTGGAGAACATAGGGAGGGGTTATCACCCCTGTAACATTTGCTGTCTTTGCACATCTGTTCAGAACATGTCACCTCACTTTCCGTCCCAATGACAAATGTTTTTGGAAAAGTGGGGTTTTAATTGAAACAAGGATTGGTGATAAAGCATCAGTAGAGAGGAGATACCTTTTTCCCAAATTAAATCTAACAGGATAGAATTTTCCTTCCTAGGGGTAGATTTCCTCTCACTTCCTGTTTTCTCTTGCCGTTTGCAAGTAGGAGTCGTTTGTAAGTTGGATGTTTGAAAGTAGGGGCCTGCCGTATATACTCTGCAGAAATTTGCCCTATTAGATGTTGGTGTAGCCACAAGACTGGTGGGCACAGGAATGGGCCCTGCTGTGAGTTAATAGATCAAGATTTGTACTTGCATGCACCTGTTGAACCGGGCAGAAAAATTGGGCCTTTGGTGGTGGTGGTGGTGGTGGTGGTGGACGGTGTTGCCACAAGACTGTAAGCCCTCACAGTTACTCTTGGTGGGTGCAGGAATGGGCCCTGCTGTGAGTTATTAGATCAAGATTTGTAATTGCATGCACCTGTTGAACAGGGCAGAAAAATTGGGCCTTTGGTGGTGGTGGTGGTGGTGGACGGTGTTGCCACAAGACTGTAGGCCCTCATAGTTACTCTTGGTGGGCGCAGGAATGGGCCCTGCTGTGAACTATTAGATCAAGATTTGTAATTACACGCCCCTGTTAAACAGGGGCTGAAAAATTGTGCCTTAGGCATTGGTGCTGGTGCCACAACACTGCAACCCCTCACAGATACTGTACTTGGAGCACAGCAGTCACACCTGTTGCGAAGCATCTTTTTAAAAAATTGTAATTACACGCCCCTGTTATACAGGGGCTGAAAAATTGTGCCTTAGGCACTGGTGCTGGTGCCACAACACTGCAACCCCTCACAGATACTGTACTCTGAGCACAGCAATGAGACCTGTTGCAAAGCATTGCCTAAAAATTGTAATTACACGCCCCAACAGGGGCTGAAAAATTGTGCCTTAGGCACTGGTGCTGGTGCCACAACACTGCAACCCCTCACAGATACTGTACTCTGAGCACAGCAGTCACACCTGTTGCGAAGCATCTTTTTAAAAAATTGTAATTACACGCCCCTGTTATACAGGGGCTGAAAAATTGTGCCTTAGGCACTGGTGTGGTGGCATGGATCATTGAGGAGGAGGAAGAGGATAGTCAGTGAACATAACAGGACAGTCACTCAGCATCAGCATAGGCAGTCTTGAAGGGATGTGACATTATAAATTATTCCGTTATATCCGCTTCAGGTGTCTGGTAGCTGGTGGTGATCCAAGACTGATTCATTTTTATGAAGGTCAGTCGATCAACCGAGTCGGTGGACAGGCGCACCCTATGATCGGTGACAAATCCTCCAGCAGCACTGAATGTGCGTTCGGAAAGAACGCTGGATGCAGGACAGGCCAGTAGCTCAATTGCATACTGTGCAAGCTCTGGCCAGTGATCCATCCTCAGGACCCAGTAAGCCAGAGGATTTTCGGTGGGAAAGGTGTCCAAGTCTGACCTTGCCCCTAGGTATTCCTGCACCATGTATATCAGACGCTGGCGATGGTTGCTGGAACCGATCATACCTTGGGGCTGCGGACTAAAAAAATTTTTGAACGCATCGGTCAGACGTCCACCTTCCCCACCGCTCCTTCTGCTACTGACCGAAGCCTCAGCAACTCGTCGTCCAGGACCAGGAGTTTGTAACCTCCCAGTTTCTGGGAACGCGTTGCACAGACCTTTCTGCAAGGCCTCCCTGAGATGTCTCATCCTCTGCTCCCTCTGCGACGGCAAGATAAGGTCCGCAACCTTACCCTTGTACCGTGGATCAAGGAGAGTGGCCAGCCAGTAATGGTCACTCTCCTTGATCCGAAGAACACGAGGATCCTTCCGCAGGCTTTGCAGGATCAGGGAGGCCATGCAGCGTAGGTTAGCTGAGGCATTCGGTCCGGAGTCTTCTGGGTCACTGAGGATGACATGATCGCCAGCCACCTCCTCCCAGCCACGTACAAGTCCACTGGTTTGTTGGGACTGTACATCATCCCTAAAAGACTGCTGCTGCTGATGCTGAGTGCCAGGCTCCACCTCCATGCTCACACAATCCTCCTCCTCCTCCTCCTCCTCTTCCTGTGTGATGGGTGGGACAGAAGGAACATTGTCTGGATAAAGGGGGCCTTGAGAGACAAGGAAGTCCTCCTCTTCCTGCCTCTGTTCTGCCTCAAGTGCCCTGTCCATTATCCCACGCAGCGTATGCTCCAACAGGTGGACAAGAGGTACAGTGTCACTGATGCATGCACTGTCACTGCTCACCATCCTCGTGGCCTCCTCAAATGGTGAGAGGACAGTGCATGCATCCCTGATCATGCTCCACTGGCGTGGGGAAAAAAAGCCAAGCTCCCCTGACCCTGTCCTGGTGCCGTAGTCGCAAAGGTACTCATTGATGGCCCTCTGCTGCGTGTGCAGTCGCTGCAGCATGGCCAACGTTGAGTTCCACCTGGTGGGCATGTCACATATTAGGCGGTTCTTGGGCAGGTTCAGCTCCTTTTGCAGCTCAGTCAGCCGAGCACTGGCATTATAAGATCGGCGGAAATGCACACAGACTTTCCTGGCCTGCCTCAGGACATCCTGTAAGCCTGGGAACCTGCCCAAGAACCGCTGCACCACCAGGTTGAGGACGTGAGCCATACAGGGCACATGGGTGAGCTGCCCCTGTCGCAGGGCGGAGAGGAGGTTGGTGCCATTATCAGAAACGACCATTCCTGGCTTAAGCTGGCGTGGCGTCAACCACCTCTCGGCCTGCCCCTGCAGAGCTGCCAGAACCTCTGGCCCAGTGTGGCTCCTGTCCCCCAAACACACCAGCGCAAGCACGGCATGGCATCTTTTTGCCTGCGTACTCGCGTAGCCCCTTGTACGCCTACGGAGCACCGCTGGTTCCGAGGACAGAGCACTCGAAGAGGACATGGAGGAAGAAGAAGAGGAGGGGGTGGAGGAGAGAGGTGTGTCACAACCAGTAGTAGCATTTTGGAGGCGTGGTGGCGGAACAACCTCCAACACTACTGCACCTTGTCCTGCATCCCTCCCAGCTGCCAATAGAGTGACCCAATGGGCCGTGAAAGAAAGATAACGTCCCTGTCCATGCCTGCTGGACCATGAGTCAGCGGTAATATGCACCTTACCGCTGACCGCCCTGTCCAGCGAGGCATGGACATTGCCTTCCACATGCCAGTAGAGAGACGGAATCGCCTTCCGTGAGAAAAAGTGGCGTTTGGGAACCTGCCACTGAGGAACCGCACATTGAACAAACTCACGGAAGGGGGCCGAGTCTATCAACTGAAAAGGCAGCAGTTGAAGTGCTAGCAATTTAGCCAAGCTAGCATTCAACCATGTGGATGGCTGGGAGTATACTTCTTTCGACGGTCCAGCAGCTGGGGCAGGGAAATTTGCCTGCTACAATCGGACGTCGGTGTACTGCAAGTACTTGGTTGTGACACACCTAATTCTACACCTTCAGTCCTCTCAGAGCAGCTTTCAGAGAGGACTGAAGATATAGTGGGGATGGAGATCCCAGCTGATGAGGAGCAAGGAGAGGTCCGCTTTGTTCTTTGGTGTGGGTCTTTTATGTGTGCTTGCCAACGAGCTGCATGGCAGGTCGACATATGTCTGCTCATGCTTGTGGTGCCCAAGCGGCTGATGTTTTGGCCACGCGAGATACGCTTGAGACAAATATTGCAAATAGCAGTGGTGCGATCTGATGCACTCGTCTCAAAAAAGGCCCACACCAAAGAACTTTTGTGATAACGTGCAGAGGCAGCACCCTGCACAGGCGGAGCTCTGCGGTGTGGTACAGTTGCTGTGCTGGCCTCTAGCTGGCCTCCAGGGGGCATCCTGCCTCGTTGGACATGTGACGCTGCATCCTCCTCCTCCTCCTCCTCTCTCCCTTCAGGCACCCACGTGGAGTCAGTGACCTCATCATCCCCTCCCTCTTCACCACTAGAGCAAACCTGGCAGTAAGCTGCAGCTGGTGGAACACTACTGCCAGATTGCTGTCCTTCAGCATCCCCTCTCTCTGCGCGCACACTACTGACTTCCTCAAGCTGGGTATCATCATCCGAGCCTTCGAATCGTTGGGCATCCTCCTGGAGCATGTACCCAACACTGTGCTCAAACAGTTCGGGGGACTCCTCAGGAGGACATGGTGGGTCTAGGGAAGGGGTGGCTGATGATGCCATTGAGTACGCGTTGGCAGCTGCTCTGCCAGTACCCTGAGCCTGGGTGAGAGAGGATGAGGAGGATGAGGAGGGCTTGGTCATCCATTCTACCAAGCCTTCGGCATGATGCGGCTCCACATGTCCAGCTGCCGAAAACAAAGACAAGCGTGTCCCATGGCCACGTGCTGATGACGATGCACGACCACGTCCACGGCCAGCACTGTTGTCTCTAGAAAGAGAGCCTGCCTGCCCTGTGTTCTTGCCTCGGCACGCTCTGCCTCTCCTTGGCGGTCTTCCAGCCATTGTAGTCGGTAGTGTATATAGTATAAAAAATAGAACTCCTATGTGTGCTCACAACACACTGTAGGTCCTATGGGTGCTGACACTAACACACTATAGGTACTATGTGTGCTGCTGACAAGAAAATATAGGAGCTCTGTTTGCTGCCACTAACACACTAGAAGTCCTATTGGTGCTTCTGAGATGAAAATATAGGAGCTCTGTGTGATGCCACTAACACACTAGAAGTCCTATGGGTGCTGCTGAGAAGAAAATATAGGAGCTCTGTGTGATGCCACTAACACACTAGAAGTCCTATGGGTGCTTCTGAGATGAAAATATAGGAACTCTGTGTGATACCACTAACACACTAGAAGTCCTATGGGTGCTTCTGAGAAGAAAATATAGGAGCTCTGTTTGCTGCCACTAACACACTAGAAGTCCTATGGGTGCTGCTGAGAAGAAAATATAGGAGCTCTGTGTGATGCCACTAACACACTAGAAGTCCTATGGGTGCTTCTGAGATGAAAATATAGGAGCTCTGTGTGATGCCACTAACACACTAGAAGTCCTATGGGTGCTGCTGAGAAGAAAATATAGGAGCTATGTGTGATGCCACTAACACACTAGAAGTCCTATGGGTGCTTCTGAGATGAAAATATAGGAGCTCTGTGTGATGCCACTAACACACTAGAAGTCCTATGGGTGCTTCTGAGATGAAAATATAGGAGCTCTGTTTGCTGCCACTAACACACTAGAAGTCCTATGGGTGCTGCTGAGAAGAAAATATAGGAGCTCTGTGTGATGCCACTAACACACTAGAAGTCCTATGGGTGCTTCTGAGATGAAAATATAGGAGCTCTGTGTGATGCCACTAACACACTAGAAGTCCTATGGGTGCTGCTGAGAAGAAAATATAGGAGCTCTGTTTGCTGCCACTAACACACTAGAAGTCCTATGGGTGCTGCTGAGAAGAAAATATAGGAGCTCTGTGTGATGCCACTAACACACTAGAAGTCCTATGGGTGCTGCTGAGAAGAAAATATAGGAGCTCTGTGTGATGCCACTAACACACTAGAAGTCCTATGGGTGCTTCTGAGATGAAAATATAGGAGCTCTGTGTGATGCCACTAACACACTAGAAGTCCTATGGGTGCTGCTGAGAAGAAAATATAGGAGCTCTGTGTGATGCCACTAACACACTAGAAGTCCTATGGGTGCTTCTGAGATGAAAATATAGGAACTCTGTGTGATGCCACTAACACACTAGAAGTCCTATGGGTGCTGCTGAGAAGAAAATATAGGAGCTCTGTTTGCTGCCACTAACACACTAGAAGTCCTATGGGTGCTGCTGAGAAGAAAATATAGGAGCTCTGTTTGCTGCCACTAACACACTAGAAGTCCTATGGGTGCTGCTGAGAAGAAAATATAGGAGCTCTGTGTGATGCCACTAACACACTAGAAGTCCTATGGGTGCTTCTGAGATGAAAATATAGGAGCTCTGTGTGATGCCACTAACACACTAGAAGTCCTATGGGTGCTGCTGAGAAGAAAATATAGGAGCTCTGTGTGATGCCACTAACACACTAGAAGTCCTATGGGTGCTTCTGAGATGAAAATATAGGAACTCTGTGTGATGCCACTAACACACTAGAAGTCCTATGGGTGCTGCTGAGAAGAAAATATAGGAGCTCTGTTTGCTGCCACTAACACACTAGAAGTCCTATGGGTGCTTCTGAGAAGAAAATATAGGAGCTCTGTGTGATGCCACTAACACACTAGAAGTCCTATGGGTGCTTCTGAGATGAAAATATAGGAACTCTGTGTGATGCCACTAACACATTAGAAGTCCTATGGGTGCTGCTAAGAAGAAAATATAGGAGCTCTGTTTGCTGCCACTAACACACTAGAAGTCCTATGGGTGCTTCTGAGAAGAAAATATAGGAGCTCTGTGTGATGCCACTAACACACTAGAAGTCCTATGGGTGCTTCTGAGATGAAAATATAGGAACTCTGTGTGATGCCACTAACACATTAGAAGTCCTATGGGTGCTGCTGAGAAGAAAATATAGGAGCTCTGTTTGCTGCCACTAACACACTAGAAGTCCTATGGGTGCTGCTGAGAAGAAAATATAGGAGCTCTGTGTGATGCCACTAACACACTAGAAGTCCTATGGGTGCTGCTGAGAAGAAAATATAGGAGCTCTGTTTGCTGCCACTAACACACTAGAAGTCCTATGGGTGCTTCTGAGATGAAAATATAGGAGCTCTGTGTGATGCCACTAACACACTAGAAGTCCTATGGGTGCTGCTGAGAAGAAAATATAGGAGCTCTGTTTGCTGCCACTAACACACTAGAAGTCCTATGGGTGCTGCTGAGAAGAAAATATAGGAGCTCTGTGTGATGCCACTAACACACTAGAAGTCCTATGGGTGCTGCTGAGAAGAAAATATAGGAGCTCTGTTTGCTGCCACTAACACACTAGAAGTCCTATGGGTGCTGCTGAGAAGAAAATATAGGAGCTCTGTGTGATGCCACTAACACACTAGAAGTCCTATGGGTGCTTCTGAGATGAAAATATAGGAGCTCTGTGTGATGCCACTAACACACTAGAAGTCCTATGGGTGCTGCTGAGAAGAAAATATAGGAGCTCTGTGTGATGCCACTAACACACTAGAAGTCCTATGGGTGCTTCTGAGATGAAAATATAGGAACTCTGTGTGATGCCACTAACACACTAGAAGTCCTATGGGTGCTGCTGAGAAGAAAATATAGGAGCTCTGTTTGCTGCCACTAACACACTAGAAGTCCTATGGGTGCTTCTGAGAAGAAAATATAGGAGCTCTGTGTGATGCCACTAACACACTAGAAGTCCTATGGGTGCTTCTGAGATGAAAATATAGGAACTCTGTGTGATGCCACTAACACATTAGAAGTCCTATGGGTGCTGCTAAGAAGAAAATATAGGAGCTCTGTTTGCTGCCACTAACACACTAGAAGTCCTATGGGTGCTTCTGAGAAGAAAATATAGGAGCTCTGTGTGATGCCACTAACACACTAGAAGTCCTATGGGTGCTTCTGAGATGAAAATATAGGAACTCTGTGTGATGCCACTAACACATTAGAAGTCCTATGGGTGCTGCTGAGAAGAAAATATAGGAGCTCTGTTTGCTGCCACTAACACACTAGAAGTCCTATGGGTGCTGCTGAGAAGAAAATATAGGAGCTCTGTGTGATGCCACTAACACACTAGAAGTCCTATGGGTGCTGCTGAGAAGAAAATATAGGAGCTCTGTTTGCTGCCACTAACACACTAGAAGTCCTATGGGTGCTGCTGAGAAGAAAATATAGGAGCTCTGTTTGCTGCCACTAACACACTAGAAGTCCTATGGGTGCTGCTGAGAAGAAAATATAGGAGCTCTGTGTGATGCCACTAACACACTAGAAGTCCTATGGGTGCTGCTGAGAAGAAAATATAGGAGCTCTGTTTGCTGCCACTAACACACTAGAAGTCCTATGGGTGCTGTTGAGAAGAAAATATAGGAGCTCTGTTTGCTGCCACTAACACACTAGAAGTCCTATGGGTGCTGTTGGGGTGCAATGCTGTGCTAACAGCACTGCGGTTGGTACTACTGCAATACTGTACTAACAGTAAGCACGCACCAGACTAATCCCCAGCAGCAGCTAATAACACGCTAACTGTGCAATCAGCAGCAATGAACGATCAATGACTTAGGTAGCAATGGTTTAGCAAAGAAATAGCCAATGGTTTAGCAAAGAAGAGCAAATCTTTCAGTATCAAGCAAAGACAGAATCAGCAGACTGATCTCTCCTAAAGCCGGAACTCATGTGACCGGGGCCGATGGCGTGGCGGCCTTTTAAATGGTGGGGCATGTACTAAAGCCCCTGAGCTGTAATTGGCTACAGGCGTCCTGCCTGTAGCCAATTATTGCTCTCCGAGTTTCGGGCGCTGTGATTGGCCAAGCATGCGGGGTCACAGTGCATGCTTGGCCAATCATCAGCCAGCAATGCACTGCGCCGGCCGCGCCGGCCGCAATGCATTGCGGGGCCGCTCGCATCACACGAATGTGATGCGAACGGCCCAAATAGTTCTGGGCTCGACGAGCGAGC
This sequence comes from Rana muscosa, assembly GCA_029206835.1. Classification (NCBI taxonomy): domain Eukaryota; kingdom Metazoa; phylum Chordata; class Amphibia; order Anura; family Ranidae; genus Rana; species Rana muscosa. Next base: position 1,235,597,669 of record CM055122.1, read on the forward strand.
GAACGCCCGGTGCTCGATTCGAACATGGGTTCGAATCGAGCACCGGGCCCATCCCTACTCTGCACGTTCGTGTTTTTCAGCTTGTTCTTCATAGGCCTTGCTGTTCTTCCGTGCATTCTTCTAGTTCGTTCTGTATAGCCGACCGTTATCTAGCCATGTTGCGGCTACGTACTCGTCGTAGAGTTCGTGCTGTAGTTGGTGCAGGGGTTCATGCTGTATCCCGACTCCATGCCATGAGCAGGGTCAGGAGGAGTTCATGGACCAAGAATTGGTTGCTCCAGCGGCACCAATTCTGTCACATGCCTTTGTTGCGGGAGATCAGGGAGAATAATCCTGATGATTTCAGGAATTTTCTCAGGATGTCTGACCCCGTATTTCAGCAGCTGTTGGCTTTGGTGTCCCCCTATATTACCAGGCAGGACACCGTTATGCGGGAAGCCATCAGTGCTGAGCAGAGGCTCATCGCCACGTTGCGATACCTGGCTACTGGGAGAAGCCTGCAGGACCTTAAGTTCTCCACAGGCATATCCCCCCAGGCTCTGGGGATCATTATACCAGAGACTTGTTCTGCCATCCTTCAAGTTTTGCAGGAGGACTATATTAAGGTAAGTGTTCTTCTTCAAAAATTCACATTGTATGGTTTTTATTTTTGGATATTTTTAATTTGCTTTATTTGCAGTCCCTAATTCACATGATTCTTAGCTGCAGGGAATGTCCCCTTTCTCCCCATGTTTTATTATTTAAAGTTTGGGGATTGAGGCCTACCTGTAAATTTGGCTTACCTAACCTCTCCAGCATGCTATCCTGGGGCCATACCTACCTTGCCTAGTCATTTCCATGTTTTTTATTATATGTTCCATCGTAGTGCTTTACCCAAAACGCACCCTAAATTTTGCCTAGGAATGTTTCATTTTTGTTAACTTCAATACAGAGTGCTACAGCCTTCATGTGTGATATTCCCAACTCATCTTCAACCCTTACCCCCCCCATAATTATTATTATTATTATTTTTTTTCTTGCTTCCAATTTTTTATGTTTTGAACAGTTTCTACCAATGTTGGCCATGAATGTGTGTATGAAATCAGCTTTCAATGTTTCTGGCTCCAAGTATTAATTTGTTATTTCTTTAATTCCACAGTTCCCTTCTTCGCCACATGAATGGCAGAATGTGGCTTCCGAGTTTGCCCAGCGATGGAACTTTCCGAACTGTGGAGGAGCCATCGACGGCAAACATGTTCGGGTCGTCCCACCACCCCATTCGGGATCCTTTTATTATAATTATAAGGGGTTCCACAGCGTTGTGATGATGGCAGTGGTGTCGGCCACCTACGAGTTCCTCTATGTGGACGTTGGCAAGAATGGCAGGATGTCTGATGGAGGAGTTTTTGCCCAGACGGAGTTTGGAGAACGGCTCCTTTTGGATCTGCTGGCCTTGCCACCAGCGGAGCAGAATGTGGAGGGACTACCTTTTGTGTTTGTGGCGGATGAGGCGTTTGGCCTGGGACCCCATTTGATGAGGCCATTCCCGCAACGCACCCTCACCCCTGAGAGGAGGGTTTTCAATTATCGGCTGGCCAGAGCCAGAAGGGTGGTGGAAAATGCGTTTGGGATCATGGCCAGCCGATTTCGCCTCTTCCTTACCTCCATCCACCTTGCCCCATACAAATGGAACCATGTGGTTATGACGTGCTGTGTGCTGCATAATTTCCTAAGGGTGCATTCAACGAGTTATATATCTTTGAGTGGGCCTGAGGCCTCTTTAATCAATGCCGAAACTTTGGTGGCCCTGGAACCTGGCCGTCCTGGCTTGGCCCCCCCAACCGGACGTGAGGTCCGTAACCAATATGTGGACTATTTTATGGGTAGGGGGGCCATTGAAATGCCAGACAATCTCTAATAATTTTAGACCAAAAAAATAAAACTTTTTAAAAAAGTAAAGATTGGTTTGTCATTTTTATTGTATAATGTTTGATGTTTCTGGTAGGTTTACCTAGTGCACTTGTTTTGCCATGTGGATTAAAAAATCTTTTAATTAGCCTTCATTGTCAGTGTAAACACCAAACATTGATTAGTTCACTCAGCACCACATTTACATAATGAAGCCACAATGATTTGTTATGTAAAAATACCTTTATTTTTTTGTTTAGGTGGGCAACTTCCTTAGAAATGTGGATGTTCCCTTAATTTCAGGTGTATTAAAACGCATGACCAACCATGCATAAACAAACTATAGTTCTCCAAATTTTGAAAAAGCTAAACATGTGCTAGTCATTAAAGGGTAAAATAACCCAAAAAAATAGAAATCTCTGCAAGTAAAACGTTATTTGGTGTAAAAACATTAGACACGCCCAAGCACAGCCATGATATTTTGGAGCCTTTCCTCCACCCGCTTTGTATTTGCCCTGATCTCTAGCAAATCTCCCTTAATTTTTTCGAGGTCACGACAGCAGACCATCAGGTATTGGATCAGGATCTGGGCACTGTGATGTGTCAACTTATTGGGGTCTTCGGCCAGAACTGCACCTAAATGTAAAAAGAAATATGTAGGATAGAATATGTAGGCCTACATCTATTTAACATGCATGTGTCTGGTTTCACTCTGACCTGTGGTGGTGCCACTTTCCACTTCCACAACATCACATTCCTCTCCATCCTGGGGTTCTGGGGGTATTGTTGTAGGTATTGCAATTCTCGTCTCATCTGAGGTAGCTTTTCGAATCCCTAGGGAGATTGAAATAAAAGGAATAGTTTCATTAGTAGCGACTCAATTTTGCTAAAATAAGAAACATGAAAAAAAACTTTGTAATCATTCTTTTGAAGCATGCTCCATTTTCATTTTTACCCCCTGTGCCAACCGGGACAAATGATTGGATACATAGGCCAAAACAGAGCATATACATTTTGTAAACAAATTTGAAACATTGTAACACCCCAAAGTATCTACACTGGATCACCTGTGTGTGACTCCCTCAAGCTTTTTGGCTTTAGGCCCACACTTGTACTACTGCGTTCAGATGTTTCATCAGCTGCTGAGCATTCACTCCCTTTAACATTACCATGCATATCGTTTTTCCAAATGAACAAATGTCCTTTGGATTAGCACACCAAAAATAAGTGTGGCCCAAATGTACTTCCCCAAATAAACCAAAAAACATGGGTGTTCACACTGGATGATCCTAAAACATCGTTTGAGGAACTGTACGGAGAAAGAGGTTTAATACGTCCGTTTACTATGCGGACGAACCTAAAAAAGATGGTATCTTTCAGTGTACTATATGAAAGTTAAAAATACACGACAGAATACAAGAAAATAATATGTACCATGGAAACTCAAAACAAACAACTTACTTTTTAATATAACTTTCTTGATTCTTTTATATTGGTCGGCCTCCCGCAACTTCAGATCTGACCATCGTTTTCTGAGCTGTTCCTTCGTTCTGCACACCCCGAATTTTTGGTGGAGACTTTTGACCACTTTGCCCATAATTCTGGACTTGACCAGATTAGGCCTTTTATACGGACCATGCTTGGCATCATAATCCTCCTTCTTTAAAATGGCGACCATCTCCACCATTTCCTCGAATGACATGTTGGATGCCTTATATCTCCTGGGTCTTGATTTGGGCTCCTCTGTAATTTCATCCTCTGTAGAGGTAATCTCAGCCACCTGTGTCTCCGCCATGTTTTGTTCAGCACTACGAGCGAGAAGGGGCGGGAAAGTACAATATCAAACGTCAGGGGCGGGGAAAGCGTGCAGAGTTTCACACATGCGCTGTGTATATAAAGTGAAGATCCATGTCTGGGAAATACGTTCATTTTTCGGGAGAGAGAGTTAGCAACGAACGTCGTGACCAAGGTACCTAACAATTTTACTTTTTGAGGTTCATCAGACGAGGAGATTTGTGTGCTCAAAATATGTAGACAATGCACAGTTGAGGAATGTTGCCTGAAATATATATTTTTTTTGGTTTCTCGCTTTTACAGATATCATGAATACTTTTAAAAACCCAGACTTCATGGGGGAGTTCATCGATAAATGGCAAGAGCTCCCTATATTATGGCAAACAAAAAGTGGCGGTAATAAAAATAAAGACGCCAGGAAAGCAGCACTGGAGAGCCTGCTTGCATTTGTGCAAACAAAGATACCCACAACAACTCTCCAAGATGTCAAAAACAAAATTGGGACCATCAGAGGGACATACAGGACCCAGAGGACTATGGTCCTGAGGTCCCAGAGGTCAGGTGCACCAGCAGATAAGGTTTATAAACCCAGTCTGTGGTACTACAGTAAGCTTGCTTTTCTGGATGACCAGCTGGAAGTGCGGGAATCTCTCTCCACCCTTCCCCCCAGAGGTCAATCCAGCCTTCCTTGTACCCAACCCTCCAGCCTTCCCTGCAGCCAGTCCTCCAGCCTTCCTGTCAACCCTGCTCTGGCTTCCTCTGAGGATCAAGATCAGGGCCTTGAGGAGGCAGATTTGGAGATATGGAGCCAGGTAAAGTTTTGCTATCTATATTTCTATCGTACAAAATTGTAGATTTTAAATAGATGTTAGTATTGGTAAAGGTATGTACACTTCTACCAATAAAGTTTGTGAAGAGCAAGATACAGTAGTGGCCTAATTTTATGTGTCCAAGACAACAAAACCAGGATGCGTAATCAATGAAAAGGACATAACTTTTGGCATTGATTTCAACAATGTCTAGAGGTGAACAATGTCTGTGAATGATGATGTGGCAAAATAAATAATGTCCCTTTCTTTTTTTACAGCCAGAGCAGAGCCAGGAAGAGGGTGATGTTGGGGATCAGGAGGAGGCAGGGCCCAGTGGCACCCAGGAGGAGGCTGGGCCCAGTGGCACCCAGGAGGAGGCTGGGCCCAGCACAAGAGCCCAGATGCCTCCCCTGGTAGTTAAACCACGAGGGCCAAGGAGAGGTAGGCAGGTGGAGGAGGAAACCAGGGCCTTCCTCAGAGAGGCAACAGCGGCCCTCAGAGAGGCACCCTCTGTTGAAGAGGGATTTGCCGCAGTCCTCGCCCACAAACTAGGGCAAATGGAGTTGCAGCAAAAAAAATTCAGTGAGACCCTGCTATTGAAAGTCATCAATAAGGGCGTGCTGGGTGAACTCACTAGGTACACGGACATAACGGAGGTTGTCCCTACTCCTCCACCTCCTCCTCCTCCTCCTACTACTCCTCCTGCCACAACCTCTCCTCCTGATCCCCAGCCTCCAAGGAAGAAACCAACCAAGGCTGCAGAGAAGGCTGGAGAGAAGGCTACAAGGAAGAGGAGAAAATAATGCCTGCTGTAGTACCACAGACTGGGGACATATAGGACTTATCTGCTGTGGCTCCTGACCTCTGGGAGCTCAAGACAAGATTGGGCTCATTTTTTGGGGGGATCTAATCTCTATTTTGGTTTGGACATCTTGTATGGTTGTTGTGGGGTGAAAGGGATGCACAAATGCAAGCAGGCTCTCCAGTGCTGCCTTCCACTTTAATTTGTTAATGTTCTGAAATAAAAAAAAATTGAGTGCCCTTTAAATACTTGACTATGTGATTTGTATTTCAAAAGAGAGCTTGCTAGGAAGCAGGCAGGGACATCTCAAATTATATTATTGTTATTATCAGGGGACACAAACCTCCCTGAGGCCAAATGAGACACATTTGGAAGGTTGTTGTGGTAACTTTACACAAGAATAATTTAAGCCAAAATAATAAAAAAAAGGCCAAAAAAAAAATAACCAAAAATAATTTAAAATTTAAAGAAAAAAGGAGAATTACATTATTTTATTATTATTAGTATTATTTAGGAGGGAGGTGCGGCTTATAAATAATTTTTTTATAATCATTAGAGCAATTTGGAATTACTTTAGAAACAAGTTTGGCATAAAACTCTCAATGTCATTATCAAAAGAGGGTAATTTTAAAGCATTATCAAAAGAAGATCGGAATGCGCAGCATTAAAACGATGCTATTAATTCCACCGTGACGAATGTGCCATCTCCATTTCCAACATTAGCTTTACCAAAACGAGCGCTCCCGTCTCATAGTTGCTTCTGAGCATGCGCGTTTTTTTTCACGTCGTGAAAGCATACACACTATCGTTTTTCACGTCGTTAAAAAAAACGACATAAAAAACGACGTGAAAAAAGAGAGCATGTCCGGAATTTTTAATGGCCGTTTTTCACGTTGTTAAAAATGCTCTGGAGCCTACACACGATCATTTTTAATGGCCATTTTTTAAAATGGCATTTTTAACGGCATGAAAAACGATCGTGTGTACGGGGCATTAGAGAAACAGAAGGTATGTAAATGTTCTGTGCACATGGCAAAATCTGACCACACTGTATGCTCTCAAAGTTGGTGTACCATCTATTAGATAGGGTCAAGGATTGTAATTGGTTAGTGTGCATACATTTACCCTTGCAAGTGGGTCTGCAATGTATTAAACTGCAATGCATGCATACTTTATCCCTGCCCCTTTTCACTTGTCTTAGTAAATCATGTCTCCTAATGCCTATTATTAGAATAGATGTTTTAAATACAGATTGTTGATATGAAAAAATGTCAGAAGACAATTTTTTAATGAGTAAAATAACTATGCAATAATTAATTAATTGAATAGAGAAAGCCATTTACATAAAAATAAAAATGTTTAAATGTAAATGTTAAAAAAAAAAAAAAAAAAAAGAAGAGAGGAGTTTAATTGTATGTCCAGCTGAAACATTTTATTTAGTTTTGGCTAGGGTAGGGTATGACTAGAATCCATACTTTACAGGGCTCTGTTAAAGGGTAGTTTTACCAGACAAGAGGCTAGGGTAAATCTATAACACAAACATGTTAAAAGCTGGTGGGGACGTTCACCTTCCCTTACTCTGCTTAAAGAAAAAAAAAAAAAAAAACGTTAAAAACCTGTCAGGCTTTCTAATCCTTCCCCACTCTATACAAAACATGCTGGATGCTGGACATACACTTAAACAGAAGAAGGAAATGAATAAGTCAGAGTCAGTAGGTAATTAAGGTTAACCAAAGGTTAAAAAGTTAATAATGAGGAAAATATTTTAATAAAAAAAGTTTTCTTTTATTACCTGCAAGGTTGGTAGAACTGAGATGTGTATATTAAAGGACACTCCTTTGAACTGCATGTAAAATAACTAATCAAAATATATTGAAATAATAATATTGGTACAATGTGTGTACGATAAAACCTGGAACCACTAATTGCAGGCTTCATTCATATAAGAGCCACTATCAGCACTCCAGAGTCTGTTCATGACCCAGCTGTGGTGTTAATTCACTGGATACAATAGGTAATCAAAATTGGCTCTATCCATGGTGTGCTAATTCAGATTGATATAGGTTGTACCATCATTTGCCTTCTAGTATACTGACATGAGGTCTTTGTTCATAAATGTTATATTGTTTTACATATACTTGCAGTAAAGCTACAGTGTCTCTCTGGTTGCATCTTCATTAAGTAAAATATCTTCACAAAAAAAGTAATTTAATATCCGTGTCAGCATTAAAAATAAAACACTGGATGCAGTGCATAGAAATGTAAACAGAAAAAACAAAATGTACCTTGTAAGTTCAAAACCTATTGGTGTTTGGATACCCCTGATATTACATTATGATCAGTAAAATAATATAATTTACTAGCTTTCCACCACTGCCTTTTTTAGCTATAATTTTCTCTTGATATTGTTATGCATTTATGAAATTATCTGTTGAGAGGTGGTTTTGAAACGATCTGTTGAGATGTGTTACAGCTGCCTTCAGCATCCGTAACACTCCCCTATCACCTGTTTACAGCCATAACACTTCCTTATATTTGTTCCTGATGCTCACCAAAAACGAAAACTGGTACACACAGAATCTGGTGCAGCTGTACATTGTAACTAATCGGCTTCTAATGTCAGCTTGTTCAATTAAGCTTTGACAATAAAACCTAAAAGCTGATTGGTTACTATGCACAATTGCACCAGATCCTGTGTGCAGCAGTTTTAGTAAATCTCCTTCTTTGTGTCAGGATATAAGGATGCAGAAAGCAATGCCATAGATACTGCAACATGGCGACTTACAAGGATAGAGTGCAATGTTTTGTACCTCTCCCTCTTTTTTTAAACATTGTTGTATAAATTATGAATAAATTTGTTATATTTTTTATATCTTTCTCATATTTTCTTCGTAATTACTTGTAATATTCATACAAGCACCGTTATAGTCCCATGCACCCCCCCCCATTTAATTGGGGTTTTTCCAAAAAGCCATAGATAGAAAATGTAATCCTTATTTTATCCAAAGTGTTAAAACAAAAGAAATGAGCTCTCTTTTTTTTTAATTAAAGTTTTGATTTGATCATTTGAGTGGTATTAGGAAAATAAAACTAAAAACTAAAAAGAAAAAGGGGGTAGAGTAGAACAGGGGGAAGGGGTTTGGGTATGTGGGGGGGATAGGATCCAAAACAAAAATATATAGAATGATCTATAAATCATATATAAGTGTAAAGCCCTGTACACACGATCGGATATCCTATGGATTCTAATCCGATGGATTTTTCCATCGGAAATCTGATGAAACTGTCTTCCATCAGTCTTGCCCACACACCATCAGTCAAAAAACCGACCGCACCAAAATGACGTGACGTACACCACGTACGACGGCACTATAAAGGGGAAGTTCAAATCTAATGGCGCCACCCTTTGGGCTGCTTTTGCTGATTACGTGTTACCGCGTGTTAGTAAAAGTTTGGTGAGAGCCGATTCGCGCTTTTCAGTCTCCGTGCTTTTCAGATAGTTTTCGGGTGTTCAGTTTGTGCTTGTGGGTTCGTATTTGTCATTCAGTGCGTGCAGTCAGGTTGGTTACTGTTTTGCAGTGCCCTCTTGGCCGTTCGTTACTGTTTTTCAGGTCATTCTTCTCAGGCCTTGCTGTTCCTCGTTGCGTTCTGTTTGAGTTCGTTCTGACCAGCCGACTGGTTTAAAGCCATGTTTGAAGTACGTTCTCGTCGTAGAGCTCGTGCTGGCTATGGACTTGGTGTTGCGGTTAACACTGTAACACGAGTTCAGTCCATGAACAGGGTGAGGAGGAGTTCATGGACCAAGAATTTGTTGCTCCAGCAAGACCAATTCTCTCATATGCCTCTGCTGCGGGAAATCCATGAGAATAATCCTGATGATTTCAGGAATTATCTCCGGATGACGGACCCTGTTTTTCACCGTCTGTTGGATTTTCTGTCCCCCTATATCACAAGGCAGGACACTGTGATGCGCCAGGCGATCACTGCCGAGCAGAGGCTTATTGCCACGTTGAGATACCTGGCGACTGAGAGAAGCTTGCAGGACCTTAAGTTCTCAACAGGCATCTCCCCCCAGGCTCTTGGGATCATTATCCCTGAAACGTGTTCTGCCATCATACAAGTCATGCAGAAGGACTATATTAAGGTAATTTGTATCCTTTAACATCACATTATATGTTTTGATTGTTTGCTAAAGTATTGTATTTCTTTCATCCTTCCCAAATTGCCATGATTGTAAGATTCTGGGAATGTCCCCTTTCTCCCCATGCATGTTTTTTCTTTTATATTTTTAGTTTTTTGGCCTACATGCCTATTTCCCTTCACTAACCTCTCCTGCATGCTATCCTGGGCCCAAATACACCTAGCCTAGTCTGTTCTTTAATTGCTGTTTTTGTCTCCGCCATTGTAGTTTTGAACCCCCCCCCCCCCTAAAATGTGTCATAAAGATTTTTGCACATTCAAGGTCAGCAGAGTGGTAGAGCCTTTTGTTGCGGGGCACAAAATCTGCTTAAACAACACCCCACCCCTTATAATTTGTTCCAATGGCCCATCAGCGGGGGTGAGTCATCTGATAAGTGGGCCTTCTATTTTTGTGTTTAAATACTCCTAATAAATGTTAGACTGACGTTGGCCAAGAATGTATTTGGGTAATCTGCTTGCAATGTAATGTGCAAAAGTACTAATTTCTTCTTTTTGTTTGACTCCACAGTTCCCTTCATTGCCACAGGAATGGCAGAATGTGGCCTCCCAATTTGCCCAGCGGTGGGACTTCCCTAACTGCGGAGGGGCAATTGATGGGAAGCACGTCCACATAGTGCCGCCACCCCCGTTCGGGATCTTACTATTATAACTATAAAGGTTTTAATAGTATAGTGTTAATGGCGGTGGTGTCGGCATGCTATGAGTTCCTGTATGTGGACGTGGGGAAGAACGGCCGGATGTCCAATGGCGGAGTGTTCGCGCAGACGGAGTTCGCTCACCGTCTGCAGTCTGGGGGCCTGGCACTGCCTCCAGATGCAGACAACGTGGATGGACTTCCCTTTGTGTTTATAGCGGATGAAGCCTTTGGACTGGGACCACACCTGATGCGGCCGTTCCCACAGAGGACCCTCACCCCGGAGAGGAGGGTTTTTAATTACCGTCTGGCCAGAGCCTGGAGGGTTGTGGAGAATGAATTCGGCATAATGGCCAGCCGGTTCCGCCTGTTTCTGACAGCCATACACATGGCGGAATACAAACTCAATCACATCATCTTAACCTGCTGCATATTGCATAATTTTATGAGACAACACTCTCCTTCATATACGTCTACTGTTGGGCCAGAGGCCGGTGTATCTGACATGAAAAATCTTACCGGCCTGGACACTGGCCGTACTGGCTTGGCCCCCCAAAGCACCCGTGAAATACGTGATAAATACATTGAGTACTTCACGGGTAGGGGGGCCATCGCAATGCCAGACTATATTTGAAACCTTTTGAAAAAAAAATAATATATTTTTGGGAAAAACATTGTTTTGTCATAATTTATTTTTTATTATTATGTGTCTCCCAGGTTATCATAGTACACTTTGTAGTAGTGCCAAGTGTATTTGTCTTTAGTAAATAGCCACAATTGTGACACTTAAAAACCAGAACTTTCCCATTTTAGATAACTGCTATTGAGCATTAGTGATGAGCCGAACACCCCCGGGTTCGGTTCGCACCAGAACCCGCGAACGGACTGAAAGTTTGCACGAACTTTAGAACCCTATTAAATACAATAGATGCGAACGTTCAAAATCTAAAGTGCTAATTATAACGACTATTATGCATGTTATTGTCCTAAAAAGGGTTTGGGAACCCGGGTTCTGCACCAGGGGACATGTATCAATGCAAAAGGAAGTTTTAAAAACGGCCGTTTTTCTGGAGCAGTCATTTTAATGATGCATAAAGTGAAAAAAAAAGTCAAATATTACTTTAAATATCGTACCTGGGGGGTGTCTAAAGTATGCCTGTGAAGTGCCACGTGTTTCCCGTGTGTAGAACTGTCCCTGCACAAAATTACATTTCTAAAGGAAAAAAAGCCATTTAAAACTGCTTGCGGCTTTAATGTAATGTCTGGTCCCGGTAATATGGATGAAAATCTTTAAGAAAAATGACATAGCTACCCCATCACACCCCCCCCCCCTTACCCCAGCCCATTACCAGCCCCTTTGGGTCTTGTATGGATATTAAGGGGAACCCCGCACACAAAATAAAAAAGGCCCTATATACTCTGAACAGCCGTATACAGGCGGTGCATACAAGACAGGGACTGTAGGTTTGTTCTTATGTAGAATCTGTTTGTAATTTTGAACAGGTACATTGTTTAAGTGTAGCTCCAGCCAAAAAATATATTTTTAAGCTTTTTGGAAAACATAGGGAAGGGTTATCACCCCTGTAACATTTGTTTTGCTGTCTGTGTAGTGTGCACCTGTTCAGAACAGTTCACCTCACTTTCCGTCCTAATGACAAATGTTTTTTTGAAAATTTGGGTTTTTTATTGAAACAAGAATTGGTGATAAAGAATCAGTGGAGAGGAGACACTTTTTTCCCATATTAACTCTTACAGGAGAGAATTTGCCTTCCTAGGGGTATATTTCCTCTCACTTCCTGTTGTATCCTTCCGTTTGCAAGGAGGAGTCGTTTGTAAGTTGGATGTTTGAAAGTAGGGGCCTGCCGTATATACTCAGCTGAAATTTGCCCCTTACATGTTGGTGTTGCCACAACACTGTGAGCCCTCACAGTTACTGTTGGTGGGCGCATGAATGGGCCCTTCTGTGAATTATTAGATCAAGAATTGTAATTGCATGCCCCTGTTGAACAGGGGCTGAAAAATTGGGCCTTTGGTGGTGGTGGTGATGGTGGTGTTGACACAACACTGTAAGGCCTCACAGTTAGTCTTGGTGGGCGCAGGAATGGGCCCTGCTGTGAATTATTAGATCAAGAATTGTAATTACATGCCCCTGTTAAACAGGGGCAGAAAAATTGAGCCTTAGGCACTGGTGCCACAACACTGCAACCCCTCACAGATACTGTACTTGGAGCACAGCAATGAGCCCTGTTGCAAAGTATTGCATCAAAAATTGTAATTACACGCCCCTGTTAAACAGGGGCTGAAAAATTGGGCCTTAGCCTGGTGCCACGACACTGCAACCACTCCCAGATACTCTAGTTGGAGTGCAGGAATGAGCCCTGCTGCAAAGCATTGCATAAAAATTTTTAATAACACACCCCTGTTAAACAGGGGCTGAAAAATTGGGCCTTAGCCACTGGTGGCGGCACCCAGAAACAAAAATGTTCTTCCAAGCTATCATCGTCAATCGGATCATTGAGGAGGAGGAGGATAGTCAGTCAACATAACAGGACAAACTCTCAGCATCAGCATCAGTCTTGAAGGGATGTGACATTTGAAAATAAATTAGTCTGTTATATCAGCTTCAGGTGTTTGGTAGCTGGTGCTGATCCAAGACTGGTTCATCTTTATGAAGGTCAGTCGATCAACAGAGTCGGTGGATAGGCGCACCCTGTGATCCGTGACAAATCCTCTAGCAGCACTGAATGTGCGTTCTGAAAGAACGCTGGATGCAGGACAGGCCAGTAGCTCAATTGCATACTGTGCAAGCTCTGGCCAGTGATCCATCCTCAAGACCCAGTAAGCCAGAGGATTTTCGGTGGGGAAGGTGTCCAAGTCTCACCTTGCCCCCTAGGTATTCCTGCACCATGTATATCAGACGCTGGCGATGGTTGCTGGAACCGATCATACCTTGGGGCTGCGGACTAAAGAATTGTCTGAACGCTTCGGTCAGACGGCCACCTTCCCCACCGCTCCTTCTTTGACTGACCGAAGCCTTAGCAACTCGTTGTCCAAGACCAGGAGTTTGTAACCTCCCAGTCTCTGGGAACGCGTTGCAGAGACCTTTCTGCAAGGCCTCCCGGAGTTGTCTCATCCTCTGCTCCCTCTGCGACGGTAAGATAAGGTCCGCAACCTTACCCTTGTACCGTGGATCAAGGAGAGTGGCCAGCCAGTAATGGTCCCTCTCCTTGATCCGAAGAATACGAGGATCCTTCCGCAGACTTTGCAGGTTTAGGGAGGCCATGCAGCGTAGGTTTGCTGAGGCATTCGCTCCGGAGTCCTCTGGGTCACTAAGGACGACATGATCCGCAGCCACCTCCTCCCAGCCACGTACAAGTCCACTGGTTTCTTGGGACTGTAAATCATCCCTAAAAGACTGCTGCTGATGATGCTGAGTGCCAGCCTCCACCTCCATGCTGACACAATCCTCCTCCTCCTCCTCTTCTTCCTGTGCGATGGGTGGGACAGAAGGAACACTGTCTGGGTAAAGGGGGCCTTGAGAGGCAAGGAAGTCCTCCTCTTCCTGCCTCTGTTCTGCCTCAAGTGCCCTGTCCATTATTCCATGCAGCGTATGTTCCAACAGGTGGACAAGAGGTACAGTGTCACTGATGCATGCACTGTCACTGCTCACCATCCTCGTGGCCTCCTCAAATGGTGCCAGGACAGTGCATGCATCCCTGATCATGCCCCACTGGCGTGGTGAAAAAAACCCAAGCTCCCCTGACCCTGTCCTGGTGCCGTAGTCGCACAGGTACTCATTGATGGCCCTCTGCTGCGTGTGCAGCCGCTGCAGCATGGCCAACGTTGAATTCCACCTGGTGGGCATGTCACATATAAGGCGGTTCTTGGGCAGGTTCAACTCCTTTTGCAGCTCAGCCAGGCGAGCACTGGCATTATAAGATCTGCGGAAATGCACACAGACTTTCCTGGCCTGCCTCAGGACATCCTGTAAGCCCGAGTACCTGCCCAAGAACCGCTGCACCACCAGGTTAAGGACGTGAGCCACACAGGGCACATGGGTCAGTTGTCCCTGTCGGAGAGCGGAGAGGAGGTTGGTGCCATTGTCGCAAACTACCATTCCTGGCTTAAGCTGGCATGGCATCAACCACCTCTCGGCCTGCCCCTGCAGAGCAGACAGAACCTCTGCCCCAGTGTGGCTCCTGTCCCCCAAACACACCAGCGCAAGAACGGCATGGCATCTTTTTGCCTGCGTACTTGCGTAGCCCCTTGAACGCCTACGGAGCACCGCTGGTTCCGAGGACAAAGCACAGGAAGAGGCCACGGAGGAAGAAGAAGAGGAGGGGGTGGAGGACAGAGGTGTGTCACAACCAGTAGTAGAATTTTGGAGGCGTGGCGGTGGAACAACCTCCAACACTACTGCACCTTGTCCTGCATCCTTCCCAGCTGCCAAAAGAGTGACCCAATGGGCCGTGAAAGAAAGGTAACGTCCCTGTCCATGCCTGCTGGACCATGAGTCAGCGGTAATATGCACCTTACCGCTGACCGCCCTGTCCAGCGAGGCCAAGACATTGCCTTCCACATGCCGGTAGAGAACCGGAATCGCCTTCCGTGAGAAAAAGTGGCGTTTGGGAACCTGCCACTGAGGAACCGCACATTGCACAAACTCACGGAAGGGGGCCGAGTCTACCAACTGAAAAGGCAGCAGTTGAAGCGCTAGCAAATTAGCCAAGCTAGCATTCAACCGCTGGGCATGTGGATGGCTGGGAGTGAACTTCTTTCGACGGTCCAGCAGCTGGGGCAGGGAAATTTGCCTGCTAGAATCGGACGTCGGTGTACTGCTAGCAGAGTGGCCGCAAGTACTTGGCTGTGACACACCTAATTCTACACCTTCATTCCTCTCAGTGCAGGTTTCAGAGAGGACTGAAGGTATAGTGGGGTTGGAGATCCCAGCTGATGCGGTGCAAGGAGAGGTCCGCTTTGTTCTTTGGTGTGGGTCTTTAAGGTAGGCTTGCCAATGAGCTGCATGGCAGGTCAACATATGTCTGGTCAAGCATGTGGTGCCCAAGCGGCTGATGTTTTGGCCACGCGATATACGCTTGAGACATATGTTGCAAACAGCAGCTGTGCGATCTGATGCACTCACCTCAAAAAAGGCCCACACCAAAGAACTTTTTGAATAACGGGCAGAGGCAGCGCCCTGCATAGGCGGAGCTCTGCGGTGTGATTCCGTCGGTGTGCTGCCCTTACGCTGGCCACCCAAGGGCATCCTGCCTCGTTGGAGATGTGCCTCCTCCTCATCCTCCTCCTCCTCCTCTCTCCTATTAGGCACCCACGTGGAGTCAGTGACCTCATCATCCCCTCCCTCCTCATCACTGGAGCCAATCTGGCAGTATGCTGCAGCTGCTGGAACATGACTGCCATATTGGTGTCCTTCTTGAGCATCCCCTCTCTCTGCTCTCACGCTACTGCCTTCCTCTAGCTGGGTATCATCATCAGACCCTTCGAAACGCTGGGCATCCTCCTGGAGAATGTACCCAACACTGTGCTCAAACAGTTCGGGGGACTCCTCAGGAGGAGGACATGGTGGGTCTAGGGAAGGAGTGACTGATGATGACATTGATACCAGGGAAGAGGACGCTTTGGCAGCTGCTTTGCCAGTACCCTGAGCCTGGGTGAGAGAGGATGAGGAGGATGAGGAGGGCTTGGTCATCCACTCTACCAAGTCTTCGGCATGATGTGGCTCAACATGTCCAGCTGCCGAAAAGAAGGACAAGCGTGTCCCATGGCCATGTGCTGATGACAATGCACCGCGTCCACGACCAGCACTGTTGCCCCCAGACACAGAGCCTGCTTGCCCTCTTTTATTGGCTCCTGACTGTCTGCCTCTCCTTGTTTGCCTTCCAGACATTCTAATGGCCTGCAGGGAGATGGGAAAACCAGCAATAAGGGGTAGCTTCAGGTGTATACTGTGCAGGAGGCTTAGCAACAATGACACTGACACTGTCCCCTGCCTATCCTTCTCTCTCCCTGCACACAAGGTTTAGCAAAGAATAGGACACTGACACTGTTGACTGCCTATCCTTGTCTGTCCCTACACACAATGTTTAGCAATATGGTTCAGCACACAAGGTTTAGCAAAGAATATGACACTGACACTCTCCCTGCCTATCCTTCTCTGTCCCTACAAACAAGGTTTAGCAAAGAATATGACACTGACACTCTGCCTACCTATCCTTGTCTGTCCCTACACACAAGGTTTAGCAATATGGTTCAGCACACAAGGTTTAGCACAGAATATGACACTGACACTCTCCCTGCCTATCCTTCTCTGTCCCTACAAACAAGGTTTAGCAAAGAATATGACACTGACACTCTGCCTACCTATCCTTGTCTGTCCCTACACACAAGGTTTAGCAATATGGTTCAGCACACAAGGTTTAGCAAAGAATATGACACTGACACTCTCGACTGCCTATCCTTGTCTGTCCCTACACACAAGGTTTAGCAATATGGTTCAGCACACAAGGTTTAGCAAAGATTATGACACTGACACTCTCCCTGCCTATCCTTCTCTGTCCCTACAAACAAGGTTTAGCAAAGAATATGACACTGACACTCTGCCTACCTATCCTTGTCTGTCCCTACACACAAGGTTTAGCAATATGGTTCAGCACACAAGGTTTAGCAAAGAATATGACACTGACACTCTCCCTGCCTATCCTTGTCTGTCCCTACACACAAGGTTTAGCAATATGGTTCAGCACACAAGGTTTAGCAAAGAATATGACACTGACACTCTCCCTGCCTATCCTTCTCTGTCCCTACAAACAAGGTTTAGCAAAGAATATGACACTGACACTCTGCCTACCTATCCTTGTCTGTCCCTACACACAAGGTTTAGCAATATGGTTCAGCACACAAGGTTTAGCAAAGAATATGACACTGACACTCTCCCTGCCTATCCTTGTCTGTCCCTACACACAAGGTTTAGCAATATGGTTCAGCACACAAGGTTTAGCAAAGAATATGAAACTGACACTCTCCCTGCCTATCCTTCTCTGTCCCTACAAACAAGGTTTAGCAAAGAATATGACACTGACACTCTCCCTACCTATCCTTCTCTGTCCCTACACACAAGGTTTAGCAAAGAAAAAATATGACACTGTCCCTGCCTATCCTTCTCTTTCCCTGCGCCGGAACACACTACACGAGGCCGCCGCGCTGGCGGCCTTTTATAGTGTGGGGCGTGTACTAAACCCCCTCAGCAATAATTGGCCACAGGCATCCTGCCTGTGGCCAATCATTGCTCTCCTCGCTGCCGGCGCTGTGATTGGCCAAGCATGCAGGGTCACAGTGCATGCTTGGCCAATCACAGCGCCGGGATTACACTGCGATGGCACAGTGTATTGTGGGCCGTTCGCGTCACTCGAATTTGGTGCGAACGGCCCAAATCGTTCGTTGTTCGCCGAACACGCGAACAGCCGATGTTCGAGTCGAACCTATGTTCGACTCGAACACCGAGCTCATCCCTATTGAGCATAGAAAGAACAAGCCACACATTGTTGAGTGTCCAAAATATTTTTTACTGTGTGCACAACATGTGCGGTAATTTTTTATTCAAAATACAATCTTGACATTTTGGCCTCCAAATTTTAGAGAATTTTTTTTTTTTTTGTGTTTGCAGAAACATGCATGGGTCAAAAAAAAAAGAAAACAAAAAAAAGGAACTTACAAAGTTCAACCTTAAAAATATAAACATGAGATGGGGTGATGTCACCCCTGAACCATCCAAAATAAGAAGATGCACACAGTTTTTGATGTGCAAAATGTTTTTTTTCTTCCTGATCCCATGGCGAAAGTCAACATGTGCTATCTGCCATCATGGAGGATCAATGGACGTGTTTTGGGGGTGCAAAGCCTTCCTCTCACCTACTTGAGTAGCGAGGAAAAGGTTTCACCCCCAAAACAGGGACATAGATATCCTGTGATGGCAGATAGCACATGTTGACACACTGTGTGCATCTTGAAATTCGGGCTTGTGTTCAAACAAATGCAAATTTTTGCTTACATAAGAAAACTAAAAAAGGGGGGGGTGTGGTTCAGACTATTCGCCCCATAATATCAATGATGTTTTTATATTTTTGCTCAATCACATTCATCCTTTTCCTCATTATGTCCATTTCGCTACTACATTTCATTATTTCTTGAATGACGATTTGGGCACTAGCACTTGAGAATGGAGTAGTAGAAGTTTCTGACACACGACCATGTTCATCCCCTAAAAATAAAAATGTATTAGAAATATGCAGGCCTACATCTCTTTTTACCAGAAGCTGTGGTGACAGACACTGACCTGTTGTGGTGATAAGCTCCACCTTCCACCTCTCCTTCCTCCACCTCTGCTTCCTCCACCTCTTCTTCCTCCACCTCTGCTTCCTCCACATGAACGTTGGGGATCTTTTGGATCTTGGTTTTCTTTATGTGGTCTGTGCTTCCTAGGCTCCTCACATTGGTGTCCTCCCAGTCTCCTCTCCCCTATGAGAAGGAAACAATCAAAAGGTATCCTTTAGCATACAGAGATTTGAGGGCATAATTTTATAACTTTGCCTGGAAGTGGGGTACAATTGTTGGTTTTGCCAGAGTTCCAAGATGAACATATGAGATTTTGGTAATTCAACAAAGCAAGAATACTTTCATTCTTGGTCCTCAGAAATAAAAAGAAGACACCCCAAGGTATCCACTGGAGCACTTGTGTGTGACACCCTAAAAAGGTTGTTCTGGTGGCCCACACTATAGTGCTCCTGAGTCAAGATGTGTAACCAGCTGCTTGAGTGTCCTCTCCTTTACACAGAATCTAGTTTACCATTTACTGTAACATTCTACTTATTCTACTTACAACACATCATCTAGACAACAATGTATATATAAACATTGTTTAACGCCAAATAGGCATGACCACATGTGGTTTACGTGTATACGTGCAAAACATGTTATTTTTTACACAATCGCTGTTTACTAGGAAACATTACCAAAAATGAGTCCACTCAACTTCACATGAAAGTTGCCATTCTACAATATGAAACCAGTCAATCCAAGCACATGGAGAAAAACATGCAAGAATACATATTCCAATTTGATTAAAGACAGTAAAAAAAAGCTTACTTTTGTCCAGGAATTTTTTAATCTTCCTATACTGGTCCGGCTCCCTCAGCTTCAGGTCAGACCACCTTTTAGGGAGCTGCTCCTTGGATCTCCTGACCCCAAATTTATTATAGAGACTCCTCGCCACTTTGTCCATTATTTTAGACTTCCTGAGATTAGGGGTGTCGTATGGCCCATGCTTCCCATCGTAATCCTTCCTCCGCAGTATGTCCACCATCTCCGCCATCTCAGCAAATGACATATTAGTCGCCTTGAATCTTTTATTCCTGGATTGGGACATTCCCGCCTCCGGGCTTTCCTCGTCGGTACTTAATAATAAAGCATGCACCTGTGTCACCGCCATGTCGTCGTCTCCCACTGTGCGCCGAACGAGAAGGGGCGGGGAAATTCAGAAAAAGACCGTCATGGGCGGGTGACGCGGCCGGAGTTTCACGCATGCGCAGGGTATATAAAGGGTAACCAAGGTTGTGGTTGCGCGGAGTTAGGATGACCGGAAGTGCCGAATGAATCGTACTAAGGTAAGAAATTAACTTGGGGCATCAGTGGCCTATACTGGTTCATGATTGTAAAGGCCTATATTGGGCTAAGATTAGAACAATTGAAGCTGACCTACTGTTTTTGTCTTGTGTTTTATCTTGTAGAAAGAACTATGCATAAATTGCGTGAGCCAGACGTTATGATATTATTTATAGAAAAGTATAAGGAAATGCGCAACCTCTGGGAGATAAAAAATAGCTCCTACCATAATAGCCAAGTATGCAAGGCAACAATTGTTAAATTAGCGGAATATATGAAGACCTGGATCCCAGAGGCAGACTATACTATGATGAATAGTAAAATCAACAACATGAGGAATGCGTACGAAAAACGCTATAAAGAAGTGCGTGCTTCTATGAGATCAGGAGCAGCAGCAGACGAAGTAGTTAAGCCCAAGCTGTGGTACTACAAGCATCTGCAATTTCTGGATGATTGACCAGATTGAGGCCAGGGAATCACTTTCCACCCTTCCCTCAACCCTTTCTTCCACCCTTCCCTCCAGCGTTCCTTCCACCCTTCCCTCCAGCGTTCCTTCCACCCTTCCCTCCACCCCTGCAGAGAGGGAGGAGGAGCCACCTGAGCTTGAAGAGCCGGACCTGCGCATCTTCAGCCAGGTATATTATTTTCAAAGATATTTATTGTCCTTAATTGATTTTTGAGAACTAGATGTTATTATTCACAAATGACAAAATTGAAATGTTAAAAAAAAAAAAATACCAATAAAAAAACATTAAATGATTGGTACAGTATATAAAAAAACAGGGGTCACAATGAGAGTCTTTTCTATTTTTAAAGATTCAAATTGCAACAGTCATGAGATGAAAATTGTGTGTGATTGATTCAACAAAAAGTTAAACTATGTCTCTTTTTTCTACACAGGATGAGCTCAGCCAGGAGGAAGAGGCTCCGGAATGTGGCAGGCAGGAGGAGGCAGGGGTGAGTGGCAGCCAGGAGGAGGCCGGCCCAAATGGCACTCAACAGGTCCCCAGGCCTAGTGGCAGCACACAGTCTCAAGTGGCTCCCCTCCATGTCAGACCCACAAAAACTCGGCGGATGACAAAGGTGGAGGAGGAGTCACTTCAGATGATAAGGGATGCTGCTGCCATAATGAGGGCCCCCCTCAACCCTGTTGAGGGCTTTGCTACATATCTCTCAGAAAAACTTCTGAAACTGGAGGAGAGACAACGTGCCCTCTGTGAGCACCTGGTGTATACGGCCATTCACATGGCGGGGATGGGGCAGTTGACAGAGGCCACTCATCTCTGCCATCTGCCCCATCCTTCTCCTCCTCCTTGTGCCACATTACCACCGACAGAGCCACAGCCTGGAAGGGTGCATGGACGGGGCCGTGGAACAGACGCTGGAGGGAAGCGTGGAGGGAACACTGCAGGGAGCAGTGGAAGGAAGGCTACCAAGAAGAGCAGAAGGTGATTCCCTGGCTTCAAGCTGCTCTTCCAGAAGTTGCAGTTTGTAGGAGTACCACAGCTTGGGATGATGTATGTCTTCGGCTGCTGCTCCTGATTTCCTCATGTTGTTGATTTTATTGTTCATCATAGTAATGTCTGCCTTTGGGGTCCAAAGTCTTCATAAATTCCACTAATTTAACAATTGTTGCCCTTCCTGTTTATTTATTTGTGGCCAGAATAAATGGATTTTTGATTTCAGAAAAATACTTGCCTATGTTTTTTTTTATTGGGAGTAGCAATAAGATGTCATAAATACAATGTGTAATTAACAAGGGACACCAACCTCCTTGAGGAACAAATTCAAAAAAAATTATGTTGTTGTGAGAACTTGACACCCAAAAAAATGAGCCCACAAGAACCAAAATCTAATAAAATAAAAAAAATGGTATATCTTGATTCTATATAACAATTAAAATTAGGGAGATCTGGCTTTAAAAATATATACAATTATTCTAGAGATGACAAGAAACTATAAAGAAATACGTTTGTCAGAACTCGGGATAAAGATCTGCAGCAAAAAAACTGTTTAAAGACCATTATAAAGAAGAAAACAATGCGCTGCATTAAACGAGGCAAACATTTGCAGAATGACGAATGTGCTCTCTCCATTAGGACCGCTAGTTTTACCAGAACAAGCACTCCGTCTCATAATTCAGTCTGAGCATGCGTGGGTTTTTTAACCGATGGACTTGCCCATAGACGATCGTAATTTGCTATCGTTTTTTTATCCAAAAAAGACTGATGGGGCCCATACACGATCGGTTTGTCTGATGAAAAAAATCCATCGGACTGTTTTCATCGGTAAATCGTGTGTACGCGGCGTAAAACAATATTTCTCAAATGGTCGGTGCTCAACAACACTTCCAAGTTGAGATGTATTGGTCACATTTGTCGCGCCCTCAGTTCTTTCATACATAAATAGGATAGTTTAACTACTCATTCTTTAATTGTGTGGAGGTTGGTCGCCCTCCAATGCCTAGGAATTACAATTCCAAGAAGAAAAGAAATGGAGAAGATCCTTTTTTGCATTCAAGGTCGACACCGTAAGTATAGAAATAAGGGGCGTGGCTTGGACGGGACCTGAGGTGGCCGCATGATCTAAGAGCTCCTGCATACTGAGGACTTTTAACGCTTCTTTTGTGGGATTTTTATGATCTTTTAAAGATGCGCAAAACGCATAGAAGCACCTCGACACCCCGCTCCCTGAAGGATTCCGGAACGCAACTCAGAGGCAATATAACGGAGATGTCCCGGACCCGGGCCTCAACACACCACGCAGAGTCGCAGGCCTCACAGGCCTCCCAGGCCTCATCCCCGAGCTCGCCTAGAAATGCTACCGAGCCGCTGACGGACGACAACAGAACCACAAACCTGAGCCTCCTCGATCTGCAAAGAGACTTACAAATGGTTTCCCTGGACATTAAACACACACTGACGGCTGCCATCTCCGACCTCAAGTCGGACATACAGGGGATGAATAACCACCTGACTGAAGTGGAAGGAGACACACAGCTCCAGGCAGCAGCGATCAGACAAGTACAAAAGACATACGACATGCACATGCCACACATGTTTGAGTTACATAGTGGAGGATTTGGACAATCGGGGCCATAGGCACAATATAAGAATAAGGGGAGTCCCCGAGGGAATAGAACTGGCCTCCCTACCACAGACAATATGCACCATCTTTAATAACCTGCTTGATAGACCTGCAGACTCCACCATAGAGATGTAGAGATTACACCAAGCCCTGAGACCTCCCCCTAGGGATTCCGAACTCCCCACGGATATAGTCTGCTGCATTGTGAACTTTCCTTTGAAAGAGGAGATTCTCAGGAAACCGAGGGACAGGGGATGCATTTTATACAATGGCGCCGACATAAAACTTTTTTAGCACTTGTCCCAGATAACCCTGCGCCCCCTGCTGGACACATTGCGAACACGCAATATACAGTACAGTGGAAATTCCCATTTTGCTTATCAGCAACTGCCAGAGGTCGCACTGCACTTCTCCGGACACCGGAAGACCTACCTAGCTTCTGCGAGCAACTTGATCTACCGCCTGTAGACATACCCGAATGGCATTCGCTCTATTTCCCCACGGAACCATGGAAACCAGTCTCACATGTGTCGTCACCTAAGGCTCAGCAACCAAGCTCCAGATGCCGCAGACTAGACCCCACTTCTCCAGGGGACCGCCCCTCCCGTCGGGATTTCTCTTCACACCCTCCTGGGCATGCTGACAGCCCACGCAGGGGACACCAAGATACGTGACCTACTGTGCATGCGACTGTTGACCTAAATGGGTCAGTAAGTTGAGATTTCTCTTTTTTCTTTAATCGCTTCTAACTTTGTCCATTTGTTTCTTTGTTCCCGCATTCATACCATCATAACGAACGTCCAAGGTCTCCTGGCACAACATGATGACTCCCACCTCTCTACTAAGAACAATGAACTTTCCCAAGGTCTGTTCTCATCCAGGTACTGTTTCCATTGTCTCATTGATACCCTCTTTGCTTGACCCACACCTAAGTAACTCTTTGTACAGTACCAAAGCTGTGGTTCCTAGTGACCCTTTGGCTCTTTGATAATTCCACTCACCCTGTGTTTAAACCAGAGACTATGAGAGGAAGCCGAAGGAACAGACACCAATCCCAAGAGTACTCCTGCTTTGACTCCCCCCTCTTCCCCCAGGGGTTTCCCCCCCCTTTTTTTTGTTTTGTTTTGTGCTGATGTCATTTATATGCTAGACATGTGCACACTGAAATATTTCGTTTTGGAATTTAGTTTTCGTCAGAAAAATACATTTATTGAGTTACTCCCGAAATTAGTTTTTATTTATTTTGTTTTTCGTTAGAAATTGCATTCGTCCGAAAATCTGAATTAATTAAGGTCAAATCTGTCATTGAAGGCCTATGGTGTCTTTCGAATGTTCAAAGAAGATTCGACGGAGCAGCAAAACTGTACGACGCCGCAATCGTACATTTCCGGTCGAATGTTCTGCCTACAAGCTAGCTATAGTAGAATTCTAATGTTGTATGACTAGTAATAATTATATTTATTAATTATTATTACTAGTCAACATACATCAGAATTTTTCTATAGCCTATGGGCGGATGCATTTGACCAGAAATGTACGATTGCAGCGTCGTACAGTTTAGCTCCTCCGTTGAATCTTCTTAAAACTTTCGACAGACACCATAAGCCTTCAATGACAGATTTGAACTTTGTATGATCTTCGATGCTTTGTCGAATCTTCGTCGTTCATGTTGAATTGTCAAGTTAGTTCTAGCTATTTTACTGCTCCTCCTCTTTGGTTACAATCAGCCAATAACATTCATCATCATCATTATTTTTATTTTACTTTCCCCACCCAATTCCAGCAGTGATCTTTTCTCTCTATGTCTAATCTTTTCTCTCTATAATGTTGAATCTTTTCTCTCTACAATGTCGAATCTTTTCTCTCTATGTCGAATCTTTTCTCTCTATGTCAAATCTTTTCTCTCTATGTAGAATAATCTTGGACTAATAGAGTTAAGGTTAGGCACATTTGACCACAGGTTCGATAGACAAAGATTGTTATTGTCAGCGTCATGTCGAATCTCCTATCTATATCGAACTGTTGTTGCAACAAAATGAAAATAAAGCATTTGTTTATGTCGGATCTTTCGGTTTTCGGATTCTGCGCTTTCGTTTTTGTTTGTTAAAACGATAACGAAAATACCTGAAATTCGGACGAAAATGCATTCGGACGAAAACGAATGCACATGTTTATATTTTTAGATCCTATAGCTGATTTACTCTTTAGACTTGACTTTATACACATATGTTGTGTCTCTCAGTTGAGCTCCCGATCTAACAGATGAGGAAAGCCTGAGACTCGTACCTGTTCGGTAGGATATTTAGAAGGCAGACTGCTGACCCACCTGACATATTATCCTCCCAGGTTCTTATTGAACCTATCAGCATCTATGACCGACAAAAGGCACCAGCTGGGTAGTATAGTTGGGCTGACATGAGTTGGAGGAATTACACTACACTACACCTATGCCTTAACAGTAGAACAATATCCACGTCCTCACAGCTGTAGTTCTCACCATCAAGTGTCCTGTTGCAAATAGCACACTTAACAGGCATACACTTGCCAATTAAGCCCCGCAAGGCCTTACTTCCACGCACCCAGCTACAATGCCCGCATGCTCCTTAATAGGAGCATGGTGTTAGACCTCTTTTTGCTTAGTGCTATGTAGCTCTGGGTGCAGCAGAACCTTTAGCCCATTGACGTATATAAGCAAAAATCAGCTTGAGAAGTAGAGAAAGGACGAAGTGGTTATATTGCTTGAGAACCTTTTACGTTCTGTTACTATTTTGGTTCAGTTTTTGTTCAATACACGTTGGATCCTTGTGATGAGTTATATGGGAATCCTCTTCACTGTATGTTCAGTTACATTGTTTATGATAGTTACACGATTATTACCGACAGTCTTACTTGTTTGCTTATTGCCTGAATATATCTCTTGATTTTTCTTCTCCGGTCCTCCCCACCAAGGGTAGCCTGCACATATTAATCTTTGAGCCCAACTTTTACAACTACCATCCCCCTATTTTTTAACTTCATTCCCCTATTGTCCTCTTTAGTGCTAACTCTCTTGACTCCTTCCCAGTTTACTGCCCCCACACAGCTGTCCAGTAGGAGACCCTCTACATAAGACACGTGGGTTTCCCACCGCTGTCTTGTCCCAACGAACCTCCTTTTCCCATTCCTTATTCCCCCTGTGACCTTATTGCCCAAAGTTCTACACTCTAAAGCCCTGTACACACGATCGGATAACCTATGGATTTTCGTCCGATGGATTTGACCGTCGGAAATCCGATGAAACTGTTTTTCATCAGTCTTGGCCACACACCATCAGTTTAAAAACCGACGGCAACAAAACGACGGCACGTACAAAACGTACGACGCGCTATAAAAGGGCCGAACAAATCTAATGGCGCCACCCCTTGGGCTGCTTTTGCTGATTTTGTGTTACTGCGTGTTAGTAAAAGTTTGGTGAGAGCCGATTCGCGCTTTTCAGTCTCCGTGCTTTGCAGATCGTTTCCTGGTGTTCAGTTTGTGCTTGTGGGTTTGTATTTGTGATGCAGTGCGTGCAGTCAGGTCGTTACTGCCTTGCAGTGCCGACTTGGCCGTTCGTTTACTGTTTTTCAGATCGTTCTTTTCAGGCCTTGCTGTTCCACGGTGTGTTCTGTTTGAGTGCGTTCTGACCAGCCGACCGGTTTAAAACCATGTTTGAAGTGCGTTCTCGTTCTCGAGCTCGTGCTGGCTTTGGGCTTGGTGTTGCAGTTAACACTGTAACCCAAGTTCAGTCTGTGAACAGGGTGAGGAGGAGTTCATGGACTAAGAATTGGTTGCTCCAGCGGGACCAATTCTCTCATATGCCTCTGCTGCGGGAAATCCATGAGAATAACCCTGATGATTTCAGGAATTATCTCAGGATGACGGACCCCGTATTTCACCGTCTGTTGGATTTGCTGTCCCCCTATATCACGAGGCAGGACACTGTGATGCGCCAGGCCATCACTGCCGAGCAGAGGCTTATTGCCACGTTGAGATACCTGGCGACTGGGAGAAGCTTGCAGGACCTCAAGTTCTCAACAGGCATCTCCCCCCAGGCTCTCGGGATCATTATCCCTGAGACGTGTTCGGCCATCATTCAGGTCCTGCAGAAGGACTATATGAAGGTAATTATGCTCCTTTAACCTCACATTACCATTTTTTATTCTCGTTTTTTATTTATTTTTTTCCTCCTAACACAAATATGCCTGTTTGTAATCTCCTGGTAATGTCCCCATTTTCCACATGCCTTTTTTTACCTGTAAATCCCTTTTTGGGCCCTACATGCCTATTTCCCTCCACTAACCTCTCCAGCATGCTATCGTGGGCGCAAACCCAGCTAGCCTTTCATTTTTGGGGGGTCATTGCCCTCGTAGTTTGACAACCTTCCCTCCCCCCCCTAAAGATGTTAAAAAAATAGTAGTTCTCAATCAAGCTCAGCAAAGTGGTAGATCCTTTTTTGGGATCCCCCACAATCACCTTAGGCCCCCCCCCTTAGATTATTTTAGAATGTCCACTCAGCGGGGGTGAGGCATCTGCTAAGTGGGCCTTTGTTTATTGTTCGGAAAAACTCCCTTAAATAATAATGTTACTCAACAATGTTTTTTGGTGTGTCATCTGCTTGCACTGTAACCATAAACCGTACTAATGTCTTCTTTTTGTTTGACTCCACAGTTCCCTAGCACACCACAGGAATGGCTGACTGTGGCCTCCCAATTTGCCCAGCGGTGGGATTTCCCCAACTGTGGAGGGGCAATTGATGGGAAGCACGTCCACATAGTGCCGCCACCCCGTTCGGGGTCATACTATTTCAACTATAAAGGTTTTAATAGCATAGTGTTAATGGCGGTGGTGTCGGCACGGTACGAGTTCCTGTATGTGGACGTGGGGAAGAACGGCCGGATGTCCGATGGCGGATCATTCGCGGAGACGGAGTTCGCTCACCGTCTGCAGGCTGGGGGTCTTGCACTGCCTCCAGATGCAGAGAACGTTGAAGAGCTCCCGTTCGTTTTCATTGCGGATGAGGCTTTTGGACTAGGACCACACCTGATGCGGCCGTTTCCCCAACGCACCCTCACCCCGGAGAGGAGGGTTTTTAATTACCGGCTGGCCAGAGCCCGGAGAGTTGTGGAGAATGCCTCCGGGATAATGGCCAGCCGGTTCCGCCTGTTCCAGACAGCGATACATTTGGCGGATTATAAACTGAACCACATTGTCTACTGCTGCTGCATATTGCACAATTTTCTTTGCAAATTTGCAAACAATTATGTTTCATCGTTTGGGCCTGAGGCCGGTCCATCTGAACTGATTAATCTGACCGGCCTCAGCACTGCTCGTACTGGCTTGGCCCCCCAAAGTGCCCGTGAATTACGCCAGAAATACTTCACGGGTAGGGGGGCCATCTCAATGCCAGACCACATCTGACCAATTATTATACCTTTTTAAAATAAAATAAAAATTTGAATTCATACAAACTTGTGTTGTCATTCTTGTATTTTGGGTTTATGTGTCTCCCAGGTTCTAGTAGTGCCAAGTGTAACTGTCCTTAGTAAATAGCCTCAAAAAAGAACAAGGCACACCTTTTTTAGACTTCCCAAATGTTTTTATTGTTTGCACCGCATTTTGTATGGGTTTTTTGAAATACTAGCATTTTTTTTTATGTGCGGCTTTTTTGGCAGAAACATGCATGGGTCGTAAGCCATTTTTTTTAGTTTGAAAAAGTAATAAAATAACACTGTGAAAAATAACAACTGGAGATGGGGTGATGGTACCCCTGATCCATCCCAAATGTTAACAAACACACTTTCTTTGGGGGCTCAAATGGGTATCTTCAACAAGATCCCATGGCTAGGGTAAACATGTGCTAAACATGTAAACATGTGCTATCTGCCATCATGGGGGATCAATGGTCGTGCTTTGGGGATGTAAACCCTTCCTCTCCCCTACTTGAGGAGGGAGGAAGAGGTTGCACCCCCAAAACAGGGACATAGATATCCTGTGACAGCAGATAGCACATGTTGAGTCAGTGTGTGCATCTTCACATTTGGGATGTTGGAAATCCCTGAGACAATGTCAGACGCAGAACAAAAAACACAAAAAGGGGGGGGTTCACACTATTCTCCCCAAAATATCTATCATGTTTTTATATTTTTGCTCAATCACAATCATTCTCTTTCTCATAATGTCCATTTCGCTACTGCATTCCATGATTTCCTGAATGATTATTTTGGCGCTGGCACTCGAGAATGGCGGATTTGGACTTCCTGACACACCCCCACGTTCAGTCCCTAAAACAAAAAAAAAGGTTTTACACTAGGCAGTCCTACATCTGTATTTACCTTGAAGTTGTGGTGACAGACACTGACCTGTTGTGCTGATAAGCTCCACCTCTCCTTCCTCCACCTCCCCTTCCTCCACCTCCGCTTCCTCCACCTCCGCTTCCTGAACCTACTGATCTTGGTCTGCTTTGGGAGCTTCGGGGATTTTCTGTGGTGTTGGGTTACTCGTCTCATGAGCATGTTGTCCTCCCACTCTCCTCTCCCCTATGGGAATTTACAACAAAATGTATACTTTAGCACACAGACTTTTTTTAGGCCTGAAAAGGGATCCTCAATGTTTTGAAGTGGGGTACAATTGATATTTGGCCCTGAGTTCCAACATGAACATATGTGATTTTGCAAACTCAACAAAGCAACATGTTATTTTTGAGGACACTCACAAACACTTGGATAACCACCAAGGTATCCACTGGAGCACCTGTGTGTGACAACGTTAAGAAATTTGGTCATGTGGCCCAGAGTATAGTATCTTGCTGAAGAACAAAAAAGAGTACACAACTGCTGGAGTGTCATCTCCTTTACCCAGAATACAGTTTCTTCTTTCAGTCACATTCTAAATTTCCTTACAACACATCATCTAGCCAACAATGTGTAGATAAACATTGTTGAAGTAAAATGAGGCATGCCCACATGTAGTTTACGTGGATATGTGCCAAACATGTTTGGGGGAAGAGCAGCAAGTTATTGGTCAAAACATTGGCCAAATAAGTGGACTCTCCACTTAACATAAAAGATGAGATTTCAAAATGTGAACCCAGTCAAGACAAGCACATGGTGCAAAACATGGAAGAATACATATTACAATGTGAAAGAACACAGTAAAATATACTTACTTTTTTTCTATGCTTTTTATAAGCTTCCTATACTGCTCCGGCTCCCTGAGCTTCAGGTCTGACCACCTTTTACGGAGTTGTTCCTTGGATCTCCTGACCCCATATTTTTTATAGAGAGTCTTCGCCACTTTATCCATAATCTGTGACTTCCGGAGATTAGGGGTGTCGTATGGGCCATGCTTGCCGTCGTAATCCTTCCTCCGCAGAATGTCCACCATCTCCGCCATCTCAGAAAAAGACATATTAGTCGCCTTGTATCTTTTTTTACAGGATCGGGACGTTTCCGCCTCCGGGCTTTCCTCGTCGGTAATTTCAAGGAAAGAAGCCACCTGTGTCTGCGACATGTCGCCGTCTCACACTGTGCGCCGATCGTTAAGGGGCGGGGAAATGCAGAAAAAGTCCGTCATGGGCGGGCGACGAGGGCGGAGTTACACGCATGCGCAGGGTATAAAAAGGGGAAAGAAGTTATTAGGGATGCGCGGAGTAAGGACGACCGGAAGTGAACCCACGAAGTGAACAAAGGTAAGAAGGGAACTCGTGCCTGCAGTGGCATATTAATGGGTCATGATTGTAAAGGGCAATATTGTGATAAGTTGAGGAGAATCAATTCTGATCCTTTTTTTTTTGTAATAGCTGATCCTAATAGATGCATAAACTAAGAGAGCAGGAGGTGATGCTTGTTTTTATTGAAAAGTATAAGGAACAGCGCAACCTTTGGGAGCTCAACCACCCTGCGTATCACAAAAGTCATGTACGACGGGCAACTATTACCAAATTAGCCGAGGATATGAAGCCATGGATCCCAGATGCAGACTACGCTATGATCAATAATAAAATCAACAACCTGCGCAATTCTTATAAAAAAAAATTCAAGGAAGTGCGCCAGTCCAAGAGATCAGGAGCAGCAGCCGACAATGTAGTAAAGCCCAAGCTGTGGTACTACAGACATCTTCAATTCCTGGATGACCAGATCGAGGCCAGGGAATCTATTTCCAGCCTTCCCTCAACCCTTCCTTCCACCCTTCCCTCCAGCGTTCCTTCCACCCTTCCCTCCACCCCTGCAGAGGCGGAGGAGGAGCCTCCCGAGCTAGAAGAGCCAGATCTTCACATCTTCAGTCCGGTATAGTATTTTTGATGCTAATATTGTCCACTAAGTAATATGGAGTTGAACTGTTTGGCTTAGCCATAAATGATCCCACCCCCCCTCCAAAATAAACCAGTAATGAGATCAAAATTGTGTGTGATTGATTCCTCAAATAATAGAAATCTACTTTTTATTTTATAAACAGGATGAGGCAAGCCAGGAGGAAGAGGGTCAGGAGTGTGACAGGCAGGAGGAGGCAGGGCCAAGTGGAACTCAGCAGGTCCCCAGGCCTAGTGGCAGCACCGTCTCCCAAGTGGCTCCCCTCCACGTCAGACCGCCAAAACAACGGCGGATGACACAAGTGGAGGAGGAGTCACTAAAGATGATTCAGGAGGCTGCTGCCATTATGAGGGCCCCCCTCAACCCTACGGAGGGGTTTAGCACCTATCTGGTGGATAAGCTGCTCAGAATAGAGGCGGGCCCTCTGTGAGCATCTCATCTATATGGCCGTACACATGGGGGTGAGGGGGCTGCTGACTGAGGCCACCCATATCTCACATCAGCCCAATCCCTCTCCTCCTTCTCCTCCTCCTCCTGCCACATCACCACCCACAGTGGCCCAGCCTGCAAGGGTGCGTGGACGGGGCCGTGGAGAGAACGCTGCAGAGAGGCGTGGAAGGAAGGCTACAAGGAAGAGCAGGAGGTGATTCCCTGGCCTCGAGCTGCTCATCCAGAAATTGAAGGTTGATGGAGTACCACAGCTTGGGATGATGTATGTCTTTGGCTGCTGCTCCTGATTTCATGCTGTTGTTGATTTTATTATTGATCATAGTCAGGTCTGCATTTGGGATCTAATGACTTTATATTCTCTGCTAATTTGGGAATAGTTGCCCTTCGGTTTTTGTTTGTTTTTTTCCAAAATAAAGGGAAATTTGATTACAGCCAACCTACATGCCTGATGTGTTTTTTTGAGAAGTAGCAATAAGATTGCATAAATACAATGTGTAATTAAGAACAAGGGACACCAACCTCCATGATTTTTCAAAAATGTAATATTATGTTGTTCTGAGAAATTGACACACCAAAAAATGCACAACAAATTTTAAGAGTCAAAAAACATAAAGGTGTAATTTGGGAGGTCGGCCTTGCAGAATTTTAATAATTATTCCTAAGATCACTAGAAAAAAGAAAGACATACATTTGTCAGAACTCAGGAGAAAGTTCTGCTGCCAAAATGACATTTTAAAGACCGTTCTAAAGCAAAAAAACATGCGCTGCATTAAACGAAGCAATAACTTGCAGAATGACGAATGTGCTCTCTCCATTAGGAACGCTAGTTTTACAAGAACGAGCGCTCCCGTCTCCTAATTCAGTCTGAGCATGCGTGGGTTTTTAAACTGATGGACTTGCCCATAGACGATCGGAAATTCCCATCGGTTTTTTATCCATCGGAAAAATTTAAAACAAGTTCTATTTTTTCCATCCGATGGAAAAAAGACCGATAGGTACCATACACGATCGGTTGGTCTGATGAAAACCATCCATCGGACGGTTTTCATCAGTTAAACCGATCATGTGTACGGGGCTTAAGACCTTATTTCTACCTCTCTTCTCTCTCTCTTCTCTATACTTTCTCCTTTCCTTACTCCTCATCTTTCTCTTTTCTACTTCCCCCCCATTTTTTTTCCTTTTCTGTTTTCGGGGGCCAACCCTCCTCGCTCCCGTTCACCCCTACGACAGTTACCGAGACTACGTTGTAACCCTCGCTAACCATACGTTTTGAGGCAACCTAACTCAATACCCCACAGAATGCTACCTGATCAGTTGACCAAAAATGTATCCCTTAAATTCCTATCACTAAATGTTAAAGGATTAAACCTTCCAGAAAAGAGACCTCAAGTTCTCTCTGCCCTGTCTAAACACAAAGCACACTTCTTACTACTCCAGGAAACGGTCAGATGCCATCCCTAAACTAACAAACCATCTTTACAAACAAGCATTGCACTCTACAAGCCCAGACTCTAAAACAAAAGGGGTCTCCATACTTATTTTTAAATAGGGATGAGCCGAACACCCCCTTGTTCGGTTCGCACCAGAACCTGCGAACAGCCAGAATGTTTGCGTGAACTTTAGAACCATATTAAATACAATGGACTCGAATGTTTGAAATCAAAAGTGCTAATTATAAAGGCTAATATGCAAGTTATTGTTCTAAAAAGGGTTTGGGGTCCTGCCCCAGGGGACATGTATCAATGTAAAAAAAAGTTTTAAAAACTGCCGTTTTTTTCGGGAGCAGTGATTTTAATAATGCTTAAAATGAAAAAATAAAAGTGAAATTTTCCTTTAAATTTGTACCTAGGGTGTGTGTATAGTATGCATGTAAAGTTGCACTTGTTTCCCATACTTAGAACTGTCCCTGCACAAAGTGTAATTTCTGAAGGAAAAAAAGTCATTTAAAACTCACTCGCGGCTATAATGAATTGTTGGCTCCCGGCAATACATAGAAAAGTCATGGATAAAAAAAAAAAAGCGTGGGGGGTCCCCCCAAATTCAATTACCAGGCCCTTCAGGTCTGGTATGGATTTTAAGGGGAACTCCACCCAAAATTTAAGAAAAAAATGGCGTGGAGTTCCCCCCAAAATCCATACCAGGCCCTTCAGGTCTGGTATGGATTTTAAGGGGAACTCCACCCCAAATAAAAAAAAATGGCGTGGAGTTCCCCCCAAAATCCATACCAGACCCTTTATCCGAGCACGCAACCTGGCAGGCCGCAGGAAAAGAGGAGGGACGAGAGAGCGCCCCCCCTCCTGAACCGTACCAGGCCACATGCCCTCAACAAGGGCCTTATCCCCACAACCCTTTCCCGGTGGTTGTGGGGGTCTGCGGGCAGGGGGCTTATCGGAATCTGGAAGACCCCTTTAACAAAGAGGACCCCCAGATCCCGCCCCCCCTATGTGAATTGGTAAGGGGTACATTGTACCCCTACCATTTCACAAATAAAGTGTAAAAAAATGTAAAAAAAAAAACCCACAGACACCTTGGAAAAGTCCTTTATTAAAAAAAAACAAAAAAAATTCCAGCGATGAAATCCAGGGTCCCGCGGCGATCCGATGTCCAGTGCTGTCCATCATTGGCTGAGCCTAAGCGGACCTGATGGGGAACTTCCTCCGCAGTGTATTAAATGAATAGACCCGCCCCTTCTAAAGTTCCCCATCAGGTCCGCTCAGCCAATGACGTAGGTGTAAGGCTAAGCGGACCAGATGCGGAACGTGAGAAGGGGCGGGTCTTTTCATTTGTTACACAGTGGAGGAAGTTCCCCATCAGGTCCGCCCCCTCGTATGTCAGACCCCGCCTACGTTGTTGGCTGAGCGGACCTGATGGAGAACTTCCTCCACTGTGTAATAAATTAATAGTCCCGCCCCTTCTCACGTTCCGCTTAGCCTTACACCTACGTCATTGGCTGAGCGGACCTGATGGGGAACTTTAGAAGGGGCGGGTCTATTAATTTAATACACTGCGGAGGAAGTTCCCCATCAGGTCCGCTCAGGCTCAGCCAATGACGGACAGCGCTGGACATTGGATCGCCGCAGGACACTGGATTTCATCGCTGGAATGTTTTTTTTTTTATTAATTTTTAATAAAGGACTTTTCCAAGGTGTCTGTGTGTTTTTTTTACATTTATTTTACACTTTCTTTGTGAAATTGTAGGGGTACAATGTACTCCTTACCAATTCACATAGGGGGGCTGGGATCTGGGTGTCCCCTTTGTTAAAGGGGTCTTCCAGATTCCGATAAGCCCCCTGCCCACAGACCCCCACAACCACCGGGCAAGGGTTGTGGGGATGAGGCCCTTGGTGGGGATGAGGCCCTTGTCCCCATCGATATGTTGAGGGCATGTGGCCTGGTACGGTTCAGGAGGGGGGCGCTCTCTCGTCCCCCCTCTTTTCCTGCGGCCTGCCAGGTTGCGTGCTTGGATAAAGGGTCTGGTAAGGATTTTTGGGGGAACTCCACGCCATTTTTTTTTACATTTGGGGTGGAGTTCCCCTTAAAATCCATACCAGACCTGAAGGGCCTGGTATGGATATTTGGGGGAACTCCACGGATTTTTTTTTATTTTTATTTGCGGCAGGGTACCCCTTAATATCCATACCAGACCTGAAGGGCCTGGTAATTCAATTTGTAGGGACCCCACGCTTTTTTTATTTTTTTATCAATGACCTTTCTATGTATTGCCGGGAGCCGACAATTCATTATAGCCGCGAGTGAGTTTTAAAGGACTTTTTTTCCTTCAGAAATTACACTTTGTGCAGGGACAGTTCTAAGCACAGGAAACAAGCGCGACTTTACAGGCATACTATACACACACCCTAGGTACGAAATTTAAAGGAATATTTATCTTTTATTGTTTCACTTTAAGCATTATTAAAATCACTGCTCCCGAAAAAACGTTAGTTTTTAAAACTTTTTTTTGCATTGATACATGTCCCCTGGGGCAGGATCCGTGTCCCCAAACACTTTTTAGGACAATAACTTGCATATAAGCCTTTAAAATTAGCATTTTAGATTTCTCCCATAGACTTTTCGAATTTGCCACGAACACCCCAAATTGTTCACTGTTCGGCGAACGGGTGAACAGGCAATGTTCGAGTCGAACATGAGTTCGACTCAAACTCGAAGCTCATCCCTATTTGTAAATAAGCCGATTTTCAACTAGCTGATTCATTGATTGACCCCGGGGGTAGATATATCTTTCTTAAGGGTACATATGCTTCCAAACCAATCACCCTGGCCAATATCTACAGCCCAAACGAACATCAAGTCGCATTTTTTAGAAAAGTAGGTGACCTTCTTTCCATCTTTCAAGAAGGCATGCTAATCTTGGGTGGGGACTTCAACGTACCACTGAACCCCACACTAGACACTTCCTTGGGTACTTCCGCACTATCTTACTGAGCTCTACGCCAGATCAAACTACAGCTCCAAAACCTGACACTCCATGATACCTGGCGCACCCTATTCCCAAATGACAAAGACTACACCTTCTTCTCCCCTCCACACCAAAAATACTCTAGAATCGGCTACTTTTTTCTTTCTCAGACAGACTTATCATTTATCACACAGGCCACTACAGAACCAATGTTTTTATCCGATTACCACCCAATCTCCATAACACTCACTTTTCTTTAATTAAATGAAACAACCAAAACATGGCGTCTGAATCCCTCTCTGCTAAAAGATCCAGAAACGGTCAACCAGATTAGATCCCATATTCTACTATACTTCTAGGAAAATTCCAACCCGGATATTACACCGGTCACACTATGGGAAGCACACAAATGCGTGTTGAGAAGGAAATTAATTTCCTTAGCAACAAACGCCAAAAAGAGACACCAAGAACAAATTAGGTCACTCATCAAGACAATCAACAGACTTGAAACTGCCCACAAACAATCGAATTTGCAAACTAAGTTACAGGACCTATTACACGCTAGATCAGCACTACTAGATGAACTAAGAAAACGCACAAGGAGACGTTATGTCCTCCAACAAAAAGTGTTCTATGAACACGGCAACAAGTGTGGTAGATTGCTGGCACGCACAATACAAGCAGCTAAGCTCACATCTTGGATTCACCAAATACGAGACATCCAAGGCACACTCCTCTCTAAAAACGAAGAGATAGCCAGACATTTTGAAAACTTCTACTCTAAACTGTACAACCTGCCCCAAAACGGCGTAGAGGGGACAAAAGCAACCCAACTTGCTTCCCAAATAAAATAATTTCTAGCCCAGTACTGCCCCAAACCTATCTCCTCCCAGCAGGCTGAAGCCATGGAAAACCCACTCTCCAAGGAAAAACTTCACCTAGCTATAAAACAAATGAAAGTGGGAAAGAGGTCTACCACTAATATACTACAAATCCTTTCAAGATAAACTGACACCCAAGATACTTAAGATGTTTAACTCTCTAGCGAATCCACACACCTCGCCAGGCAGACTATTAGAAGCCCATGTACCAGTTATACCAAATGAAGGGAAAGACCATTCACTAGCCTCCAACTATAGACCTATCTCTTTACTTAATGTAGATATCAAATTGTACACTAAGATTCTGGCTAACAGATTACTCCCCATTATTCCTGGCCTCATAACATCTGATCAGGTGGGATTCATCCCGGGTAAGGAAGCCAGGGACAATACTATACGCACTTTGAACATTCAACACTGGTTACACTCATCGAGAACCAAAGACTTTCTTCTATCCCTTTATGCTGAGAAGGCATTTGACAGGGTAGAATTGGACTATATGAAAGGAAGTCCTGAGGGGAATAGGCCTCTTGCCCCATGTGTTTACGTACAATAACGCACTTTATACTAACCCCTCGGCAAGGGTGAAGACTAATGGCCTCATGTCCAACGCCTTCTCTAGCAGCAACGCCACATGCCAGGGATGCCCCCTATCCCCATTGATTTTTGTCCTGACACTAGAACCCCTTTTAAACAGACTGTGCAGAAACACAGACATCAAAGGTATCACCATAGCACATAGAGAATTCAAAGTTGCCGCTTTCACAGATGACATCCTGCTCTCCTTGCAATCTCCCCGAATCTCCCTACCCAACTTATTGAAGGACATAAAACAATTTGGAGAAATGTTGAATCTCAAAATTAACTACTCAAAGTCACATGCGTTAAATGTTTCTTTACCCCCACAGGAAGTAGCACATTGCCAGGATTCTTTCCCAATTCAGTGGAAGAAAGTAGCCATTACCTACCTTGGCACCCAAATTACTAGGAAAACGGTAGACCTCTATAGTCACAATTTCTTGGTTGCCCTTTCAAAAATTCAAACGGACTTAAAAGAATGGACCAATTTAAATGTATCCTGATTCGGCCGTACAGCCATAATTAAAATGGTCGTACTCCCTTGCCTGTTATACTTAATGCAGACAATCCCAATCCATCTCCCCCTTCCTTTTTTGCGACGTACAGGAAAGCCTGCACAACCTTCTTATGGAAGAACAGCCCCCCATGCATTAAATATTCACGTTTAACCCTCTCTAAAACCTTAGGTGGAATTGGCCTACCAGACCTTCATAAATACTACCTTGCATGTCACCTGACTAGAATTGTGGATTGGAAGGTACACCATTTGGGGAAAACTTGGGTTACCTTAGAAAAACATTTCATACATACCCCTGCACACATACTCCCTTGGCTTCCACCCTGTTCATGGCCCCAATCACTTAAGACACATCCACTGATATACCCCACCCTAATGGCCTTTAACAAAGCAGTTTCTCTCCACAAACTTTCTTCATACCTAGGACCAATGACCCCCCTGAGAGGGAATCCGGACTTCCCTCCCGGAGACTCTACTACTTTCCTCCAAAAAGAATGGCCACACGAAGAAATACAAGCGCAGCACTTCTTCCAGGGAGGTAATATCCGAACTTATGAGGACTTAGTATCCGAGTCACGCACACATTCGTTTCCGTTTTGGTCATACAGACAACTGAGACATTTTCTCACTTCTAAAACTCCAATTACGACATGGACCAGACAACCTACTCCATTTGAAACCCTCTGCCTGCGCCTCACACCACAAAGACATCTCATATCCTACATTTATACCATTCTCCAGGACGACTCCCCCCCAGCGACTATACCTATACGTAACTCGTGGGAAAAAGACCTGAAATTGACTCCTACTGACGGGGACTGGGAAACCATTTTTACACACGCCCATAATGGATCAATGAATGTAGCGATCCAAGAAAATGGATATAAAATTATAACCAAATGGTACAGGACTCCTTCACGCTTGCACAAATTTTCACCCTCAATCCCGAACATCTGTTGGAGATGTAAAAAAGCGATAGGCTCCATGATCCACATTTGGTGGGAGTGCAGCTCCGTCAAACCTTTTTGTGCTGAGGTTCACTCCATTATAAAACTTATTACCACCTACGAGCTAGATTACAATCCTGCACAATACCTCTTACATCACACAACACTCTCTAAACGTAACTATTACAAATCATTAGCCATGCATATGGTCGATTAGGCAAGACTATGCATACCTATGCACTGGTGATCAACAGACACACCTACCATTAGAGAATGGTTGTTTAGAATAGCCAAGATAGAAGAAAGGGAGGAACTGATCTACACCTCTCAGGAGCGCTTACAGAAATTTACGCAAACATGGGCATGCTGGACTCACTTCAAAACGTCAGACTGTTACAGATCCTATTTCCCTTCTTAAATTCTTAACTTTTGATAACTTAGAATTCCCAACCATGAATTCTGCCTCTCCCACCATTTAAGATGCTTCAGGGGGACGTGATCAAGGAGCGGCCCCCCACCATCCCTTTATTTTTATTTTACTTCTCCTTTCCTTTCCCCCCAAACTCTCAATTTCTCACTAATCACTTCACTTTTTCATCCCCCATTCTCCCCCACCCCCGTTAAGCCACACAACGACAGTGATCCTTTCTCTGATTGGACACCCTAACATAATCACCCAGTTATTCTCCTGCCATTCGGAAATCAAGTGTCTTTTTCCGCCTCTAACGCCACGATTGGGCCTGTTGATAGTGGCCTACGTGGTATTACCTACAAATATGATATAACTTGATACACTTGGGATGACCTTCCCTTAAGAGATTAATATGTCAGTTGTTCTTTTATAATCTATATGCTGAAAAGATTTCTATGACTGTATAAGTCCCCAACTGTTCTATTTTCCATAACTTTTGATGTAATACCCTATTTGATATGATTACTGTTTATAGTTGTCAAAGAAACCCCTTGTCT
The DNA here is from genome assembly GCA_029206835.1 of Rana muscosa. Lineage (NCBI taxonomy): Eukaryota > Metazoa > Chordata > Amphibia > Anura > Ranidae > Rana > Rana muscosa. The sequence goes on from CM055122.1 coordinate 1,235,637,647, forward strand.
TCTTAGTTCTTTTCTTGATAACCCTGACAAACATATTGCAATGTAACCTTGATTTTTCCTTAATAAAATATATTATTGTGGAAAAAAAAGTATAGAAATAAGTGCAACACTTGGTGTTTTTGGTCCAAAAAAGCCTGTAATTTGTTAATACATTGTAAAAAATTTCCAAAAAAGATGAGTACCATGTGTATCGTGGTACCTCTCTCTGTTAAACAGCACTAGCATAAGATAAGAAGTTTTGAGAACATGCACATATTGTTTGAAGTGTTCAGTGGACATCTACATCTCTGAAATGTAAATATAGAAGAGAGCCCTCCATCCGGGGTAATGATGGGATTTTCAAGGATGTCCACTGAGTGTATATAAATTGTTGTCCAATTAAACAATACTAATTAAATGCAAAATTGCGAGTCAATTTACAATTAAAAGATAATTTATTAGAAAATGTACAATAACATTAAAAAAAAAAAACATTACGAATACATAAATACACCCAAATGCATTTGTTCCTTGGGGGTAGTGTGTTGGCAGTCCTACCAGTTTTGCCTATTGTTCAGGCTTCTTCAGGGACATCAACATTTTGCATTATGTCTGATAACATAGAGAAAGAGAAGTATATAATAACAAAAGATACAGATAAAATGGCAGTACTGAGGACCATTTTTCAAGATAGACATAATTTTGATTCTATTAAAAAAACACGAGAAAAAAACAGAGCAAACTTTTTCTGAGTTCATAGACAAATACCTTTTGGCTGATTACTAGGTGCGACTGTGGCTGGGATAAATACCCTCACTGAAGGAGGGCAAGGTAGTACAGGTCACCTTACAGGGATCCCACCATAGAAAGCGCAACTGGAGGAGGAATACACGTAGAATTATCCACATTCACATGTGTGACCTGTCGTGGATAAGTAATAAAAAGTTAATGGGAGTAGTGATATGTTATTTTGTTGTATCATTTTAGTCAATCAGATAGCTTCAACACTGGACATAGCCTTTACTGATAGGGATGAACAGTGTTATAATCGGCATCTAATAATGTTTAAATAAAGTTATAAACATAATAGTGGATAAAAAGCTCAACAAGACTTACATGTCGCTTTAAATACAATAATATATAGCTGGGGAGCATTCCTCCTCCAGTTGCGCTTTCTATGGTGGGATCCCTGTAAGGTTACCTGTACTACCTTGCCCTCCTTCAGTGAGGGTATTTATCCCCACCACAGTCGCACCTAGTAATCAGCCAAAAGGTATTTGTCTATGAACTCAGAAAAAGTTTGCTCTGTTTTTTTTCTTGTGTTTTTTTTAATAGAACCAAAATTATGTCTATCTTGAAAAATGGTCCTCAATACTGCCATTGTATCTGTATCTTTTGTTATTATATACTTCTCTTTCACTATGTTATCAGACATAATGCAAAATGTTGATGTCCCTGAAGAAGCCTGAACAATAGGCAAAACTAGTAGGACTGCCAACACACTACTCCCAAGGAACAAATGCATTTGGGTGTATTTATGTATTCCTAATGTTGGGGTTTTTAATGTTATTGTACATTTTCTAATAAATTATATTTTAATTGTAAATTGACTCGCAATTTTGCATTTAATTAGTATTGTTTAATTGGACAACAATTTATATACACTCAGTGGACATCCTTGAAAATCCCATCATTACCCCGGATTGGGGGCTCTCTTCTATAGCACTAGCAGAAATCAGACACAAAAGAAAAACTTATGTGTAGTAGGTCAATTTATAGGTCAATAGGAAAGACTTCTAAAGATGCTCATCAGTAAAGTGTCGGTCAAGGTCTCTCTCCTAAGCTGAGATGAAGTATGGAGTGGAGGGATATACTTGAGATATACAGAAAGTATGACATATAAAAAAAAGTGAAGCGTGTGTGTGTATATATAAATATATATATATTTTTTTCCCAATTGTGACAACTCACATGGTAACAACAAAAAATATATACTCCTCTAATGGAAAAAACCCAATAGATGCATATATATAATTTATTTTTGTTTAGAAATGATTTTTATTATATCAAAAGGTCATAATTTATAACAGAAGCATAGGTACATCCAAAACTTATCAATTATGCACTTAACATGAGATAAATGTTATATATTAAGAAGAACAAAGCTATACAATGCAGCAACAATAGCGTTGATATCAAAGAATTTGTTATTCAAACAAGGTTATTTCAGTTTCATTATAGTTTTATTTTATGTTGATATTTATTATTGGTCTATGTTAGGCGATATTTAGGGTTGTGGTATATCCCACAGGGACCATTTTTTTTAAAATCTGCATTGTGTCAAAGAGAGTATGATGGATCCACTCTGAGAGTTTAATTTGTTCCATGCTACTCAAAACTTGGGACCACAGGACTGTTGAAGAGTGCCAGTTAAACGCTATCATCCAGAGGATTGAATTGAAGAGTGTGTGAATTAATCTAATATGCTGTGTGGGTATATTTGGTATAGATGCAAACAATAAACACGTCTTAAAGCCCCGTACACACGATCGGATAACCTATGTATTTTCATCCGATGGATTTGTCCATCGGAAATCCGATGAAACTGTTTTTCATCAGTCTTGGCCACACACCATCAGTCAAAAAACCGACCGTTCCAAACGCGGTGACGTAAAACACTCCGATGAGCTGAGAAAAATGAAGTTTAATGCTTCTGAGCATGCGTCGACTTGATTCTAAGCATGCGTGGGTTTTTTAACCGATGGACTTGCCCATAGATGATCGGAAATTCCCATCGTTTTTTTATCCATCGGAAAATTTTAAAACAAGTTCTATTTTTTACAACCGATGGAAAAAAGACCGATGGGTACCATACACGATCGGTTGGTCTGATGAAAACCATCCATCGGACGGTTTTCATCAGTCAAACCGATCGTGTGTACGGGGCTTTAGGAGTGAGGGGAATTTCTTTGCCTATAATATGTTCAATCTTGGCTGCTGCTTCTGACCATATAGGGTTCAGAATTTTGCAGTTCCAGAAGGTATGTAAGATGGTGCCTTGATCTAGACATCCCCTAAAACAAGTGGGGGATACCGAGGGATAATATGAGTTTATTTTGAAGGGAGTTAGGTACCATCTGGTGTGGATTTTTTTGGCTGATTCTCTCGCCGAGATTGAGCTAGTACATTTTAGCAGGTTTTGTATCATAGTGTTCCACTCTGGTGGTGTAAATGATTGGTCCAAGTAAATTTCCCACGCATTGGTTTTGATTTTTCTGAAAGAGAAAATTCATTCAAACAGTGGTAAATACGAGAGATCAAGCCCTTATCTCTTGGTGAGGATATGCAGATTTGTTCAAATTGAGAATAAGGGGTATGTAATGTTAGGGAGAATTATTTTTGGTAGAATTTTTCAATTTGAGTATAATTGGATAATTCTGAACTTGGGAGATTATATTGTTCGCATAGTTCTGAAAAAGGGCAAAATTTGTTATTTCTGGATAGGGATTTCAAAGTAGAGAAGTTACATAGTTTCCATATACCGAAAGTACTATTATTTCTAAAGGCCGGAGCGAATCGTGGGTCTCCTATTTAGGATGCTAGTGGGGGGGTGGTAGAAATCAAGTCAAATTTATCTTTGTAACGTTGCCATAACTGATATGAGTAGGCCACCACATTATTTTAGGGAAAGATCTCCCTGGAATGAATCGACCTGGACCATAATAATCCTTGAAGATGGAATGGTGTAATTAATTGTTCTTCAAAGTTTAACCACGTAACTTGATTTGAAGGAGCAAACCATTGAGCCAATTGTGTAAATCTTGCCGCTAGGTAATAACACCATAAGTTGGGAAGGCTCAAGCCACCGTTTGAATTTAGATCTGTGCATAAGAGAGTAACACTCGGTTTTTTGTTGAGCCATATAAATTTCTTGATTTCTCTTTGTAGGGAGTCTAGCATATTTTTAGGGCTCTGTATGGGAAGGGCTATAAAAATAAAATAGTAATTTATGTAAAATCGCCATTTTGACTGCAGTTATTCTCCCCAAAAAGAAGATATGATAGTTTGACCATAATTTTAGAAGTGTTTTAATGTTTGTGAATAGTGGTGGGTAATTGGTCTGATAAAGAGTATTATAAAATGGGGTAAGGAGGATGCCCAAATACTTAAACGAATGTAAGGTCCAGGTGAAGGAGAATCTTTCCTGTAGAGATGTCGACAACAGAGGTGGAATATTTATAGGCATTGCAGTGCATTTGGATAAATTAACCCCTAGGCCGGTGAGATCCTGAAATGTGTCTAGTACTTTGATAAGGTTGGGAAGGGAAACAAAGGGGTCTGAAAGGAATAGCAACTCGTCATCGGCATAGAGGCTCAATTTGAAGTCCTTTAGGCCTTTGGAATAACTCTTGATATTGACGTTATTTTGTATGGCACATGCAAGGGGTTCTATAGCAAGGGCAAAAAGGAGAGGGGGAAGGGGGCACCCTTGTCTAGTTCCTCTACCCAAAGTAAAGAACTCTGAGTTTTCCCCAGGGAGTCTAATCCTGGTTTGAGGATTCCGGTATAAAGCTCTAAAGCCATGCATGAATTCATTGTAAAAGTTCCAGGTATGACCAGATGACACTATCAAAGGCCTTGTGAATATCAAGGCTAAAAATAACTACTGGGTTTGCGTGTAATTTTGCATCCTGTATTATATTTGTGACTAGCCTTAAGTTATCAGTGATCTGTCTGCCTGGAATAAACCCTGTTTGGTCTGGATGGATTAATGATGTGATGACCGCCGCTATTCTGTCCGCTAGCAAACGGCTTGTAATTTTGAGGTCATTAATTATAACTGATATTGGGTGGTAGTTCTGTGGGAGGTGTGATCTTTATGGGGCTTGGGTAGTAGACACATGTTGGCTAGAAGCATTTCCTTTGGGAACTCATTGCCTTGTAAAACATAATTGTATATATTGGATAAGTGTGGGGCCAGAATATGGGAGAATTTTTTTATAATATAGGGTAGAATATCCGTCAGGACCTGGTGCTGTGGAAGTTTTTAGAGACTCAATGATCTCAGTTATTTCTATAGCGGTGCATGGTGCGTTCAGTTTTTCAATTTGTTGGGCAGACAGCGTAGGAAGCAATATATCACCAAGCCAATCTTGAGAAGACTGCTTTGGTGAAGAATGAGGAGCAGATAGCAAGTTTTTATAGAAATCAGAGAAAATCTCTATAACTTCTTTAGGGTGAGAGACTAAATTCCCGTTAGAATTACATAATTTGTAAATATGTGGTGGGTTAGTAGATTGTTTAAGCTTTCTAGCAAACATTGTAGATGCAGAATTGCTATATAATAGGAATTTTGCTTTGGACCATCTCAAGGTCTTTTCAGTGTCCGCAGCCAACTGTGTGTTAAGAGTAATTCTTTTATATTGGATTTGATTATATAAGTCATTTGATGGGGATTGGAAATGCTTGTAATATAATTTGTCTAATTCTCTAGTTAAGGTATAAATATCTATTAATTTTAATTTATTTTTGGTTAAAGCGGTATTAATTAGGTGGCCTCTCATAACTGCCTTGTGTGCTGTCCATAATGTGGTAGAAGGAATGTCAGGAGATTCATTATGAATAAAGTAATCTGCTAATTGTGTTGAAAGTTGTTGGGTAATAGTGGGGTCTGTTAAAAGGGAGTCATTAATTCTCCATTTATATGGGGTAGGGGCCATGCCTATGTGAGAAGTAGTAAAAGCAACAATGTGATGGTCAGACCAGGGGCATGTATGAATGTCAGCATTAGATGAATTAGCTAAAAGAATCGGGGTTCCAAAAATATAGTCTAATATTGCATAGCTTTCATGTGGATGAGAATAAAAAGTATAAGCCCTTATACCAACATTGTGAGCTCTCCATGTATCTATTAATTGAAGGTTATGTAGGGAGCGGGTAAGAGATTTCGGAAATGACTTTGACGAGGGGACAACTCTACTTCTATCAAGGACCAAATTTGCTGCTACATTAAAGTCTCCTCCCACTATTAGGTGGGGGGAGTGATATCTGTCCAGGATATCAAAAAATGTTTTAAAAAATGTAGATTGTGCCTCATTGGGGGCATAAATTGAGGCAATAGTGATTTGACGACCATTGAGGATGCCTTTCAGGATCAGGAATCTGCTTTCTGTGTCTCTGTATATGTTTAGAATTTCCATGACTAGTGATCTCCTTATAAAGATGGCTGTACCACGAGTCTTGGAAATTTAGTCTGTACAATAATGTTAGTTATAAGACCTGTCAAAATATTGTGGGTGATTATTGGTGGCAAAGTGGGTTTCCTGCATTAAAATAATATCCACTACTAACCTTTGATAATGACGGAATGCTTTTTTACATTTATTAGGCAAATTAAAACCTTGAACATTATGCAATATTACTTTAATCCCCATTTTAGTTTTTAAAGATGTATATTGGTCTGATATGATAGTATGTGATGTTTACTACCATAGGGTTTGCAAAAACTATAAACATATAACCAGAGTAATTACCTATATTGTTCTTAAACTGGTGAAAAATGGAGAATAGGGTACCTGAACAGTAGAACACTATAAATGATAAACTCATAGAAAATAACAGTGCTGCTCCAACATAACACATTAAGTAAGATAGAGAATTTTTGTTCGACCTTTTCAAAGTTTTGTAAAAATAGAGTATTTTAGTATAACTATGAGAAACATTAAGTATAGCTTGGGGGTCAGGGTGAGAAGCACTACCTGACCAAAACTAATATTGATGTGGACAATACTGTCCATTACTCACAAATGGAGCCTCCTCCATTAAAACAATAGATAGCAGGATCAGTCGTAGAAGAGTTTCCACTAGCTGAACTATGCTTTTGGAGTCCTTTGTGAGTAGGGGGACAAACTAGCAGAGGCGGAGCAGATCAGTCTCAGCGAGGATTCTATAAACAAAAATGTAAGGGCATGCTGTAACATGTATTGAAAAAATTGGAAGAAAAAAAAACAAAGAAAAGGAAAAAAAAGTTAAATGTATAAGTTTGTATAGAAGGAACTATGATATACCAACCAAATACATTTTGAAGGTGTAGATCAGCTGTTTACTTTGCACAGTCAATCCAACTTGCAAATTTTCAGAACTGTAATAAATTTTCTTTGAACCTTGCAAAAAAAAGAAAAAAAAAGGGATAAAATTTCCAAAAGAAGAAGGGAAAACTTTTAGCCACAGGAATGAGTCAGCTTTATCTTCAGGCGTCCAAATTTCTGAATGATTATCGCCATCTTCTTTGATCCCAACGTGTGGCTGGGGTGGCCCAGATAGGTGAAGTATGAGGAGTGGTAGGAGGTCTTGCAACTGCACCCGGATCCAAAAGGCCCAACTTCACAAGGAGATCCTTACCTTCCGAGACGTTGAAGACTGTGTAGGTGGTGCCATTGTGTGGCACTGTTAATTTAAATGGAAAACCCCATAATGGAAAAACCAAAGTTATCTCCTTCAATTTGCGTCTCCTTTGCAGGGTAGCTTGGGAGATGTCTGTAAATATTTGAATTTTTGTGCCATCCAATTCAATGTTATGCATATTTCTAGATGCTCTTAATATGCTTTCTTTTGTGATGAAATCTTCCATGCATAGAATGATGTCACGTGAAGGTTTGTCTGGGGGTGGTTTAGGACGCAGGGCCCTATGAATTCTGTCACACGCAAATGAGGATGGAGGTAATTCAGGAAGGAGATTGTGGAACAGTTTGGAAACTGCAGGCATCAGTTCGGTGACTGACTCTGGAATACCACGAATCCTTAGGTTGTTCCTGCGGTTTCGATTGTCCAAATCTTTCCACTTCTGATTGTAAATATGAGTAGTTTTCTAAGATCATTATGCGTACGTGATAGCTCATCGTGTTTGGTTTCTAGAACATCTGTGCGACCCCCCAGGGTTGCTATTTGTTGTGTGAGTGTGCTTGTTGTTTTTTAGAGTTCATACTGTATTTTGTCAACAAGTTTTTCGTAAATCTTGGTTAAGCTGGAGTCCAAATCAGTTTTTGTGATCTGAGAGGAGAACTCACTGTTATTTTGTGTGGAAGCAGACTCCTGCGGAGGGCCACTAGCAGCTATAGGAGACTGTACAGGCGGTGAACCAGCGTCTTTTTGAGCCATTTTCTTTTGCTCCTTATTGCGCAGTGGATATGTGATCAAAGAGTGCTGTTGCACATGGCGATTGTACGCCTTCTTGCCCGATGGCATGCACTAGTGTGATCTGCAGGAATGTTTATAAAAAATATAGCTATTTGAGGCGATTATTCCTTAGTGTGGGTTAAATGCTCGCTGATCCTATGGAGCTCTTAATTAAAGATGGTGATCTGCATCGCGTCTCGCATGTGTCCCCACTAAGTTGTGATTGTGTCCTTTAGCTCCTCCTGTCTCCTTTATCCCAGGTTAATAACTCACTCTAAATATGTTGTGGGGCTACATGTTGCCTGATGAGGAGGCTACGGGGCCCTGTTAGGGTAAGCATCTAACTCATAGGCATTAGGGAGAACAAGTTTATGAGGTGTAGCAAGATGGTTGCCCCTGATTGTGATGGAGAGTAGCACCTCCTGAAGCAGTGAGGGGGACCTTAGATAAGGACTATAGGAGGCAGTCTAAATGGCTGGGCAGTTCCAGCATCTCTGCAGAAAGCAAGTCTGGCTTATGAGGGTCAGAGAAGCCCCAGCTACACTGCCGTTGGATGTAGCAAGATGGGCTCTGCACGTGGATGTGGGAACAGGGCCTCGGCTGTCACCAGGGCCATCTCTAGCAAGGAAGTCCCCTAAATCCCCAACCAGGGTCACCCCCTTGCGGGCGGGGTGTTACTGTAGTGCCGTGGGGCTTGGATCAGGCTCAGGGGGGACGAGGAAGCTACTGGTGGGCTCGAGGTGTAACAAGATGTCTGCCTCTCACCTGTATCCCCGAAGCGTTGTCCTCTGCAGGGTTCCATCAGCGGCCTTCAGATTTCATATACACTGTCCTCCTGGTCCGAGGAAGCCGCCACAGGTGCACCAAGATGGGGCTGCCACTCGTCCCGCGGATCACGGCACCCGAAGCGCAGAGGATGTGGAGGCCTCGTAGGCCTCAAGATGGTGGCGGGTCAACAATGTATGGAGCCGGCCGCGGGCCGGGTAGCAGAGTGAACGGCCGGCCAGGATCCTCAACTCAGGTTGGGGTCGGCTCAGGGGATGCTTAGGAACCAGGATGGGTGGTTTGGCCGTGATGGGGGGGCGGGGTCACCCATCCACATCACGGGTGGCCCCGCCCTCGGTTTTAAAGTAAATGTCACACGGCTCATGCGTCATTTGCCCGGGAGCCTTCTATGGAGGAGGCTGTATCATTCGTAGCGGCGGGTAGCGCGGGTCCGGGTCGTGAAAGGATGTACATCGCTGGATTTTTTTAAAATTTTTTAAGGACTTGTACCAAGCTGTCTGTGTGTTTTTTTACCTTTTTTGACACTTTTTTTGTGAAATGGTATAGGTACAATGTACCCCTTACCAATTCACATAGGGGGCTTCCAGATTACTATAAGCCCCCTGCCCGCAGACCCCCACAACCACCGGGCAAGGGTTGTGGGGGTGAGGCCCTTGTTCCCATCAACATGGGGACAAGGTGCTTTGAGGGGTCACAGACCCCCAAAGCATCCTCCCCATGTTGAGGGCATGTGACCTGGTACAGTTCAGTAGGGGGGGCGCTCTCTCGCCCCCCCCTCTTTTCTTGCGGCCTGCCAGGTTAAGGGTAAGGGTCTGGTATGCATTCTTTGGGGGAACCCCACGCCAGTTAAAAAATAATAATTACGTGGGGTTCCCCTTAATATCCATACCAGACCTGAAGGGCCTGATATGGAATTTGGGGGGACCCCCACACATTTTTTTATTTATTTTGGTTCCCTGCACAAAATTTCATTTTTGAAGGAAAAAAAAAGTCATTTAAAACTACTCGCACTATTAATGAATTGTCGGGTCCCAGCAATACAGATAAAAGTCATTGAAAAAAATGGCAGGGGTTCCCCTTAACCACTTCAGCCCCGGACCATTTTGGCTGATTAAAGACCAGGCCCCTTTTGTGATTAGGCACTGCGTCGCTTTAACTGACAATTGCGCTGTCGTGTGACGTGTCTCCCAAACAAAATTGACGTCTTTTTTTTTTACACAAATAGAGCTTTATTTTGGTGGTATTTGATCACCTCTGCGGTTTTTATTTTTTGCGCTATAAACAAAAATAGAGCAACAATTATGAAAAAAATTCTATATTTTTTACTTTTTGCTATAATAAATATCCCCAAAAAATATATAAAAAAACATTTTTTTTACTCATTTTAGGCCGATACATATTCTTTTACATATTTTTGGTAAAAAAAATCGCAATAAGCGTTTGTTCATTGATTTGCGCAAAAGTTATAGCTTTTACAATATAGGGGATAGTTTTATGGCATTTTTATTATTTATTTATTTTTCTACTAGTAATGGCGGCGATCAGTGATTTTTTTTGTGACTGCGACATTATGGCGGACACATCGGACACTTTTGACACATTTTTGGGACCATTGTCATTTTCACAGCGATCAGTGCTATAAAAATGCACTGATTACTGTGAAAATGACACTGGCAGTGAATGGGTTAACCACTAGGTGGCGCTGTAGGGGTTAAGTGTTCCCTGCATAGTGTTTCTTACTGCAGGGGGGATGGGTTCTGTGTCACATGACACTGATCTACGCTCCGATTACACGGAGCCGAGATCAGTGTCATTGTCTCTAGTCAGAGCGGGGAGATGCTTGTTTACACAAGCATCTCCCCGCTCTATACCTCCGTGAGACAATCGCGGGGATGCCCGCGGCGATCAAGTCCGTGGGACCCGCGGTCTGACTCACGGGGATGGCGGCAGGGTCGCAATCGCGCCACCGGTGGCGCACGCGCGACCACACGGACAGGCATTTAAAGGGGACGTACAGGTATGTTGATGGGCCTGTCCGTGCCATTCTGCCAACGTAAATGTACAGGAGGTGGTCGGCAAGCGGTTAATATTCATACCAGACCCAAAGGGACTGGTAATGGACTGGGGGGGACCCCTGTCGTTTTTTTCAATGACTTTTCTCTGTATTGCCGGGACCGACAATTCATGAATAGCCGCGAGTAGTTTTAAATGACTTTTTTTCCTTCAGAAATGGCATTTTGTGCAAGGACAGTTCTAAGCACGGGAAACATGCGCTACTTTACATGCATACTTTAGACACCCCCCAGGTACAAAATTTAAAGGAATATTTCACTTTTATTGTTTCACTTTAAGCATTATTAAAATCACTGCTCCCGAAAAAAATTCAGTTTTTAAAACTTTTTTTTCATTGATACATGTCCCCTGGGGCAGGACCCGGGTCCCCAAACACTTTTTAGGACAATAACTTGCATATTATCCTTTGAATTGAACACTTTTGATATCTCCCATAGACTTTTAAAGGGTGTTCCACGGCTTTTCGAATTTGTCGCGAACACCCCAAATTGTTCGCTGTTCGCCGAACGGGCGAACAGCCAATGTTCAAGTCAAACTCATGTTCGCCTCGAACATAAAGCTCACCCCTACTCCTAAGTAATAATAGTGTAAACTATATGCAAGTGTAAATAAAAATAAAAATGGCTCCCTCAAAAATAGGGCTAGGAGATAAATTGTGAGACACAGTAATATTTCAATGTGCAAAGATTATACATATATATATTGGGGATCTCGCGCCTTAAATTTTTTTTTATATAAAAATATATTAAAAATAAGCTGCTAACCCCAGAATTCCAAAATGTTTTGGAATAGTACTGTGGATGATTATATGTGCAAATTAGCAAATATATTGGGGACGCTAAAATACTAATAGATCATTAACAAAAATAATAAATATATTGATAAACTAATATTGATTATATATACACACCAGCAAAAAGGAATGAGCCACAATGATCAGTCTATGGCTAACCAGCCAACATAGACAACGACATATGCAATCTCCTTGTTGAGATAGCAATGATGGCCCATCAAGTGAAAATCAAATACATGTATAAATGTGACACTGAGTGCAACAAAAATACAAAAATTACAGTGCCAATAGTGATAATTGAATATCCCAAAGAATGAAACAAATATCAACAATGGAACATGTGATACAATGTGCAGTACCAATGGTGACAACTAAATGTCCCAGAAATTGTGCAAATATCAATATTTAGACAAATAAAAGTCCATGGATAAGAAACAGTGAAATAAATCCTTGTGCAAAAACTTGATCCAACAGAAATATTGCTTGAAGTGATAGCCTTCACCAACTTATTATAGGACACCCGATAGTGCTCATGATAAATAAAGCAGCTTACCAGATTGTATTGACTCTTTTAATTAAAAAGGAGTCATATGCGCTTTAAGCAAGTTCCACTTGCTAACATAGATAGTGATGTCAAACCTGGGCATAGGAGATCCCTGCCTCCCGGAGGCTCAGATGGAGATGTACAAACCACAAGAAAGAGAAATGGAGCCGAAATAGTGTAATTCCGTTTTAATAATAAAGGATAAGTAACAACATGGCAGCCAAATGCCCTCTTACTTGGATAGTGCCTTGAGCCCGGCACTGAGGCTGGAGAGCGAGGACTAGTAGGGCTAGTGACCCGAGTGGAGAAGAACCGGCGTGCGTTCCACCTTGTATAGAGGAAGAGCCAGCAGGACCGGAAGTGTCGTCAGAACGTAGTCTAGTGTCGCCTCGACAGCTGTTTCGTAATGCACGTCGTCAGGAAGCGTGCTAGGCTACGTAGTACTGACTGTTAAATACGGTTGTCAATCGAGGAGAGGGGAGGAGTTGCCAGAACCAAATCCAGCCTCAATGCCGTCTCTCCGCATTCACAGCGATAGTTTATTTCAATGGAAATCCATACATATTTATAAAATAAATTTATATAAAAATAACGGGCTAGCAACACGCCTATCATAATACGTTTAAAACCATTGTTTAAATGCATAATCTATACTAACTCAATGGTGTGTAACAATAAGTGGTGCGCAATGATAGCGCCCTCTGGTGTGTAAGTGGATTAAACCACTTACAATCTACATAATATACAAATAAAGTACATACATTGTTGCCATTAAGTATAAGTTATAAAAAGCTTGAAAATTAATCTTTTATTATATAAAAACATAAAACAATAATGTAAAAAAGGATCATATCCTCTAACTTAGTTATTTATGATGATTGGATAAATCTTCATTCATTGGTGAGGAAGCAATTCAAATCCAGATCAATATTGAGACCCAGTGGCTGCATTGTGGACAATCTATGCAGCCACTGGGTCTCATTCTGGGATATAGCCTTGGTGAGATATGTCCCTCTCCAGTTGTATGTAGCCCTATCAATACCATAAAATACCAGTTGGCGGGGGTCTCTATCATGATATTGAAGGAAATGACGCGATACGCTATGGTTGGGAAAGCCTTTAGTTATATTTGCCACATGTTCATTTATCCTAATTCTAAGCTCTCTTGTAGTCCTCCCCACATATTGCAGGGAACAGGGACATTCCAAAACGTAAGTCACATATCTGGAGTAACATGTGATTAAGGGTTTGATCTTAAATTCTTCCTGTGTTACCAAGGATTTGAATTTGGTTATTTTCTTGGTACGTCGAGATGTGGTACGGCAAGCCTTGCATCTAGTGCAGTAGTGAAATCCAGACCCATCCAGAAAGGTCGGAGGTTTTTCAGGGGGGTCAGGAACATTAGGTGCAATAATGTTTCTCAAACCTGGCGCCTTTCTGTAAATGAATCTGGGCCTTTGAGGTATAATAGATGCCAAATCTCTATCCTTTTGAAGTATTGGCCAGAACTTTTTAAAAATGTTTTCAATACTTTTGTATTGCCTATTAAAGCCTGTAATGAATGGCAATGTTCCCATAGTTGACATATTTTTCTTTTTGGATTCCAGAAGGGAATGTCTATTCATATTTCCCACCTGGTTTTTGGCTCGGACCAGTTCGTTCCTACCATATCCATTCTCACAAAAACGATCTGTGAGAACCGCTGCTTGAGCATTATAATCACTATCCTCAGCACAGTTGCGCAGGATATGCATAAACTAGTAAACCATACAAGGATGATATATAACAAAATTAAATAGGCAGCTGACAAGTGACATAGTCCATATTAAGAAATAAAAATAAAAAGTAATGTCCAAAACTGCATGTGACCCCAGAGGGTAAATCCAATGTAAAAAATGGCTAAACCTCCATAAGACTCCCAGAGGTATCCACAAGCAGGCAGTGCATAGGTTAAGTGGTCAGGGAAAAGTTCTTTAAATAGTTCATAAAGTGACTGGTGCTCCGTGCTGGCAGGGGTAAACAAGTGACTTTGGTGCTCCCCCACATGTGTCTCCACTCACCAGCTGCCGCAGCCCCTGCAGCGGCAAACAGCATATAGGATCAAATCCACAATGGACCCAGGACCTCCTTGCCACCGCTCACTGGAACTGCAGGATCCTGCTCTCCAAGTCCAGAGGTAAAAGGCAAAAAATTTGGGCACTTCAGTGTTTCTCAAAGAAGAAAAGAATTGGCTCCCATGGTGTAGTAATAAAAAGTAATGTTTATTTATAAAAACTATAAAAATTAAACCGAGTATCCAAACCACTGCTGTTGTACAGCGTGGGACAGAACAGTATGTGAGAGAGTAAGCACTGTGGATCGCTGCGTGCGCTTCAACTGCGTTCCACCAGCTGCTTTTCTTTTCTTTACTCTGAGTACACTACCCCTGATTTAATACAAAGCCTAGGCTGAGCCTGTCTTTTTACCCTTATTAGACCCCTTGGTCATTCAAAGGCAGGTAGCGCCACCACCCCCACTTATATTTTCATTTGGGTATAAGTTATAGAGGTTGGAATAGTATTAGCTATGTGGGCTGGGTTTATAATGCGATGGTTGAAAGAATCCAACTGTTGGGCTATTGATGCTGTCTGTCTGACAATTCGAAAATTAGAACAGAATAAAATAAAATACAAACAATATATACCCATCTTTCAAATTTTAATTTTTAATATAATGATTTCAAATTCAAATTTGAATAGAAGAGATTAGAATAGAATAGAAAAGAATAGAATAGAAAATAAGAGAATAGAATAGAACAAAATAGCATAGTAAAATAATAGAACAGAATAGAATAAAATAGAAAGAGTATATAACTATGTTCCGAAATTTGAATTTCAAATAGAATGAATTTGAATTTGAATAGAAAAGATTAGAATAGAATAGAAAAGAAAATAATAGAAATAAACAGAATAGAAAATAAGAGAATAGAATAGAAAAGAATAGAACAGAAAATCATAATTATATAATTATATAATTAATAATTGTTATATTCTTACTATTTTATTCTATTCTATTGATATTCTATTCTATTATTTTCTTTTCTATTCTCTCTGTTTATATGATATCCTTTGAATAGAAAATATTAGAATAGAATTGAAAAGAATAGAATAGAATAGAATAGAACATAATAAAAAGAATATAACAGAAAATAAGAAAATAGAATAGAATAGAAAGGAAAAGAATAGAAAAACAATAGAATAGAATAGAATAAAATAGAAAAAATATAATATATTACATCTTCAGAAATTCTTATTTCGAATAGAATGATTTTGAATTCTAATAGAAAAAATTAGAATAGAATAGAAAATAATAGAAAATAAGAGAAAATAAGAGAATACAATAGAATAGAAAATCAATAGAACAGAATAGAATAAAATAGAAAGAGTATATAACCATGTTCCGAAATTCGAATATAATTATTTTGAATTTGAATAGAAAAGATTAGAATAGAATAGAAAATAATAGCAATAAACAGAATAGAAAATAAGAGAATAAAATAGAAAAGAATAGAACAGAAAATCAATAGAATAAATAAAATAGAAAGAAAGCAACTGTTATATTCTTACTATTTTATTCTATTCTATTGATATTCTATTGTTTTCTATTCTATTCTCTCATTTTCTATTATATCCTTTTCTATTATTTTCTATTATATTCTAATCTTTTCTATTCAAATCTGAATTCATTCTATTCAAAATTCGAATTTCGGAAGATGCTTATATATTATATTTTTTCTATTCTATTCTATTATATTCTATTCTATTTTATTATTTTCTGTTCTATTTTTTTGTATTTATTTCTATTATTTTCTATTATATGCTATTCTAATCTTTTCTATTCAAATTTGAATTCATTCTAGTCGAAATTTGACTTTCAGCAGATGATTATATATTCATATACTATTCTGTTCTATTGTTTTTCTATGCTATTCTGTTCTGTTCTATTTTATTCTCTTATTTTCTATTCTATTCTTTTCTAATCTTTTCTATTCAAATTTGAATTTGAAATCATTATATTCGAAATTAAAATTTTGAAAGATTGATATATATTTTTTCTATTTTATTTTATTCTGTTCTAATTTTTTAATTGTCAGACAGTCAGCATTAATAGCCCAACAGCTGAATTTAAATGTAAAAAAAAAATCTGATTTAAATGAGTTTTAGATTTTTTTTTCGATTGCAGTCAAATTTTTTCGAATGTAGTTGAATTTTTCAAATTCGAATATGAAACTAAACAAATTCCAAAAATTTATGAAACAAATTTAACGAAACAAATTTATTTAAATAACGAATCGAAATGAAACTTCCTGCACATGTCTAACATAGTGAGAGCAAGGTGGGAGTAGCGCATCACAGAAATTACACAGATAACTAATAAGTATCCATTCAAATAACCATGACATGAATAATACAGTATCAGAGGTAGCTATTGAATCAATAAAAAAATCTTCAATAGTTATAGCACTTATAAAGTACCCGGGAACATTGTACAGAATAAAGGTGAACAAAAAATAAACAGTAAACAAAGAAAAACATGCAGCAGTAGGGACCATAAGCAAACAAACATATTGCGGATAGCAAAATAAACAATAAGTGCATGTAACCAATGCAACCGGGAAAAAAAAAAAAGTCAAATTTTTGGGCTAGGGCTTCCTTGCACGTCATAGACCTCCTAAAGGGGCTGTTGAGGTCATTAATGTTAGGGGAGGCTAGTTTCAGGGACATAGTGAAAGCTAGGTGGGAGCTTGGAGTAGCGCATCACAGAAATTACACAGATAACCAGCAAGTACCCATTCAAATAACCATGATATGAATAATACGGTATCAGAGGTAGCTACTGAACTAATAGAAAAGCTTCAATAGTTAGCACTTAAAAAGTACCGTGGGAACATTGTACAGAATAAAGACTGACAACAAATAAACAATATACAAAGAAAAACATCCAGCAGCAAGGACCATAAGCAAAGAAACATATTGCGGATAGCAAAATAAACAGAGCATGTAACTCATGCATCCTGTGGTGTGGGTGAGCATGAGGGGAATGGTATTGTGGAATCAAACATAGATTCAGAATACACCATAACAAAGCTCATGAAAGTATGTGTGGCATGTAGAAGGGGTGAGGAAAAATGTTTCCGGAATTCTTTCATGTAGCGCCAGCTGTGGATCAGCCACTTGAGAGGTGTGGTTGGGGTTTAGTGTGGGAGCAGTCACGAATGTGGTCAATCGCTACGCCCCATTGGGCAGGAAGTTTTGAGGCTTCCCTGGAGATTTTAAGGTATATGTGTGACCCTTATGCGTTATGGTTAATTTAGTGGGCAAGTCCCACTGGTCTGAAATGCTACGCTCCCATAACTGAGTAGTTATGGAGAAAAATTGCTTGCATTGCTGCATTATTGCAGCGAAGAGATCTGCAAAAATCTGAAATTTGGAGAAGGGATCTGGAAGTTTCCCCATCTTTCTAGAGGATATAAAGGCCCATTCCTTAATATGAAAGAAATGGATCCTTGCAATCACATCCCTGGGCACAGAATTTGGTAGCAAAGCAGGTTTAGGTGTTACTGGAACCCATCTGCAAGGCTATTATGGGCAAAATATCCCAATTTCCACTCCACAATGTCAACTCTTTCCTCAACTTGCTCTATATAAAACTGCAAATTAGAGCGCTTCCTGTGTAATTCAGTTCGAAGGTCACATTTTAGAGAGAGCAACATCTCCTTAATTCTGTTTTCAGAAGCCGATTGATCAGTGGTAGGGAATTCAGCCAACAAATGTTGTGACCCCAGAGGAGATTCTGCATCTGTATCCCCATTATGAGCTAATTGCCTTTTACTCACTGGTCCTTTGGAGAGTGGGGAAGCAGCTGGAGAGATGACAGGGCACTTCTGAGAGCCCTTGCTATCCTTCTGCTGTGCTTGAGCAGGGGCTGCTGAATGTTGTGAGTTGGAAGCACTCTGTGTAGCCTGCTGTGAGGAGGGAGTGAGCTCTATATCTTGCTCGTCCCCCTCTTCCAGAGCCGCCATGTTGCTGCCAGTGTTGCCAACCCCCTGAAGTGAAATTTACTGGCAAGGATGCCAAAATTTCTGTACGGCACCAATTTCTTACTGGCAAAAATCATGAAAATTGCTGGCAGAGCCGCATTTTTTACTGACGCTGCAAAAAAGTACCTACAATCACTGTTTTTAGTGCTAAACAGTGCAAATATCAATATTTGAACTATAAACACACAGCTAATGCTATTTATCAATGTGTTTAAGTTAAACAAAAGTAAAAAAACATTTTTCTCAATTTACATGAAGGTCAGGTTACTATAACCCGGCCAGCACAGAGTTCCCTCTTACATCAGAGTCTGCAGGATGCCCCCTTACAGTGCAAGGGAACTCTTATGTAAAGGGGAACGCTGCAGATCATGATGTAAGGGGGAACCCTGATGTGGAGGGGGGCTCTTACCTTAGTGTATTCACCTTCCGCAGAGTGAATACACTAAGGTAAGGGGGGGGGTATTAATATAAGGGGGAAACCTTTATATCAGTGCCCCCTTACATTATTGTATTCATTCACCTCCTTACATCAGTGACCCCCCCCCCCCTTAGAATGGCCTGGCGGCACTGTCACTTACCTCCTCTCAGGTGCACAGTGTGGGGCTCAGTCAGACGGCTCCAGCTTGGTGGCTCTGATCTCCTCTCCCCAGTCCACACGTCTGTTTCTTCCCGGGCCGTAACCCCCATCCCGGCAGCACTTCCACTCTTGACTCCTTTCTAGGATCCCCTCAGAGACTGTAGACATTGTGACAGCAGGAAGGTAAAGTCACCTGGTTGCATCCAGGGGGGTAGATATATTTCGCCCAGATTCAGGCTTTACGCCGACTTATACAACTAGGTGGAGAGTTGTATAAGCCCAGCTGAGGCTAGTGGGCTCATGGATGACTCATACCTCTAGGGAGAGTGTGGGGCGTCGTGCAGACAGGGAGTTGATGAGACCAGCTGAAGCTTGTCAGCTCATTTAGGCCTCTATAAGAACTCCCAGATTCATTAGGTGTTTGCTCATGCCTGGAACCAGACCTGTGTGGACTGTCTAGGGAGAGTGAACCCCTGTGCGGTGAGACAAAGCCTGTGTGGCTATTTGCTTGGACATTTAAAACCAGGGACTTAGGGACTAGGACAGCACTAGGCTGATCCCAGTTGTTAGTTAGGAAACCTGTATGTTTAGTCAGAGGTCAAGTTGACCAGGATTTATTTTGTTTATGTTTCTTTTGCTTTGCTGTGTTTTGTCACTGTAAATAGAAAATAAACCGCACCTTTTTGATTTTGAAAACCACAACCTCCGTTTGCTGGGCCTGTTTTTGTGTGGGGAGCCCATCCCGGGGGTCACACACACCCGCTGCCGAGCTAACCCCCTCACAGTTGGTGGAGAACCAGTGGCAGTTTTTTTTTAAGCCAGCATGGAGGAGATACTGAAGCAGCTGGCTCTAGCAAATGCCAATCAACAGCAGACAAATGCAGGTTTACAAAAGAGCCTTGCAGCTCATCAACAGAGCCTTGCAGCTCAACAACAGAACTTCGCAGCCCAGCAGCAAGCTCATCAACAGAGCCTTGCAGCCCAGCAGCAGACAAACGCAACTTTGCAACAGAGTCTGGAGGCTCAGCAACAAGCCCAGCAGCAATCTGAGGCCCGCTTCATAGACCTGTTGCAGAAGCAAGAGCAGAGACTACAACAACAGATGGAAGCAGTAATGCAGCAACGTCCGCAGACCAGTGAGGAAAGCCGTCCCACTAATACCGCGTCCTTTGGGGTGAGTCGTTTATTGACAAAAATGACTGGAGAGGATGATCCAGAGGTATTTTTGACCACATTTGAAAGGACCGCTGAAAGAGAAAAGTGGCCTGAGGAGCAGTGGGCTGGACTGGTGGCTCCTCTGTTAACTGGTGAATCGCAGAAAGCTTACTATGACCTAGAGCCTAACCAAGCAAAAGACTATGTGATGCTAAAAGCTGAAATATTGGCAAGGCTGGGTGTCACCCAGGCTGTCCGGGCTCAGCGTGTGCATAACTGGACTTTCCAGCTTGGAAAACCCCCCAGGTCTCAAATGTATGATCTCATTCACCTGAGCAGAAAGTGGCTACAGCCAGAGACTTTGTCCGCACCAAAGATTGTGGAACGTGTTGTAATGGATCGATTTTTGAGAGCTCTTCCTACTGCCATCCAAAAGTGGGTAAGCCATGGAGACCCAGAGACGGCCGATGGTCTTGTGGATCGTGTGGAGAAATACTTGGCTACAGAGAACCTGACGGCCTCTTCCAGAGACACTCGGACTTTCCACCCTAAGACCAGACCATCCCCAGGGGCGGATAAGAGGATTCCAAGGGGTGAGGGTGGAGAGAGTGAGAGGGTGGGAGCTCTACCCCAAGTTTGGCGAGAACAGCCTGGGAAATCAGCGGCTCAAGAGGCGGCAAGAAGGATCGTTTGCTACCGCTGCCGGCAAGCGGGACATATTGCAGCCAACTGCCCGGTTGTGGAGGAACCCATGCAGTGTGACTTTCTGACGGGCAGACGTCAGTCGCTGTGTGCGACAGTCGCATGCACTGCCATTCGAGGAACTGAGAAACATTTATGCAAAATGTGTGTTAATGGTAGAAATGTTGTGGTATTGCTGGATTCAGGTAGCCTTGTGACCCTGATAAAGGCTGAGTTAGTTAAAACAGAGGTCTCTGGGAATAGCAAGGTAGCTGTTATTTGTGTGCATGGGGACACCCGAGAGTATCCAGTGACTACAGTGTGTTTCAAGACCCCCAAAGGTACCCTCTCTCATCCAGTGGGCTTAGTATCTCAGTTACCGCATGACGCCATTGTGGGAAGGGATTTTCCGAAGTTCTGGGAACTGTGGGATGATCCTGAGCCCCCCACTGGTGCCCCTATGTACCAGGAATGTGATAGCCAGAACTCCCCTGAGAGTGGTGAGGACTCTCCGGAATTTCCCTTATCAGTATTGGCAGGGGAGACTCAAGAAACTGGAGAGGAGCCCACCTCCTCAGACGAAAACCTACCGTCTGTGGAGTTTTCTGATCTCGAGGTTCACAGGGAAAACTTTGCCACAGAACAGTTGAGAGACCCCGCCCTAATAAAGGCACGGGAAAACGTAGTGAAAATAGATGGCGAGTTAGTGAACCCAGATAATACCTGCACTTACCCATACTTCAGCGTAGAGAAGGACCTACTGTATCGGGTGGCAAAAAGGGCAGAAGAAACCGTTGAGCAGCTTGTGGTGCCCAAACCTTACAGGAAGTTGGTGTTGGAGTTGGCCCATGGGCACATTCTTGGAGGTCATCTGGGGACAGAGAAAACCCGAGAGAGGGTATTACAGAGATTCTATTGGCCGGGGGTGATGAAGGACATAGAAAATTATTGTTCCTCCTGCCCTGTGTGTCAGAGGTTGGCCCCGATGCCACATTTCCGTAGCCCGCTGGTCCCTCTACCCATCATTGAGGTCCCGTTTGAGAGGATCGCCATGGATTTGGTAGGTCCTATAATCAAGTCCGCTAGGGGGCACCAGTACATATTAGTTATAATGGACTATGCCACCCGTTATCCAGAAGCGATCCCTCTCCGAAATACCTCGGCCAAAACCATAGCCAAAGAGCTATCTCTTGTGTTTAGCCGGGTGGGTATTTGTAAAGAACTGCTTACGGACCAAGGTACACCCTTTATGTCCCGGGTTATGAAGGAGCTGTGTAAATTGTTCAAAGTGACGCAATTACGTACATCTGTGTATCACCCCCAAACCGATGGGCTGGTTGAAAGATTCAACAAAACCCTAAAACAAATGTTGAAGAAAGTGGTGTATAGAGATGGAAAGGATTGGGACTGTCTACTTCCTTATCTGATGTTTGCTATTAGGGAGGTGCCCCAATCCTCTACGGGATTCTCCCCCTTTGAGTTACTGTATGGGAGACACCCAAGAGGGCTGTTGGATATTACCAAGGAAACTTGGGAAAGTGAGAGTTCTCCCCACAGGAGTGTGATTGAGCATGTCGCCCTGATGCAAGACCGAATTGCACAGGTAATGCCCATCGTGAAGGAACATTTGGCCCAAGCGCAGTTAGCACAGCAGAGAGTGTACAACCGTGGAGCCAAGACCCGTACCTTTTCCCCGGGGGATAGGATACTGGTACTTGTCCCTACGGTTGAAAGTAAATTCCTTGCCAAATGGCAAGGCCCCTATGAGATAATGGAAAAAGTGAGCGAAGTGAATTACAAGGTCAGACAACCAGGAAGGCGAAAGCCCGAACAGATCTATCACGTTAATCTGTTGAAAGCCTGGAGGGATAGAGAGTCCCTAGTCGCAGACACTTGGTCACCAGCTCAAACTGGTTGCGTGATTCCTGAGGTTGGAATAGCAGCCACCTTGTCACAACCCCAACAACAGGAGGTTAAGGAGTTTGTGCTTCGCAACAAGGAGGTATTCTCTGAGCTGCCGGGACAAACATCTGGGGTAGAGCATGACATCATTACCCCACCCGGTGAAAGGGTGAAGTTAAAACCCTATCGGATCCCAGAGGCCCGACGGGAGGCAATACGGGAGGAAGTACAGAAAATGCTGAACTTAGGGGTGATAGAGGAGTCCCAAAGTGATTGGTCTAGTCCCATTGTGTTGGTGCCTAAACCGGATGGGAGCTGGCGATTTTGTAACGATTTTCATCAGTTGAACAAAGTTACAAAATTTGACACCTACCCCATGCCACGTATTGATGAGTTGATCGACCGGCTGGGAACAGCCCGATACATGACGACTCTTGACCTCACAAAAGGGTATTGGCAAATCCCCCTGGCCAAGTCGGCCAAAGAGAAAACCGCATTTGTAACCCCAGACGGGGCGTTCCAATATAAAAGAATGCCGTTCGGGTTACAGAATGCGCCGGCCACTTTCCAGCGGAAAATGGACCAGATGCTGAGGCCCCATCGGAAGTATGCTGCGGCTTACCTGGATGACGTAATTGTCCATAGCACAGATTGGGCATCACATCTGCCAAAAGTGCAAGCAGTCCTGGACTCTGTTCGGGAAGCAGGGTTTACGGCTAACCCCAAGAAGTGTACCATTGGGCAGGAGGAGGCCAAATATCTTGGGTACACCATTGGGAGGGGAGTAATAAAACCCCAACTCAACAAAATCGAGGCCATCCAGAGTTGGCCACGTCCCAACAGCAAGAAGCAGGTACGAGCCTTTCTGGGAATCGCTGGGTATTATCGGCGATTCATTCCCCACTTTGCTTCTAAGGCTGTGCCCCTAACCAACCTGACGAAGGGGAAAGGGTCGGTCATGATTAAATGGACCCCCGAGGCTGAGGCAGCATTCCAATTCTTGAAACAAGCCTTATGTAGCCAGCCAGTGTTGTACTCACCCGACTTCTCTAAAGACTTTGTCGTACAAAGTGATGCGTCAGATGTGGGGTTAGGAGCAGTATTGTTCCAGGTCTGGAACGGGGAAGAGCACCCAGTCATTTACCTCAGCAGGAAGTTGAAGTCCCATGAGGTAAATTACGCCACCGTTGAAAAGGAGTGTTTAGCGGTGAAGTGGGCTCTAGATTCCCTTCGGTACTACCTGCTAGGTAGGCACTTTGACATGGTTACGGATCACGCTCCGTTAAAGTGGATGGCTCAAAACAAGGAAACAAATAGAAGAGTGAATAGGTGGTTCCTGGCCCTCCAGGAATTCAACTTCACAGTAAAGCATCGCCCTGGCGTTCAAATGGGGAATGTGGATGCTTTGTCTCGAGTACATGAATGCCTGATTGCTGGTGTTCCAACCCCGAGGTTAAAACAAGAGGGGGGGGTATGTGACAGCAGGAAGGTAAAGTCACCTGGTTGCATCCAGGGGGGTAGATATATTTCGCCCAGATTCAGGCTTTACGCCGACTTATACAACTAGGTGGAGAGTTGTATAAGCCCAGCTGAGGCTAGTGGGCTCATGGATGACTCATACCTCTAGGGAGAGTGTGGGGCGTCGTGCAGACAGGGAGTTGATGAGACCAGCTGAAGCTTGTCAGCTCATTTAGGCCTCTATAAGAACTCCCAGATTCATTAGGTGTTTGCTCATGCCTGGAACCAGACCTGTGTGGACTGTCTAGGGAGAGTGAACCCCTGTGCGGTGAGACAAAGCCTGTGTGGCTATTTGCTTGGACATTTAAAACCAGGGACTTAGGGACTAGGACAGCACTAGGCTGATCCCAGTTGTTAGTTAGGAAACCTGTATGTTTAGTCAGAGGTCAAGTTGACCAGGATTTATTTTGTTTATGTTTCTTTTGCTTTGCTGTGTTTTGTCACTGTAAATAGAAAATAAACCGCACCTTTTTGATTTTGAAAACCACAACCTCCGTTTGCTGGGCCTGTTTTTGTGTGGGGAGCCCATCCCGGGGGTCACACACACCCGCTGCCGAGCTAACCCCCTCACAACATGATAAAAGACAAGAGATGGTCAGAGGCTGCGGACATACTACAGGAGGTGGACACTGGACAGAGACTGCGGACATACTACAGGAGGGGGACAGAGGCTATGGACCCACTACAGGAGGTGGACAGAGGCTGCGGACACACTACAGGAGGGGGACAGAGGCTGCGGACACACTACAGGAGGGGGACAGAGGCTACGGACCCACTACAGGAGGTGGACAGAGGCTGCGGACACACTACAGGAGGGGGACAGAGGCTGCGGACATACTACAGGAGGGGGACAGAGGCTGCGGACATACTACAGGAGGTGGACAGAGGCTGCGGACATACTACAGGAGGTGGACAGAGGCTGCGGACATACTACAGGAGGTGGACAGAGGCTGCGGACATACTACAGGAGGGGGACAGAGGCTGCGGACATACTACAGGAGGGGGACAGAGGCTGCGGACATACTACAGGAGGGGGACAGAGGCTGCGGACATACTACAGGAGGGGGACAGAGGCTGCGGACATACTACAGGAGGGGGACAGAGGCTGCGGACATACTACAGGAGGGGGACAGAGGCTGCGGACATACTACAGGAGGGGGGACAGAGGCTGCGGACATACTACAGGAGGGGGGACAGAGGCTGCGGACATACTACAGGAGGGGGGACAGAGGCTGCGGACATACTACAGGAGGTGCCGGTGGAGACACTCTGCGGACATGATGGTGCCCTCCTCACCCCCTCACAGTAGCCTCCTCCTCTGTCCACCACCATATTACTTCTTCACATCATCAGTGTGCTGTGTCCTCCTCCTGTGCCCCTTTCACCATTCCACAGGTCAGTGCTGCACTGTGCTGCCCTGACCTGTGGAGAGGTGAAAGGGGCACAGGAACCAGAGGAGGACACAGCACACACTGATGATTTTGAGAAGTAATATGGTGGTGGACAGAGCACATCAGTCTCTCCCCTGCATGGCACGGCTTCAGGCTCTCAGGACGCCAGGCTCTCACTCACTTGTATCCCCCCCAGTTTCACTGACCTTAAAACTCGAGTTGAGTCCGTCCTCTTCACCCCTGGGCCCTGTCAGTGCTCCGAGCCTCCGAGTCTGCTCGCTCCGAGTCCTCCTCCACCTATGATGAGTGCATGGCATGCATGCACTCACTACAGGTGTCGCGCCAGCCGCTGTGACCTTTTCAAAAATGGCGCCAGCGGCGCCATCACGTTACCACGCGTGCGCCGCCCGGCTGAGCGTGAACAAATTTCCCTGAGCTCGGCCGGCTTTCGGAACGGCGCATGCGCAGTTGTATGACCGGCTCGCGGCCATCTTTTTTATGGGCGCCGGTGCCCATAACGGACTTTAACGTACACCCCGAAAAAGGGGTTAAATTTGCGGACTGTACGTAAATCTACGTACGGTTGGCAACACTAGTTGCTGCTGATCTATGGGTGGAAGTGCCCCATCACCCCACTGTACGGGCACACTGATCCAGCGGAGCCGGGGTGAGGAATGCTGACAGGCGCCATTAGAAGCCGATGATCCCCGCCGGAGCTTCCTTGCTATGGGGCCATACCGCCTCTCGGCCAAACTCTGCCTATTTTGTAAATTCTTTATTGCAGCTCTGTGTAACTTATTGCAGTGGGACTACTTAAATACTTCTAACTACAGCTGAATTAATTTAGGTGATCCTTCTGCCCTGCATGCCTCAATTGCACTAAAATAGTACATATTTGTTGCACAGAGCAACCCCAAACCTCCTCTTCTGGGGTACCCCACCGACACTCTAGCTTCCCCCTCTTCTGCGTACACTGCTATAGAAATCTACTTGCTTTGGGGGCTTGTGTGCCGGCTTGATCCTGAGTCAGGCTGTGTGCTTCCATAGACACAAAGGGGGTTATTTACTAAAGGCAAAGCCACTTTGCACTGAATTGGGAATTGCACTTTAGCTTGCACATGATTGGATGATAAAATCAGCAGAGCTTCCCCTCATTTCAGATCTACCCCTTATGCCGCGTACACACAACCGTTTTTAATGACGAGAAAAATGCAATTTTTTAAAATGGTCATTAAAAATGATCGTGTGTGGGCTTCATAGCATTTTTCACAACGTCAAAAATGGCCATGAAAAAATTGGAACATGCTCTAATTTTTCT
The DNA here is from genome assembly GCA_029206835.1 of Rana muscosa. Classification (NCBI taxonomy): domain Eukaryota; kingdom Metazoa; phylum Chordata; class Amphibia; order Anura; family Ranidae; genus Rana; species Rana muscosa. Next base: position 1,235,664,618 of record CM055122.1, read on the forward strand.
CGTCGTTTTTCACCTCGTCGTTTTTCTCGTCATGAAAAACGGCCGTGTGTAGGCTTTAACGACGTGAAAAAAATGCGCATGCTCAGAATCAAGTATGAGACGGGAGCGCTTGTTCTAGTAAAACTAGCATTCGTAATGGAGATAGCACATTCGTCACGCTGTAACGGACTGAAGAGCACGAGGCTGAAAATCGCGAATCGTCTCTCAACAAACTTTACTAACATGAAGGGTGGCGCCATTCGAATGGAACTTCCCCTTTATAGTGCCGTCGTATGTGTTGTACATCACCGCGCTTTACTCAAGCATTTTTTTCAACGATAGTGTGTAGGCAAGGCAGGCTTGAGAAGAATCACGTAGAGAAAAATGCAGTTTTATTCAATGACATTAAAAACGGTCGTGTATGCGGCATTAGATTTACAGCCACTGGACTTCCAAGTGCACTTTCAGTGCAATTTCAAGTGCACTTTGCACTTGTAGTTTGCACTTGTAGTGCAAAGTGGATTTGCATTTCGTAAATAACCCCCAAAGTGTGGCTCGGCCCCATACCCTGCTCCCCCTTCACAGGATTTGAAAAGCTGCCTCTGTGTCCTGTGAGGATAGAGAGCAGCAATGCAGAGAATGCATCAAGGTAAAAAACCTTATGCCTTTACAACTACTTTAATGGGACATACAATAATAAGGATGCTACTGCTAATATGAAGCATAATAGATAGAATACTGTCAGCAAAAAAATTATTTTATTCCTTTGCAAATTAAAATATTTAAGTAAGCAACAAGGGCCTACAAATAAACCACAATATCTATAGGATCGATATTAGAATAGGAATTTAAATGATCCCACAACAACAACTTTAAAATAAAATAAGAACACATATTACATAGATAAGAGCACATGCAGTAGTTTTCTGTGGTTTGCAATCTATATGAAATTAATAGTTGCATCAGTATGGTGATATTTTCTATTTAACAATTTAAAGCTGAAAACTAAAAATTGCTGGTAATTGTAGAATGTATTGTACATGTAAGCAATATACATTTTGGCTTGAAGAAACATTCCCATTATCATGGGTTTTACAACAAAAGAGTTCACAGAGAAATCTAATACTTCTGTATCCTTTACAGCTTAATTAATTTTACATGCCGACTAACAAAGCTAAAAAAGGATTACATTAATACAATGTCAGCATTCCTATGTTTATGCAAAATTCTGAATTAAGACTTCATCTTTGCTCTTTGTTCTCATAAGCTAATGAATGAAAAGGTAGGCATTTTAAGATCTGCAAGGGAAAAATGCTGTGAAGTCTTTATTATGTAGTTATACTGTATCGGATTGTTTTGCAACTCTAGCATTATATGCAACTATACACTTTCATCACTTGCCCTTGATTAATTTACTCTTTAGTGATAGATGCAGACCCAGCAATATCCTGCTAGTTAATAAGATTTTGATCACATTTATTTGTTCAGGTTATCGTCTTTAAAATTTTTATTTTATGTTATTATTTTTCTTATGGCACTACACTGCACTGTAATAGCAGAGGGTAATGCACCCACATTGCAGCCTGCCACAATGCACAATGTGGTAATGCGCAGCAAGAGGCCAGTGAATTATTAATTTTCTAAATGCAGGAGGTCATCTAAGCAATATAAACAACTTTTAGCCTTCCAGATCACATCTTCCTGTGTTTAAATGATCCTGCTTTGGTCTAAGTTCACATCTATAAAACGGATCAGACGAAAAGCAGATGTAAACTGACAAATGGTCAGTTTTTCATCCATTTTTGCATTGGTTGTTAGGAGCAAGCCGTCACTGTGTGGGGGGGTTCCCTCACTTGCTGGCTAACTAACTATAATTTTCGGCTTTTAAATGTAAGTGCCGTTTTTTTTTTTTCTTAGGTTTTGGAGCTGTCATTTGGGAGGGGGGGCTGCAATGTGTGCAAGGAGAGGGACAGGAGAGGAGAAGAGTACATTCTGTGAGGAGGCAGTCTGTACAGACAGGCTCTCTCATTTGCCGACGCTGACTGTCACTGTCAGCTTTTAAATGTAATTGTCGCCTTTTTTTTTCTATAAACACTGCAGTGTCAGAGCTGTCAAAAAAAAAAAAAAAAAAAAGACATTCCTCAGCGCAGAGAGATAATGAAGAGATACAATGCATCTCTCGTTCTTAGATCAAAGGAAGGAACTTCTGTCTGTAGATGAGGGCAGTTTAACCACTTAAGGACTAAACCTTTTTCTGACACTTGTTGGTTACAAGTTAAAATCAGTATTGTTTGCTAGAAAATTTCTTAGAAACCCCAAACATTATATACATTTTTTTTAGCAGAGACCCTAGAGAATAAAATGGCGGTTGTTGCAATATTTTATGTCACACGGTTATTGCGCAGCGGTCTTTTAAACACAATTTTTGGGGAAAAAATACACTTCCATGAATTAAAAAAAAATGAAACAGTGAAAGTTAGCCCAATTTTTTGGTATAATGTGAAAGATGATGTTACACCGCGAGAATTGTGAGAGTATCTTGTTCTTTATGCTAAGCAAAAAAAACTGTGATTCTCATTTTATCCAGAATCGTGCAGCTCTAATGTAAACCAAAAATTTGACTCAAGTGGTTAAGTGGATGTGAAGAACTGATGTAAAATCTGATGTAAAAACTGATGAAAAACTGATGTAAAAAGTAATGTAAAATGTGATGAAAAACTGATGTTAAAGCTTTTGTTAACCCAAAAAAAGAAAATGGATCCTGCTCCTTTAAAGCATGTTATATGACACAGTGTATGTCTTGTGTCATTTGGCCCTCTGTAACACCTAAAAAACCTGGCTGATCCTGTCAGTTTCTCCCCACCCCTCTGTAAACTGACCACGGTGTATCATGGCTGCTTAGACCAGACACTGTGGTCAGTTTATGTGCCTCTGTCATCAACAGCCTGATTTCTGCTCTCCTATCTGCTTCTATGTCCTCCTCCCCCTCCCCTCTCTGTCTGTGTGTGAGCCGCCCCTCCCCCTCTTGCTGCTCTCATAACACCAATCTGTATACACCATCAGCACTGCCTCCTATTGCAGTGTCCCCTCTGTGAATGATTTATAAATATAAATGCTGTTAATACATAACTTAAGAGCAGAGATTGCGATCACATGACCAGTCAGCTCTCTCCTCCTTTCCTCCTCCCCTCCAGAGACATCAGCAGAGGAATCTCAGCCCCGCCGGCTGCATCTCTCAGAGGAGAAGAGGAGAAAGCTGGCCAGTCATGTGATCTCAATCTCGGCAGTGAAAATTGGTATTTGTAGCATTTATTTTTATAAATCACACACCGAGTGGGACACTACAATAGGAGGCAGTGCTGATGGTGTATACAGGTTAGTGTGGCTTAACAACTACTTTAACTGATTTGTTTCTTCTTTGAAAAAACGTGACTGAACTGATGAAACTGTGTGAAAGGGGCCTTATTCAGGCATGTTTTGCAGTGCATTTTGCATTTTTTAACCCTTGTTTTGGTATGCATTTTTGCATGCAGTTTTCATACATTTTGCGTCAAATCATTTTTTTCATTGAATCATTTTTTCAATCAAATAATTTTTTTATTGAATTTTCATATTTAGACAACAAAAAGAAAGAAAAAAACGCACATATAACATATCCATCACATAACAACTCTTAACAACAACAAACAAACAAAAAAACACACTGATGTTAAAGCGCTCATCAAAACAGATTTCCATCCCCCTCCTTCACACCTAGCCCAATTGAGACATATATTTATATATAATTGCTTCCCTCCAGGACCATATCTCTTTATTAATTTTCCATATTTTTAGTTTACTCAGCTGGTTACTCAAACAAATTGGAGACTAACCACCAATTTCCAGATCTTTGCAAATTATTTAGGACATCTCCTATGTTTATATGTCAATTCCTCTCGTCTAAAGCCTCGTACACATGATCCAACTTTATGGCCATAATTGTCTGACAGACGCGTTGTGTCGGATAATCCGACCGTGTGTATGCTCCATCAGACAATTATTGGCTGAATTAATGACAACAAAAGTTGGCTGTTCATGCTCACCAATTGTTGGGCAATAAATTTGTTACGTCGATTTATCCGATCGTGTGTACGCAAGTCCGTCCAACTAAAATCCGATGTACAAACATGCATGCTCAGAACCAATGTTAAACATCAGCCAACAATAGCAGAAGTTTCCCAAAGGGTAGTGGTAAAGAGCTGAAAAACCACGTGGTTTGGTGAATGTTGGCTGAAAATGTTGTGCCGTGTGTATGCAGAACAAGTTCACGGCCAACACCCTTCGGACCAAAATCCATGGAAAAGTTGGTTTGAAGTCCGATCGTGTGTACGAGGCTTTAGATTAGAGTAAATTGCTTTGATCCATTGATCTATGGTTGGTGGATATTTTGATATCCATTTTTGAAGTATAAGTTTACGAGCCATATACATAGTTCTCAATCACATCACATGTACTTCAACTTGGAGGATATTTTCCGATATAGTCCATAACAATGCAATTTTTGGATCAGGCTGTATTTGTGTAGAGCACATGGAATTTAAAATATCAAATATAGACTCCCAGGAGCGGTGCAATTTGGAACATCGCCACAGCATATGTATAAGTGTGCCTGTACCAGTGGTGCATCTTGGACAATTTGATGTTGTCACTTTACCCCAGGAGTGCAATTTTAACGGAGTATAGTGGGCTCTATAGATAATAAATAGTTGGGTCAAACACTGTGTAGAGAATAGAGATACCATAAATACATTTTTCAGAGCTTGCCTCCATTCCTCATTGCTAAGTGTCTTCAGATCTCTACACCACCATATACAAGAGTATATATTTCCTATAAGTCCCTGTTTAGCACATCTTGTAGTTACTGCCAAAGCTAGAATTGATGAAGGATTATATTTTAATAAGAAGGTCTTTGCTTGGCTTTGCAAGGCATGCTGTAGCTGTTAATATTGAAAGAATAATTTATTAGACAAATTATATTTCGCTGCTTATTTATCAAATGATTGAAAACATCGCCATCATAAAGTTGGTTAAGAAACAAAATGCCAGACTCTTTCTATCAATTTTTTTAGCTTCGCCATTTCAGGAAATTGAGGATTATTCCATATGGGCATATATTGAGTATATCCCTCATACTGAGTATCTTGTTGAACAGTAATCCTATGTAGCAAATAGAATGTAGGATATCTACGTTTATTATAAAAATGGTAAGCGACTATTAACTGCACTAGTGGATCTATCGGTAATTGAGAGAATATAATTTGTTGTATGGGATCTTCACAATCTAGTGTTCCATCCATATAATTGCTGGAGTTGGGATGCCAAATAATAAGATCTGGCATTAGGAACAGCCAACCCTGCTTCATCCTTAGGCAGCTGCAGAGTTTCCAATCTAATCCGAGGGTGTTTATATCTCCAAATAAGCTCTCTAAACAGGGTATCTATTTGTTTGAAAAATTTCCGTGGTAGCCATAATGTAGCAGATATAATAATTGTGGCATCCATATCATCTTTATCAAATTTGCTCTGCCTATTATTGTTAAGATATTATTAAGATATCAGCATATTTTTTGGATCCATTTCTGCTGTGTTTCTGTAATAGGGTTCGCTATATATTGAAGTTCAGCCTTTAAAACTTCTTCAGTCACTAAACATTTGAGAAATAAACAAACCTCTCATGTAAGCTTTTAGAGAATCCCAATATATCTGTGAGGATACTGTGGGCTTATTAACAGTACCATAAGCCAAAATATCAAGAATTATTTTCTGTTTTGAAGGAAAAAGATCAAACCAATAGGGGTTGACTTTCCATAAAGTGCAGGTCTGAGGTAAATTTAAGGCCAACTTAAGAACTAGTGGGGAATGATCCTCTAGCAGGAATGATCCTCAAGCAGGAAGCATCATAGATGTAACCAATTCCAGGTCTATTCTAGACAGAGTCCCATGGGTGCTAGAAAAGTAAGAAAACTTTCTTTCATTAGAATGTAGCATTCTCCAGACATCCATAAGGCCACTCTCCCGAATATATCCAGCAAAAGGAGTGGATATAGAAGCTACTGGAGCTATATCCAGACTATATCTATCTAAAGATGGGTCAAGACAATTATTAAAGTCTCCTATTATTAACCAAGGGACATCCGTTTTATCAGAAGTAAATTTTTATAGTTCTTTAAGTACCTCTCAGGAACATGGGGGGGGGGTATATATATGTTAGCTAGCACATGATTTTCTATACATTTTACAAAATAAGAAAATGTAGCGGCCCTTAATATCCATTTGTACCTGTCTGCAGGAGAAGTCAACTTCATTTGCAATCAATATAGATACACCTCTTGATTATGTAGTATTAGTAGAGTGATATTGCCTGCTATATTGGGTGTTCTTCAGATAATTACATTTATATATATTTAAATGAGTCTCCTGCAGGCAAATAATAGACTGAGATAATTGTTTGATTGTAGTAAACATAGCTTGTCTCTTTACAGGATCACTAAGCCCCCTAATATTCCAAGATACTAATACTTGCGTTAAAGTTGGCATAGCCATAATGAGTCATAGCCCTAGAGTAAAAAATTCTTGATAATAACAAAAGGAAGGTCATATCTATTGTCCCTTTTAGTAATATCAAACTAATATATAATAAGATTCTTTGTGAGGAGAGGGTTTCTATATTAATTTTAACTATCTGATGAGCGCATATGGAAAATCTATATAGAAATACAACAATGTACATAAAAAAAAGAAAGAAAACAAAAGTTCCTCAAACTTGCTAAAATCCCATATACATCCCTGGGAAGCTACCATCCCTCTCAATGGTCTCCCCTAAAAAGGGTTCTACATAAAAAATAAAGTCTTGAAAACTATTTATAATAAAATAAAAAAACAAGCGAGTCCATCCAGAAGAAGTGATAAGCCTATCACGAAACATGTTGATGACCGACGATGATTCGAGTTACGGATAAACCTCCATCCTTCAAACTGAACCCCCTCCGTTTAAAGCAGCTGAGTCAGTGATATAGGGACTGCTCACTTTGCCCCCAGTGGCATAGTGCATCCACTGCAACTATCTGACAGCTCCAATGAGCCACCGTTCTTCCTTGTTTGCCCTGTGAACTTTGAACTTGGTGAGGGAACACGTGACCAAACGTCTTCATGAAGCTATCTGCACTAGTTGGGCTCGGGGCTCCGAGAGTGCCAGCCACCGCTGTTGATTCTCGGCGTGTGGCATGTACAGACTGTGTGAACGGTTTCACGTTACCAGCTAGACCTGTCCATCTGCACTGCACTGCATGTGGAGGTCGCTGAAAGTTCCCCTGCATTGCTCGATCATTAAGGACAACACACAGGGCTCAGATCTCAAGTCTCTTGGCTCTGGATAATAGGATGGGTAAGCTGAATTTGATTATCAATACACAGTGCTTCCCTTGAACCTTTTAAAATCCCTGCTAAACCAAGGACTTTATCTGTTGAGGTACCAAATACTGCAGGGAGCTCATAGAGACTGTTGTGCTGCCATCTTTAAGACTGTTGGTACATGTTCAGGATTTTTTTTCATGTCCAGTCACCAGTCAGCAGAGGATGTCACATTCTATTGATATTCTATCATTTGACTTTCCATGCAACAAGCTCATGCACCAAACTTACTATCTGTCAGCATCCGTTTTACATATCTGCTGGTACTAAGTGTTTCAGATCATTCCCCATGGGAATTTTGTTGTGGAGATTTTTATGGAAATGTATTAATGTATGTTGTCAGATGTCCCCCCAGTGTCAGTTTTGCTGTAATGCGCTCATCTGAGCGTATTTGCACATACAGACGTTGGTGGAAGATCGGTGGCGGGAAAATCTTCCTGTGGAAACAGCGATGTTTGCTGCATTTAGAGATGTTGTTTTGCGCCCCGTTTGGGGAACAGGCCAGCCCCTGGCGGGGGGCGTTAAATGACTCTGAGCGCACATATCTGTGTCCACAAGAACGGTAGCATAACTATAAAATAATTGTGGTCCATTTGAGGCATAATTGTTATGTAGTTTCCGTCATTTGGTAAACAGTGTATGTCACTGTTAGTCAATTTGAATGAACATTGTATCTGTTTGGAAGGATGTCCTTGTATGGTCATTCTCCTGTGAAAGGAACATCCTGTGATGTCCCGCCCATGGGAGGAGGTGACTGGTTGCTGCAACCAGTCACCTCCTGTCTTGAGATCTTTTGAGTTTAATAAAAGCCTATGATTAGGCGTCGGCTGGTCAGTCTAGGCTGGTATGCTGAAATGAGAACATAGCTTTTGTGGTGCTGCCTTCTTGGGATGAATGGGAATGAACGGTGAGTGGATCTTAGCAAACTTAAAGATAGCATTATTGCAAAAAGATGAAATCTGATGTGTGCTTAGATAGCACAGGAATTATAGGCTGTGTGCTCTGCAAACAGCCTAGGCATTCCACAACAGAATGGCGGGCCAGGATTTTTGGGAATAGATGGAGTCCCTTTGGACATCAGATCGAGATGGGGGGAAGTGTGGATCTACGTTCCGATGTGGGGGGCTCTACTCTTTAAAAGAACATTTTTTTGTCTTTTTGAAATAATGCTTTAAGTTTGCAGCGTGTGTATGTGTGCGTGTGTATGTCTGCGAATCGTATGTGTGTGTGTGATTTTGTTGGGAGAGAGATCGTATGCCTCTGAATCCGATCGTAGGCCTGTGAATTTGTTTGTGTATGCCTGTGTGTGATTAGATTGTTTGTGTGATGCAGGACATGTGTCCCCATAAGTGTGACTGAAGTTGTGTAAGAGATGATCTGATGGAGACTGTATATTGTGTATGAAATGAAGGTATAGCTGTGGTATTTCATGCAGCCTACACTGAGATTGGCGGCCTTGTTAAAGATGGCCGCTGCATTGAGCCATAAGCCATGAGGTTTAGTGGGGGATGGGCGGGCAGCATTTCAGTTACAAGGGTGAAAGTTGGTGACTTTCTGTAAATAGCATGCAGGAGTTTTGTAGTGGAAACGCCCTGAGAGATAATCTGATGTACAAGCAACAATATACTGTATGTGTGTAGTGTTTGTGATTTCTATGAAAAATAGAAATGGATAAATTGTGATTTTTGCCTTTATAGGGGACAAAGACACATGTCCCCATAAGTGTAAAAATATTTTAACAAAAGTGTTTGGTTTTAAAGTTGAAAATTCCTGCCGCATATTCAAGTGGCCAGGCATTGTTGGAAGCCAGACAATAGTAGCTGTTTGTTGAAAGGAATACGAACTTTGAATGGTTGCAGGCTGTTTTGGATGCTAGCATTGAGGAGGTATGTCTCTGCAATGGCTTGTTATGGAAGCTGAGGCCACAGTGTGTGAACTTTAGGTAGAGAAAAATGGTGAATATCTCAGAGTATATGAACTTAGAGAAATGAATATGTTTTTAATATTTTCATGTAACTCACATTTATTGAATGTGCTGTTTAGTTGGCAAAAGGGAGGCTAAGTTTGTAAGTGTACATGTGGTCCTTGTAGAGTGTAGCTGACACCTTTTTCAGTGGATTTTGATCATAATTTAGAAAAGTTTCAATGGTGTAGTCAGTCTTTGTGGAGAAAAACATTTTTGACTTTCTTTTAAAGAGATGCTGGTTTTGGCGGGAAAAAGTAATGGCGCCATTCTTGGCTTTTGTTAGCCTTGCAGGGTTGTCTGCCATTTTGAGGCACAGTTTTTCCTTAGCCTGTGCGTATCCTATAAGGGAAGGTGCAGCCACCTTTCCTTTGGGTATGATATCATGTGACCATGCTGTGGCATTCGTCAGCTATGTTGCTGGTGGAATTTCTCAGCCTTTGGGGCAGATTTTGGTGCGAATATAGTGCAATCTTTTCTGCGTGGAACCTGGTGGAGGCAATTTGTGTTTTTCTTTGTGTAGGGGAACCAATGTGGTGTTCATTGTGACGTCCCATGCTGGTTTTGGCGGGAAAAATTGCATGCGTCAATGGCGCAATTTTTGTTGTCCATGAGGTGCTGTGGTGGGTCATCCACCATTTTGTAGTCCTGGCTTGACGGCCATTTTGAGAGACGTTTACAGTTTGAGATAGGAAGTTCCAGTTTAGCAAACACGGCCCCTGAATATGCTGTATTGGCATTTGTTGATCGGCACAGTTTTCTTATGTTTTATGCGTTTACAGTTTGACCTGTGCACTGCTGGGAAGAGTAGTGAGACACCAGGGGGACATACTGAGAGACTGGTTTTTGTTTAATGAATTCGCTGGTTTAAATTGTTTTTCTAAGCATCGCCTTTTGAGTTGAGTAGAGTGGTATCTTGAGATAGCGCGGTCTTACCCCGAGGGGCCACAACGTGCTTGCGGACACACGCACATGCTGGGGCCTATTTATGGATGGGATCTGGCTGACCTACCAGCAGTTGGAGTGTGGGGGGAGGCCAACGCAGAGACAGGGACAACATGCAAACTCCATGCAGATGGTGTTAGCAGGAAGGTTTCTCTGTTTTCATTTAAGTAAATGTAAGCTATTGCAGGGTCAGCTGACTTTGCAGTATATGCACGGCGGTTTTTTGCATTGGATTTTGGTTTTAAGAAAAACTTCACTTTACACTGAATTTTGATAGATTGTAAGACTAACAGAGTTTTTGTACAATGATGTGTTTTTATGTTTGGATATTTGGGAGTTTCCCAGAGGGCAATTCATTTTTTGGAACTTGTACTGTATAGCCATCTTATGGCAGGAGTTTGTATTTTGAGTCCCAACTTATGGTTTGACTTCCAGGGAATGTGGGTCAGGGGGGATTCCCTCCCATTTGCAAAGGGGGGTTTATTCCATCATTTCCTTGACAAGGTTTTAAATGGTTGAAATATATATGATGTGTAGCCAAGGATTTTTTTGAAGTCTTGATAGACAAGGCGATTCTAAGGCCTCCCCTCCCCCTCCCTCTTCCTGAACAATTGATATGTAAATAAACCAGTTTTTTTTTTTAAGTAGCTGAGCATAACCGGAAGTTTCTTTTCAGCATTTATATACCAGCAGAAAGTTGGTGGGAGGAGCTTGGGGTTGTCTGAATGAGATTTGTGCTTGGAAGGAAAATGGAAAGCATTTTGGCGTTTAAAAGTCTTTTATATTTTGTTCCAGTTTTGTGAAGTTTTGTACTGTAATACAGTTTTGGGTAGAGAGCAAACAGGGGGTATCACCATTATTTTATCATCTAGATACAGAGAGAAGCCACATTGTTCTGCAGGTGGTAAACTGGCGTAATTGTTCTGTGTGGTTTAGTCTGACAACGCAGTGTATGGGTGTATAGCGGAAAATGCTTGTGTATGCATGCACTGTGAGGGGTAGAGGCCTAATTTGGGGGTTGATCTGTGGTTGTTCTGTAGTTCCAAAAGTGTTGGGACAACAAGCCATAGAGTTGATGCCTCGGTTAGGGTTTCTAGTTGGAGGACTTGACCATATAGTGGTTGTAGTTCTTCAATCCACCGTATAAGAAGACACCAGGCGGTGCTCTCCGAAAGGGTGCAACGGTTTAACCTGGACGCAGGTTTAAGACGATAAGCCGATTCGAATCGCCATGGACGCAAGGAGGTCTGTGAAAAGGGAAGGAATGGAGGCTTCCCATAGTCAGACGGTCACACAGTGCACAAAGCCTAGTTTTGGGGCAAAGGCCTTTGAACCCCAAAAAGATTAACATAGGTGGTCCAAGGATACTATTTTGGGTATCCCTCTGGAATGGATGTAGTTGAGCTGCGGCTTCAGAAATCTGTAATGATGAGTGTTGATGGAGGTGTAGTCTCATGCCCGTTTGTTTGAACTTTGTATGGCTGGTCCATGCAAGCTTCTCGAGCTGCTCTCATATTCCCATTGTATTTTTTCCTATTGCTGAAAGAGTGAAGGTACAATTCTGGCTGTTTTTGTTTTTTTCATTTGTGGTTTTGGAAACTGGGAAGTATTTCCCCCACGTTTGTATCGGAATGTTTGTATGTAGTAACATGAATATGTTCGAACTTACCGCGGCGATCCTTCAATGCGTCACGGCTGTTGTATGTTTGTAGGAACGGGAAAAGTAAGGGTTACAGAGGGTTTTGTTTGAATCAGTTTTGAAAGAATGTCATTGACAATTTACCAATGTACAGGAATGTCATTATTATTTTCCATTCTTTGCAGGTTAAATATGAAGGATAGAGTAATGATTTTGCTTATAAGTATTTTTCAGGTCCAAGGAGTTTGTACACAGAGAACAGGTGTATGTAGACAGCTGTACATATGGATAAATATGAGTCTAAGGCGGTAAAAGTATCAGGCTATTTCATTGTTTCTTTTTTCCTGCACCACACATTTCTTCCTTCAGTCTGTAATGAGGAAGAAAAGGGGGGAGAAGTGATAAATGTAAGAGTGACAGTTTTTTTTGTCAAACTAATAATAACCTCTGTAATTCTAACCAAGTTTGTGCCAAGACTGTCTTTCTTTGATAGAATTTGAATCGGCAAGCAGCAGTCTGGTGAAGTAGGTTCCCATCCCAGAGGCTAAGAACCTTGTCAATGGTTCCAGGTATTGTAAGCCACGCACAGGTTATGCAGTGACCACAGTCCCGATGTCTGGGTTATTGTCATATGAGGGTTGTTTGGAGGTCAATCAAAATCAGGGTCGTACTCTCCTCATTAGCTGTCACTTATATTCTCGGCTGATGGGGTGGGTGCGATCGTTGTGACATGAACTTCAAAATGTCCACCACAGGGTTCACGATTCCCTCCCAGACCCTGACTTAATAATCAGTTTACATTCTTTCCAACCAGGTGACTGGGTCGTTGTAAAGAAGCTTGAGGGATGAGACCACGCCAGCCACTGCAAGAAGTGGCTCAACCACACCAAAGAATGAGGAGTATCTTTGTTTATTTATATTTTTGTTGTTTAGTAAATTTTAGCGAGGGTAACGGTGAAAAGCATCCCAAGTTATTATGTAAAGTGTATGTCCTGACTAGCTCAGAAAGCGAACAGGACCGATGGTCTGTTCTGAGTCTTCACCGAGTTTTAGTCCCCAGCGATGACAGCGGTACATGCCATTTATGATGTTATTATGGGTATGAGGAGTTTTAGTCCCCAGCGATGACAGCGGTACATGCAATTTATGATGTTATTATGGGTATGAGGAGTTTTAGTCCCCAGCGATGACAGCGGTACATGCCATTTATGATGTTATTATGGGTATGAGGAGTTTTAGTCCCCAGCGATGACAGCGGTACATGCCATTTATGATGTTATTATGGGTATGAGGAGTTTTGACAAACTAGTGAAGACTCCAAACAGACACTTGTCAATGGAACCTAACGATGTATTTTTAGTGGGTAAAATTGGTTTTAGTTTTAATGGCTCTGTCTCTTGTCGGTTTGGGTATCTAGGCAGCCCACAAGTGTGTTTGAACTTTAGTTTGGTGTTTATGTGGATCTGCAGCTTATAAAGGTAATTCCCCCAAAGCAAGAGGTTCATGCGCGATGGTGAAGCTGTCCCAACATTTTAGGTCGCGGCCGATCGCGAGGATCTGATGGCGCAGGAAATTAAGAATGGCAGGGACAGCTAGAAGGGATTTGTTCACCAATCCCGACCAGGTCTGGGCATGGGGTCCTGCATGTACAAGGTGGGGGGGGCTCGGGTTTGGGATACGATTGAACAATTCTCATCCGTTAAGGATAGGGTTCTTCATGTAATTGTTGAAGCCAGAGCTGTAGCTAAGTGAAGGTTGGGAGTCCTTTTTAAGGGTCTGGGAATCTTTGGGGATCTAATTTTTATTTTACAGCAGATCGTGGTTAAAGGAAGTGGGAATATATATACTCATGTCGTTTTTATTTCTATTCTTTCTATGTCATGACGAGAGGCTCCTGTTGCCTGATTTGACGCGTGACCAGAGTTTCCTTGATGAGACGCCCCGAAACCGGACCCACATACAAGACACAGAGGATCACAGACGGATCGGCGATTACTACAGCTCACCATGTCGTGTCCTCCTTTATAAGTCATGCCCCTGAAGAGTAGAGTCTACATGTCAAGCCGTGTTTTCCTTTTTATGGACTAAGGACTGATTCATTTCCAGGTGTAAGAAGCAGATCAACTCTCATCGATGGACACATGGGGTGCATATGACAAAAAAGGGAGGACTGTTGTGGAGATTTTTATGGAAATGTATTAATGTATGTTGTCAGATGTCCCCCCAGTGTCAGTTTTGCTGTAATGCGCTCATCTGAGCGTATTTGCACATACAGACGTTGGTGGAAGATCGGTGGCGGGAAAATCTTCCTGTGGAAACAGCGATGTTTGCTGCATTTAGAGATGTTGTTTTGCGCCCCGTTGGGGGAACTGGCCAGCCCCTGGCGGGGGGCGTTAAATGACTCTGAGCGCACATATCTGTGTCCACAGGAACAGTAGCATAACTATAAAATAATTGTGGTCCATTTGAGGCATAATTGTTATGTAGTTTCCGTCATTTGGTAAACAGTGTATGTCACTGTTAGTCAATTTGAATGAACATTGTATCTGTTTGGAAGGATGTCCTTGTATGGTCATTCTCCTGTGAAAGGAACATCCTGTGATGTCCCGCCCATGGGGGGAGGTGACTGGTTGCTGCAACCAGTCACCTCCTGTCTTGAGATCTTTTGAGTTTAATAAAAGCCTATGATTAGGCGTCGGCTGGTCAGTCTAGGCTGGTATGCTGAAATGAGAACATAGCTTTTGTGGTGCTGCCTTCTTGGGATGAATGGGAATGAACGGTGAGTGGATCTTAGCAAACTTAAAGATAGCATTATTGCAAAAAGATGAAATCTGATGTGTGCTTAGATAGCACAGGAATTATAGGCTGTGTGCTCTGCAAACAGCCTAGGAATTCCACAACAATTTACTATTATCTATCGTAGTCAGAGTCACTCGGATGTGTGTCAATTCAGCATTCATTGCTAGTTTGGTGACCCAATTATTACTGTCACACCTCTAGACTTAATTATGTCCGGGCTATAGGGGATAGATTTATTTCAGTTGTAAGGGGGGTGGATTCTAGATCCAACTCAGATTTATTATACACACAACATTGTACTATGCAATACCATGTATGCTTTTACAGTTTCCTATGCCCTGGAGGAACCTCTCTTCCTTTGTGGACTTTGATACCACCCTGGAAAGAGTTGTTTTTTGATACTTTTGCATTCCATAATAAAGTTTTTGCATTTAGCTGATGTTTTTTTGTGGTGATTCACGTATAAATTTTCTGTTGAGACCTTTCGTCTCAACATCTCCAGCCTTTTTCATTCAGTAATTAACACTGGACTCTCTCCTCCGACCCCAAAAAAATCCAAACTATGGAAAAAAGAAGGAAACAGGAAAGGAGGGAGGGGAGGGAGGGAGGGAGAGAAAGAGAGAAAAAAAAAAAAGGGGGAACAGACCATTCCCCCTTTCCCTTCTCCTCCCCCCCTCCCATAATGTTCCATCCTTATGCTCTAACCATAGTGCCTATCCAGCCATTTAGTAGCAGTCTGTGGCTTATCAAAAAAATATGTAGCTTAATTTGCCTCTACTCTTAATTTAGCAGGTTATAGCATTGGATAGGAAAGTTGCAGGGTCTCTTTTTTACATCTTGAAATTTAGTGCGCTGTTTTTGGACTTCAGGAGAAAAATCCGGAAAGAACATAATTTTAGTTCCATTAAACTTGACTTCCTTCAGTTCTCTAGCTCTTCTAAGGATATGATCTCTATCTTGTTGGTAAAGTAATCATATGGCCTACTCGCTACTCGGTGTGCTCTTTTAACCGAGAAAGACATAGAAAGATATTCTTTTCCAATCGTCTCCCATAGCCATTTTCTCTTTAACTACTTCCGGACAGCCCCCCACACATATTCTGTGACAGGGAGGCCCTGTGGCGTGAAACAACGTACCTGTATGTTGTTCGTGCTTCCTGGCCTCGGGTACGTGCCGCTGGCGATCCGCTCCCACTGTGATTGGACACAGCGGGAGCCAATCAGGGGGTCTGGTGGTCGCGATCATTTGGGAGTATGACAGAAAAGCGGTCTGCCTATGTAAACAAGGCAGACTCTCGTTCTGTCACAGACGAAGAGAGAGATCTGTGATTCCTACCAATCAGGAACACTGATATCTCTCTTCGTCTAGTGTCAGCATACCCCACACAGTTAGAAAGCACACATAAGGAACACATTTAACCCTTTGATTGCCCCTGATGTTACAGTGTCAGTGTCAGTATCAGCATATTTTTTAGCACTGATCACTGTATTGCTGTCACTGGTCCCCAAAAAATCTCAGTAAGTGTCCAATTTGTCCACCACAATGTTGCAGTCCTGCTAAAAGTCACTGATCGCCGCCATTACTGGTAAAAAAATAAAAAATAAAAACTCCCAAAATGTATTCCACGATAACTTTTGTGCAAATCAATCAATATACGCTAATTGGGATTTTCTTTACCAAAAATATGTAGCAGAATACAAATTGGCCTAAATTAATGAAGAAATTTGACTTTTTAAATATTTTTATTGGATATGTTTTATAGCAGAAAGTAAAAATGTTTTTATTTTTTTTAAATTGTTGCTCATTTTTTGGTTTATAGCGCAAAAAATAAAAACCGCAGAGGTGATCAAATACCACCAAAAGAAATCTTTATTTGTGGGAAAAAAAAAGTACATCAATTTTGTTTAGGTACAATGTCGCACGGCAGCGCAATTGTCAGTTAAAATAACGCAGTGCCGTATCGCAAAAATGGCCGGGTCATTAAAGAGTAAATCCTTCGGGGCTGAAGTGAGTAAACACATTGTAAACACACTGTACATTGCTGTTTGCTAAGGAGAGGTCTGGGAAGCTGGCCGCCGCATCCCTAACAACTGATGAGTTATCAGCTGTCAGCGGGGTTTCCCGCTGACAACTGAATGTAAAAAAAAAATTGTTATTTACTCTGATTTTATTGAAAATATTTCCATACAAAATTGTACAACAATAGGTTGTGTCCACATATCAAAGACAATCAAAGAAAGACTTATAGTATTATAAAAGTGTATATAATATAGAACATGAAACATATAGACATATGCAAACATCCCACAAGAACCCTTACCCAAATATGACATAGATTCATTAAAATACTATTGGGGAAGGTCTACAGAGACCTGTAAATTAAAAATGGAATGCAGAATGGTATACTTCACTACTCATATTATTGAACCCCTGAAGAGAGTAGCCATATCAAAATAACAAGATTATAGTCAATGGTTTACTACTCCCCATCTTTAACTCCCGCGGGGGTGTAGGACACATAACATAAAAAACAAAACTAGACCAGACACAACATGACAGAACGATACAACAAAAAAAAAGAAAAGAAATAGGTATAAATAAAAATAAAGCCTACCAGGGGAGGGCACTCAGACAGATATCAACTCGCTCATCCCAGCTCTAAACTGGGTTCAGGTCTTACAGCGCAGCCATAGATATATTTTGCATTTCGGGGGATTCCGTGAGCAACTTCCAAGGGAGCCAGATTTGACAACATTGTTTATGTGTGTCCGATTCATGTGACAGGAGTGTTTTCATCCTCTCAATATAGCCCATCTCTACAACCCACTCAATCAAAGGAGGAGCATTTGCCATTCACCAATGGCATGGTATGACTGCTCTTGCTGCTGTCAACCAATGTCTAAGTATGCTTTTTTTGATGCTTTTAAAGGAGCCAGGTAAGATAGATAGCAAAGCAATTTGTGGCATGTTGGGGACAGTCACCCCTCTTGCATGGGTATAGAGTTGAAGGATCACACCCCAGAAATAATAGACAGGTGGACATTGCCACCAGATATGCTATAGTGAACCCTAGGCGGACTGGCAGCGCCATCATAGATCTGAGAAATTTGGGTATATCCAATGAAGCAGCGTTGGGCATCTGTACCAACAGGAAAGAAGCTTGAAATTTGTTTTATGTGCCTTAGTTGCTGATGACATACAATGGGTAAGGGTAAACAGTTTCTCCCACCCCTCTGATTTAATTTGGACATTTAAGTCTAGAATCCATTTATTTGTGAATTCCGGAAGATGAAGATGGAGTTTCACAGTAAGAACCCTATAAACCTCAGAAAGAATGTGATCTGGAATAGTATTGTGTAAAAAAAGGGACTCAAAGGTATCTGGTTCCCTATTAAATACATCTCTTAAGGAGGAGGATGGAAAGGGCAATAGTTGACGATATTCCAGCCAATGTATAATTGATTGCTGTTGTATAGGAATCCATTTTGACAGCAGTGGGAGAGTTCCCCGGCAAAGGATTTGAGATATTCGGCGTGTTGACTCCTTGCTCCATGACAGAAAACGTGTCCACGCCACCACCGGGGGGAAACCGTGGATTACCAAACAAGGGAGTCATCTGTCCCACTTTGGGGGAGAGTCCCAATTGAACTGTCAATTTATTCCACACACTCAGTAAGTGCGCTTTGAGGAAGGATAAAGACGAGAGTGGACCACGGGAAGAAATATCCAACCAGGGAAGCACCAGAAGATCATAGGAGGCAATCAACTGCTCTATATGAACCCATTGTTTAAGATGAAAATGGTGAAACCAGTTCAATAACCTAGTTAGGATTGCTGCAGCATGGTAGTAATATAGGTCCGGTGCCCCTGCACCTCCTTTTGCTTTAGGAAGAGATAGAATTCTATACTGTAGTCTTGGCTTATTGCATCCCTAAATAAACCCTGTGAATACAGATTGTAAAGTAACAAAAAAGAGCAGGAGACCACAATAGGCATAGCTTGAAAGAGATAAAGAAACCGCTGAACTATATCCATTTTTAAGATGTTTATCCTCCCAAACCATGAATATTGGGCTCGATCGTACATCTTAAAATCTTGTATTGTACGCTGCATAAGAGGATGATAATTTTCCATATACAGATTGGTAAGGTCTGAAGGGATTCTAATATCTACAATAGATATTTAAGTGTCCAAGTGCAAATTTTAAATGGGAAATTATTCCCAAGAGCCTGGTTTAGGGAGTAGTGTGATATGAGCCTCAAGTGTCTGAGAAGGGAACCCATTGGTAACAGATATGCTATTAAACACCCAGAGAATAAACTGTGTTATATATTCCTTATAAGTCTTGTAGAATTTCAATGTGAATCCATCAGGGCCAGGACTTTTACCTGACGGTGAATTGGTAATCGCTTCTAATAGTTCCTCGAGTAGAAAAGGAGAATCTAAAGAAATCCTCATCCATTTTTGGAATGGCAGTTTCCTGTACATATTCCTGTATGCAGTGCAAGAAGAATCTAAGTCTACAGGAGATAATGGCAGAGCAAGGTTGTACAAAGCTGCAAAATAGTCACAAAAGGCCTGTTGGAGTGTGTGGGTCTGAAGTTATTTCCCCTGATGGCAACTTAATACTCTGTATGAAGGTCTGTGATAAACAAGGGTGTAGAGACCGAGCAAGTGGTTTCCCAGGCTCATTTTCATACCGGTATCTTCCTAGAGCATACCTATGTTGACCACTGCTATGTGAGACCTCTAATAACTGCAATAGTGATGAATTTGTTAAGGATATATCAGCATAGGATGCATTAAGGTGAAAAAACACAAACCTTTACAACCCCTTTAATGTCTGTGCTCTTAAAGAGCATGTATAAACAATTAAGTAACGTTCACCAAACATTCACTGCAGGTAAATGTGTCACTGTAATGTGAAACACATCCAACAGGAAGATTTACCTTCACTGGTGAATTTCACATTCACTGCTTTATATATACAGTATGCCCTGATGACTTATTCTGATTTGCAATTTTATTAGGGGGTCTAAAGAGGCTGTGATCTGCTGGGTCACAATTGAATCTAGCACGGGTGCATGGAGAAATGTATTTCTTTATTTGACATCCCATGTCCCTTCATTACACATATGGGGTTTTAAATTATACTTATATGTAGGCTGTTAGATATTTCACAACAAACCAGCACATTGTTGTGATACTTTTAAGTAAACATTTTGGATGTAATTTGCTTTATTAGTTTTGTATTTCATTGTTGTATATATTTGCAGGTGTATCCCCCCTTGGTGGGTCACTTCACAGCCCTTCTTTGTGTGTATATCGGGGTAAAATTCAGAATGCACATACATGGCATGAAGCAATTTATCTCCATTTTTGTTGTGGGGATATCTCCCATGCTGGTACCATGTATTCAGTAACCACCTTACTCATATGCTTAGACTTGGGTTAGAATGGGAGTAACTTTCTCAGCACGGGCAGGGCACAAGTACATATGCGCATATATGATCATCGTGTGCATACACTACATTTTCATAAGTCAGATTCCAGGTAGACAAATTATCACCTTACAGAACCCTAAACTGCCAAAATTCTTAAACAAACCACATTAATTGTAACAACACTAAAAGGGTCCTTATTATCTACATTAGTGCTTGCACTTCTTCCCTGCAGGAGGATTTCATTTAGACCTTAGTCCGTTCCTTTCTTATGCTAGTTTTTTTAACACAACAAAAAGTTATGTACTGGTGTAAAACTATTTCTTGCAAGAATCAACATTTTCTCAGATTGCAGAACACTAAAGTTTACGGAAACAAAAGCAAAAATTATACTGTCTTTGATCAGTGTGAAGGGTGTAGAGATGGAGGAGGCTTTTTGCTAATTGAGCATTCACTTAGTACAGAGTGTAGAGGGGATTAGATCCATCCACATTATTAAATATATGGAGGACTATAGGATATGAAAGGCAAATTAATGGCATTCCTGGGCTAGTCTGCACCTCATACGGTGGAATGCTTTGCATTTTGAGACCCTTTAAACAACTTCATTTTTTTCACTTTAGTTTGTCAAAAATTTCTGTTTAGATGTGTTTGTGTGTGATATGGCAAATTCATCAGAATAGCCTTAAAGCGGTATTGAACCAAAAATGTATTATATTGCAGCTTACCAATCATTAGATGTGTATTAATGAGACACAACTCCAGAGGAATGAGCACTGGCGGCAAAGCAGACAGCAGCATTGTCAGTCTGGTAGGGGGGGGGGGAGAGAGAGATAATGGTAAATTAGTAGATTTAGAAACACTAACAAATTGAAGCCAAACTCCAGCTCACGCTTTATAATCAGTTACAGCAAACTGTTCTTCTTTTTGTGATAAAGATTTTGCTTGAATAAAAAAAAGCAGATCATTTTAATCACTCTTGCCAATGTTAAGTGGTTTGTCTCATCCATGTAAACTGATACATTCTGATGGAGAGTTTGAGCTTGTGAAAAACAGCAGCCTTGCTGGCTGGATCACCAGATGAAAATAGAAGAAATAAAGCCCAAAATAGGAAATACAGCCATCACATCTAAGAATTGGTAAGCTGCAAGTTAATAAATGTTTGCTTTTGGGTTTAATACTGCTTTAAAAATTTACAAAGGTGGGCTGGTCGGTACTTCCGAACATTGTTTTCCCATGAGGCATGGCCAACGATTGAACAAATTAGTGAATCAGAAATATTTCAATATGGAAGTTCTCACACCCTCTGACAGAGAATTGAACCTGACAATAATAAAAGGTACAGATTTAGGCTTACTATTTGGATGATATTTAACTGAAAACCAATTATTTAAGCAATCTTGTAAGCATCAATTTTGCGTAATAACCTTGCACTGGATTTCAGAAAATCTGATTTTATGCATCTCTTTATTTTTATTATACAGGATTTATGTAGCGCCAACAGTTTGTGCATAGCGCTTAACAAAATGAAGGCAGACATTACAGTTACATTACAATTTGGTACAGGAGGAATCAGAGGGCCCTGCTCATTAGAGCTTACAATCTAAAAGGAAGGGTCAATTGATACAAAAGGTAATAGCTGTGGGGGATGAGCTGAAGTAAAACAGTGTATTAGTTAGAAGCAGGATACATCCCCACAACCCTTGCCCGGTGGTTGTGGGGGTCTGCGGGCGGGAGGCTTATCGGAATCTGTAAGCCTCTTTTAACAAGGGGGCACCCAGATCCCTGCTCCCCCATGTGAATGGGTATGTTTTTTTTTCCAGGATCGTTGGTGCCGTGATTGAAGATGGATGGACATCACAGGACACTTTTTGAATAAAGGAATTGTCAAAAACTGTCTGCTGTCATTTTTACTTTTTTGACACCTATTTGGTGAATGGGTAGGGATACAATGTAACCCATACTCATTCACATAGGGGGGGCTAGGATCTGGGGGCCCCCTTGTTAAAGAGGTCTTCCAGATTCCGATAAGCCCCCCGTCCGCAGACCCCCACAACCACCGGGCAAGGGTTGTGGGGATGAGGCCCTTGTCCGCATCAACATGGGGACAAGGTGCTTTGGGGGAACCCCAAAGCACCCTCCCCATGTTGAGGGCATGTGGCCTGGTATGGTTCAGGAGAGGCTGTGCGCTCTCTTGCCCCCCCTTTTCCTGCGGCCTGCCAGGTTGCATGCTCGGAAAAGGGTCTGGTATGGATTTTGGGGGGACCCCCACGCCATTTTTTTTAAATCAGAAAAGACGTTTATTGAAAAAACTATACAAAACTACAGTCATTCACAGTTCTTGTATAAAAAAGAAGAAGGAGGGAAGGCATAGTATAGGCACATCATAGAGCATTCCTTATACATAATGACCTTGATCAAAATACCATACACCTATACAAATTGTAGACATATTCAAAAACAGCTTTGAATTATATTTCAACATCTGCATATAGTATTTCAGGACGAGTTACCAGAACTGTGAAAATTTAGTGCAAGAAAAACAAGAAAAGAAACAAACAAAAAACCAAACACACAAAAAAAATAAAAAAAATAAACGTAAATAACAAAATGGAAAGCAAAATGAAATGCACATCCTCCCCTCCGCCACTATAACA
This sequence comes from Rana muscosa, assembly GCA_029206835.1. Taxonomy (NCBI): domain Eukaryota; kingdom Metazoa; phylum Chordata; class Amphibia; order Anura; family Ranidae; genus Rana; species Rana muscosa. The sequence goes on from CM055122.1 coordinate 1,235,687,490, forward strand.
GGATCCATCCCAGCATCTCCAAACTGGACATTAGAAGGTTCAAGTACATCTGCCACATAATCATTATTCGTAATTAAACTAGGTCATACTTGTAGAAGTCTATCTTTCACCATTTGAGCTGGGCCTAGGCCTGGGGTGTCCAACCAGGGTTGCCACATAGAGTAACATTTTTTGGTAGCGTTCCTATGCTGGTACGTGATTTTTTCACGTATCAGTGTGTTATTAACCATTTACACCCATCGTTTTCCTGTTGGTACTCTCGGAGTTATCCAGAGGCTCGCAATCAGCTTGCGAGCCACATAAAGCAACCGTAAAACTGCAGTGTAACCATTCAGGGACAGGGATGGTATCTCTAAGGCCCCAAGCAGGCAAACGACAGGGTCAGGAAGTAGCGGAAATTGGAACACCCGGAATATAGTGAACAATATATAGTGCCAGTATCAAAATAGTTTCGGGCATTTCCACAACATATGTAATAAATCACCATCTTGTCTAACACATTTCGGGCATAATGCAGTGTCTCTGAAACCCCATTTATGTAATCTGGCTGGTGTCCTGTATACTCTGTGTGCAATAAGAATAGGTGTGACAGCTTGTGCGAGGCGGAAACTGACACCAACGGGGCAGAGGTTAAGCAGAGCTCCCATTGTTCCCCATCTATGGGACCCAGCAACTGAAAAACACACAGAAGTATATCAAAAAATATATAAATTTAATAAATGAGTACAAAAATACAAAAACAATCTGAATATAAAAAAAAAACACATGGATTATGAACAGATCCAGAAGGCTAATTGCATTCATGAGGAGAAAATATGACATTTATGGTCAGACCCGACAGCTGTTTCGGTAAACCCTTCTTCGGGGGATTTGTAGACATAAAAGTCAGAAGTTGTCTATGGAGAGACAGATTCTGTTAAATACATAATTGTGATATGGATAAATATCTTGTTGTATATGTATACAAAAAACTAAATAATTTACAAAAAATAAAATAAATGTTTGCTTACAAAGATTTCCAAAATTAGTTCGACATTCCATGCGTCAATGGGTCACATGCATTGTTATAAACATGGGGCGAGAAATCAAATACCCCATGGATGGAGGCTCAAATATTGACAGAGTCCAAAGGACTTCAACAAGGGTCCCCAGATAATGACAGACGGCAGAGCTGAGGGAGACTCTACAGGTATTGATGAGTCTATATTCTAAAAGACATTGAGAGAGAGGGGAGACAAGAGAGAGGAGGCAAATCAGCAAACCCCTAGTACATACTTGGCTACACCCTAAGCCAGGTGTAAGAAGTATGTATCCAATATATGTGAGAGAACCTACCAGTATGGTGAAAGACCTCCAAGTCAACAAGTAGGAGAGGGAACTTGAGAAAGCTTCATAGATAGAGGGAATCCTCAGTTAAAGACAGTTGCATCAATTATGCACTACTATAACAGTGAAGCAACTGTGTACACAGTCCCAATCTTCCGATTCAAGAAAAGAGTATCTAAAAAAGAAAAAATGAAATAAAGATAAAAAGGGGGAAAGGGGTAGATGAAAGTAACTATAAAATCCAGGGCATCAATGATAGATAGTATTGTCGTATGCTGCCTAAAAGATCTCTCATCCTCTGATAGTATATAGTCTGACAAGTTGATGATATTTAACCTATCACCACTAGATTCATGGCTATCTAGCTATGGTACCGTGCTGGATGAACTAATACTCATCTCCGCCATGGGTTCGGTCATATCTGACACATTATTTTGAGGGAATAAAATCCCTGATGTAGATTGTTCAGGTGGGCCACCACGTGGTCCTGTTACCTTCATACTCAGAGTCCCATTGTGGGGAGGGATGGGCATTACTTCCACCATACGTTTTTTGGTTTGTCCCTTATTAAGTGATTTCCATTTGTTCTTAAGTGGCTTTTTCTTATCCGAGATTGAACGCTGTGAGGATGAAGAAAGAGAAGAATTAAGTGAGACATTAGATCCTCTATCAGCAGCCGCACCCCTCATTTTATTAAATTTGGGGCGTATGCGTGGGTTATTGTTTCTTTGCCAGTGATATGCTTTTGATTCTTTAAAAGCAATCTTATCTCTCCAAAATTTTTGTTCTTTGGCTGGCAGGACACTACCAGCCAAAAGATCAAGATGAGTCTTAATGCCTTCTTCTAAAGTTTTGTAGTTGTCAAGATTCTCACACGGTTTTAGCTGTATGTAGACATTCTCGATGTCTGTATTTAGAACCAAAATTTTTCTAGAATATTCTTCCATTAATAGCTTCATCATTATGAGGCTGCACTGTTGTAAAAATTTTTCCCATTGTTTCTTGAAGGATTTGTCAATGTTATCAAAAGTGGGGAAGATCTGAATACGTAGACCTAACGGGTTCAGATCCTCCCTAATGTATTGTTTGAATCCTTCAATGTGCCATAATAGTTGTGCCTTCTTCTCAACCAATTTGGATAATTGGGAGAAGAGGGCCGACATTTCAGAAGTTTGGGCTTCCTTCTTTGCTTGCTCTCTATATCTGGACATATGTCCCTCAAAGTCCTTAGATTTAAACATAATGGGTACCAGACAACAAAAACTAAAAAATACAGTGAAAAAAATATATAATATAATTATGGACAGTCAAATCAAAACAATAATATTTTCTTTTCTTCATTCGATGCGTCTTTGGTCCATATGTAGGTGTTATTTTGGGATCTGTCCTTCACACGGCGCACGTAGGGGGTGAGATGTCCCGATGACCAATCCTTTTTGGCCTCTCGGCACAGTCTCTTCCCCCCTCCTTTATGCGTTTATTTGCATCTATGCGTCGGCGCGCATCATTGGCCAGCTGCCATCACTTGGGATGGTGGTGGGCATTTAACGCGCGGGGGGCCCCCCGATGATGACATAATCTTTTGGGTTTTATATAATTTTTGCTGACCTGTGTGCCCATATCTGTTCTAAAATGTTTTATTTTATTAGAAGGAGGGATTATATACACTATAATTATTATACTCTTGCTGACACACTTAACAGTTGATATACATAATCATTCTGTCTGGTGGGACATATATGTGCAGGTTATATTCCATGCACATATTGAATGGAGGTCCCTCTATCCTTATTGAATTTTTAATGGCTGTCACCTCTGATCATATTATGGTCTCTATCTGTGACATATATAGCATTTAATTAGAATATGTGTGTACGGCGATTTAACAGTATGTATAGATATACAAATTCTATTAGATTAGTAATTTCTCTCTTTCTCTTTTTTCTTTTGCTCAAATTTTGGGCAACTAAGCCAGCTTAGAGTTTGCTCCGCGTTAGCGTCTTTTTAGGCATATATTTTTTAGATAATGATGCCTTTCTTATAGAAGCCTACTTCCGTTTACGAGCCACCGCTCCTTCCTGCTTGGATCCAGAGTGCGTCATGTTTATGCGACGCTTTGCGTACTAACGTCATTGCGCTTTCGCTTCTGACGTTTTTTTCACGCATGCGCGGTTACCCATTGGACACCATTTAAAGCCCTCGATGACCAGCAGTGGTCTACACGAGGCATTGGACATGGCAGCTGTCTGGATACTGAGGATTCGTACAGGTACTTTTTGTTGAGATAGAGTCTTTTTAGGCAGCATAGGACAATACTATCTATCATTGATGCCCTGGATTTTATAGTTACTTTCATCTACCCCTTTCCCCCTTTTTATCTTTATTTCATTTTTTCTTTTTTAGATACCCTTTTCTTGAATCGGAAGATTGGGACTATGTACACAGTTGCTTCACTGTTATAGTAGTGCATAATTGATGCAACTGTCTTTAACTGAGGATTCCCTCTATCTGTGAAGCTTTCTCAAGTTCCCTCTCCTACTTATTGACTTGGAGGTCTTTCACCATACTGGTAGGTTCTCTCACATATATTGGATACATACTTCTTACACCTGGCTTAGGGTGTAGCCAAGATAGGCGGTTTAAGTATGTACTAGGGGTTTGCTGATTTGCCTCCTCTCTCTTGTCTCCCCTCTCTCTCAATGTCTTTTAGAATATAGACTCATCAATACCTGTAGAGTCTCCCTCAGCTCTGCCGTCTGTCATTATCTGGGGACCCTTGTTGAAGTCCTTTGGACTCTGTCAATATTTGAGCCTCCATCCATGGGGTATTTGATTTCTCGCCCCATGTTTATAACAATGCATGTGACCCGTTGACGCATGGAATGTCAAACTAATTTTGGAAATCTTTGTAAGCAAACATTTATTTTATGTTTTGTAAATTATTTTGTTTTTTGTATACATATACAACAAGATATTTATCCATATCACAATTATGTATATAACAGAATCTGTCTCTCCATAGACAACTTCTGAGCTTTATGTCTACAAATCCCCCGAAGAAGGGTTTACCAAAACAGCTGTCGGGTCTGACCATAAATGTCATATTTTCTCCTCATTAATGCAATTAGCCTTCTGGATCTGTAGATAATCCATGTGTTTTTTTTATATTCAGATTGTTTTTGTATTTTTGTACTCATTTATTAAATTTATATATTTTTTGATATACTTCTGTGTGTTTTTCAGTCACTTTTAAAGTCCCACCTCCAAGGGTTTTTTTTGTTTTGTCTATTCAATTAGGGATGTGGTGACTGTTAAATTACAATTCTGCAAATGTTGGTTTTCTTTTTCATCTATGGGACCCAGGTCTTTTTCCCATCCCCTCCTACAAGGAAGTTTAGAAGCATCCCCCCCCCCCCCACGCCATTTTTAAAAGCATTATTAAAATCGCTGCTCCTGAAATCTTTTTTGTTTTAACCCGGGTCCCCAAACACTTTTTATGGCAATAACTTGCATATAAGCCTTTATAATTAACACTTTTGATTTTTCACATTCGTGTCCTATAGACTTTAATGGTGTTCGCATGTTCGCACATATTATTTGTCTGTTCGCATGTTCTGGTGCAAACCGAACCGGGGAGTGTTCGGCTCATCCCTAGTGTGGAGTGCTGCTATGAATGGTGCTGCTATGAATGGGCCGGAAAATCCATATTTAGAAAGGGTGGCAAACATAAAGGCCCAGCTAAGCCTATTAAATGCTTTCTGGGCATCTAGGCTCAGAATAAGAGTCGGGCAGGTGGTTATATTAAGAAAGTCAATGAGGTCGATGGTACCTCTCATGTTGTCACTAGCAGGTCTGGTTGGTACAAAGCCCACCTGGTCTTTTTTTTTCCAAAAATGATTTTATTGAAAGAAAAATAAGGTTACATGAACATACAAGACATACAGGCTCATGAACATTTCAAGAATAACCAACATTTAAACAGAGCAATGACCGTTAACTGAAAGAGAGCAAGTAAACCCGCGTAAGAGTGCAAGGATAGGCCAATATCAGCAGGCCTATCCGGGGTCATGGTAAAACTTCTGAAATCGGAAATTGCAATGGTCGTATAGGTGTTGGGAGCCTCTAGCAAGGCTCCAGGCTATCATTTGGTCAGTTACTTCGCAATCGGGAAAGACAAATAGAGAAAAATAATAATTATATCAAAAAAATTATAAATAAATAAATAAAATAAAATAAAACAAAAAAGGGGGAGGAGTAAACAGAAAAGAGGTTTACATTGACATTGGCGTGGGAAAGGGATAAAAGAAGAAGAAAGGTAGGTAGAGGGTAGCAGTCAAGAATAGAAAATAGAGCGTAGTGGGGAGAAGTGAGAAGTGGGAAGTGGGGGGTGGGGGCCGCTCTCCGTCCCGGGCCCCCGCACCAGTTCAAAACGCAGGAAAGATTGCAGTGAAAACTGTATATACTTCAAATACTTTAGGACAGCCTTCTAGAAGAAGGACTTATAATAATCCGTGGTCCTAAAATGCGTCCAACAGGACCAGGTCAAACTAAACTTCTGTAAATGGTCATGGGCTGTATGTATCAATTCCTCCATCTCCTCTATCTTAGCAACTCTGATCAACCATTCTCGAATGGTCGGGATATCCTTTAAACACCAATGTGTAGGAACGCAGAGTCTGGCTGCATTAACCATATGCATAGCCAATGATTTTTGGTAATTTTGTTTGGGTAGAGTAGTATGGTGTAGGAGGCATTGAGCAGGAGTGTAGTCTAGAGTGTAAGTGGTGACCCGTGTAATGATGGAGTGGACCTCCCTCCAAAAAGGCTGGAGCAAGGTACACTCCCACCAAATGTGGATCATGGATCCTACCTCTTCTGTACACCTTCAACATGTATCCGGAATAGAGAGTGAGAATTTATGTAGACGAGATGGGGTTCTATACCATTTTGTGATAATTTTATAACCGTTTTCTTGGATCGCAACATTCATCGAGCCTTTATGCGCAAGAGTGAATATGGATTCCCAGTCATCGTCCTCAAGTGTGATTTGCAAGTCCCTTTCCCAAGAAGCACGTACATTCTGCATCGTGGGAGTACCAGGAACGTCCTGCAGTAGGGCGTAAATGTATGACACAAGGTGTCGTTGTGGTGTATTGCGTGAGCAAAGTGCTTCAAATGGTGTAAGTTGTCTATCCCACGTGACCTTTGCATCTTTAGAGGTAAGAAAGTGAGTCAGCTGTCTAAAAGACCAAAAAGGAAAAGTGTTAGTACGTGATTCAGAGGTAAGCTCCTCATAGGATCGTCTTTGGCCTTTGTGAAAGAAATGACACGCTAGAACCTCCTCGTGTGGCCATTCCGTATGCCCACCTGGTCTTTATGTATGAGTCTAGGCATAGTGAATATTTTGTAATCGGAGTTGAGTAGTGCTAAAGGTCGAGAGATATCAGGGAGGGAAGGGTCTTTTCCAGGTTTCCGGATCACCGTAATGTGAGCAAGAAGAATAGTTCTTTTCAGTAATGAGGTAAAGAAAGATAGCAAATGTGGGCTCAGAATCGGGAGGAACGTTTTTTAATAAGAATATGGTAACCCGTCTGGGCCCGGGGATTTGTGAGCTGGTAACCTCCGCTATGTCAGGAGTTTGAGGTAGTGAGCTCTTGTAGATTGCCAACTCAGGGTTCCCCAGGGCGCGGAGTCTAAGCCCTAACCTGCTTCTTCACCAGGGCCCCTGATGATGGTGATGGACTTGCAGCAAGCTGGAACCAGGTTGCGGCCCCCAGGTACGCCTAGCTGAGGATGCAGAGAACACTTGCGTGTGCAGAGTACAAGCAGCAGGCAGAAGGGAATCCAGAAGACAGGCCAAGATCAGGGCGGGCAGCGAACAAGCACAGAGGGTAAACAAAGTCGGGCTCGGTACACAGGTAGTCAGACACAGTAGTGACAAGAGGTATGCAAACAGGAGCTCAGAGAACTATGAAGTTGCTCAGGCAATGTGGGTTACACTGAGCATATCTTATAGGCAAGCAAACTAAGAGGCGAGCCAGGAAGCGATGGAAAGGAAGGAAATAAAGATCCACAGAATAGCAGACAATGCCCAACGATGAGCATAGCCAAGCCACACATGTGAAGGAATCAGGTAGAGAATCATTGCAGCAAGGAGGTAAGAGAACACAAGCAGAAAACTGCAGGCTAACTTGTACCCCCCTTCTTACAAGGTCTCCAAACTCGTTTAGGGCTAGGATTGAGAGGAAACTTCTGATGAAAAAGTTTCACCAAACGAGGGGCAGAAACACCAGTAGAAGGAATCCAACACCTCTCCTCAGAACCATATCCCTTCCAGTCAATTAGGTACAAAAGCCTCCCTGTCTAGAATTTGGAATCCAAGATTTGCTTGATTTCATACTGATCCGAGATACTGACTGTTGGAGACGGATGACGAATAGGACAGGAAAACCTATTGATGGTGTATGGTCTAAGGAGAGAAACATGGAAAATATTAGGCATTCTTAGATGTGAAGGGAGACTGAGCTTGAAAGTGACAGGGTTAACCTGGCAAAGAATTGTAAAGGGACCAATAAATTTTATAGAAGGTACTCGGAGGCGGATATTCTTGGTAGAGAGCCAAACCTTGTCACCAGGAAGAAATTTGGGACTCACACGGCGATGACGATCAGCCACTACTTTGTACCTGGAAGCTGCCAGATGTAAATTCTTGGAAACATCTGCCAAGATAGAATTGAGAGATCGTTGCATCTCTGCAGCCGCAGGCACCTCAGCAAAGATGGGAACAGGAAATGGTACCAAAGGATAGCGACCATATACTGTGAAGAGAGGACACTCACCAGTGCTGGCACTAGCGTGGTTATTGAGGGAAAATTCTGCCCAGGGTAAAAAGTCTACCAATTCATCCCGATGGGCAGAAATGAAGGCACGAAGATACTGTTCCGCATTCTGGTTGCCCCTATCAGTTTGTCCATTAGACTTCAGATGAAAGGCTGAGGAGAAGTCCAGATTGAATCCAAAGGATGTGGCCAGAGCTCTCCAGAAGTAAACTGAACTCTTGTGCAAGGGCATGACATGGAGTAGAAAGATTTCCCTAATGAAGATGGAAACCAAAGTGACAGCAGAGAGTAGTCCTGGAAGTGGAGTTAAGAGACACATTTTATAAAACCTGTCCACAACCATCCAGATAACGGTAAAGCCTGTTGAGGGGAATAGTTCAGAGATAAAGTCCATGGAAATGCAACACCAAGGTACATCCAAAACAAGTAGAGGTAAAAGGAGACCTGCTGGGGCAGATGTGGAGGACTTAGACTGCACGCAAATGGAGCAAGCCTGGACATCTTCTTCAACATTCTTCTGAAGTGAGTGCCACCAGTAGTTACGCTGGAGGAAGGCACAGGTGCGTTGCACACCAGGATTTTCTGAGAATTTAGAGTCATGTGCCCATTTGAGAAGCTTGAAGTGAAGGGAGGGCACCACAAAGGTCTTTTCGCGCGATATACGCGGAGACTGAAGATGGGTGGAGGCCAGCATACAATTGGCAGGAATAATGAATTTGGGTTCAACATAACACTCAGAGTCAGCAATGTCAAATGATTTGAACAAGGTATCAGCATGATCATTTTTAGAACCAGGCCGGAAGGTGATGACCCAACCTGCTTCTTTACCAGGGCCCCTGATGGTGGTGATGGACTTGCAACAAGCTGAACCAGGTCGTGTTCCTTAGGTACGCCTAGCTGAGGATGCAGAGACCACTCGCGTGTGCAGAGTACATTCAGCAGGCAAAAGGGAATCCAGAAGACAAGCCAAGATCAGGGCAGGCAGAGAACAAGTACAGACGGTAAACAAAGCCGGGGTCGGTATACAGTTAGTCAGACACAGAATGGACAAGAGGTATGCAAACGGGAGCTCAGAAGACTATGAAGTTGCTCAGGCAATGTGGGTTACACTGAGCATGTCTTATATAGACAAGCAAATAATGAGGCAGGCCAGGAAGTGATGAAAGGGAAGGAGATAAAGGTCCACAGAATAGCAGACGATGCCCATAGGTGAGCTCAGCAAAGGTACTCATGTGAAGGAATCAGGTAAATAAACACTGCAGCAAGGAGGTAAGCGTACACAAGCAGGAAACTGCAGGCTAACTCGTGACACGCTAATTCTACAGGGGTAATTGCAGCATTTATGGAAGAGAGTTTGGATGGGGAAAGTTTAGGAACGTGTAAAGAGTCAAAAAAAGAGTCAAACTTGGTCAAAAATTATGAAGGAGCTTACATGCTGCGAACATGATCTCTACCACGCCCCTTGTCCTAGAGTGCTGACATGCCTGATGACGTCCCTGCTGTGAGACTATCCAGCCTCGGAGCTATGGAGACCACCAGAGCGGCAGGGGACTGTACTATCACTGCTGTCCAGCGGGATACCTAGAGAGCAACCAGGACTACCAAGGATCCATCTACCAATGCTTTTTAACACTTCTCAAATGTCAGTTTGACTTGAATTGAAATAAAAATTGTTAGAGTGGCGCTGCTCTTTTCCTCCCCTCTTCTCATATTGACCTAAAAAAAATGCTTTGTGCATTTCCCACAGGGTGGAGGCCTCTGACACTGTACTTTCTAGACAAATTTGTTAATTCTGAAATATACCTGGATTTGCGAATTTTCACATTTTCTAATTAGCGATTTTTTTAATTTACAAATTTTGAGTTTTAAAATTTTAAAATTTAAAAATTTAATAATTTTAGTTTTTTTCTGAATATTCTGAAATTTGAAAATTTGAAGATTTGGATATATGAAAATTAGAAAATTTGGAAATTCCGGAAATGTTGAAATTCTGAATTTGAAAATTCGGAAATTCGAGATTCGAAAATTCGGAAATGTAAAAATCAGAAAATTTTAAATTTTAGAGATTAAAATACGAATTTATCCGAAGTTACGAATTATCTGTAATACAGAATGCCTCATCTAAACAAATGGAACGTAACAAATTAACCACTTGCTTACTGGGCACTTAAACCCCCTTCCTGCCCAGGCCAATTTTCAGCTTTCAGCACTGTCACGCTTTGAATGACAATTGCGCGGTCGTGCGACGTGGCTCCCAAACAAAATTGACGTCCTTTTTTTCCCACAAATAGAGCTTTCTTTTGGTGGTATTTGCTCACCTCTGCGATTTTTATTTTTTGCGCTATAAACAAAAAAAGAGCGACAATTTTGAAAAAAACACAATATTTTTTACTTTTTGCTATAATAAATATCCCAATTAAAAAAAAAAAAAAAAACGTATTCTTCTACATATATTTGGCAAACGAAATCGCAATAAGCGGTTATTGATTGGTTTGCGCAAAAGTTATAGCATCTAAAAAAATAGGGCATAGTTTTATAGAATTTTTATTAATATTTTTTTTTTACTAGTAATGGCGGCGATCAGTGATTTTTATTGTGACTGCGACATTATGGCGGACACGTCAGACACTTTTGACATAATTTTGGGACCATTGTCATTTTTACAGCGATCATTGCTATAAAAATGCACTAGTTACTGTAAAAATGACACTGGCAGTGAAGGGGTTAACCACTAGGGGCGCTGAAGGGGTTAAGTGTGCCTAAGGGAGTGATTCTTACTGTGGGGGGAGGGGACTGACTGGGGGAGGTGACCGATGGTTTCCTCTCAGGACAGGACGTGGATCTCTGTGTTTACACACAGAGATCCACGTCTCGGTCTCCTCTCAGGACAGGACGTGGATCTCTGTGTTTACACACAGAGATCCACATCCCCGGCTCTGTAAATGCAGATCGCAGGTACCTGGCGGACATCGCGGCCGCCAGGCACGCGCATCGGCACCTGCGTGATGCGGCGGGCACAGAAGTTTCCCCGATGCACGCGTGGGAGCACGCGCGGGGAACGAGGAAAGGGGAGGATGTCAATTGATGGCCTCCCGGCATTCTAGGTCCGCGCTGTAGCCGTCATTCGGCTATAGCACGGACCTCTAGTGGTTAATAATAATAAATAACAATAATAATAATAAAAACATATATTATTATTATTTTGTTTCCTTCTATTTGTTTAGAATTCAAATCTATATTTCGGATAATTCGTAACTTCAGATAAATTTGTATTTGCTACGTTCACTAACAGCCAAATTTGAAAGTAAATTCCAATACCTATAATTTAATAGTTAGTTACTATTAGGTAGATAGTTAGTATTTTGAATTTTTGGATTTTCGGATTTTATATCTTTCAAACTTTCGGATTCGCCTTTCTTATTTTCTGTTTTTCGAATTTCGATTTTCCGAATTTTCGAATTTCTGAATTTAAAAATTTCCGAAAATTATAATTTACGAATTTACGAACTTTCGAACTTTCGAATTCCGAATTTACGAATTTTTTAACTTACAAATTTACGAATTCCAAATTTTCAAATTTGTAAATTTGTAAATTTGCAAATTTACGAATTTACAAATTTTCAAATTTATGAATTTTCGCAAATTTACTAATTTTCAAAATTACAAATTTTCAAACTTTCACATTTTTAAATTTTCGAATTTCCGAAAAAAAAAAAAATGAATGAAACGGAAATGAAAATTAACACATTTTTCGGCAGTGCACATGTCTAGTACTTTCATTCAATTGAAAAAACTCAGTAATGTCTCTGATCTCTAATCTCTGGGATATGAAGGAACGATTCATTGAGGCTCCAATGATGTGTCCTGGGAGAAGCGGAATGGAAAGCAATATCTAAGTGCACAGATGAGTGAACCGACCATGTTATAGGATTAATTTCCGCGGCAGCCATGGTCGTCAAAAACAAAGAAGAAGTTATAAAGAAATGGTCCAATCTGGAGTACATTTTATGGGGAGGTGAGTAGAATGTACAGTATATTGTCTATGAGTAGAGTTGAGCGGACACCTGGATGTTCGGGTTCGACGGGTTCGGCCGAACTTCGGAAAAAAGTTCGGGTTCGGGACCGAACTTTAACCCGAACCCGAACCCCATTGAAGTCAATGGGGACCCGGACTTCTAAGGACTAAAAAGGCTCTAAAAAAGTAATGAAAAGGGCTAGAGGGCTGCAAATGGCAGCAAAATGTTGTTAAGAGCATGGCAAGTGCTCTGCAAACAAATGAAGATAGGGAAATAACTTAAAATAACATAAAAAAAAAAAAAAAATTAAAAATATGCTGGAGGCCCCCTTTTCAGCAGAAGAGGTACGGGAAGTCATTAAGAACCTCAGAAACTCAACGGCACGATGCCACACATATGGTGGGAATGCCCCAGAATACGCCCTTTCTGGAATAAATTATTCAATTTAATGGATAAGCTAGTGGGAAAATAAAATACTTTGAAATAAAAATGTAGCGGGGTGCTAAATTTAAGGGAAGTGTTTGAGTGGTAAATAGGCTCAAACACCCTAATTCTGTAGGATTCATGGACCATTTTGTCCTCGGGGGACAGTATTGGTGTGCAGTTCCCTGCGGCCTACAGGTGGCGCTGCCATGGTAGGCTAGGGTTGAACCGCCGATACAGTGCTGTGCCTTTTGTGTCCCCTCTTGGCAGTAGTACAGCGGGGCGGGGAACCTGCTGTGCATGCCGGGAGAGCATATAAAAGGGGCAGACCTTTGGCCTGGGGGCTGATGTCCAGTGGGGTCCACGCCCAGGTGCCTTTGGCCTGGGTACATGTGTTCCTGTTCCATCTCGGGTACCTTTAGCCTGGGGTGAGGTACTATCCTGGAGTTCCTGCTGCCCTGGGTATGGAGGCCTAGGTGCGGGAGTAAAGCCTGGAGTCCAGAGCCTTCGTCTGGAGTCCGCTAAGGGTTGAGGAGTCTTAGGGTGCCGCCTCGTGTAGGGGACCATGTTCCAGGGAAGGGAGGATCATTCTGATGGACCGATGCGGGAGTCACGGTGAAGGAAGGGTCTGTTGACTCCCTGGAGAGATGTCTTCCCCTTGATATGGGCTAGGTTAGTAGAAGGAGAAGCTCAAGGTCATCTTGACTGTATCAGAGGCCTTATTCACCCGGCCCGTGGCAGGGGCCTTATACACCCTGGTCTGTGGCAGAGACCAAAGTTCTCTAGGTCGGTGGCAGGGGCCTTGTACACCCGGTCTGTGGCAGAGACCAACCTCAAGGTCTGTGGCAGAGACCGTGCACCTAAAACTGTTTGAGAAACCTAAGCAGAGAAGTGAATGTGCTACGTTTGTGCCTGGACCTCCTCCACACCTTAAGCTGTCCTGTTTCTTTGCTCTAACCTTTTCTATCCGAGTAGAGTTTATTTTGCCATGAGAGAATAGGAGTTGTCATTTCAGCTGGTGTGGACATTGACTTTACTGGGAATTAAAGGACTTGCCTCTACCTACAGTAGAGGTGAGAATCATCCTCTGGAGGAGTTTTGACTCCGGCTGTGGACACGGCCCGTCAAGTACACCGCTCAACCTCTTTATATAGGAGGGTACGGGCTGGTAGTGCGGTGTGCCTTTCTCCCTCCTGCGAGGAGCCAACAACATAAAGGCAGGTAAGGGGGAAAGGATCTGTGCGCTACAAAAAAATAAAATAAAAATTATAATCTTGACCTAGGAGGACGAGGTCCATATGGAGTAGGAGGTTGAGGTGGCGGTGGATGTGGCTGTGTAGGTGGAAGCGGCGGTGGAGGAGGATGAGGTAGCCAACACTGGTTCAAAAATACAACAATGGCTGGGTAAGGCCGGTGATGTGTCGAAATCTGTCCCCCGTCAAATAGTGTCCACCCTGTACTGCGCTTGCTCAGTATGTAGGACAAGGAGATTTCGAAAATCTCCCAAGACGAACGGCGCCTGCGTGGTGAGTTCAGGTGAAGGCCACACCATCCGTGGTTCAAGCCGAGCCAAGTGAGGCCGTGCCCGAAGCGTGGCGATCGAACCGAGCCCGTGAGGGGCCCTGTTACTATGTGCTACCGTATGTCCACTTGGATGGTGGGGCTTGAACCTGCACTCACTGCGCAGGCGCCGTTCATCTTCGGAGATTTTGTGAATCTCCTTGTCCTCTGTACTGCGCAAGCGCTGCGCCTTCGCAGTATGGGCCGGGCACAATCCGATGGCCGGACAGTTTTTGTCACAACACCGGTACGTGAGCTTGTCCACATTGGCTCTGGACAGGCGGCTGCGCTTGTCTGTGATAACGCCCCCTGCCGTGCAAAATACACGTTCAGATAATACACTGGCTGCAGGGCAGGCCAGCACCTCCAAGGCATAAAGGGCAAGCTCAGGCCATGTGCCCAATTTGGAGACCCAGAAGTTAAAGGGGGCAGACCTGTCATCCAGTACGTGTAGGCCTGTGGACACATACTGCTCAACCATGTTGGTGAAATGCTGCCTCCTGCTAAGACGTTCCATCTCAGCTGGTGGTGCTGGTTGTTGTGGCGTGCTGACAAAGCTTTTCCACATTTCAGCCATGCTAACCCTGCCTTCTGAGGTGCTGCCGGTGCCCCGGCTGCGTTGGCGACCTCTTCCTCCTCCTCTGCCTTCGCCTTGTGCTTCCACCGTACGCCCGCTGTCAGGTGGGAATGCCACCAGCAGCGCGTCTACCAGCGTGCGCTTGTACTCGCGCATTTTACGAACACAACCACAGTACGTAACCGCTGAATCGCACAGCTACAGAACTGCAGAAAATGCTATTAAAAAAAATGTTTTTTTTTTTAGTATAGCACAGTAGGAGAAAACTATACGGAAATTGTTTATTTCACACACCTCCACATATGTATAACACACTGCAAACTATTTTTTGTGCCCCTAAATGGCGTTTTTTGGAAGAGCAGAACACACCCACAGTACGTAACCGCTGAATCACACAGCTACAGAACTGCAGAAAATGCTATTCAAAAAAATTTTTTTTTTTTTTTTTTTTAGTATAGCACAGTAGGAGAAAACTATATAGAAATTGTTTATTTCACACACCTCCACATATGTATAACACACTGCAAAATATTTTTTGTGGCCCTGAATGGCTCTTTTTGCAAGCGTACATTAAAGTGCAAATTTTTTTATTTTATTTTTTTTGCCCTAAACGGGTATTTTTTTGCACGAGCAAAATAAAATGCAATTTTTTTTTTTTTTTTGCCCAATGGGTCTTTTGGAAAAGAGCACAATAAAGTGCCTTTTTTTTTCCCCTAAATGGATCTTTTTCAAAGAGCAGAATACACCCACAGTATGGAAACGGTGTATCTCTCAACATAATATATGCAGTGCTGGTGCACTGAGCTTGCAGATAAAAGTTAGATTTTCTCTGACACTGGGCTCATGGCAGTGTAAAAAGACTGTGCACTGCAACACAAACAGGTAAACCTATGCAGATCACTGATTTTAATCTCTGAATCTGGACTCCTATATAATAAATCTCTCTCCCTGAAAGTACCAACAGGAACCTGGCCCTACACTACACTATCTCTCTATCTTTTCCCTCAGATTGCAGATCAGGACTACCTCATGTATTTTACAATCTCTCCCAATAGCAACAGCAGCAGCCAAGATCCTCTCCCTATCTATTCTGAAGCAGAGTGACGTGTGTGCTGTGTGCCTCTAGCTTATATAGAAGCTGGGTCACATGTTGCACTGACCAATCACAGCCATGCCATTAGTAGGCATGGCAATGATGGCTTCTAAGGGCACACCAGCTAATCAAAAGGTGATTGGCTGGCCCCTGAAACATTTCAAACTGCGTAATTAGATTTCCGAACCCGAAACCGGACTTTTGCGCAAAGTCCGGGTTCGGGTTCGGGAAAAAGCTAAAGTTCGGTACGGACCCGAACTTTACAGTTCGGGTTCGCTCAACACTATCTATGAGTAGGGTGTTTAATTCTCCAAATATCAAGAAGGTTATGTGCTGTAATAAGTCTACGGAAGGAGGTGGACAGGCGGTTTACTTTGGCAGCCATGGTGGTTGGGAATAATACTTGCCTATCTTTACCAGGTGACAAAGTCATATTGAAATCACCCCTTATAATCAAGAAGGGTTGGGAAAACATGTCAGTAAGGAATTGAATTTGACCAGAATTAGGAGCATATACATTGACCAGTATAAGGGTATGCTTTAAGGCCCCTTTCACAGTGGGGCAATGGGTGCGTCGGCGGTAAAGCGCAGATATTATTAGCGGCGCTTTACCTTAGTTTTTGCGGCGCTATTTGGCCGCTAGCGGGGTGGTTTTAACCCCCGCTAACGGCGGAGAAGGCGCTTTGCCAGCGGTGTAGCCACGCTGTCCCATTGATTTCAATGGGCAGCAGTGATAAAGGAGCGGTATACACACCGCTCCTTCACCGCCTCAAAGATGCGGCTAGCAGGACCTTTTTTACCGTCCTGCCAGCGCATCGCCTCAGTGTGAAAGCACTCTGGCTTTCACATTGAGACTGCAGGGCAGGAGTTTTTCAGGCATTATTTAGGCGCTATTTTTAGCGCAAAATGCCTGAAAAACTCTTCAGTGTGAAAGGGCACCTTCACCCCCTTCCTGCCCAAGCCATTTTTCAGCTTTCAGCGCTGTCACACTTTAAATGACAATTGCGCGGTCATGCAACACTGTACCCAAATGAAATTTTGGTGGTATTTGATCACCTCTGCGTTTTTTATTTCATGCGCTATAAACAAAAGAAGAGGGACAAGTTTGAAAAAACACAATATTTTTAACTTTTTGCTATAATAAATATCCAATTTTTTTTTTCTTTTTTTAACTTCTTCAGAACCGGGGCTATTGTAAAAAGACGGCCACAAGGTGGCTCTACAAATCCGGGAGGCCGTCTTTTTACAGCCTCGGCTCCTCCGGCCACTGGCATGTCACTGAGATGCCGATGCGCGTGCCTGGCAGCCGCGATGTCCGCCAGGTACCCGCATTTGGCCGGTACACAGCCAAGGACGTGGATCTCTGTGTGTAAACACAGAGATCCACGTCCTGTCAGGGAGAGGAGACCGATGCTGTGTCCCTTGTACATAATGACACAGATCGGTCACCTCCCCCAGTCAGTCCCCTCCCCCCACAATAAGAATCATTCATAGGGAATACATTTAACCCCTTCCCTGCCAGTCACATTTATACAGTAATCAGTGCACAATTATAGCACTGTTCGGTGTATAAATGTGAATGGTCCCAAAAATGTGTCAAAAGTGTCCGATGTGTCCGCTGAAATATCGCAGTCCCGACAAAAATCGCAGATAACTGCCATTACTAGTAAAAAAAAAAAAAATTAAAATAATGTCAGAATTCTATCCTCTATTTTGTATAAGCTATAACTTTTGCGCAAACCAATCACTATATGCTTATTGCGATTTTTTTTTACCAAAAATATGTAGAAGAATACGTATCGGCCTAAACTGAGATTTTTTTTTTTAGTTTTATTTTTAAATTGGGATATTTATTATAGCAAAAAAAATGGGATATTTATTATAGCAAAAAGTAAAAAATATTGTGTTTTTTTCAAAATTGTCGCCCTTTTTTGTTTATAGCACAAAAAATAAAAACCGCAGAGATGATCAAATACCACCAAAAGAAAGCTCTATTTGTGGGAAAAAAAGGACGTCAATTTTGTTCGGGAGCCACGTCGCACGACCGCGCAATTTTCATTCAAAGCGTGACAGTGCCGAAAGCTATAATTTCACCTGAGCAGGAAGGGGGTATACATGCCCAGTAAGCAAGTGGTTAAACAATTTTTTTCCTCAGTTTAGGCCGATATGTATTCTTCTACATATTTTTGGTAAAAAAAATCGCAATAAGCGTATATGGATTGGTTTGCGCAAAAGTTATAGCGGCTACAAAATAGGGGATAGATTTATAGCATTTTCATTATTATTTTTTTTACCAGTAATGGCGGCGATCTTCGATTTTTATCATGACTGCGATATTGCGGCGGACACATCAGACACTTTGGACACATTTTTGGGACCATTCACATTTATACAGCGGTCAGTGATATAAAAATGCATTGATTACTGTATAAATATGACTGGCAGGGAAGGGGTTAACACTAGGGGGCGATCAAGGGGTTAAATGTGTTCCCTAGGGAGTGATTCTAACTGTGGGGGGAGGGAACTGACTGGGGGATGTGACCGATTGGTATCCCTATGTACAAACCATCGGTCTCCTCTCCTTGACAGGACGTGGATCTGTGTGTTTACTATAGTGAAATAAACTAAAATATGTGCTGCTACTTTAAAAAATCCCAAAAACATGTGTGTCATTAGTGCAAAACCAATAATCAATTTCACAGTAGCACAAAGTACCACATATAAGTAGGGATGAGCCCACAGTTCGAGTCAAATGTTTGACTCGAACATCGCGTGTTTGTTTGTTCTAAAACGAACCGACCATGTGGGGCGTTTGCGGGAAATTCGAGCACCTTGTTAGGAAGCTAGTTGTTAGGTAATTTGGACAGGGTATAATCCCCAATCCTCATTAAATTGTTAGGTACGATGCCCGGCGGGTGTGGAGATGTGACTCAGTGTACATCTTGCGGTATGTATGCATTCCTTGATCATCTGATCGAGGGCGAATACTGCTGTGCAAAATGTAAGCACATTATTTCCCTGGAAGCCCAGGTTCTGAATCTAGGAAAGCAACTGCCAGCACTGAGAAGACCCTTCATACTAAATGAGAGTTGGGAACTTACCCGGCAGGTGCCAGCAGGGGCCAGCACAGAGGCGGGTGCAGACAAAGAGGTGCAGGCACTATAAACGAGTAGATGGGTGACAGTCAGGAAGGATAGAGGGGGGAGTTCCAGGGAGGCCGATCCTGGGCTGGAGCATCCAAATAAGTATGATCCATTGAGCGACATCGGTGAAACCGGTGAGGGACCAGCACTGCTGGAGCTGAGGGACTCTCCTAGCTACCAGGGGAAGAACTCCTCCAGTGAGAGTGGGGGGAAGCGAAGGGAAAGGATAAACAGTTTCTGGTGGTAGGGGACACAATTCTTTGAAGGAACAGAGAGGGCAATCTGTGACAAAGACCTAAATTGCCAAACCATATGCTGTCTACCGGGCGCTTGGGTTCGGCACATCACAGATCTGGTGGGAAGATTACTGGGAGGGGCTGGGGAAGACCTGGCTGTCATGGTGCATGTTGGTACCAATGACAAAGTCAGAGGCAGATGGAGTGTCCTAAAGAACGATTTTAGGTACTTAGGAGCTAAATTGGGGAAAAGGAATACTACCGGTACCACGAGCCACACCAGAAAGGCAGAGGGAGATTAGGGAAGTAAACAAGTGGCTGAGGAGCTGGTGTAGTAAGGAGGGGTTTGGGTTCCTGGAGAACTGGGCTGACTTTTCAGTCGGTCACCAGTTCTATAGAAGGGACGGACTGCACCTAAATGAGGAGGGTGCAGATCTGTTGGGAGTGAAGCTGGCCGAAAAGTTAGAGGGGTTTTTAAAATAGGCGACGGGGGGAAGGGTCCAGAGGTAGAGGTAGTCAGCAATGAACATATTCCTGTGGGTACTATTGGGGGCATTAGTGGTAGGTTGACTAAAGCACATAAACCCAAAGTAAGTATAGTAACAAGTCCAAGTTGCAATCTCGGGAACACCCAATAAGAGGACAGTATGCGACTGGTCTAAACTACGTGGCATGCTCACCAAATGCCAGGAGCCTGGCAGACAAGATGGGTGAACTAGAGATACTGTTGAACAAGGAGGATTTTGAGGGAATTTCAGAGACCTGGTTCAACAGCTCTCATGATTGGCTGGCAACCATTCAAGGGTTGAAAATAATACTGGGAGTATGCTATAGACCCACTAACCTGAGGGAGGAGTGGGAGACGGGCCTCCTATCACAATCTGGATTAGCACCAAGGATGGGAAGTGTTATCATAATGGGGGATTTTAATTATCCAGACATAGACTGGGCAGAGGCAACCATGCATTTGTCTAAAGCCTCATACACACGATCAGACTTCAAACAAACTTTTCCATGGATTTTTGTTTAAAGGGCATTGGCCGGGAACACCCATAGCATACACACGGCAGGACTTTTTCTGCAAACTTTCCCAAAATCACGTGTTTTTTTCTGCTCTTTACCGCCACCCTTTGGTCAATCCCTTCAGTTCTCCCACATAGAGGAGTTTGGCTCCGATGGTTGAGACGCAGATTCTTTCATTCTATTACTAGGGTAGGACCCACGAAATTCGGGGTACTTTGCTGCAGTTTGTGGGCTTAGCACTATATGACCATATAGTGTGACCAAACCCCCGTATATATTTTTATGTATATGTTCAGGTGTTTTTAACTAGCCTTGCAGGATAAATGTCATTCTTGAATGTGTGCGCTATAATCTGTTTTGTACCCTTTGGTCAACTTCTGCTATTGTTGGTTGATTTTAACATTGGTTCTGGGCATGCGTGTTTGTACTTTGGACTAAAGTCCGATGAATTTCTGTACACACGATAGGACTTTGCACCGTAGGACTTTTGTTGCCGAAAAGTTTGTTCGTTGGCAGATCGAACTTTTGTCTGATGAAAACCGGAAAAGTTTGTCCGATGGAGCGTACACACGTTAGGATTTTTTTGAAAACCTGCTCATTTTGAAGTTTGTTGTCAAAAAGTCCTACCATGTGTATGGGGCTTAAGGCTCGCCAGTTCTTAAATGTTTTGCAGGACACTTTCATGGGTCAGATGGTAGACGCACCAACTAGAAACAAGGCGTTTCTAGATCTACTGATTACCAACAATACAGACCTGATTACGGATGTGGAAATACGGGGAAATTTAGGAAACAGCGATCACAGGTCAATTGGCTTGAGTATAAATCATACAAATATGAAACACAAGGGGAACACTAAAGCCTCGTACACACGGTCGGACTTCAAACAAACTTTTCCGTGGATTTTTGTCCGAAGGGAGTTGGCCGGGCACACCCATAGCATACACATGGCAGGACTTTTCTACAAACTTTCCCAAAACTTTCCCAACATCACGTGTTTTTTCTGCTCTTTTCTGCTCTTTACCGCCACCCTTTGGTCAACTTCTGCTATTGACACTTCTAATCAAGAAAGCAAAAGTGACAAGAAATAAGAAAACATTGTTAATAAAAATCAGTGAAATAAAGTCTAATGCCAATAAATGAAACTGGAACATCCAGACATAAACCAAAAAGGATTCCAAAGAGAGTGATGAAAAATGAAACTTCTTCCCAAGAAAATTGTGGCAGGTTTCAGGTGTGACAC
The DNA here is from genome assembly GCA_029206835.1 of Rana muscosa. Taxonomy (NCBI): domain Eukaryota; kingdom Metazoa; phylum Chordata; class Amphibia; order Anura; family Ranidae; genus Rana; species Rana muscosa. The sequence goes on from CM055122.1 coordinate 1,235,708,968, forward strand.
CCAAGTGAGTAGTAATCCTGCTTACCAAATGGCCGTGACTGTATAGAAACAGTCTCGCCCAGCATAGGGAATAAGGCTTCCCCGCAGCCTATGGATCTCCTTATCACTGGCTCATCATCCGACATGTATTCAAAATAGAAGAAATAAAAACCTCCATGGTGTAGTATGTAAGACCAAAAATTCATTTAAAAGGTAAGGGTTGCACTTACAGGATCAAAGAAGTTGGTCAGCAGAAAGCAGCAATGAACCGCACAGCGGTATAGCGGCAAAAACAATCCGGCATCTTTCCAAACCTTTCCTCGGTTCCTGTGTTCCGTAGCACTACCTCTCGTGTAGTAGAAGCGTGATGACGTCACCGGCTCCCTACGCGTTTCGTCACTACTGGACATCAACTGGGGATTGGCCGAAGGGGGCCGGTGACATCATCACGCTTCTACTACACGAGAGGTAGTGCTACGGAACACAGGAACTGAGGAAAGGTTTGGAAAGACGCCGGATTGTTTTGACTGCTATACCGCTGTGCGGTTCATTGCTGCTTTCTGCTGACCAACTTCTTTAATTCTGTAAGTGCAACCCTTACCTTTTAAATATCGGATGATGAGCCAGTGATAAGGAGCCAGTGATAAGGAGATCCATAGGCTGCGGGGAAGCCTTATTCCCTATGCTGGGTGAGAGTGTTTCTATACAGGTTTCCGGCAGGTTTCCGATGGAGCGTACACACGGTCGGATTTTTTTGAAAACCTGCTCATTTTGAAGTTTGTTGGCAAAAAGTCTGACCGTGTATGGGGCTTAAGACACTGAATTTCAAAAGAGCCAACTTCCCTAAACTATGAACCTTGCTAGAAGATATAAATTGGGATAAAATCTTAAGCCCCATACACACCGTAGGACTTTTTGACAACAAACTTAAAATGAGCAGGTTTTCAAAAAAATCCTACCGTGTGTACGCTCCATCGGACAAACTTTTCCGGTTTTCATCGGACAAAAGTTCACTCTGCAAACGGACAAACTTTTCGGCAACAAACGTCCTGCGGTGCAAAGTCCTATTGTGTGTACAGAAATCCATCGGACTTTTGTCCGAAGTACAAAAACACATGCCCAGAACCAATGTTAAAATCAACCAACAATAGCAGAAGTTGACCAAAGGGTGGCGGTAAAGAGCTGAAAAGAGCAGAAAAACCACGTGATGTTGGGAAAGTTTTGGGAAAGTTTGCAGAAAAGTCCTGCCGTGTGTATGTTATGGGTGTGCCCAGCCAACTCCCTTCGGACAAAAATCCACAGAAAAGTTTGTTTGAATGTATGAGGCTTTAGAAACAAAGAACACGGTGGAGAGCTGGATTTGCTTCAAGAGCATTAAATAAGGGCCTTAGCCAGTGCATCCCATTGGGAAATATATTTAAAAGAGCAAACAAAAGTCCTGGATGGCTTAACTCCAATGTAAAAATGCATTTAAAAGGAAAGGAGAAGGCCTTCAAAAAATACAAGACTGAGGGATCATCATCAGCATTTAGACTTTACAAAGAATGCAACAAGAAATGTAATGCAGCCTACAACAAATGTTCGATGTGAGCTTTTTGTCGGAAATTCTGAGCGTGTGTAGGCTCCATTGGACATTTACTGTCGGAATTTCCAACAACAAATGATTGAGAACAGGTTCTCTATTACTCCGACGGCAAAAGTTCTTGTCGGAAATTCCGACCGTGTGTAGCCATTTCCGACGCACAAAAGTGCTGCGAATGCTCGGGATCAATTCAACGCATGCTCGGAATCATTGTACATAATTTTTCTTGGCTCGTCGTAGTGTTGTACGTCTCCGCGTTCTTGACCATCGGAATTTACAAGCAACATTTGTGCGACCGTGTATGTGCAAGACAAGTTTGAGCCAACATCCGATGGAAAAAAAAACATGGTTTTGTTGTTGGAAATTCCACGGCATAAGGGTGAAATTAGGGCGGCTAAGATGGAACACGAAAGACACATAGCGGAGGAGAGCAAAAAAAACCCAAGAAATTCTTTAAGTATTTAAACAGTAAAAAAGGAAGGACAGACCATATTGGCCCATTAAGAATGAGGAAGGACATCTGGTTACAAAGGATGGGTACCTGGCGAAGGTATTGAATTTATTCTTCTCCTCAGTCTTCACAAGGGAATTGGGGGCTTCAGTAAACAAAACTGCAGTGTTTGTATCCATGACATATCACAGGAAGCACCCTCATGGCTAAGAGAGGACAGAATTAGAAATAGACTTGGGAAACGTAACATTAATAAATCACCGGGACCAGGTGGCTTGCACCTGAGGGTACTTAGGGAACTCAGTCAAGTAATTGTCAGACCATTGTTCCTAATTTTTTACTGACAGTCTACTGACTGGAATGGTACCAGCTGATTGGAGAAAAGCCAGTGTAGCACCAATATTTAAAAAGGGCCAAAATACTTCCCTGGGAATTACAGACAGTTAGCCTAACATCAAAAGTATGCAAGCTCTTGAAAGGGATGATAAGGGACTATATACAAGATTTTAGTAATGAAAATGATATCATTAGCAGTAATCAGCATGGATTCATGAAGAATCTTTCTAGCCAAACCAATCTATGGACCAGCTCACGTTGATATACGTCGGCACTTTGAAGAGGGATATCTTTGTTATGGCAGCAGCTAGCTGCCTTAACCCAGATATCCTCTTCTTCAGTGAGCGGTCCTCTTTCATATAAAAGTGGTCTCTGTGGTGGATTCACCGCAAGATTACTTTTATCGGCGGCGGGACAGGGCCCCCCATCGCTCTACGGTTCCCGCTGATGCGGACGGCTCCGATAAGCGGCGGAGGCGATTGGGTCCTTCTGATGGCTGGGTATGGAGATGAGTGAGGGGAAGATGGCCCCCACCCATCTCTATACTATTGCAGGATGTAAGCGACGTCAAATCGTCACTTCCACCCATAGCTCTTAAAGGGCCGTTTTTTTGTTTTTTTTTCAAATGACAATTATTATTTTTTTATTGCATTTTAGTGTAGATATGAGATCTGAGGTCTTTTTGACCCCAGATCTCAAATTTAAGAGGTCCTTTCATGCATTTTTTTTATTGCAAGGGACGTTTCCATTCCTTGTAATAGGAATAAAAGTGATTTTTTTTTAAAAGAACAGTGTAAAAATAAAAAATAAAAGGTAAAATAAATAAGATTTTTTTTTTAACCACTTCAATACAATGCACTTACGCCCCTTCCTGCCCAAGCCAATTTTCAACTTTCTGCGCTGTCGCTGTTTAAATGACAATTACGCGGTCATGCTACACTGCACCCAAACAAATTTTTTATCATTTTTTCCCCACAAATAGAGCTTTCTTTTGGTGGTATTTGATCGCCTCTGGGGTTTTTATTTTTTTCTATACAAATAAAAAAAGACCGAAAATTTAGAAAAAAATAAGTTTTTCTTTTTGTTCTGTTATAAAATTTTGTAAATAAGTAAGTTTTCTCCTTTACTGATGGGCACTGATGAAGCGGCACTGACGGGCACTGAGAAAGCAGCACCGATGAGGCGGCGCCAATGAGGTGGCACTGACGGGCACTGACGATGGGCACTGATATGCAGCACTGATGGGCACTGGTAGGCGGCACTGATGGGTGGCACTGATATGCAGCACTGATGGGCATTGATAGGCGGCACTGATGGGCACTCATGGGTGGCACTGGTGGGCACTGATTGGCACTGATAGGCGACACTGATGGGCACTGAAATGCTGCAATGGTGGGTACTTATGGGTGGCATTGATAGGCGGCACTGCTGGGCACTGATAGGTGGAACTGCTGGGCACTGATGGGCATTGATACACGGCACTGATGGGCACTAATGGGCACTGACATGCCGCACTGATATGCAGCACTGATGGTAACCCTGGCGGCACTGACAGACGCAAGTGAGGAAAAGCCGATCACGGCTCTTCCTGTTCACATTGTGATCAGACATGATTGGACGCGGCTGATCACGTGATAAAGAGCCTCTGCCGGAGGCTCTTTACTGAGATGTAGCGGTGTGTCAGACTGACACACCACACCACCGATCGCCGCGATGCGCGCCCCCACGGCTGTTATCCTGCTGGACGTCATATGACGCCCAGTCAGGATAACAAAACCACTTTCTGGACGTCAATTTGCTATTGACCGGGTGGGAAGTGGTTACATTTGCCCCATCCGGAGGGTGGTGATAAATGGGGAATACTCAGAATGGTCAGGGGTGGGGTCCCCCAGGGTTCTGTGCTGGGACCAATCCTGTTTATTTGTTCATAAACGACCTGGAGGATGGGGTAAACAGTTAATTCTCTGTATTTACGGATGACACTAAGCTAAGCAGGGCAATAACTTTTCCGCAGGATGTGGAAACCTTGCAAGAATATCTAAACAAATGAATGGGGTGGGTAACTACATGGCAAATGAGGTTTAATGTAGAAAAAAAAATGCATTTGGGTGGGAAATATGTATGTAATTTGCTCACTAGGGGGCGAACCTCTGGGGGAATCCAGGATGGAAAAGGGCCTGGGGGTCCTAGTAGATGATAGGCTAAACAATGGCATGCAAGCTGCTGCTAACAAAGCAAATATAATATTGGCATGCATTAAAAAGGGGATTAACTCCAGGGATAAAGTGATCATTCTCCCACTCTAGAAGACGTTGGTCCAGCCTGGAGTATGCAGTCCAGAACTATGTACTGGAAATGGAGCGAGTGCAAAGAAGTGCAACAAAGCTAATAAAGGGTCTGGAGGGATATGATTTCAATTTACAAATACCATACTGGTTACCCCACAATAGGGATAAAACTTTTTCACGAAAGAGAGTTTAATAAGACACGTGGCCTCATAAAAATTTTAAGAAAAGAGATTTAACCTTAACCACTTCAGCCCCGCAAGGATTTACCCCCTTCCTGACCAGAGCATATTTTGCGATTCGTCACTGCGTCGTTTTAGCTGACAATTGCACGGTCATGCAAGTTTGTACCCCAACAAAATTTACTTTTTTTTTTCCCCAAAAATAGTGGTGGTATTTGATCACTTCTGCGGTTTAAATTTTTTGTGCTATAAACAAAAAAGCCGACAATTTTGAAAAAAAAACGATATTTTTTACTTTGCAATAATAAATATCCCCAAAAAATATATATAAAAAAATAATTTCTTCCACAGTTCAGGCTGACATTTTTTCTTCCACATATTTTTGGTAAAAAATATTGCAATAAACATATATTGATTGGTTTGTGCAAAAGATATAGCGTCTACAAAATAGGGTTAGATTTATGGCATTTTAATTATTATTTTTTTACTAGTATTGGCGGCGATGTGCAATTTTTAATAAAAAGAGAGAACTCCCGCGCTGTCTCAAAAACGAACTCTAGGGGGCACTGCTGCAAAACACCTCTGAATCTAATTCAAACAAAACAAGTGATATTATATAAATGAAAATGGTGTCTGCGCTGTGACGGGAACCAGGGAGGTGAAAGGAATGTGACTGATAACACACTCAGTACAATAAAATAAAATAACTTTTGATGATACAGGTAAAAATATAAATAAATAATGAACAAATACGATGCACTAGAATACCACACTGTGAAGCAAGTATAGTGCAACTAGTGACCGGTGAATCCAAGGGAAGGCCAAAGGCAAATAAAACTAGTATAAAGAAGTGCACAGGGTACAAAAAAATATAAAGACACAAGCATACCTCCCAACTTTGTAACTTTGCCGCGGGACAGAGATTTTTTTTTACAGGCTACTGCTGCTAGATGTTGAGCTGGGGGGGGGGGGGGGGTGCCGCAGGGCAGAGATTTTTTTTTTACAGACTAGTGCTGCTTGTTGTTGAGCGGGGGGGGGGGGGGAATGTGTAAGTGAGACAGGTGTCTACTTACATTTGTCAGCAGGGAGGTGGGTTGCAGCCGTCGGAGACCTGTCATACATCCTTCTCCCCAGGACCTCCTGCCCACATCGTTATGCGGGAACAAAACAACTTGTGCGGGAAGGAGTTATCATTCCGGGTAAGTCCCGCCCAATCCGTGCCAGTTGGGAGGTATGCACAAGTTCAAATAAAGCTGGTGATCCAGAAGTTAATGTGCTATATTACACAAAGTTCATGTGAATAGTGACTCCCACCACCAAGGTAATGATGAAAACACACACTTGCAGTGCTCCAAAATATTCTTCAGTGATACACCTCTGTGTCTGTTAGCAGCTCACCTCACTGCTGTTGGATAAACAGCATGCACAGATCACAGAGTGTGGATGAAGATGGTATATCCCACAATATGGCGATCCCTTTACTGTTGCTACAGTCTCCTTAATGTTGCTGCAGTCCTCTCAGTATTGAATGAAAACCATATGTATAGATATAGAGACAGAGAAAGCAATCATAGCGTATCTCAGATGAAAATCCCACGTAGAGGCAGATCCACACACACGTTATTGCACTCACTTGTTACACAAGGGGCATGGACAAAACTCTATGAACACCGAGTTCGTAGGCCCTCTGTGTAGATGTGGCTCTATGTGGGTCTTATGCTGTTACTGGATTCTCAATAGATTACGTACTCGATAGGTGATATGGAAATAAAAAAGGAAGGCATACATCGCATAATCCCGTTTAAAAGATATTTAATTAACCATAGAACAAAAAATAAAAACTCACATTTAGCAGATATACAGCTTGGGGCTGATTTACGAAACGTTTGCGCCATGAGTATCGGCGCATCTGCGTGCGCAACGGCTGTTTTGGTATTTACAAAACATTTGCGCCGGTAGCGCAGCGCTATTTCCCATTTACTATAGTGTTCTCGGTGGACGGGAGGAGGCGCTCAGTGCGCTACTATGGACCTGGCGCACGGCATCTTAAAATCTAAATATAAATAAGCTGGAAGTGCCAATATAATGGGGTGATGTGGGGTGATTTGAGGAAGTGTAGGGACACCTGCCCAAGTAACAAATATGCCCAAAATAGAGTGAGAAAGTAACTTTTTCAGAACCAGCCCGCTGCGCCGGCAAGTATGTTTAGGACTGCGAGAGGTTTTTTTGAGCTCAGCGCGGGAATTTCACTCATTCAAATGCGCCGGGACACTGCGCCGGCAAAATCTTAGTAAATGTCAAGTCACGTAAATCAATTTGCATGAGTTGAACAGGCGCAGCTCTGAACTTGCCAGTGCGCCAGCAAAATGACATTTCTAAAGAAAAAAAAGGCATTTAAAATCACTCGCGGCTATAATGAATTGTCGGCTCCCGGCAATATAGAGAAAAGTCATTAAAAGTCATTGAAAAAAAAAAAATGCGTGGGGTCCCCCCAAATTCCATTACCAGGCCCTTCAGGTCTGGCATGGATTTTAAGGGGAACCCCCGCGCCAAACTTAAAAAAAAATAGCGTGGGGGTCCCCCTAAAAATCCCCACCAGACCCTTATCCGAGCACGCAACCTGGCAGGCCACAAGAAAAGAGGGAGGGGCGAGAGAGCGCCCCCCCTCCCTCCTAAACCGTACCAGGCCACATGCCCTCAACATGGGGAGGATGTTCCCATGTTGATGGGGACAAGGGCCTCATCCCCACAACCCTTGCCCGGTGGTTGTGGGGGTCTGCAGGCAGGGGGCTTATGGGAATCTGGAAGACCCCTTTAACAAAGGGGACCCCCAGATCCCGCCCCCCCTGTGTGAAATGGTAATGGGGTACAAATGTACCCCTACCATTTCACAAAGAAAAATTTCAAAAATGTTAAAAATGACAATAGCCGGTTTTTGACAATTCCTTTATTAATGTCTTCTCCTTTCTTCCATCGTCTTCCATCTTCTTCTTCCAGCTTCTTCTTTTCTCCTTCTTCCTTCGGTGTTCTCGTCCGCATCTTGCTACGGCTTCTTGTTCCCCTTCTATTTTCTCCGGCTGCTCCGTTTGAATTCGAGGTTCCCGCTGTGTGACGCTTCAGTTCTTCAGTTCTCCTCTGGGTCCGCTGCCACCCGGTGGCTCCTCCCCCCTCTGACACCACGGGGAAAGTCCCCGTGAAATCCATGTGCGTCAAAGGGGGGCGGGGTCGCCGGGTGGTAGCGGACCCAGAGGAGAACTGAAGAACTGAAGCGTCACACAGCGGGAACCTCGAATTCAAACGGAGCGGCCGGATAAAGAAGAAGGGGAACAAGAAGCCAGAGCAAGATGCGGATGAGAAAACCGAAGGAAGAAGGAAGATGAAGATGAAGAGGAAGATGAAGAAGAAGATGGAGGAAGAAACCCAAATGGAGAAAAGAAGAAGCTGGAAGAAGAAGATGGAAGAAGAAGATGGAAGAAGAAGAAGGAAGAAGATGGAAGAAAGGAGAAGACATTAATAAAGGAATTGTCAAAAACCAGCTATTGTCATTTTTAACATTTTTGACACTTTTTTGTGAAATGGTAGGGGTACATTTGTACCCCATTACCATTTCACACAGGGGGGCGGGATCTGGGGGTCCCCTTTGTTAAAGGGGTCTTCCAGATTCCGATAAGCCCCCCGCCCGCAGACCCCCACAACCACCGGGTAAGGGTTGTGGGGATGAGGCATGTGGCCTGAAACGGTTCAGGAGGGAGGGGGGCCGCTCACTCGTCCCCCCCTCTTTTCCTGCGGCCTGCCAAGTTGTGTGCTCGGATAAGGGTCTGGTGTGGATTTTTAGGGGGACCCCCAAGCTATTTTTTTTTTAAGTTTGGCGCGGGGGTCCCCTTAAAATCCATACCAGACCTGAAGGGCCTGGTACGGATTTTGTGGGGAACCCCCACGTCATTTTTTTTTTACATTTGGCGCAGAGTTTCTCTTAATATCCAGACCTAAAGGGCCTGGTAATAGAATTTGGGCAATTTTTTTTTTTTCAAAGACTTTCAATGACAATTATCTGTATTGATGGGAACCAGCAATTCATTACAGCCGCGAGTACTTTTAAATTACTATTATTTTACTTTAGAAATGTCATTTTGCTCTCGAACTGTTATAAACATGGAAAACATGCACTACTTTACAGGCATACTATAGACACCCCCCAGGTATGATATTTAGGGCCAGTTCACACCGGATGCAGTGCAGTGCGTTTTTTTGATGCATGAAAAACGCAAAGAAAGTTGATCACATTAATGCCAATGGCATAGTTCACACCACTGCAGTCTGTTCCAGTGCGTTTCAGAAAGGAAAAAAAAATTGGTCATGCTGCATTTTTTAGGTACAGAACTGTACTAGACCGCAGTAAAACACACAAAAAACGCAACAGAACATACCAAAAACGCACTGGAATGCACCGGAACGCACCTAAATGCACCAAAGACGCACTGCAACACACTTGTCCTAAGTGAAAAGAGGGGAAAAAAACACCGGACTGCATCAAAAATGCATCAAAAATGCACTGGAACGTGTCAAAAATGCACATTCAGAAAAGCACATGGAACGCATCCAGACTGCGTTTCTATGGTGTGAACTAGGGCCAGTTCACACCATAGAAACGCAATCCGGATGCATTCCAGGTGCTTTTTTGCATTCAAGTTTTTGATGCATTCCAGTGCATTTTTGGTACGTTTTTGATGCAGTCCAGTGCTTTTTTTCCACCCCTCTTTTTTTATTAACCATAGATAAGGACAAGTGTGTTCCAGTGCGTTTTTGGTGCATTTAGGTGTGTTCCGGTGCGTTCCAGTGCGTTTATGATGCATTTTGCTGGGTTCCAGTACAGTCCAGTGCAGGTAAAATGCAGCATGTTCTACTTTTTTTGTGGAACTGGAACGCACTGGAACAAACACTGCCATTTAGAACCATATAACCAACTTTCCATGCATTTTTGATGCAAAAAAACGCAATGGACTGCATGTGGTGTGAAATGTCCCTTAGGGTGGGACCTGGGCCCCCATTTTAAGGCCAATAACTAGAAGATAAGCCAGCCAAGTGGGGACTAGCAAAATTAACAAGTCAGTTCCCATAGACTGCAATGGTATTTGTTGGTAGGGGGGGGGGGTGTGTTTGTCCCATCTCTAATTTAGTAGCATGCTGGATGATGTGCTTAATTTTGGACAGGGGGGGGTGTTATTTTCTGCTAGCTGTATTTGTGTTGTTCTGAGCATGCCCAGACAGTTAGTTTTTTTTTTTTTTGGTGCTTTTTGTGTGTGAACAGCACCTGGATATTTCTGGGCATGCTCAGAGAGTGTTTTTATGGGTTAGTAATTGAAGGACATCCTTAACAGGTGTACCCACTTTGAAGTTCAGTCTCTACATTGGGTGAACTTGCATTTTGGGTGTTTCATGGACTGTGCATGTGTTTTCAATTGCCTCATTAGCACACAAACCTATGTTATATAAAGCTCGCAGATTGCATCCTCTCCCTTTGCCCTGAAAAGAGGCAAGAGTGTGTGTGCGTCCGGCAAAAAGTACATTTTGGTGTCATTGTCAAGTTTGTAACACATGTCTTTGCAAAACAGGTGTTTGTTTTAATTTTGTTGATTGTATTTTTTTGTGTGGGGGAAATGTTCCCCTGAAATAATTTTGATGTTGTTAATGTGTGTTGTTTGTTCACTTTGATTTAATTGTCTGTGCTGCATTATTTTGCCAAATCTTTCTCAAGATGTTGTGAGTATGTGACTAATGTTTCAAATTGACCATGTTTTTTTTTATTTTGGCTTTCCTTTGTTTTGTTGACCAATGAAATTCGATGCAAAGTTTTGATGTCTGTTTTGTGTTTTCTTTGCAACAAATGTGACAGCTGATTGGCATGTCAAAACAGGTGTGATTTGTCTACCCTGGTGCCTTCATGCTAGAATATGCATGTATTGTGTGCTGCCATGGATAGTCACCAGGAAATGAAAAATACAGAGCGGTAAGTATTCATTTTTCCTTTTTACTGCAGTGGTTCTCAGCCTCAGTCCTCAAGTACCCCCAACAGGTCATGTTTTGTGAATTTATCTTATTGAGAATTGCTGTCCAAAATACAAAACCATTGACTGTGATTTAAAGCACATGTGCAAGATGAAGAAAAACCTGCAAACATGGCCTGTTGGGGGTACTTGAGAAGCACTGATTTAGAGCACTGCACTTAAAAATAGCTCAAGGCAATGCGATTCTAATTGTGGGCATTTTGAGGGAAACCAAATAAGTGTTAGAACCCCTGCTTGTTTTTTGTTTGTTTTTTTAGGTTGGGCTTTGTGTCCCCTTTTAGTAAAATTGGCTTCACTTCCTGTCACACAGCTAAACAGGAAGTGAAGGTAAAACCCTACCAATGTCTTTTCTTGGGGACACACAGATCAATCTAACTAGTGTCCCCATTAAGCAAATTGCACTCTAGCACTTTGTTGTGTACACCCCAAATCATTGGGTAGTTTTGGGTTTAGTAAAGACAAATCCACTCTGCAGTAAAAGTGTAGCTGCTGAAAATCTGAGGGGGAAGCACTGTTGATTGTAACATCCAATCATGTAAAAGCAAAGATGGTGTTTTTTTCTGTTTGCTTGCATGTCCCCCTCGGATATCCAGCAAGTGCACTTGTAGTGCAAAGTAGATTTGCCTTTAGTAAATAAACCCCAAAGTACAAAATACCTAATAATTTGGGGTGTACCCCGCAAAATGCTGGAGTGCAATGTCCATAATGGGGAAAGTATTTAGATTGACCTGTGTGTCCCCCAAGGAAAGACATTGGTAGGGATTTCCCCTCACTTCCTGTGTGGCTGTGACAGGAAGTGAATTATTTGGAAGGATAAAGTGGCCAAATTTGGGAGTTGTCTTCACCCTATCAGGGGTGCAGACATCCCCAAAAACTGTCTAGACTTGTAATCCCTCTGCACTCTATCCCCAAGCAAAAATAAGAAAGGATTTAATTTAGTTTAACTTTGCAAAGACACATTCCTAAGTTGAATTGTGATGCATGTCAATGGCCCATTTAGACCCTCTTTAATCACTTGAGATCAGCACTATAACTGATCGACGGCTACAGCATGGTCCTCAATTGCCGGGAGTCCGTCAATAGACGTCCTCCCCTTCGCGCGCGCGCTGTGGTCACCGAGTCACTGAGACTCGGGTGATGACAGATCCGAGTAAGGGGCCGATCCCTGCCCCTTACCATGTGATCAGCTGTCAGCCAATGACAGCTGATCACGTGATGTAAACAAAAGCTGGGTAATGGTTTTTGTTTTCTCCTTGTGCTGACAGCGTGAGCATAAAAAAAGGCAATCACCGGCTTATGTGCAAGGGACATCAGGCCCGAAGAGGAAGAGGCAAATCTGCATCATCTGGAACAATCAGTAGCCCCTGCCAGTGCCACCTATCAATGCCCACCACTGGTGCCAATCCGTGCCACCTAGCAGTGCTGCTTATCAGTGCCCATCACTGCCAACTATCATTGCCACCTAGCAGTGCCACTTCTCAATGCCCACCAGTGCCAGCTAGCAATGCCACCTCTCAGTGCCCACCCTTGCCACCTTATCTGTGCCCATCAGTGCAGCCCATCAATGCAGTCTCATCAGTGTACATCAATGAAGGAGAAAAATTACCTTTTTTCTAAATTTTCAAAATTTTAACCACTTTCCTACCGCCCACCGTCAAATAACGTCCTTGGCTTTGTGCGGGGACATCTGAATGATGCCTGCAGTTGCAGGCATCATTCAGATATCATTATTTTCAGCCGGCGATTCTGTGCACGATAAAAACGATCATAGCGGCAGTTCAGTCGCTTGATCTTTCTTATCTGCGGTGCTTCTCTGGGCTCTCCCGTGCCATCTTGGGCTCGGAGAACGAATTGGCCGACGACGGATGGGAAGCATAGAGATGACTGGTGACCAGATGGTCACCAGTCATCTCTATGACCGTCGGAGGCCCGGGCGCGACGTTATGACATCATGCCGGGTTCCCGTATGTAAACAAAGCCGTGATCTCGGCTGTCAGCATGAGATCGGTGAATTTTTTTGACCGATCTCATGCTTTACAGCCTGGAGGAGAGATGTCTACATTCCTTGTAATAGGAATAAAAGTGATCAAAAAATCTAAAAAATCTAAAAATCAAAAAAGTTAAAAAAAGAGTAAGAAATACAAAAAAGTAAAAAACAAAAAAAATAATAATAAAAAAAAAAATGTCCCCGGTGGCTTGCGCTCAGAAGCGAACACACACGTAAGTCCCGCCCACATATGTAAATGCCGTTCAAACCACACATGTGAGGTATTGCTGCGTGCGTTAGAACGAGTGCAACAATTCTAGCACTAGACCTCCTCTCTAATGCGAAAATGGTAACGTGTAAAAAATGTAAAAGCATCGCCTAGGGAGATTTTTAAGTACTGAAGTTTGGTGTCATTCCATGAGTGTTTGCAATTTTAAAGCGTGACATGTTAGGTATCTATTTACTCAGCATAACAACATCTTTCACATTATACCAAAACATTGGGCTAACTTTACTGTTTTGTATTTTTTTTAAATTCATGAAACCATTTTTTTCCCAAAAAAAGGCGTTTGAAAATTTATTGCGCAAATATCGAGCGAGATAAAAATTTGCAATGACCGCCATTTTATTCCCTAGGGTGTCTGCTAAAAAAATATATATAATGTTTTGGGTTTTGAAGTAATTTTATAGCCATAAATTTATGATTTTTACATGAAGGAGAGAAGTGCCAGAATAGGCCCAGTGCTGAAGTGGTTAAAATATCCAAATTTTTTTTTTAGTCGGTCTTTTGTATTTATAGAAAAAAAAAACGCAGAGGTTATCAAATAGCACCAAAAGAAAGCTCTATTTGTGTGCAAAATAAAAGTGCATCAGCGCTGAAATTTGAAAATTGGTCTGGGCAGGAAGGGGGTTTAAGTGGCCAGTAAGCAAGTGGTTAATATAAGTTTTAGCGTTTTTTACAGCTTAAAAACGGCTCTCCATGTTAGCCTATGGCCTCATGGCCACCATGGCGTTTTTAAGCTGTAAATGGCATAGGCATTTTTAGGCCCCATGTACACGGGACGCTGGTGCAAAGTCTTCAGAACTAAGGTTGAAAGCGGGGGGTTGAAAGCAGGGTTTAGAAAGGCGCGCTCGTTGACGTTTGCATGGCGCGTTTTACCACATTTGCGTCTATATGCGTTTAGTTAGGAAACATCATAAGGAGCCGCCCTAAGCTCCAAAGACCGTATTAATAACGATTTCAGCTATTTTGTGAGACCAGAGTGAGTATCAGCAGCTGAGAGAGCCCCAAGTTGTGGATTGTCCATTTGCCACGTCAGCTGCCCCAAGTTGTGGATTGTCCACTTGCCACGTCAGCTGCCCCAAGTTGTGGATTGTCCACTTGCCACGTCACCTGCCCCAAGTTGTGGATTGTCCACTTGCCATGTCACCTGCCCCAAGTCGTGGATTGTCCACAATGCAATGGAAGCAATTTCATTTTTTTGGGGATATATATATATTTTGAATGGTTTTTCCTCATTTGCCATAATTTTGCGATTTGCGTTTTTTTTTTAACCTGTTTATAGCTGGTTGTTAAAGGAAATGTAAAAAAAAAATAAACATTGCCGGCTCTAAAAAAAAAAAATCTAGAAAAAAAAACACGAAAATGAAAAAAATATATTTTAAGGGGAACCCTGCGCCAAACGTAAAAAAAAAATAGCACGGGGGTCCCCCTAAAAATCCCCACCAGACCCTTTATCCAAGCACGCAACCTGGCAGGCCACAGAAAAAGAGGGGGGACGAGAGAGCGGCCCCCCTCCCTCCTGAACCGTACCAGGCCACATGCCCTCAACATGGGGAGGATGTCCCCATGTTGATGGGGACAAGGGCCTCTTCCCGACAACCCTGGCCGTTGGTTGTCGGGGTCTGCGGGCGGGGGGCTTATCGGAATTCGGGAGCCCCCTTTAATAAGGGGGGACCCCAGATACCGGCCCCCCACCCTATGTGAATGAGTATGGGGTACATCGTACCCCTACCCATTCACCTGGTGGCAAAAAAAGTAAATAAAAAACACAACACAGGTTTTTAAAGTAATTTATTAGGCAGCTCCGGGGGTCTTCTTCCGACTTCGGGGGTCTTTCTGCCGGGCGCCCCGCTATCTTCTTCCAGCTCTTTAGCTAGCGGGGTCCCGGTCTTCATCGTCGTCTTCTTCCGACTTCGGGGGTCTTTCTGCCGGGCGCCCCGCTATCTTCGTCCAGCTCTTTTGCTAGCGGGGTCCCGGTCTTCATTGTCGTCTTCTTCCGACTTCGGGGGTCTTTCTGCCGGGCACCCCGCTATCTTCTTCCAGCTCTTTTGCTAGCGGGGTCCCAGTCTTCATCGTCGTCTTCTTCCGACTTCGAGGGGTCTCTTGTTCTGTTCTCCGGTGTCGTCTCCGCGATCTCCGGTTCTTCTCCCGCTCTCCGGTGCCTTCTCCACGATCTCCAGGTTCTTTCTGCCTTCTGCCGGGCGCCCGCTATCTTCTTCCAGCTTTTTTGCTAGCGGGGTCCCGGTCTTCATTGTCATCTTCTTCCCTCTTCTCTCCGCCCGATGTTGCCTCTTCGCTGTCTGCCGATACGATGCTCTGTCCGTGGAGTGCACCCACTTATATTGGCATGGGGCGTGGTCACCGGGTGATGCCACCCGCTGACCCCGTCCCCGTATCACGTCACAGTCCCGGGGAATGATGGGACTGTGACGTGATATGGGGCTGGTATGATAAGGGCCTGGTATGCTCCTGGAGGAGAACCCATGCCGGTTTTTTAATTAAAATTTGGCGTGGAGTTCCCCTTCATGATTCATACCAAGCACAGGACAGCGAGCGCGAGGCTGCCGAGAACCAGCGCAATGGCATCGCGCTGGAGACATTCTCGGCCAGGTAGTCGCCTCTAGAACACGACTTTAGCGTCTGCTTCACGCTCAAGTCGTGTCCAAGTTGCCTCGCAAAGTCGCGCTGTCCCTATGTCAGCCGGCACACGAGTCGCCCCGCGAGTCGGATCGTCTTCATCCGACTTCCCGGGCGACCTCTATTCAAATGAATGGGCTCCCATAGGGAACCATTCATTTTCAATAGAGCGCCGCTCAAATTTTTATTTACTATAGCAGTGCGCCGCCGGTTCCTGCGCTCAATTAAGGATTCATCCGGCGCACCAATTAAGGTATTAACCGGCGCAGCGCACTGTTTATAGTAAATCACCCCCCATGTGTTGAATCCACGAGCGCCGCGATCGTCTTCCTGTTATTATCTTGGTATACTCAATGCTCCATTGGGTATACTAAGATTCTAACAGGAAAACGAGCGCAGCAACATTATGCAACATTACAGATCAGACACTTTTGACACTATTTTTGGACCATTGCCATTTATACAGCGATCAGAGCTACAAATAGCCACTGATTACTAGGGGGTGATCAGGGGGTTAAGTGTGTTCCCTGGATGTGTTCTAACTGTAGGGGGGATAGGCTCACTACAACATGACAGAGATCAATGCTCCCGATGACAGGGAGCAGTAGATCCCTGTCATGTTGCAAGGCAGAACAGGGAAATTCCTTGTTTACATAGACATCTCCCCATTCTGCCTCTCCTCGCCGCAACCGTGGGCCGGCGGCGAACATTGAGTTTGCAGTACCCATGGGAACGCTTCCGCAGCATGCGCGCCCGCTAGGCAACAAATTCAAAGGGACGTACAGGCACACCCTTTTGCCTGCCCATGCCATTCTGCTGACGTTAATCGGTGTGCGGCGGTCGGCAAGTGGTTAAACTGCGTAGAGGGTTCTTTACTGTAAGAGCGGCAAGGATGTGGAATTCCAGGCGGTGGTTTCAGCGGGGGGGGCATTGATAGTTTCAAAAAAATATTAGATAAGCACCTGAACGACCGCGACATACAGGGATATACAATGTAATAATGACATATAATCACACACATAGGTTGGACTTTTTTTTTTTTTATTCTTTTTATCCATAGAACTTACATTACAATTCATAATCAACACATAATATCTTCTTATAACATCCTTTTAATATTTCCATCTAACTATATCCCCACACTACATTAATATCCTATATTATGTTACCTCTTTTCCACTGCTCATTAACCCAATGTGACTTATCTTTCTTATTTAACCACGCATACCTTCCATTATAGAAATACAAATAAAAATAATACGGGGGACAAAAAAAAGAAAACACCCTCATTAAGGGATCCTTCCCCCTCCTCCTCTCCGGCCGGCAATACTCCCCTATTACCCATCTACTCCAAGCCTCCCCTATATGCAAGGTACGGGGCCCACGTCTTTCGATACTTCTCATCTTGGTCTTTCAGTGTCAAAGTAAGATTCTCCATCTGTTGAATTTCTGCAATTCTAGCAAACTCCTGTGCTCTTGATGGAGGACTATCACTCTTTCACAGGACAGGGATACATGCCCTCGCTGCTGTAAGATGGTGTTTAAGCAATGATTTTTTATATTTTTCAACTGACATAGGGACAGCATGTAGTAAGAAGGCTGCTGGTCTCTCTCCGAGAGGCACTCCCGTTATTATTTTGACGGTTTTGGCAACCCTTCTCGAGAACTCCTTGATTTTCCCACATTCCCAGAAAATGTGTAATATAGTGCCCTCCACCTCATGATACCTCCAGCATACATTTGACACCTGAGGGTATATCTGATGTAGTACCGAGTGTTCTATACCATCTGGCCAGAATTTTATATCCTCCCTCCTGGTATCTACTCGCCACTGATGCCTTATGGGTAAACTGTAGAATCCTGTCTCTTTGCCCTTCGGAGAATATAACCCCCAAGTCCCCTTCCCATGCCTGGAGAAAGGTAAGTTCTTGTGGTGCTTCTAGTCCAGTCAGTATGACATATAAATACGACAAGGAATGTCTCACTGACTCACTGTCTCACTGACTCCCCATCCAAGCACATCTGCTCAAATCCTGACAGTGCTCTAATTTCCGCATAGGTATTTGACTTTGATCGAATAAAGGCACCTAGTTGCATCCCCTTGAGAAAGTCTATTTCTAATGCTACCTCTTGTTCAATCTCTGATCTTGTCATTAAACGGTTATCCACTGAGAAGTGGACAACCCTACTTTTACCCCTTTGTTGCATGGCTCCAAACCTCGGGTCTGTCATACCTGTCTGAAAAGCCGATGTACCCAGAATTGGGGCCATAGGGCTCGGGTATAGCGATATATTCATTTTTTTAAATCTTTTTAAAAGTTCGTAGGGTCTCTCCAACCGACGGGTGTTTCTTTACTTCCGTTGGTAGGTCGGACTTGATGCACTTGTCTTTTTTCAGCCTCACCTACTATGTAACTATTTAACTATGTAACGCCCCTGAGATCGCAGTGCATTGCTGTCTGATGATTGGCCAAAGCATGCACCTGACCTGCATGCTTTGGCCAACCACAGTGTGCTCTGCTGAGAGAGCCATAAGAGAGAGAGAGAGAGAGACACACACTATATAAGACTACTGTATATACGGCGGCTGTATATTGTAATGAATGAAGAGAGATTAGGCAGCTTAGTTAGTGGCGTGCAGACAGTGTATTTAATATATATATATATATATATAGTATATATATTAATGGATTTTAAGGGGAACCCGTGCCAAAATTGTTAAAAAAATGGCGTGGGGGTCCCCCCCGATATCCATACCAGACCCTTATCTGAGCATGCAACCTGACAGGGCACAGGAAAAGAGGGGGCGAGATAGCCCCTGCCCCCCTCCCGAACCTTAACAGGCCACATGCCCTCAACATGGGGAGGGTGCTTTGGGGTCCCCCGTAGTTTTGATTTGACAGCTTTTATATAGTCAAAGTCTGTCTAGGGTGGAAACAAAAAGTGTAGCGCTAATCAAAAAAATGAACAAGAATGCATGACGCACTCAAATGAGTATATAAAAACGGTGCAATATAAAAAAAGACACTCAAATATTAAGTAAAAACAGTAAGAAGTCCTCATATATACAAAATGTCTATATGTGAAATACAAGTGAAAACTTGTGCAACTGAGTGTCCTAAAGTAATTCAAAAATGAAGGCAATGGTGAAATTCAAAAGTGGGTGAAGACTTTGAAGGGAAAGGTGACGGTGAGAAGATGAAGAGAACCACCACCAATAGGTAAGGAGCTTACCAGATAGTTTGAACCCAGAGGAACATATGTTCAGTGGGTCAAACAGGCTTGGTGTGGTGGAACCACGATGGAACCTGGACAATCTGTATGCTGCAAATTGCTGTGCTGGAAATGGCCAAACATCAACATAGAGAGAGAAACCGCAGAAGAAAGATGACCTCTTAGCAGATAACCTCATATGCAGTAGTAGTCCGGGAAAATCCCAATCAATATGAGCAGGTAAGTATCATGTAATAGAGAAAAGAAACAGCCACATAGCGTAACTCTGTATATAAATCAAAATTTAATGTAGTGGAAACACTTACATTTAAGTTGATATAAAAGCGCTTTGCAAAGAATGTGGCAACAATGGAGTTCTCCCGACGCGTTTCGTCTCCTAGGACGCGAAACGCGTCAGGGGGACTCCATTGTTGCCACATTCTTTGCAAAGCGCTTTTATATCAACTTAAATGTAAGTGTTTCCACTACATTAAATTTTGATTTATATACAGAGTTACGCTATGTGGCTGTTTCTTTTCTCTATTACATGATACTTACCTGCTCATATTGATTGGGATTTTCCCGGACTACTACTGCATATGAGGTTATCTGCTAAGAGGTCATCTTTCTTCTGCGGTTTCTCTCTCTATGTTGATGTTTGGCCATTTCCAGCACAGCAATTTGCAGCATACAGATTGTCCAGGTTCCATCGTGGTTCCACCACACCAAGCCCGTTTGACCCACTGAACATATGTTCCTCTGGGTTCAAACTATCTGGTAAGCTCCTTACCTATTGGTGGTGGTTCTCTTCATCTTCTCACCGTCACCTTTCCCTTCAAAGTCTTCACCCACTTTTGAATTTCACCATTGCCTTCATTTTTGAATTACTTTAGGACACTCAGTTGCACAAGTTTTCACTTGTATTTCACATATAGACATTTTGTATATATGAGGACTTCTTACTGTTTTTACTTAATATTTGAGTGTCTTTTTTTATATTGCACCGTTTTTATATACTCATTTGAGTGCGTCATGCATTCTTGTTAATTTTTTTGATTAGTGCTACACTTTTTGTTTCCACGCTTTTTTACTATTTGTCTACTTGTTGTGTTAGCAGCTTATCCAGAGGGCAGCGCGGAATTATTTTGTATGCTACTAAAGTTTGTCTAGGGGACAGGAACCACACCGGAGCAGAGATTCTTTCAGCTCTGCAGGGGCAGACCCAGAGGTGGTTAATGCCATGCCAGCTTGAGGCAGGAATGGTGGTATGCGATAATGGCACTAACCCCCTTTGACAGGGAAAGTCGACACATGTGCCATGACTGGCACATGTCTTCAATTTGGTGGGGCAGTGTTTCCTAAACAGGTACCCAGGTTTACAAGATATTCCAAAGCAGGCCAGAAGAGTCTGTAACCATTTCAGGTGGTCATACACAGCCAGTGTTCAGGTGGCTGAAAATCAGTGGGAATTTCACCTGCCCATAAACCGCTTGATTTGATTTGTGACATGCCCACCAGGTGGAACTCAATTTTGGCACACGCAGCAGAGAGCTATCAATGAGTATCTGTGTGAGTATTAATCAGGGACAGGCTAAGCGCCCCTCACGTGTGACCCACGTCAATGGCTGCTGATAAAATATGCATGCACTGTACTGTAACCATTTGAGGAGGCAACAAGGATGGTGAGCCGTGACAATGCATGCATCAGTGACACAATACCTCTTGTGTTTCTGCTGGAGCATACTCTGCGTGACATTATGGACAGAGCACTTAAGGTAGAGCAGTGGGAGGAAGAGAAGGACTTCCTTTCCTCTCAAGGCCCGCTTTATGTAGATACCATTCTTGCGACACCACAGAACACACAAGAGGAGAGGAAGGAGGAGGTGGAGGATTTTGGCAGTTTTGGAGGCATTGAAGCAGAAGAAGTCAAACCTTAAGAGCTTAAGGGATGTTTTTCAGTCCCCAGAAACCTTGGGAGTAGTACATGGCTGGTAGGAGGCAGTTCCAGATACTGTAATCCTCAGTGACCACAAGGACTCTGCTTCTCATGCCTTTGCAAACTTGTGGTGCATGTGTCCACTTATTCTTTAAAGCCTGCGAAGAGACCCAAGAATTTGTGGCATTAAGGATAAGCATCATTATTGGTTGGCAACCCTCCTTGACCACCTTACAAGGGGAAAGTCTTGAAACTCATCCTGCCCTTGCAGAGGAAGCACAGGATGAAATAACTTGAGGACACCTTAAAGAGGAGTTTATGTAACACCTTTCCAGACTCTGGTAGGGTACAGTCTCGTGAAAAATTTAGTTTTGAGTCAAAGGAGGAGCGGTGGAGAAGGGGGCCTCCTCAGTGATGCATTTAAAAAAAAATTGTCCTTGGTGCCCAGGGCTGTCAGCTTCAAGATCCCATAGGCAGCGTCTGCATCGTATGTTGGAAGATTATCTAGGGGCAAAAACATACATGGAGAGCTTTCTATTAGATGATCCACTGGGTTTCTGGGTGATGAGAATAGACCACTGGCCAGAACTTTCCCAGTATACAATTGAGCTGCTGGGCTGCCCTGCATCCAGTATGGTTTCCTGAATGGGCATTCAGTGCTGCTGGAGGTTTTGTAAAAGATAAAAGAGCGCATCTGTCCACAGACTCCATTGATCGGCTGACATTTGTCAAAATTAATCATTCCTGGATTAGCAGCAGCTATCAAGCTTCTGATGCTGATGTCACTGATTAAGTCTTATTGTGATCTCAAAGGCTGTCTAGGCTGCCTAGCTTTGTGGGTGTTGATTTTATCTTGAAGTATTTTTTTGGTATAGGTTTCATGGGCATAATTAGCACCCAAGGACACATTTTTTGGCACCTGTTTAACAGGTGCATCAAATAAGGTTTTTTTACAACAAGAGCAATTCTAGCTTTTCTCAAGAGTACCTCTAGAAGATTATGGGGTGAAGGCACCAACAACACCCATAGCCCAATTTGTACGCACCTGTTACTTCTATCCAAAATCTGCGAAAGAGACACCAGACTTTATATTTAAAAAAATTGTAATTTTGGCCTGAGTGTACTATTAATTTGGCTTCTTTATAAAAGGCTTGCTCATTGTAGTGCAAAAATTTGTCTGCCAAAGAGATACCAGAATTTATCCAAAAAACCCTAATATTGTTCAAAGTGCACTAAATTGTGGCCTCATCATACAGACTGGCTCCCCAAGCTGTTGTTTACAAAATAAAGAAAGCTTGCAGGAAAAATAAATTGAAATGTAATTTTTTTCTGTATAAATGTCAGTTTTGCTACAGCAGGTTCTACAGACACGCTAGTTTACGGGCAGACTAAGAGACCCCCCCCCCCCAGGCACTACAGTGAATTTAAAGGCATTTTTCATTTTTATTATTTCACTATTATTTCATTATTTCATTATTTCTATTATTTCATTATTTCATTAAAAATCAATGCTCCTTCCAAAACAATCATATTTAAACACTTTTACTAGGCCACTTAAAATGGTACTAAATATGCAATATTAGTACAGTGATCTCCCCACTGAGCTATTGTGTACTGACAGGGGACTGCCCTCCCACCAGAACACACCAGTCAGTATTCACAGCCATTGGCTGAAAGCGCTGATGGGATGCCTGATTTTCCAGCATGCCCATTCAACAGAAGTCGGACGTTAGACCATCTTATGTCGGAGAGGCTGCTGTACACACTGACCAAATCTCGGGCAGTTCAACAGAAACATAAATATTTGGCTCATCTGTATGAGCCTTTAGATTCATTGTCTTCTCTTAGACTCCATGGGACCAAAGTAATTATCTGGACCAGGCCATATAAATCTCCTTTGTTTTCACTATATCCACTTTAATGGACCCTCTCTTTAGATATGCAATGAGGATGGCCATCTGGCCAGGAATGCATAATTTGTCCACAAACAAGTTGGGAACTTGCATACCTAATTTTCTCTCCAAAAAAGATATGACCTTGCATACCTGATTTTCCCTCTAAAAAGGCTAAGACCCTTCATACTTAAAGTGAAACTACACTGTATCTGAGCACCACAAACAAAAAATGCAATTTAATTCATGATTAAACACTTGGCGACCAGCCATCGTCGTTATACGGCAGCAGGTCAGCCCGTTCCCACAAATCGCCATAGGTGTGCGTCGGCTCCTTTAAGGTGTACAGCGGGGGGGACCCGATGCACATGGCTGGTGGACACGATGGCCACTGGCCACCCGCGATCGCGGAAACGTGAGCCAGAATGGGGATCTGTCAATGTAAACAGATTCCTGTTCTGACAAGGGGTGTTAGAGAGAGATATACTGTTCCTAGTGATTAGGAACCACAATCTCTCTCCTACTCCAGTCAGCTCAGTCCCCATACAGTTAGACACATTCACAGGGAAGACACTTAACCCCTTGATCACCCCCTAGTGTTAACCTCTTCCCTGACAGTGACATTTATACAGTAATCAGTGACTATTTTTAGCTCTGATCACTGTATAAATGTCAATGGTCCCAAAAAAGTGTAAAAGGTGTCCGTTCTGTCCACTGCAATGTCACATCCCCGCTAAAAATCGCATATCGCTGCCATTACAAGTAAAAAAAATTAAAAATAAGAAGAATGCCATAAATCTATCCCCTATTCTGTAGATGCTATAACTTTTGCGCAAACCAATCAATATACGCTTATTGCGATTTCTTTTACCAAAAATATGTAGAAGAATACATATTGGCCTAAACTGAAGTAGAAATGTTATTTTTTTTTTGTTTTTTGTTTTTTTTTTTGGGGGGGGGGATATTTATTATAGCAAAAAGTAAAAAATATTGATATTTTTTCAAAATTTTAGTTTTTTTTTGTTTATAGCGCAAAAAAAAAAACCGCAGAGGTGATCAAATACCACCAAAAAAAACTCTATTTTTGGGGGGGAAAAAGGACGTGGCATGACCGTACAATTCTCAGTTAAAGCAGTGCCATATCGCAAAAGATGGCCTGGTCATTAAGGGAGAAAATCTTCCGGTCTTTAAGTGGTTAATATTCAAGGAAACCCCTTAATCCATGTCTGTATGCTTTATTTTGCTGAGAAATCACTTTGAAAAACATCCCCCTAGAATTTCTGGCTGTGGCCATCTTCAGTAAAGGCGGGTGATTCATGTTGCATTTACTTCCTGTAATGGATCTGCCCTTAGCTCAGGCATGCAGACAGGATAGTGTGTTTAGCTGGGAAAACTCCTCCTCCCCTCCTTACTCCTGGGATGTATGACACCATTTGCCTAGGCCTGGAAACCAGGAAGTAACTGAAGAGTAAATATGATATACTTTCCTATCTGTTTACTAATGCTAGCAGCATAAGGATTAGAAATTGTCAATGTTAATTGAGAGAGTGAAGTTCCAGTTCAATTTTCCTCCAAAAAGGTAGAAACATTGTCCAATCCTGGATGAGATGAGCCAGATTTGAATAGATGGATTATATAGTTTCACCAATCGGCATGGCCCCATGCAAGTCTATGAGATATAGGTCTATATCTGGTTAGGTCTTCATAGGATAAGATAAGATCATCATAGGGGCCTCCATGCTACACAGCTGGTAAATATACAACATCTCTTTGGCACTTGTATGTTTACATGCTTGTCTTATGTGTTGTCTGTCTTGCTGTTTGTGTCTTAATGTTATGATTATATTCTAAAATACCTTTGTTTAATTTCTGTTTTCCCTTTTTCTGTAACTAGATAGATTGCTATTTGTTAGCTTTAGACCTTCATATTATTTACCAATACATTTAAGTTGTTGTGGTGAAGCTGTCACTCATGGTCAAAAACTCTCATTAACCAAATCATACCAGAGAGATAGTAAATCTCAAAAATACAAATGACTGATTAACATAGTTTTTAAAGTGTGTGACAGCAGGAAGGTAAAGTCACCTGGTTGCATCCAGGGGGGTAGATATATTTCGCCCAGATTCAGGCTTTACGCCGATTTATACAGCTAGGTGGAGAGTTGTATAAGCCCAGCTGAGACTAGTGGGCTCATGGATGACTCATACCTCTAGGGAGAGGGCTGGGCGTCGTGCAGACAGGGAGTTGATGAGATCAGCTGAACCTTGTCAGCTCATTTAGGCCTCTATAAGAAATCCCAGCTTCATTAGATGTTAGCTCATGCCTGGAAGCAGACCTGTGTGGACTGTCTAGGGAGAGTGAACCCCTGTGCGGTGAGAGAAAGCCTGTGTGGCTATATTTTGCTTGGACATTTAAAACCAGGGACTAGGACAGCACTAGGCTGATCCCAGTCGTTAGTTAGGAAACCTGTAAGTTTAGTCAGAGGTCAAGTTGACCAGGATTTATTTTGTGTTTGTTTTTTTGCCTTGCTGTGTTTTTGTCACTGTAAATAGAAAATAAACCGCACCTTTTTTGATTTTGAAAACCACAACCTCCGTCTGCTGGGCCTGTTTTTGGGTGGGGAGCCCATCCCGGGGGTCACACATACCCGCTGCCGAGCTAGCCCCCTCACAGTTGGTGGAGAATGCGGGCAGTTTTTTTTTAAGCCAGCATGGAGGAGATACTGAAACAGCTGGCTCTAGCAAATGCCAATCAACAGCAGACAAATGCAGGTTTGCAAAGGAGCCTTGCAGCCCAGCAGCAAGCTCATCAACAGAGCCTTGCAACTTTACAACAGAGTCTGGAGGCTCAGCAACAAGCCCAACAGCAATCTGAGGCCCGCTTCATAGACCTGTTGCAGAAGCAAGAGCAGAGACTACAACAACAGATGGAAGCAGTAATGCAGCAACGTCCGCAGACCGGTGAGGAAAGCCGTCCCACTAATACCGCGTCCTTTGGGGTGAGTCGTTTATTGACAAAAATGACTGGAGAGGATGATCCAGAGGTATTTTTGACCACATTTGAAAGGACCGCTGAAAGAGAAAAGTGGCCTGAGGAGCAGTGGGCTGGACTGGTGGCTCCTCTGTTAACGGGTGAATCGCAGAAAGCTTACTATGACCTAGAGCCTGACCAAGCAAAAGACTATGTGATGCTAAAAGCTGAAATATTGGCAAGGCTGGGTGTCACCCTGGCTGTCCGGGCTCAGCGTGTGCATAACTGGACTTTCCAGCTTGGAAAA
Organism: Rana muscosa; assembly: GCA_029206835.1. Lineage (NCBI taxonomy): Eukaryota > Metazoa > Chordata > Amphibia > Anura > Ranidae > Rana > Rana muscosa. The sequence goes on from CM055122.1 coordinate 1,235,735,074, forward strand.
CCCCCCAGGTCTCAAATGTATGATCTCATTCACCTGAGCAGAAAGTGGCTACAGCCAGAGACTTTGTCCGCACCAAAGATTGTGGAACGTGTTGTAATGGATCGGTTTTTGAGAGCTCTTCCTACTGCCATCCAAAAGTGGGTAAGCCATGGAGACCCAGAGACGGCCGATGGTCTTGTGGATCGTGTGGAGAAATACTTGGCTACAGAGAACCTGACGGCCTCTTCCAGAGACACTCGGACTTTCCACCCTAAGACCAGACCATCCCCAGGGGCGGATAAGATGATTCCAAGGGGTAAGGGTGGAGAGAGTGAGAGGGTGGGAGCTCTACCCCAAGTTTGGCGAGAACAGCCTGGGAAATCAGCGGCTCAAGAGGCGGCAAGAAGGATCATTTGCTACCGCTGCCGGCAAGCGGGACATATTGCAGCAAATTGCCCGGTTTTGGAGGAACCCATGCAGTGTGACTTTCTGACGGGCAGACGTCAGTCGCTGTGTGCGACAGTCGCATGCACTGCCATTCGGGGAACTGAGAAACATTTATGCAAAATGTGTATTAATGGTAGAAATGTTGTGGTATTGCTGGATTCAGGTAGCCTTGTGACCCTGATAAAGGCTGAGTTAGTTAAAACAGAGGTCTCTGGGAATAGCAAGGTAGCCGTTATTTGTGTGCATGGGGACACCCGAGAGTATCCAGTGACTACAGTGTGTTTCGAGACCCCCAAAGGTACCCTTTCTCATCCAGTGGGCTTAGTGTCTCAGTTACCGCATGACGCCATTGTGGGAAGGGATTTTCCGAAGTTCTGGGAACTGTGGGATGATCATGAGCCCCCCACTGGTGCCCCTATGTACCAGGAATATGATAGCCAGAACTCCTCTGAGAGTGGTGAGGACTCTCCCGAATTTCCCTTGTCAGTATTGGCAGGGGAGACTCAAGAAACTGGAGAGGAGCCCACCTCCTCAGACGAAAACCTACCGTCTGTGGAGTTTTCTGATCTTGAGGTTCACAGGGAAAACTTTGCCACAGAACAGTTGAAAGACCCCGCCCTAATAAAGGCACGGGAAAACGTAGTGAAAATAGATGGCGAGTTAGTGAACCCAGATAATACCTGCACTTACCCATACTTCAGCGTAGAGAAGGACCTACTGTATCGGGTGGCAAAAAGGGCAGAAGAAACCGTTGAGCAGCTGGTGGTGCCCAAACCTTACAGGAAGTTGGTGTTGGAGTTGGCCCATGGGCACATTCTTGGAGGTCATCTGGGGACAGAGAAAACCCGAGAGAGGGTATTACAGAGATTCTATTGGCCTGGGGTGATGAAGGACATAGAAAATTATTGTTCCTCCTGCCCTGTGTGTCAGAGGTCGGCCCCGATGCCACACTTCCGTAGCCCGCTGGTCCCTCTACCCATCATTGAGGTCCCGTTTGAGAGAATCGCAATGGATTTGGTAGGTCCTATAATCAAGTCCGCTAGGGGGCACCAGTACATATTGGTTATAATGGACTATGCCACCCGTTATCCAGAAGCGATCCCTCTCAGAAATACCTCGGCCAAAACCATAGCCAAAGAGCTATCTCTTGTTTTTAGCCGGGTGGGTATTTGTAAAGAACTGCTTACGGACCAAGGTACACCCTTTATGTCCCGGGTTATGAAGGAGCTGTGTAAATTGTTCAAAGTGACGCAATTACGTACATCTGTGTATCACCCCCAAACCGATGGGCTGGTTGAAAGATTCAACAAAACCCTAAAACAAATGTTGAAGAAAGTGGTGGATAGGGATGGAAAGGATTGGGACTGTCTACTTCCTTATTTGATGTTTGCTATTAGGGAGGTGCCCCAATCCTCTACGGGATTCTCCCCCTTTGAGTTACTGTATGGGAGACACCCAAGAGGGCTGTTGGATATTGCCAAGGAAACTTGGGAAAGTGAGAGTTCTCCCCACAGGAGTGTGATTGAGCATGTCGCCCTGATGCAAGATCGAATTGCACAGGTAATGCCCATCGTGAAGGAACATTTGGCCCAAGCGCAGTTGGCACAGCAGAGAGTGTACAACCGTGGAGCCAAGACCCGTACCTTTTCCCCGGGGGATAGGATATTGGTACTTGTCCCTACGGTTGAAAGTAAATTCCTTGCCAAATGGCAAGGCCCCTACGAGATAATGGAAAAAGTGAGCGAAGTGAATTACAAGGTCAGACAACCAGGAAGGCGAAAGCCCGAACAGATCTATCACGTTAATCTGTTGAAAGCCTGGAGGGATAGAGAGTCCCTAGTCGCAGACACTTGGTCACCAGCTCAAACTGGTTGCGTGATTCCTGAGGTTGGAATCGCAGCCACCTTGTCACAACCCCAACAACAGGAGGTTAAGGAGTTTGTGCTTCGCAACAAGGAGGTATTCTCTGAGCTGCCGGGACAAACATCTGGGGTAGAGCATGACATTATTACCCCGCCCGGTGAAAGGGTGAAGTTAAAACCCTATCGGATCCCAGAGGCCCGACGGGAGGCAATACGGGAGGAAGTACAGAAAATGCTGAACTTAGGGGTGATAGAGGAGTCCCAAAGTGATTGGTCTAGTCCCATTGTGTTGGTGCCTAAACCGGATGGGAGCTGGCGATTTTGTAACGATTTTCGTCAGTTGAACAAAGTTACAAAATTTGACACCTACCCCATGCCACGTATAGATGAGTTGATCGACCGGCTGGGAACAGCCCGATACATGACGACTCTTGACCTCACAAAAGGGTATTGGCAAATCCCCCTGGCCAAGTCAGCCAAAGAGAAAACCGCATTTGTAACCCCAGACGGGGCGTTCCAATATAAAAGAATGCCGTTCGGGTTACAGAATGCGCCGGCCACATTCCAGCGGAAAATGGACCAGATGCTGAGGCCCCATCGGAAGTATGCTGCGGCTTACCTGGATGACGTAATTGTCCATAGCACAGATTGGGCCTCACATCTGCCAAAAGTGCAAGCAGTCCTGGACTCTGTTCGGGAAGCAGGGTTTACGGCTAACCCCAAGAAGTGTACCATTGGGCAGGAGGAGGCCAAATATCTTGGGTACACCATTGGGAGGGGAGTAATAAAACCCCAACTCAACAAAGTCGAGGCCATCCAGAGTTGGCCACGTCCCAACAGCAAGAAGCAGGTACGAGCCTTTCTGGGAATCGCTGGGTATTATCGGCGATTCATTCCCCACTTTGCTTCTAAGGCTGTGCCCCTAACCAACCTGACGAAGGGGAAAGGGTCGGTCATGATTAAATGGACCCCCGAGGCTGAGGCAGCATTCCAATTCTTGAAACAAGCCTTATGTAGCCAGCCAGTGTTGTACTCACCCGACTTCTCTAAAGACTTTGTCGTACAAAGTGATGCGTCAGATGTGGGGTTAGGAGCAGTATTGTCCCAGGTCTGGAACGGGGAAGAGCACCCAGTCATTTACCTCAGCAGGAAGTTGAAGTCCCATGAGGTAAATTACGCCACCGTTGAAAAGGAGTGTTTAGCGGTGAAGTGGGCTCTAGATTCCCTTCGGTACTACCTGCTAGGTAGGCACTTTGACATGGTTACGGATCACGCTCCGTTAAAGTGGATGGCTCAAAACAAGGAAACAAATAGAAGAGTGAATAGGTGGTTCCTGGCCCTCCAGGAATTCAACTTCACAGTAAAGCATCGCCCTGGCGTTCAAATGGGGAATGTGGATGCTTTGTCTCGAGTACATGAATGCCTGATTGCTGGTGTTCCAACCCCGAGGTTAAAACAAGAGGGGGGGGTATGTGACAGCAGGAAGGTAAAGTCACCTGGTTGCATCCAGGGGGGTAGATATATTTCGCCCAGATTCAGGCTTTACGCCGATTTATACAGCTAGGTGGAGAGTTGTATAAGCCCAGCTGAGACTAGTGGGCTCATGGATGACTCATACCTCTAGGGAGAGGGCTGGGCGTCGTGCAGACAGGGAGTTGATGAGATCAGCTGAACCTTGTCAGCTCATTTAGGCCTCTATAAGAAATCCCAGCTTCATTAGATGTTAGCTCATGCCTGGAAGCAGACCTGTGTGGACTGTCTAGGGAGAGTGAACCCCTGTGCGGTGAGAGAAAGCCTGTGTGGCTATATTTTGCTTGGACATTTAAAACCAGGGACTAGGACAGCACTAGGCTGATCCCAGTCGTTAGTTAGGAAACCTGTAAGTTTAGTCAGAGGTCAAGTTGACCAGGATTTATTTTGTGTTTGTTTTTTTGCCTTGCTGTGTTTTTGTCACTGTAAATAGAAAATAAACCGCACCTTTTTTGATTTTGAAAACCACAACCTCCGTCTGCTGGGCCTGTTTTTGGGTGGGGAGCCCATCCCGGGGGTCACACATACCCGCTGCCGAGCTAGCCCCCTCACAAGTGGTTGTAAACCCTCACATATACCCAGTGAAGTGAATAGCCTCAGATGATACACAGGAATTAAACAAATCCTCCTACAGTACTTAGGTTTTACTTGTTTATCTGCAGTCTTCTTTGTGTTAAAAATCTCTCTTCATCTGTCAGGAGCACAGAGGAGGGGACAGAGAGGCTGCAGTTACAGTGTGAGAGCTGATTGGAGGAAAGGAACCCCTCCCTCCACACACCCAAAAAACTGTGTTGTAAATAGACAAGCTGAAACATTTTAATCCCCCCCGACACAATTGTATCTCATGTGTTGGGAAAACTTGTCAGAGGTGACTCATTTTGATAACAGAGGATTGAAGCACCAGAGCGAAACAAAACTTAGAGCTTTGGAGAGAGATAAGTAAACACTATAGATATACAGTATATGATTTGCTCAGACTTCATGACTGGGGTTTACAACCATTTTAACTGGGTGACATTTTGTGCAAGACAAATAACATCCAATTTGTCTTCAAGAAACCAACCTTATGCGGCGTACACACGATCGTTTTTCATGCCATTTTTTAACCCAACGTTTTCCACGCCGTTTTTTTTTCATGTTTCCTCTCAAGCCTGTCTTGCGTACACACGATCATTTTAAAAAGCGTTCAAGCAAAGCGCAGTGACGTACAACACGTACGACGGCACTATAAAGGGGAAGTTCCGTTCTAATGACGCCACCCTTTGGGACGCTTTTGCTAGTTTCGCGTTACCGCGTGTTAGCTTTTCAGTCTTCGTGCTTTGAAGATCGTTTTGTGGAGTTCAGTATGTGCCTGTGGGTTCGTATCTGTCTTGCAGTGCTTGTAGTCAGTTCGTATCTGTTTATTCAGTGCGTTCTTGTCTGCTCGTTCCTGTTTTTCAGCTTGTTCTTCATAGGCCTTGCTGTTCTTCCGTTCGTTCTTCTAGTTCGTTCTGAGCTGCCGATCGTTATCTAGCCATGTTGTGGCTACGTACTCGTCGTAGAGTTCGTGCTGTAGTTGGTGCCGGGGTTCATGCTGTATCCCGACTCCAGGCCATGAACAGGGTGAGGAGGAGTTCATGGACCAAGAATTGGTTGCTCCAGCGGCACCAGTTCTGTCATATGCCTTTGTTGCGGGAGATCAGGGAGATAATCCTGAGGACTACAGGAATTTTCTCAGGATGTCTGACCCCGTATTTCAGCATCTGTTGGCTTTGGTGTCCCCCTACATTACCAGGCAGGACACCGTTATGCGTGAAGCCATCAGTGCTGAGCAGAGGCTCATTGCCACGTTGCGATACCTGGCGACTGGGAGAAGCCTGCAGGACCTAAAGTTCTCCACAGGCATATCCCCCCAGGCTCTGGGTATCATTATACCAGAGACGTGTTCTGCCATCCTTCAAGTTTTGCAGGAAGACTATATTAAGGTAAGTGTTCTTATTTAAAACCTCACATTGTATGTATTTCTTTGTTAATATTTTTTTTGGGGTTTATTAGCAGTCCCTAATTCCCATGATTCTTAGCTGCAGGGAATGTCCCCTTTCGCCACATAGTTATTTATTTTTGGGAATGTTTTTATTAGGCCTACATTTAAATTTGCCTTACCTAACCTCTCCAGCATGCTATCCTGGGGCCATACCAACCTTGCCTAGTCATTTCCATGTATTTTATTCTATGCTCCATCGTAGTGCTTTACCCTAAACGCACCCTAAAGATTGCCTAGGAATGTTACATTTTTTAAAACTTCATACAGAGTGCTACAGCCTTCATTTGTGATCTCCCCAACTCATCTTCAACCCCCCCCCCCCAGTTTTTATTTTGGGTTTGTTTTTGGTTTGTTGTTGCTTACTAATAATGTTTTAATTTTTCGGTTTTTCCCAATGTTGGCCATGAATGGTTTGCTTAAATCTGCTTTCAATGTTTCTGTCTCAAAGTATTAATTTATTTTTAATTTAATTCCACAGTTCCCTTCTATGCCACATGAATGGCAGAATGTGGCATCTGAGTTTTCCCAACGATGGAACTTTCCGAACTGTGGAGGGGCCATCGACGGCAAACATGTTCGGGTCGTCCCACCACCCCATTCGGGATCCTTTTATTATAATTATAAGGGGTTCCACAGCATCGTCATGATGGCAGTGGTGTCGGCCACCTACGAATTCCTCTATATGGACGTTGGCAAGAATGGCGGGATGTCTGATGGAGGAGTCTTTGCACAGACGGAGTTTGGGGAACGGCTCCTTTTGGATCAGCTGGCCTTGCCACCAGCGGAGCAGAATGTGGAGGGACTCCCATTTGTCTTTGTGGCGGATGAGGCGTTTGGCCTGGGTCCCCATTTGATGAGGCCATTCCCGCAACGCACCCTCACCCCTGAGAGGAGGGTGTTCAACTATCGGCTGGCCAGAGCAAGAAGGGTGGTGGAAAATGCCTTTGGCATCATGGCCAGCCGATTCCGCCTGTTCCTCACCTCCATCCACCTTGCCCCTTACAAATGGAACCATGTTGTAATGGCTTGTTGTGTGCTCCATAATTTTCTCAGGGTGCATTCAACCAATTATATGACTTTGACTGGGCCTGAGGCCTCATTATTGGAATCTGAAAATTTGCCTGATGAATTTTAACATTATTATTTGTAAAAATAAAACCTTTTTTTGAAAAAATATTGTTTTGGTGTTTTCATTTAATATTCTTTTAGGTTTCTCGTAGGTTTACCTAGTGCACTTGTAGTGCCATGTGTATTTTGCATTCTTAATTAGCCTTCATTGTCAGTGTAAACACAAAACATTGATTAGTTCACTTTGCACAACATTTACATAATGAAGCCACAAATTGTTGTTAAGAAAATACCTTTTCTTATTTTTTTTTAGGAAACTTCCTTTTAAATGTAGATGTCCTAAAAATATTTTTGGGGTTAAAACGCATGAACAGCCATGCATAAAAAAAATATAAAAAAAAATATTGTGAAAATGTAAACATGTACTATTCATTAAAGCTTAAAAGAAAAACAAACCTGCCAAAACACAGCAAGTTCAACGTTCTTTTGTGTTCGAACATTATACACGCCCAAGCACAGCCATGATATTTTGTAGCTTTTCCTCAACCCGCTTGGTATTTTGCCTGATCTCTATCAAGTCTCCCTTTATTTTTTCAAGGTCACGACAGCAGACCATGAGGTATTGGATCAGGATCTGGGCACTGTGATGTGTAAACTTTTCGGGGTCTCCGGCCAGAACTGCACCTAAATAAAAAAAAATCACGTAGTATAGAATATGTAGGTCTACATCTATTAACCTGCATCTGTCTGGTTTGATACTGACCTGTTGTGGTGCCACTTTCCACTTCCACAACTTCACGTTCCTCTCCATCATGTGGTTCTGGGGGTATTGTTGAAGGCGTTGGATTTTTAGGCTCATCTGACGTAGCTTTTTGAAGCCCTATGGAGATTGCAATAAAAGGTATAGTTTCATTAGTAACTAATAATTTTTTGCCCACAAAAAACCCTGAAAAATAAAATTGTAAAGATTATTTGGAAGTGTGGTCCATTTTTAAATGTACCCCCAGTGACAACCGGAACACATGATTGGATACATAGCCAAAACCAGAGCATATACTTTTTGAAACAAAGTTTGACACATTGTAACACCCCAAAGTATATACACAGGATCACCTGTGTGTGACACCCTAAAAATTTAGGGGTTTTGGCCCACACTTGTACTACTGCGTTCAGATGTTTAAGCAGCTGCTGAGCATTCTCTCCCTTAACATTACAATGCATACCCTTTTTTTAAAAAAAAATATGTCATTTGGATTATAAAAATAAAGCTAATTGTTTACCAAATTTGCTCCCCATAAAAAAAAAAAATTGGGTGTTCACACTGGATGATCCAAAAACATAGTTTTAGGAACTGTACGGAGAAAGAGGTTTACTACGTCCGTTTACTGTGCGGACGAACATGAAAGTTGGTATCTTTCACTGTGCTATATAAAAGTCAGATATACACGACTTAATACAAGTAATAATCTTTAGCAGGGAAAATGAAGAAAAAGTTGTTACTTTTTCCTAAAACTTTCTTGATTCTTTTGTATTGGTCGGGCTCCCGCAACTTCAGATCAGACCATCATTTTCTGAGCTGTTCCTTCGTTCTGCACACCCCAAATTTTTGGTGAAGACTTTTGACCACTTTGCCTATAATTTTTGTCTTGACAAGATTAGGCCTTTTATACGGCCCATGCTTGGCATCATAATCCTCCCTCCTCAAAATGGCGACCATCTCCACCATTTCCTCGAATGACATGTTGGAAGCCTTATATCTCCTGGATCGGGATTTGGGCTCCTCTGGAATTTCCTCCTCTGTAGAGGTAATCTCAGCCACCTGTGTCTTCGCCATGTTGTTAAGCACTACGACGAGCGAGAAGGGGCGGGGAAAGTACAATATCGAACGTCAGGGGCGGGGAAAGCGTGCCGAGTTTCACGCATGCGCAGTGTATATCAAGTGAAGATCCATGTGTTGAAAATACGTTCATTTGGCGGGAGAGGGAGTTAGCAACGAACGTGTTGACCAAGGTACATAACATTTTAAGGATTTGGGTTTCATCAGAGGAGGAGATTTGGGGCTTGAAAATCTGTCGAAAATGCTGATTTGATGAAAGTTGCCTGAAACATATGTATTTTCTTGTTTCTTGATTTTACAGAGAGAATGAATAGTTTCAAAAACCCAGAGTTTATGGGGGAGTTCATTGATAAATGGAAAGAACTCCCTATCCTTTGGCAGACAAAAAGTGGTGGAAATAAAAATAAAGTGGCCAGGACAGCAGCACTGGAGAGCCTGCTTGCATTTGTGCAAACACAGATACCCACAACAACTCTCCAAGATGTGAAAACCAAAGTTGCTACCATCAGCGGGACATACAGGAACCAGAGGAATATGGTCCTGAAGTCCCAGAGGTCAGGTGCTGCAGCAGATAAGGTTTATAAACCCAGTCTGTGGTACTACAGCAAGTTATCTTTCCTGGATGACCAGCTGGAAGTGCGGGAATCTCTGTCCACCCTTCCCCCCAGAGGTCAATCCAGCCTTCCTTGTAGCCAGCCCTCCAGCCTTCCTTGCAGCCAGCCCTCCAGCCTTCCTAGCAACCCTGCTCTGGCTTCCTCTGAGGATCAAGATGAGGTCCTTGAGGAGGCAGATTTGGATATATGGAGCCAGGTAAAGTATTGATATCTACATTTATATGTTACAAAAGTGATGATTTTAAATTGATGTTAGTATTGTTATGTATTTAATGTTATAAAAAATTTGGATTTAAAGAGCAAGATACAGTAGTGGTCAAATTTGATGGGGACAAGGCAACAATATCAGGAGGCGGAATCTATGCAAATTTAATAACTTTGACATTCAATTAAAAAATGTCTGGAGGTGAACAATGTGTGTGATTGATGGTGGCAAAAATTAAAGAATGTCCCTTTCTTTTTTTACAGCCAGAGCAGAGCCAGGAAGAGGGTGATGTTGGGGACCAGGAGGAGGCAGGGCCCAGTGGCACACAGGAGGAGGTTGGGCCCAGCACAAGAGCCCAGATGCCTCCCCTGATAATGAAACAACGGGGGCCAAGGAGAGCTAGGCAGGTAGAGGAGGAAACAAGAGCCTTCCTAAAAGAGGCTACTGTGGCCCTCAGAGAGACACCCTCTGCTGAGGAGGGCTTTGCCGCAGTCCTGGCCCATAAGTTAGGCCAAATGGACTTTCGGCAAAAGCTATATAGTGAGAACCTTCTGCTGAAAGTCATTAACAAGGGGTTGCTCGGTGAACTGACCAAGTTCACCGACATCACTGAGGTTGTCCCTACTCCTCCACCTCCTCCTCCTCCTCCTACTACTCCTCCTGCCACCTCCTCTCCTCCTGATCCCCAGCCTCTGAGGAAGCAAGCAACAAAGGCTGCAGGGAAGGCTGCAGGGAAGGCTGCAGAGAAGGCTGGAGAGAAGGCTACAAGGAAGAGGAAAAATAATGCCTGCTGTAGTACCACAGACTGCTGACATATATGACTTATCTGCTGCTGTTCCTGACCTCTGGGAGTTCAAGCCAAGATTGGGCTCCTTTTTTTTTTTTTATTATTAAATAGTTTGGTTTTGACATCTTGGATGGTTGTTGTGGGGTCCAAAGGATGCACAAATGCAAGCAGGCTCTCCAGTGCTACCTTCACCTTTAATTTGTAATGTACCTAAATAAAGGATTCTTTTTTTGGCTTCAAATACTTGACTATGTGATTTGTATTTCAAAAGAGACTTTGCTAGGGAGTAGGCAGGGACATTTCAAATAATATTATTGTTATTAACAAGGGGCACAAACCTCCTTGAGGCAAAATGAGACAAATTTTGAAGGTTGGTGTGGTAACTTTACACACCAATAATTTAAGCAAAGTCCAAAAAAAAAAAAAAAAAAAAAGCCTACATATATCAAAGAAGCCCAAAAAAATTAATAAAGCTAACTTAATTACTAAAATAAAAATAAAAAACACAAAAATATCAATAAAAATAATTGTGATCTTTACATTTATTTATGAATTTATGAGGGAGATGTGGCTTCAAAAGAATATTTTACAATCATTAGATCAATTAGGAATTACTTAAGAAACAAGTTTGGCATAACTCTCAATGTCATTAGCAAAAGAAGGTAATTATTTAAGCATTATCAAAAGAAGAACGGAATGCGCAGCATTAAAACGATGCTATTAATTCCACCGTGACGAATGTGCCATCTCTATTTCCAACGCTAGCTTTACCAAAACGTGCGCTCCCGTCTCATACTTGATTCTGAGCATGCGCGTTTTTTTTCTCCTCGTGAAAGCATACACACTATCGTTTTTCACGTCGTTAAAAAAAACGACATGAAAAACGACGTGAAAAAATAGAGCATGTTCGAAATTTTTAATGGCCGTTTTTCACGTTGTTAAAAATGCTCTGGAGCATACACACGATCGGTTTTAATGCCCATTTTTAAAAATGCCATTTTTAACGGCATGAAAAACGATTGTGTGTATGGGGCATTAGAGTGCATTACTTTCAGTGAAAAAAGCCCTCAAAATATTATACTGATTATGTGAACAGACATTCCACTTGATCTAGGCTGCTATTTCAACAGGACTTTTAACCTCCCTGGCAGTGTTCCCGAGTCTGGCTCGGGGTAGAATTTCAGTACCATAAGCAGTAACCCCGAGCCTGACTCAGGCTGCATCGCAGGATACAGGGAGAGTTACTTACCTTGTCCCCTGGATCCTGCGATGTTTCCCCGCTGTGTGTGCGAGCTGTCTCCTCCTCCGCTCGATTCACACAGTGCCGAGCTCCGTTCCCTGCGACGTTGTGGCACTCAAAAAAGTAAAAACACAATACACATACAGTATACTGTAATCTTACAGATTACAGTACTGTATAAAAAAAAAAATACACATCCCCTTTGTCCCTAGTGGTCTGTCCAGTGCCCTGCATGCACTTTTATATTATAAATAAAAAATTTTCTGCCTGGAATTTGGAGATTGTCAATAGCAACCAAAAAGTGTCCCTTTATGTCAAAAGTGGTTTTAGACCAGCTAGAAAACAGCGATAATAAATTAGAATCACTTGCAGAATTGAGCGATAGTGATTTGTGGGGAAATTCGTCATCAAACACTGAAAGTAATTACAGCGACAATTCTGCAACTGAGCAAATTTCAGTGTTTTTGATTTGATTACATTATTGAATAATTTTTATTATTTTTATATTATTATTTGTTATAATTATTTATAGTTATTTATTATATTATATATTATGATTTTGTGTTTCAAACTTTATCATACCCGGGATGTCTAGTAGACTCTGGTTTGGACAGATTTAAGTGAGTTATTCCTAAGAATTGCAGGCCTACAATATAAAATGCAAAATTTCCATGCAAAATAATTGTACCGCTTTCAGCACCTAAAATCAGACAGAATTATACTGCCAGGGAGGTTAAGCTAACTTTTAGGCCTCATGCCCACGGACGTTTTTACAGCTGCGTTTTTGAGCGTTTTTTACAGCTTAAAAACGCCTGTCCATGTTAGTCTATAGCTTCATGCCCACCTAGACGTTTTTGAGCTGCAAACAGCATAGAAGTTTTTAAGCTGTAAAAAAACCCAGGACCAGTGCGTTCCTCAGCGTCGGAGTTAGGCAGAAAAAAACGCGAGCGTCAAAAAACGCTCAAAAACGCGCAAAAACGCGCACTAACGCGCGGTCGCGTTTTTTAGCTCCGACGTTTTTTTTTTTGTTTTTAAAAAATAAATAAAAAATTTACAATAACATGGATAAGCGTTTTTAAGCTGTAAAAAACGCAGCTGTAAAAACGTCAGTGGGCATGAAGCCTAAGGCTTCATGCCCACTGACGTTTTTACAGCTGCGTTTTTTACAGCTTAAAAACGCCTGTCCATGTCTAAGGCTTCATGCCCACTGACGTTTTTACAGCTGCGTTTTTTACAGCTTAAAAACGCCTGTCCATGTTATTGTAATTTTTTTATTTTTTTTTAAAAATCAAAAAAAAAACGCCGGAGCTAAAAAACGCAACCGCGCGTTAGTGCGCGTTTTTGCGCGTTTTTTGACGCTCGCGTTTTTTTCTGCCTAACTCCGACGCTGAGGAACGCACTGGTCCTGGGTTTTTTTTTTACAGCTTAAAAACTTCTATGCTATTTGCAGCTCAAAAACGTCTAGGTGGGCATGAAGCTATAGACTAACATGGACAGGCGTTTTTAAGCTGTAAAAAACGCTCAAAAACGCGGCTGTAAAAACGTCCGTGGGCATGAGGCCTTATGCGGCGTACACACGATCGTTTTTCATGCCATTATTTTTCCCGACGTTTTTCACGTCGTTTTTTTTCATGTTTCCTCTCAAGCCTGTCTTGCGTACACACGATCATTTTAAAAAACGTTCAAAGCAAAGCGCAGTGACGTACACCAGGTACGACGGCACTATAAAGGGGAAGTTCCATTCTAATGACGCCACCCTTTGGTACGCTTTTGCTAATTCCGTGTTACCGCGTGTTAGTAAAAGTTTGGTGAGAGACGATTCGCGCTTTTCAGTCTTCGTGCTTTGAAGATCATTTTGTGGAGTTCAGTTTGTGCCTGTGGGTTCGTATCTGTTTTGCAGTGTTTGTAGTCAGTTTGTATCTGTTTATTCAGTGCGTTCTTGTCTGCTCGTTACTGTTTTTCAGCTTGTTCTTCATAGGCCTTGCTGTTCTTCCGTTCGTTCTTCTAGTTCGTTCTGAGCTGCCGATCGTTATCTAGCCATGTTGCGGCTACGTACTCGTCGTAGAGTTCGTGCTGTAGTTGGTGCAGGGGTTCATGCTGTATCCCGACTCCATGCCATGAGCAGGGTCAAGAGGAGTTCATGGACCAAGTATTGGTTGCTCCAGCGACACCAGTTCTGTCATATGCCTTTGTTGCGGGAGATCAGGGAGAATAATCCTGATGACTACAGGAATTTTCTCCGGATGTCTGACCCCGTATTTCAGCATCTGTTGGCTTTGGTGTCCCCCTACATTACCAGGCAGGACACAGTTATGCGTGAAGCCATCAGTGCTGAGCAGAGGCTCATTGCCACGTTGCGATACCTGGCGACTGGGAGAAGCCTGCAGGACTTAAAGTTCTCCACAGGCATATCCCCCCAGGCTCTGGGTATCATTATACCAGAGACGTGTTCTGCCATCCTCCAAGTTTTGCAGGAGGACTATATTAACGTAAGTGTTCTTATTTCAAACATCACATGGTATGTATTTATTTGTATACATTTTTTGGGGGGGTTTATTAGCAGTCCCTAATTCCCATGATTCTTAGCTGCAGGGAATGTCCCCTTTCTCCACATGCAAATTTATTTTTTGGAAATTTTTCATTAGGCCTACATTAAAATTTGCCTTACCTAACCTCTCCAGCATGCTATCCTGGGGCCATACCCACCTTGCCTAGTCATTTCCATGTATTTTAATCTATGCTCCATCGTAGTGCTTTACCCTAAACGCCCCCTAAAGATTGCCTAGGAATGTTACATTTTTCACTAATTCATACAGAGTGCTACAGCCTTCATTTGGGATCTCCCCAACTCATCTTCAACCCCCCCCAATTTTATTTTGTGTTTTTTTTGGGGGTTTGTTGTTGCTTACTAATAATGTTTTAATTTTTTGTTTTCTCCCAATGTTGGCCATGAATGCTTTTCTTAAATCTGCTTTCAATGTTTCTGTCTCAAAGTATTAATTTATTTTGGATTTAATTCCACAGTCCCCTTCTACGCCACATGAATGGCAGAATGTGGCATAGGAGTTTGCCCAATGATGGAACTTTCCAAACTGTGGAGGGGCCATTGACGGCAAACATGTTCGGGTCGTCCCACCACCCCATTCGGGATCCTTTTATTACAATTATAAGGGGTTCCACAGCATCGTGATGATGGCAGTGGTGTCGGCCACCTACAAATTCCTCTATGTGGACGTTGGCAAGAATGGCAGGATGTCTGATGGAGGAGTTTTTGCACAGACGGAGTTTGGAGAACGGCTCCTTTTGGATCAGCTGGCCTTGCCACCAGCGGAGCAGAATGTGGAGGGACTCCCATTTGTGTTTGTGGCGGATGAGGCGTTTGGCCTGGGTCCCCATTTGACGCACCCTCACCCCTGAGAGGAGGGTGTACAACTATCAGCTGGCCAGAGCAAGAAGGGTGGTGGAAAATGCCTTTGGCAGGCATCATGGCCAGCCGCTTCCACCTGTTCCTCACCTCCATCCACCTTGCCCCTTACAAATGGAACCATGTTGTAATGGCTTGCTGTGTGCTACATAATTATCTCCGGGTGCATTCCACAAATTATCTGACTTTGACTGGGCCTGAGGCCTCATTAATGGAAGCAGAACATCTTGTGGCCCTGGAAGCTGGCCGTCCAGGCTTGGCCCCCCAAACCGGACGTGAGGTCCGTGACAAATATGTGGATTATTTTGTGGGTAGGGGGGCCATTGAAATGCCTGATGACTTTTAACCTTTTAATTTAGAAAAATAAAACTTTATTTTTCACAAAGATTGGTTTGGTGTTTTAATTTAATAATGGTTTATGTTTCTCGTAGGTTTACCTAGTGCACTTGTATTGCCATGTGTATTGTGCATTCTTAATTAGCCTTCATTGTCAGTGTAAACACAAAACATTGATTAGTTCACTGTGCACAACATTTACATAATGAAGCCACAACTTCTTGATAACAAAATACCATTTTTTATTTTTGTTTTGGACAATTTTTAAATGTAGATGTCCCAAACATTTTTTGCTTGTTAAAACGCATGAACAGCCATGCATACAAAAAAGATCTTTAAAAATATAGTGAAAAAATAAACATGTACTAGTCCTAAAAGGTTCAATGAAAAACATACCTGCCAAAACACAGCAAGTTCAACGTTATTTTTTTTAAAAACATTAGACACGCCCAAGCACAGCCATGATCTTTTGTAGCCTTTCCTCCACCCTCCACCCGCTTGGTATTTTCCCTGATCTCTATCAAGTCTCCCTTTAATTTTTTAAGGTCACGACAGCAGACCATCAGGTATTGGATCAGGATCTGGGCAGTGTGATGTGTAAAATTTTTGGGGTCTTCGGCCAGAACTGCACCTACATTAAAAAAAAAACATGTAGTATAGAATATGTAGGCCTACATCTATTAACCTGCATCTGTCTGGTTTGACACTGACCTGTTGAGGTGCCACTTTCCACTTCCACAACCTCACGTTCCTCTCCATTATGTGGGTCTGGGAGTATTGTTGAAGGTGTTGGATTTAGAGGCTCATCTGACGTAGCTTTTTGAAGCCCTATGGAGATTGCAAGAAAAGGTATAGTTTCATTAGTAACGAAGATTTTTTGGAGAAAACTAAACCATGAACAAATAATTTGGAAACATTATTTTGAAGCGTGGTCCATTTTTCAATGTACCCCCAGTGACAACCGGAACACATGATTGGATACATAGCAAAAAACATAGCATATACTTTTTTAACCAAAGTTTGACACATTGTAACACCCCAAAGTATATACACAGGATCACCTGTGTGTGACACCCTCAAACTTTGGGGCTTTTGGCCCACACTTGTACTACTGCGTTCAGATGTTTCATCAGCTGCTGAGCATTCTCTCCCTTAACATTACCATGCATATCCTTTATTTTAATAAAAATTGTCCTTTGGATTTGATCCCCAAAAATAATTGTTTACCAAATTTGCTACCCCAAATAAAAATAAATAAATGGGTGTTCACACTGGATGATCCTAAAACATTGTTTGATGAACTGTACGGAGAAAGAGGTTTAATACGTCCGTTTACTTTGCGGACGAACAAGAAAGATGGTATCTTTCACTGTACTATATCAAAGACAAAAATACACAACATAATACAAGTAGGGATGAGCTTCGAGTTCGAGTCGAACTCATGTTCGACTCGAACATTGCCTGTTCGCCCGTTCGCCGAACAGCGAACAAATTGGGGTGTTCGCGGCAAATTCGAAAAATCTATGGGAGAAATCTAAAGTGCTAATTATAAAGGCTTATATGCAAGTTATTGTCCTAAAAAGTGTTTGGGGACCCGGGTCCTGCCCCAGGGGACATGTATCAATGCAAAAAGAAGTTTTAAAAACGGCCGTTTTTTCGGGAGCAGTGATTTTAATAATGCTTAAAATGAAAAAATAAAAGTGAAATATTCCTTTAAATTTCGTACCTGGGGGGTGTGTATGATATGCATGTGAAGTGGCGCATGTTTCCCGTGCTTAGAACTGTCCCTGCAAAAAATGTCATTTTTGAAAGAAAAAAATGCATTTAAAACTGACTTGCGGCTATTAATGAATTGTCGGCTCCCGGCAATACATACAAAAGTCATTGATAAAAAAAAAAAAAAAAAAGCGTGGGGGTTCCCCAGAATTCAATTACCAGGCCCTTCAGGTCTGGAATGGATATTAAGGGGAACCCCGCCGCAAATTTAAAAAAAAATTGACGTGGGGTTCCCCCAAATATCCATTCCAGGCCCTTCAGATCTGGCATGGATTTTAAGGGGAACTCCACCCCAAATTTAAAAAAAAATGGCGTGGAGTCCCCCTAAAAATCCATACCAGACCCCTTATCCGAGCACGCAACCTGGCCGGCCGCAGGGGAAAAGGGGGGGACGAGAGAGCGGCCCCCCCTCCCTCCTGAACCGTACCAAGCTACATGCCCTCAACATGGGGAGGATGTCCCCATGTTGATGGGGACAAGGGCCTCATCCCCACAACCCTTGCCCGGTGGTTGTGGGGGTCTGCGGGCGGGGGGCTTATCGGAATCTGGAAGACCCCTTTAACAAAGGGGACCCCCAGATCCCGCCCCCCCCCTACCATTTCACGAAGAAAGCGTAAAAAAATGTTTAAAAAAACACACAAACACCTTGAAAAAGTCCTTTATTAAAAAAAACGAAAAAAAACATTCCAGCGGTGAAATCCAGTGTCCCGCGGCGATCCCGATGTCCAGCGCTGTCCTTCATTGGTTGTGCCTGAGCGGACCTGATGGGGAACTCCCTCTCAGTATTTTAAAGTTATAGACCCGCCCCTTCTAAAGTTCCCCATCAGGTCCGCTCAGCGGACCAGATGCGGAACATGAGAAGGGGCGGGTCTATACATGTATTACCAAAGTGAGAGCAGTTCCCCATCAGGTCCGCCTCCTCGGTATGTCGGACCCGCCTACGTCATTGGCTTGAGCGGGGAACTTCCTTCACTGTGTAATTTAAATTTACATAGTGAAGGAAGTTCCCCGCTCAAGCCAATGACGTAGGCGGGTCCGACATACCGAGGGGGCGGACCTGATGGGGAACTGCTCTCACTTTGGTAATACATGTATAGACCCGCCCCTTCTCATGTTCCGCATCTCGTCTGCTGAGCGGACCTGATGGGGAACTTTAGAAGGGGCGGGTCTATACATTTAAAATACTGAGAGGGAGTTCCCCATCAGGTCCGCTCAGGCACAACCAATGAAGGACAGCGCTGGACATCGGGATCGCCGCGGGACACTGGATTTCACCGCTGGAATGTTTTGTTTTTTTGTTTTTTTTTAAATAAAGGACTTTTTCAAGGTGTTTGTGTGTTTTTTTAAACATTTTTTTACGCTTTCTTCGTGAAATGGTAGGGGTACAATGTACCCCTTACCAATTCACATAGGGGGGGGCGGGATCTGGGGGTCCCCTTTGTTAAAGGGGTCTTCCAGATTCCGATAAGCCCCCCGTCCGCAGACCCCCACAACCACCGGGCAAGGGTTGTGGGGATGAGGCCCTTGTCCCCATCAACATGGGGACATCCTCCCCATGTTGAGGGCATGTGGCTTGGTACGGTTCAGGAGGGAGGGGGGGCCGCTCTCTCGTCCCCCCCTTTTCCCCTGCGGCTGGCCAGGTTGCGTGCTCGGATAAGGGGTCTGGTATGGATTTTTAGGGGGACTCCACGCCATTTTTTTTAAATTTGGGGTGGAGTTCCCCTTAAAATCCATGCCAGATCTGAAGGGCCTGGAATGGATATTTGGGGGAACCCCACGTCAAATTTTTTTTTAATTTGCAGCGGGGTTCCCCTTAATATCCATTCCAGACCTGAAGGGCCTGGTAATTGAATTCTGGGGAACCCCCACACTTTTTTTTTTTTTTTTTATCAATGACTTTTGTATGTATTGCCGGGAGCCGACAATTCATTAATAAGAGCGAGTCAGTTTTAAATGCATTTTTTTCTTTCAAAAATGACATTTTTTGCAGGGACAGTTCTAAGCACGGGAAACATGCGCCACTTCACATGCATATCATACACACCCCCCAGGTACGAAATTTAAAGGAATATTTCACTTTTATTTTTTCATTTTAAGCATTATTAAAATCACTGCTCCCGAAAAAACTGCCGTTTTTAAAACTTCTTTTTGCATTGATACATGTCCCATGGGGCAGGACCCAGGTCCCCAAACACTTTTTAGGACAATAACTTGCATATCAGCCTTTATAATTAACACTTTAGATTTCGAACGTTCGAGTCCATTGTATTTAATAGGGTTCTAAAGTTTACACGAACATTTTGTCTGTTCGCAGGTTCTGGTGCGAACCGAACAGGGGGGTGTTCGGCTCATCCCTGAATACAAGTAATAATCTCGAGCAGGGAAAATAGCAAAAAAAATACTTACTTTTTCGTATAACTTTCTTGATTCGTTTGTATTGGTTGGGCTCCCGCAACTTCAGATCAGACCATCGTTTTCTGAGCTGTTCCTTCGTTCTGCACACCCCGAATTTTTGGTGAAGACTTTTGACCACTTTGGCCATAATTTTTGACTTGACCAGGTTAGGCCTTTTATACGGCCCATGCTGGCATCATAATCCTCCCTCTTCAAAATGGCGACCATCTCCACCATTTCCTCGAATGACATGTTGGATGCCTTATATCTCCTGGATCGGGATTTGGGCTCCTCAGGAATTTCATCCTCTGTAGAGGTAATCTCAGCCACCTGTGTCTCCGCCATGTTGCTAAGCACTACGACGAGCGAGAAGGGGCGGGGAAAGTACAATATCGAACGTCAGGGGCGGGGAAAGCGGGCAGAGTTTCACGCATGCGCAGCGTATATCAAGTGCAGATCCATGTGTTGAAATTTGGTGTTCATTTGGTGGGAGAGGGAGTTCGCAACGAACGTGTTGACCAAGGTACATAACATTTTAAGGATTTGGGTTTCCGCAGAGGAGGAGATTTGGGGCTTTTAGATCTGTCCAAAATGCTGATTTGATGAATGTTGCCTGAAACATATGTCTTTTCTGGGTTCTTGATTTTACAGAGAAAATGAATAGTTTCAAAAACCCGGAATTCATGGGGGAGTTCATTGACAAATGGAAAGAACTCCCTATCCTGTGGCAGACCAAAAGTGGGTCCAATAAAAACAAAACGGCCAGGACAGCAGCACTGGAGAGCCTGCTTGCATTTGTCCAAACCCAGATACCCACAACAACTCTCAAAGATGTGAAAACCAAAATTGCTACCATCAGGGGGACATACAGGACCCAGAGGAATATGGTCCTGAAGTCCCAGAGGTCAGGTGCTGCAGCAGATAAGGTTTATAAACCCAGTCTGTGGTACTACAGCAAGCTATCTTTTCTGGATGACCAGCTGGAAGTGCGGGAATCTCTCTCCACCCTTCCCCCCAGAGAAGGCTGGAGAGAAGGCTACAAGGAAGAGGAAAAAATAATGCCTGCTGTAGTACCACAGACTGGGGACATATATGACTTATCTGCTGCGGTTCCTGACATCTGGGAGTTCAAGCCAAGATTGGGCTCCTTTTTAATTTCTTTCCATCACTAGTTTGGTTTTCACATCTTGGATGGTTGTTGTGGGGTCCAAGGGATGCACAAATGCAAGCAGGCTCTCCAGTGCTGCCATCCCCTTTAATTTGTTATGTTCCTAAATAAAGGATACTTTTTTTTGGCTTAAAATACTTGACTATGTGATTTGTAGTTCAAAAGAGAGTTTGCGAGGGAGTAGGCAGGAACATTTCAAATAATATTATTGTTATTAACAAGGGACACAAACCTCCTTGAGGCAAAATGAGACAAATTTTGAAGGTTGGTGTGGGAACTTTACACAAAAATTATTTAATGACAAAAAAAAAAGGCCCAAAAAAATTAAGAAGCTAACTTAATTACTAAAATAAACTGCAAAAAGAACAAAAACCAAAAAAAATGATCTTTACATTTATTTATGAATTTATGAGGGAGATGTGGCTTGAAAAGAATATTTTACTATCATTAAAACAATTAGGAATTACTTTAGAAACAAGTTTGGCATAACTCTCAATGTCATTATCAAAAGAAGGTAATTGTTGAAGCATTCTCAAAAGAAGAACGGAATGCGCAGCTTTAAAACGATGCTATTAATTCAACCGTGGTGAATGTGCCATATCTATTTCCAACGCTAGCTTTACCAAAACGAGCGCTCCCGTCTCATACTTGATTCTGAGCATGCGCGTTTTTTTTCACGTCGTTAAAGCATACACACTATCGTTTTTCACGTCGTTAAAAAAAACGACATGAAAAACGACGTGAAAAAACAGAGCATGTTCGAAATTTTTAATGGCCGTTTTTCACATCGTTAAAAATGCTCTGGAGCATACACACGATCATTTTTAATGGCCATTTTTGAAAATGGCATTTTTAACGGCAGGAAAAACGATTGTGTGTATGGGGCATTAGGCTTCATGCCCACTGACGTTTTTACAGCTGCGTTTTTTACAGCTTAAAAACGCCTGTCCATGTTATTGTAAATTTTTATTTTTATTTTTTAAAAACTGAGAGCTAAAATACGCGTTAGTGCGCGTTAGTGCGCGTTTTTGCGCGTTTTCGCGCGTTTTTGAGCGTTTTTTTCTGCCTAACTCCGACGCTGAGGAACGCACTGGTCCTGGGGTTTTTTTACAGCTTAAAAACGTCTATGCTATTTGCAGCTCAAAAACATCTAGGTGGGCATGAAGCTATAGACTAACATGGACAGGCGTTTTTAAGCTGTAAAAAACGCTCAAAAACGCGGCTGTAAAAATGTCCGTGGGCATGAGGCCTTAAAAATAACATAACAGTGTTTTTATTTCACTGAAAAGCCCCCAAAGTATTGTAATGAATGCATAGTATTTGACACTTTCACTAGGCTGATTTTTCATTAGAACCCACACCAGACAGCTTTTAATTTAGAGTGTATTTATTATACTGACAATAAGTCCCCAAAATATTGTTGTGACCATGTAAACAGCATATAACCCCTTTCAGGACCAGCCAGGTTTTCTTTAATAAATTAGCATAACAGTGTATGTATTTCACAAAAAAAAGACAGCAAAATATTTAAGCAACATGCATAGTGTTTAACCACTTAAGGCCATGGAAAAAAAAATAAAAAATCCTCCTGCAAGGCAAGGTTATAATGTGCTAGTATGCATTGCATTAAACTTACCTTAAAACTAAGCCCTCCAGCGGCGTGCTGTCACTGCTGACAGGGCTTTCATCTTCACCCGCTCTTCCTTCTGAGTTGGCGAACTTCAGTCCTTTGAATGGTGGAGCTGTGAAGATGTCCCTGTTTACGGCACAGTACTCTGAAGGAACGTCAAGTGTATGCCATTTCTTCAGAGAGCATGAGCCTGTGATGTCACCAGCGGCTTCATACGTAAATATCTCCTAAACGGTGCACATTTAGAAGGTATATTACATTTATAGTACCTACAGGTAAGCTTTATTATAGGCTTACCTGTAAGTAAAAAATAAACAAAAGGCCTTTACTACCCCAGCCTTTTTCTCTCCATAAGTCCCGTAGCATTTTTTTTGTGATGTTTTGGTTCTGCTCAATGTATACTTCAGGTTTTGCGGACTACCCTTGCATGTTATGCATATTTTTGGTACATATAGGGCCTAATTTGTCAGCAAATTTGGTGACATATATTTTTATGTCTTTCATTTTTATTGGAAATAAATAGTAAAAAGTAGATGTTTGTGAAATGCATTTTTCAAGAATTTTACCCAAAGCAACATTTTGCACACCGCATATATATATCCCCAAATATAATAAAGGAAGTACTCTGAATAAAATTATCAATAAAATCAAGATATAGAGATATCCAGAAGCTATCTCGCAACAAATTCAGTATTTTATTGTACATTGTTGACGTGGATAATCCACCATACACTATGCATAATCGATGTCTCCTGCGCTAATAAGCACACTTTTCAGCTCTTTGGTATAATGCATCTGAGTGCACTAGGGATGAGCTCGGTGTTCGAGTCGAACATAGGTTCGACTCGAACATCGGCTGTTCGCGCGTTCGGTGAACAACAAACGATTTGGGCCGTTCGCGCCAAATTCGAGTGACGCGAACGGCCCACAATACACTGCGCCATCGCAGTGTAATCCCGGCGCTGTGATTGGCCAAGCATGCACTGTGACCCTGCATGCTTGGCCAATCACAGCGCCGGGAGCGAGGAGAGCAATGATTGGCCACAGGCAGGATGCCTGTGGCCAATTATTGCTGAGGGGGTTTAGTACATGCCCCACACTATAAAAGGCCGCCAGCGCGGCGGCCTCGTGTAGTGTGTTCCGGCGCAGGGAAAGAGTTACATAGGCAGGGACAGTGTCAGTGCTATTTGTACCTCAAACTTGTGTGTAGGGACAGAGAAGGATAGGTAGGGAGAGTGTCAGTGTCATATTCTTTGCTAAACCTTGTGTGTAGGGACAGACAAGGATCGGCAGGGAGAGTGTCAGTGTCATATTCTTTGCTAAACCTTGTGTGCTGAACCATATTGCTAAACCTTGTGTGTAGGGACAGACAAGGATAGGTAGGCAGAGTGTCAGTGTCATATTCTTTGCTAAACCTTGTTTGTAGGGACAGAGAAGGATAGGCAGGGAGAGTGTCAGTGTCATATTCTTTGCTAAACCTTGTGTGCTGAACCATATTGCTAAACCTTGTGTGTAGGGACAGACAAGGATAGGTAGGCAGAGTGTCAGTGTCATATTCTTTGCTAAACCTTGTTTGTAGGGACAGACAAGGATCGGCAGGGAGAGTGTCAGTGTCATATTCTTTGCTAAACCTTGTGTGCTGAACCATATTGCTAAACCTTGTGTGTAGGGACAGACAAGGATAGGTAGGCAGAGTGTCAGTGTCATATACTTTGCTAAACCTTGTTTGTAAGGACAGACAAGGATTGGCAGGGAGAGTGTCAGTGTCATATTCTTTGCTAAACCTTGTGTGCTGAACCATATTGCTAAACCTTGTGTGTAGGGACAGACAAGGATAGGTAGGCAGAGTGTCAGTGTCATATTCTTTGCTAAACCTTGTTTGTAGGGACAGACAAGGATCGGCAGGGAGAGTGTCAGTGTCATATTCTTTGCTAAACCTTGTGTGCTGAACCATATTGCTAAACCTTGTGTGTAGGGACAGAAAAGGATAGGTAGGCAGAGTGTTAGTGTCATATTCTTTGCTAAACCTTGTTTGTAGGGACAGACAAGGATCGGCAGGGAGAGTGTCAGTGTCATATTCTTTGCTAAACCTTGTGTGCTGAGCCATATTGCTAAACCTTGTGTGTAGGGACAGACAAGGATCGGCAGGGAGAGTGTCAGTGTCATATTCTTTGCTAAACCTTGTGTGCTGAGCCATATTGCTAAACCTTGTGTGTAGGGACAGACAAGGATAGGTAGGCAGAGTGTCAGTGTCATATTCTTTGCTAAACCTTGTTTGTAGGGACAGACAAGGATCGACAGGGAGAGTGTCAGTGTCATATTCTTTGCTAAACCTTGTGTGCTGAGCCATATTGCTAAACCTTGTGTGTAGGGACAGACAAGGATAGGTAGGCAGAGTGTCAGTGTCATATTCTTTGCTAAACCTTGTTTGTAGGGACAGACAAGGATCGGCAGGGAGAGTGTCAGTGTCATATTCTTTGCTAAACCTTGTTTGTAGGGACAGACAAGGATAGGCAGGGAGAGTGTCAGTGTCATATTCTTTGCTAAACCTTGTGTGCAGGGAGAGAGAAGGATAGGCAGGGGACAGTGTCAGTGTCATTGTTGCTAAGCCTCCTGCACAGTATACACCTGAAGCTACCCCTTATTGCTGATTTTCCCATCTCCCTGCAGGCCATTAGAATGTCTGGAAGGCAAACAAGGAGAGGCAGACAGTCAGGAGCCAATATAAGAGGGCAAGCAGGCTCTGTGTCTGGGGGCAACAGTGCTGGTCGTGGACGCGGTGCATTGTCATCAGCACATGGCCATGGGACACGCTTGTCCTTCTTTTCGGCAGCTGGACATGTTGAGTCACATCATGCCGAAGACTTGGTAGAGTGGATGACCAAGCCCTCCTCATCCTCCTCATCATCTCTCACCCAGGCTCAGGGTACTGGCAAAGCAGCTGCCAAAGCGTCCTCTTCCCTGGTATCAATGTCATCATCAGTCACTCCTTCCCTAGACCCACCATGTCCTCCTCCTGAGGAGTCCCCCGAACTGTTTGAGCACAGTGTTGGGTACATGCTCCAGGAGGATGCTCAAGAAGGACACCAATCTGGCAGTTGTTCCAGCAGCTGCAGCATACTGCCAGATTGGCTCCAGTGATGAGGAGGGAGGGGATGATGAGGTCACTGACTCCACGTGGGTGCCTAATAGGAGAGAGGAGGAGGAGGAGGATGAGGAGGAGGCACATCTCCAACGAGGCAGGATGCCCTTGGGTGGCCAGCGTAAGGGCAGCACACCGACGGAATCACACCGGAGAGCTCCGCCTGTGCAGGGCGCTGCCTATGCCCGTTATTCAAAAAGTTCTTTGGTGTGGGCCTTTTTTGAGGTGAGTGCATCAGATCGCACAGCTGCTGTTTGCAACATATGTCTCAAGCGTATATCGCGTGGCCAAAACATCAGCCGCTTGGGCACCACATGCTTGACCAGACATATGTTGACCTGCCATGCAGCTCGTTGGCAAGCCTACCTTAAAGACCCACACCAAAGAACAAAGCGTACCTCTCATTGCACCGCATCAGCTGGGATCTCCAACCCCACTATACCTTCAGTCCTCTCTGAAACCTGCACTGAGAGGAATGAAGGTGTAGAATTAGGTGTGTCACAGCCAACTACTTGCGGCCACTCTGCTAGCAGTACACCGACGTCCGATTCTAGCAGGCAAATTTCCCTGCCCCAGCTGCTCGACCGTCTAAAGAAGTTCACTCCCAGCCATCCACATGCCCAGCGGTTGAATGCTAGCTTGGCTAAATTGCTAGCGCTTCAACTGCTGTCTTTTCAGTTGGTAGACTCGGCCCCCTTCCGTGAGTTTGTGCAATGTGCGGTTCCTCAGTGGCAGGTTCCCAAACGCCACTTTTTCTCATGGAAGGCGATTCCGGCTCTCTACCGGCATGTCGAAGGCAATGTCTTGGCCTCGCTGGACAGGGCGGTCAGCGGTAAGGTGCATATTACCGCTGACTCATGGTCCAGCAGGCATGGACAGGGACGTTACCTTTCTTTCAAGGCCCATTGGGTCACTCTTTTGGCAGCTGGGAAGGATGCAGGACAAGGTGCAGTAGTGTTGGAGGTTGTTCCACCGCCACGCCTCCAAAATGCTACTACTGGTTGTGACACACCTCTGTCCTCCACCCCCTCCTCTTCTTCTTCCTCCGTGGCCTCTTCCTGTGCTTTGTCCTTGGAACCAGCGGTGCTCCGTAGGCGTTCAAGGGGCTACGCAGGCAAAAAGATGCCATGCCGTGCTTGCGCTGGTGGGTTTGGGGGACAGGAGCCACACTGGGGCAGAGGTTCTGTCAGCTATGCAGGGGCAGGCCGAGAGGTGGTTGACGCCACACCAGCTTAAGCCAGGAATGGTAGTTTGCGACAATGGCACCAACCTCCTCTCCGCTCTCCGACAGGGACAACTGACCCATGTGCCCTGTGTGGCTCACGTCCTTAACCTGGTGGTGCAGCGGTTCTTGAGCAGGTACCCGGGCTTACAGGATGTCCTGAGGCAGGCCAGGAAAGTCTGTGTGCATTTCCGCAGATCTTATAATGCCAGTGCTCGCCTGGCTGAGCTGCAAAAGGAGTTGAACCTGCCCAAGAACCGCCTTATATGTGACATGCCCACCAGGTGGAACTCAACGTTGGCCATGCTGCAGCGGCTACACACGCAGCAGAGGGCCATCAATGAGTACCTGTGCGACTACGGCACCAGGACAGGGTCAGGGGAGCTCGGTTTTTTTCACCACACCAGTGGGGCATGATCAGGGATGCATGCACTGTCCTGGCACCATTTGAGGAGGCCACGAGGATGGTGAGCAGTGACAGTGCATGCATCAGTGACACTGTACCTCTTGTCCACCTGTTGGAACATACGCTGCGTGGAATAATGGACAGGGCACTTGAGGCAGAACAGAGGCAGGAAGAGGAGGACTTCCTTGCCTCTCAAGGCCCCCTTTACCCAGACAGTGTTTCTTCTGTCCCACCCATCACACAGGAAGAAGAGGAGGAGGAGGAGGAGGAGGAGGATTGTGTCAGCATGGAGGTGGAGCCTGGCACTCAGCATCATCAGCAGCAGTCTTTTAGGGATGATTTACAGTCCCAAGAATTCAGTGGACTTGTACGTGGCTGGGAGGAGGTGGCTGCAGATCATGTCATCCTTAGTGACCCAGAGGACTCCGGACTGAATGTCTCAGGTAACCTAAGCTGCATGGCCTCCCTGATCCTGCAAAGTCTGCGGAAGGATCCTCGTATTCTTCGGATCAAGGAGAGGGACCATTACTGGCTTGCCACTCTCCTTGATCCACGGTACAAGGGTAAGGTTGCGGACCTTATCTTACCGTCGCAGAGGGAGCAGAGGATGAGACAACTCCGGGAGGCCTTGCAGAAAGGTCTGTGCAACGCGTTCCCAGAGACTGGGAGGTTACAAACTCCTGGTCTTGGACAATGAGTTGCTGAGGCTTCAGTCAGTCAAAGAAGGAGCGGTGGGGAAGGTGGCCGTCTGACCGAAGCGTTCAGACAATTCTTTAGTCCGCAGCCCCAAGGTATGATCGGTTCCAGCAACCATCGCCAGCGTCTGATATACATGGTGCAGGAATACCTAGGGGCAAGGTCAGACTTGGACACCTTCCCCACCGAAAATCCTCTGGCTTACTGGTTCTTGAGGATGGATCACTGGCCAGAGCTTGCACAGTATGCAATTGAGCTACTGGCCTGTCCTGCATCCAGCGTTCTTTCAGAACGCACATTCAGTGCTGCTGGAGGATTTGTCACGGATCACAGGGTGCGCCTGTCCACCGACTCTGTTGATCGACTGACCTTCATAAAGATGAACCAGTCTTGGATCACCACCAGCTACCAAACACCTGAAGCTGATATAACAGACTAATTTATTTTCAAATGTCACATCCCTTCAAGACTGATGCTGATGCTGAGATTTTGTCCTGTTATGTTGACTGACTATCCTCCTCCTCCTCAATGATATGATTGACGATGATAGCTTGGAAGAACATTTTTGTTTCTGGGTGCCGCCACCAGTGGCTAAGGCCCAATTTTTCAGCCCCTGTTTAACAGGGGTGTGTTATCACAATTTTTTATGCAATGCTTTGCAGCAGGGCTCATTCCTGCACTCCAAGTAGAGTATCTGGGAGTGGTTGCAGTGTCGTGGCACCAGCACCAGTGGCTAAGGCCCAATTTTTCAGCCCCTGTTTAACAGGGGCGTGTAATTACAATTTTTGATGCAATACTTTGCAACAGGGCTCATTGCTGTGCTCCAAGTACAGTATCTGTGAGGGGTTGCAGTGTTCTGGCACCAGTGCCTAAGGCTCAATTTTCTGCCCCTGTTTAACAGGGGCATGTAATTACAATTCTTGATCTAATAATTCACAGCAGGGCCCATTCCTGCGCCCACCAAGACTAACTGTGAGGCCTTACAGTGTTGTGTCAACACCACCACCACCACCACCACCAAAAGCCCAATTTTTCAGCCCCTGTTCAACAGGGGCATGCAATTACAATTCTTGATCTAATAATTCACAGCAGGGCCCATTCATGCGCCCACCAAGAGTAACTGTGAGGGCTCACAGTGTTGTGGCAACACCAACATGTAAGGGGCAAATTTCAGCTGAGTATATACGGCAGGCCCCTACTTTCAAACATCCAACTTACAAACGACTCCTCCTTGCAAACGGAAGGATACAACAGGAAGTGAGAGGAAATCTACCCCTAGGAAGGCAAATTCTCTCCTGTAAGAGTTAATATGGGAAAAAAAGTGTCTCCTCTACACTGATTCTTTATCACCAATTCTTGTTTCAATAAAAACCCCAAATTTTCAAAAAACATTTGTCATTAGGACGGAAAGTGAGGTGAACTGTTCTGAACAGGTGCACACTGCACAGACAGCAAAACAAATGTTACAGGGGTGATAACCCTTCCCTATGTTTTCCAAAAAGCTTAAAAATATATTTTTTGGCTGGAGCTACACTTAGGCCTCGTACACACGACCGATTTTCTCGTCGTAAACAGTCAAGAAAAGTGCCGCGAGAGTTTTTTTGTCTAGAAAAACGTTCGTGTGTATGGTTTTACGACGAGAAACTTGACGAGAATCTCGACGAGAAAATAGAGAACCTGCTCTCTATTTTCTCGTCAGGATTCCAGATTTCCTCGTCGTGTTTCTCGTCGGCCTGTTTTGTGACGAGAAAATGGTTCGTGTGTATGCTTTTACGACTCTTCCAAAAGCGCGCATGCTCACAAGCAACTATGAGACGGGAGCACATCTTCTGGTAAAACAAGCCTTCATAATGGAGAGAGCACATTCGTCACGCTCATAAATATTTCATCGTTTAAATGTTCTGCATTGAATTCTTCGTTAGAATGTTACATTAATCAAAACGAGAGACCTTCTTTTGCTGCTGATATTCACACAGAGTTCTGCCTTATTTTTAACCTTTTTCATGCTGCTCTTTATAAGATTTATGTGTATTATATCGTGCAAGTTTTTAGGAATAATTTAAATGGTTAGATTTTTCAAAATGATGTTAATTATAATTTCTCAATGTTTTGATAGCGATCTCACATTTAATTTTCTAATCTATATTTTTAAAATTTCACACCATGTTTTTGAGCTAATCAGATTTAGTTATTCTTTTGGGGGGGTGATATCTGTGCCTTTTATTGTCAGTCAAATGTATCTGCTTACTCCAAAGCTTTTTTTTTATTATTTAAAAATACACATAGTCAAGTATGAACTTAAACAAAAAACACATTTATTCATGTTTATAAATTAAATAAAGAGAAGGCAGCGCTGGAGAAGCTGCTGCCATTTGTGCATCCCAGGGACCCCAGAGCACACACCAACCCTGTGTGGACACTAAAATTGGGAGCTTGAGAAGGCCCACATTTCAGAACACAATCTGATGCTGGCCTCCCAGAGGTCAGGAACAGCAGCAGGTGAGATATATGTCCCAAGTGTGTGGTACTACAACAGGCTGCCTTCTGTCCGACCAGTGCGACCACAATGAAGCAAGGCCATCACTTCCTCTTCTTCCTGGCAACCTTCCCTGCAGCCTTTCCTGAAGCCTTTCCTGAAGCCTTTCCTGCAGCCTTTCCTGCAGCCTTCCTTCTTCGTTTAGCTGGAGGCTGGCCCACTGGAGGGGTACTCCTGTCAGGAGGAGGAGGTGGAGGTGTAGCAGAAGGGGGTGGGGCAGAAGAAGAAGGTGGAGGTGTAGCAGAAGGGGGTGGTGCAGAAGGTGGAGGTGTAGCAGAAGGGGGTGGGGCAGAAGGTGGAGGTGTAGCAGAAGGGGGTGGGGCAGAAGGTGGAGGTGTAGCAGAAGGGGGTGGGGCAGAAGGTGGAGGTGTAGCAGAAGGGGGTGGGGCAGAAGGTGGAGGTGTAGCAGAAGGGAGTGGGGCAGAAGGTGGAGGGGTAGCAGAAGGGGGTGGGGCAGAAGAGGAAGGTGGAGGTGGAGGTTGAGGTTGGGTCAGTTGGGCCACCTCACATATGGCGGTATTGGGGGTAATTTGCTCCATCACCCCCTTGTTGAGCAAGGTGATGAGCAGGGGTTCGCATAGGAGGCGTTGCTCCATGCTCATCACCTTGAACTTAGCCTCCACTAGGCCGGCAATGGCCTCTTCAGGGGATGTGGGCTCCTTGAGGGTGGCATGGGCCTCTTTAATAAGGGCCATTGCTGCGTCACTGGTGGTCCTGTCCCTCCTGCCTCTTTTGTGAAGCCTGATGGGAGGCACCTGGGATCTGGTGCTTCTCCTTTGCCCTGCCACCTCCTGTCTGCCACTGGGCCCTGCCACCTCCTGGCTGCCACTGGGCCCTGCCACCTCCTGGCTGGTACTGGGCCCTGCCACCTCCTGGCTGCCACTGGGCCCTGCCACCTCCTGGCTGGTACTGGGCCATGCCACCTCCTGGCTGCCACTGGGCCCTTCCTCCTCCTGCCTGACAGTTTCCAGACC
Organism: Rana muscosa; assembly: GCA_029206835.1. NCBI lineage: Eukaryota > Metazoa > Chordata > Amphibia > Anura > Ranidae > Rana > Rana muscosa. The sequence continues at coordinate 1,235,766,370 of CM055122.1, forward strand.
CTCCTCCTGGCTGATTTCATCCTGTGTATGAAAAAGAAACATAGTTTAATATGTTGGTTTAATCTTTGCCTCAAACTTTGTAATCCTGATGGAAGCAATTAGAATGTAAATGCATAAATCCTTGCTTTAAATTTACCACTACATCAGCTTGACTATTTACCACACAATTAAGTGCAGAATAATGTCTACAGATCATGATTTCACTTGTGGAATACAAAATAATGTATGTTTCTCATCCTGACATATTTGGGAAACATTAATTTTATCCCACTACATTTTCAGTTAATACTATACCTGGCTCCAGATGGACAAATCAGGATCATCCAGGATGGCTGCCTCCTCTTGCTCCAGAGAAGGCTCAGGTTGGCTGCAGGGAAGTCTGGGGGGAAGAGTGGAGAGTGATGGCCTTGGCTCAATGTGGTCATCCAGGAAGGACATCCTGCTGTAGTACCACAAAACCGGGACATAAACATCATCTGCTGCTGCTCCTGACCTCTGAGAAGCCAGCACCTTAGAGCGTTCAGTCCTGTAGGTACCTCTCAAGCTCCCAATTTTAGTGTCCACTTGTTTTGCTGTGGCTGTGGGCACCTTGGTATGCACAAATGGGAGCAGCTTCTCCAGCGCTGCTTTTCTCACCCCTTTTTTTTTATGGATGGGGTTTTTGGTCTCCCACAGAGCCGGCAGCTCCCTTACCCGGTCAATAAATTCCGCCAGGAACTCTTTGTCGCTAATAAAGACATTCATATTGTATCTGCAAGTAAAATAATTTATATTTAAATAATGTGAGGCAAACAGTCTAACCTCCTTCACATCCTAGTCACCATATATATCCTCCACCAATCTCAAGACAGTATAGGCCCACAATTTTTACAAGTCTCACAAAATCACATACCTTCGTTCGCACGTCCGTCACTTGAACTCCTCTCTCCGCACACCGAACGTACTATAGTCACATGTGTGTTTGCTATATACACACCACGCATGCGTCCAAATTCGAACACGTCGCTCCGCACACGTCGCCCGCCCATGACGTTCTAACTAACATCTTTTCCCCGCCCCTTCTCTTTCGGCGCGCAGACAGATATGGCGGAGTTACAGCAGGTGTCTGATAATTCCGCAACTAGCGAGGAGACAAGCCCGGAGACCGAGGACACGTCACGATCAAGGAGGAGATTCAAGGCATCGAATATGTCTTTGGCGGAGATGGCGGAGATGGTGGACATCTTGGTCAAGGCTGATTATGATGCCAAGCATGGGCCGTATAGCAAACCAAATAGAAGGAAGGCCAAAATCCTCACTAAAGTTGTGAAGAGTCTGAGGGCGAAGTTCGGGGTGAAACGCTCAAATGAGCAGCTCAGAAAGAGGTGGTCAGACCTCAAACTGAGGGAGCCAGACCAGTTGAGGAGCATAAAGAGGATGCTCGCTAAAAGTAAGTAAAATGACGACCTTTCTGCTATTAATCTTTTTAGAAACTGACCTTTTTTTTTTTTTTTTCATATTGGACTCCCTTCCAAAATGTAATATTTTGAACTAGGTTGGGCACAGTAATCGTTCGTTACGTTACCGACACTTCGTTCGGCCACTATCCGCGGTTTTGGCTTATTTAAGACCCCCAAAAGTAATTAGACATCTGCCATTTTTGATCAAGTATTGTGGCTAATTTTTAAGTCTAGATGATGTGTTTGTAAGGAGAATGAAATGCAAACTTTAATCAGTGTAAAGGAGAGGACACTCAGCAGCTGCTTCCACATCTGTACTTTGGAGCACTATAGTGTGGGCCACCAGACCCGCCTTTTTTGGGTGTCCCACACAGGTGCATCAGAGTTTATTTGTGGTGCCTCCATGTCCAAAAAATTACATCCAAATGTGAATACTAAACATATTTGGGGTCATAAATAATGCATTTTTCTTTAAATTCCGCACAAACACACACTTGTACCCCACTTCCAAACAATTTAGCCTGTTTTAAGTTTAAAAATGAGATTTTTACAGTGTGATAAATAGACCTTTGGTTTTATTCTCATAGGGGAGAGAAGACTGGGAGGAGGACACTCCAGGGAGCACATGCACCCCACAACTTCCAAGCAACCCCAAACTCCCAAAGATCCACAACCGAAAGATGTGCAGGAAGTTGAGGTGGAGGAAGGAGAAGTGCAGGAAGGAGAGGTGGATGACGTTGTGGATCTGGTCACCACAACAGGTCAGTATCTGACACCACAGCTTAAGGTAAGCGAGGTAGGCCTGCAGAGTTTTATTAATTTTTTTTAATGGTTTTTAGGGGATGGAAATGTTGTGAAGGATAGCACACCGTTCTCTGCTGACAGTGCCCTCCGCCTCATCCAGCAAGTGATGGAATGTAGCACGGAACTGGACCTAATTAAACAAAGAATCCATGTGATGGAACAAACATTTAAAGACATTCTCGATGTTTTGGGGAGAATTCAATAAGCCATCCAAACACATTTGTTTTTACATGTTTGTTTTTATATTTTTACTAATTTTTTGAGTAACAAAGCAGCCAAAAATTGAATATGCACACAGTGTGTGAACATGTGCTATCTGCCATCAGGGGATATCCATGTACGTCTTTTGTGGGTGCAACCCCTTCCTCGTATCAAAAGTCGGTGAACTGAGGAAGGGGATGCACCCCCAAAACACGTCCATTGATCACCCCTGATGGCAGATAGCACATGTTGACAATAGGGATCAGGATTGTAAACTTCCTATTTGCAAAAAATTAAAAATGTGTGCATATTGAATTTTTGGCTGGGCAAGGGGTGGCAGGACCCCATATTAGGACGGGCACATAGAGACATAGTTTGTGTAACTGAATGTCTCAGATTGCTCAGAGGTATCCAATGTTGTCATTTTAGAAATGCAAGTGGTATTTTTGTATTTTCATAAGCCAAAATTTGCCGGGTTGTGGCCAGGCCAACCCCAAAGTAAAAAAAAAAAAAAAAGTGCAGAGAGTAAAATATTTGACCACAAACAACGTGTAGCTTCTTTTTATAATACTCTCTAAGCTTATTTGGTTCTTTTGTAAGGTAACATAGTGAAATTGGTTGTTATTTACTAAAGTAAAATACACTTGCCACTACAAATGCACAAAGACAAACTAGGAGACAGGAAAGAACAAATAATTAAAGGTTTAAACAAGATTTTTATTGGGATACTTAGACATAGGCTGGCATAGGAATTGCCCCCCTACCCGTGAAATACTCCATGTATTTGTCCCGAACCACACGGGCATTTTGGGGGGGCAAGCCAAGACGGGCAGATTCCAGGCCCGGAAGGGGATTTGCAGGGGAAAGTCCAGCCTCTGGCAAAACTGAGGCCATATACGAATTAGATTTTTGGCTCAGAAAGTTGTGTAGCACACAGCAGCATAACACTACATAGTTTATTTTGTAGTCCGCCAAGTGGATGGAAGTCATAAAAAGGCGGAACCGGCTGGCCATTATGCCGAAGGCATTTTCAACGACTCTTCGGGCCCTGGCCAGCCGGTAATTGAACACACTCTTCTCTGGGGTCAGGGTCCTCTGTGGAAATGGCCTCATAAGATGCCGTCCGAGTCCGAAGGCTTCATCAGCCAAGAAAACAAAGGGGAGTCCTTCAATATTCCCTGCATCCGGTGGCAATGCAAGGTCGTCACTCTGGAGACGGAGGGCAAACTCCGTCTGGATGAAGGATCCCCTATCGGACATCCGGCCATTCTTCCCTACATCAACATAGAGGAATTCATACCGTGCTGACACCACCGCCATCAGCACAATGCTATGAAACCCCTTGTAGTTGTAGTAGTAGGACCCAGAACGGGGTGGCGGCACGATGCGGACGTGCTTCCCGTCTATGGCACCACCGCAGTTGGGGAAGTCCCACCGCGTGGCAAACTCCGATGCCACAGTCTGCCATTCCTGTGGCGTGGAAGGAAGCTGTGGAGTGAAACAAGATGAAATAATATTAGAAAAACAAAGGCATACATTACAAGCAAATTCTAAACCAAAAAATTATAGACCAACATCAATCTAATTATACGTTTATTAAGGTGTGTAAAAAAAGTATAATGGAAGGCTCATTTATCATATTCATCACCACCTCTGATGGGCCATTACTAAATTATTTTGGGGGGGGGAGATGTGTTTGGCCACAGGATAGCATTGCAGTGGCGGTGCGTCCAGAGTGGGCGCTGGAGCACTGTCCCCTCTCTCCTGTGCCCATCACTCAGAACAATACATAGGTTCATGCGTTGCATGAACCTATGTATTGTCTATGCCGCACACTATTCAGGTGGATGGCCTCTTGTAAAGCGACCGACATATGAATAATTGCGTCATTTAGGGGGTTAAAATTGCAGAGCAGAAACAGGTATTAAAAAAGTCTTGCAAATTACAACCTGAGGGATGTAATTGGCTTCCTCAAAGAAAAATCGGGGACGCAAGGAGGGGGCATTCCTTGTGTAAACACTGACAGGCTGCTCTGGCAATCATGTTCACCAAGTCTGTTTAATGGTAACATGATTGGCTGATGCAACATGAAGGGAAGGAGAAGACATCAAGGACAGAAGAAGGATGGCGCTGACCACAAGAAGGTAAGTGCAGGGCTGGGGGGAAACTGGCTGCATTAGAGGGGACTAAATGGCTGCATTGGAGGGGACAACTGGGGGCGTTTATTAGGCAACAGAGCAAAAAAGGAGGAAGTTTATTTCCGAAATTGGGGTTGGAACCCCCCAACATTTGGAGCAACAGGCGCCCCTGCTGGAAAAGTTAGTGAGGGGAAATATTTAGGGAGGATAAAAAAGGGGCAATCTAAAGCTTCCAACATGCATGGGGACAAAGGGGACATTCTCAGCATATTACAATCATGGTAATTAGGGAAGGATGAAAGAAATACAATACATTAGCATACATGTAATACATAAAATGTGATGTTAAGGGAGAAAACTTACCCTAATATAGTCCTCCTGCAGGACTTGTATAATAGCAGAACAGGTGTCTGGGATTATGAGGCCCAGAGCCTGGGGGGAGATGCCTGTGGTGAACTTCAAGTCCTGAAGACTTCTCCCTGTCGCCAGGTAACGCAACGTGGCGATGAGCCTCTGCTCAGCACTGATGGCTTCCCGCATAACGGTGTCCTTCCTGGTAATATAGGGGGACACCAAAGCCAACAGTTCCTGAAAAACGGGGTCAGACATCCTCAGAAAATTCCTGTAGTCCTCAGGATTATTCTCGACGATCTCCCGCAGCAGAGGCATGTGGCAGAATTGGTCCCGCTGGAGCAACCAATTCTTGGTCCATGAACTCCTCCTCACACCATTCATGGACTGGTCTTGGTCCAAAACAAGCAGACCAACACCAAGCGCACGCACAGCACGAACTCGACGACGAGAACGTCCAGGCGACATGGCTAGGAAACGGTCGTCTAATCAGAACGTACAGAACAGAACGCACTTTAGAACAGCAAGGCCTATGAATAACGAACTGAAATTTAGAAACGAACAGGCAATAACGCACTGTAAAACAGATACGACCTGCCTAGACGCCCTGAAAGTCAAGATACGAACCCACAAGCACAAACTGAACCGCAGAAAACGATCTGAAAAGTACGAAGACTGAAAAGCGCGAATCGTCTCTTCCCAAACTTTTACTTCACACGCGGTAACACGAGATCAGCAAAAGCAGCCCAAGGGGTGGCGCCAAGAAAAAAGATCTTCCCCTTTATAGTGCCGTCGTACGTGCTGGACGTGAGCGCAGAGAACCACGAGGAAATTGGAAAATGACAGTGTGTACGCATAGAAAGCTTGACGAGAAAATCGACAAGCTTAACAAGAATCTCGTCGAAAAAAACGACGTGTTTTTTACGACGAGAAAATCGGTCGTGTGTACGAGGCCTCAAACAATGTACCTGTTCAAAATTACAAACAGATTCTACATAAGAACAAACCTACAGTCCCTGTCTTGTATGCACCGCCTGTATACGGCTGTTCAGAGTATATAGGGCCTTTTTTATTTTGTGTGCGGGGTCCCCCTTAATATCCATACAAGACCCAAAGGGGCTGGTAATGGGCTGGGGTAAGGGGGGGGGGGTGTGATGGGGTAGCTATGTCATTTTTCTTAAAGATTTTCATCCATATTACCGGGACCAGACATTACATTAAAGCCGCAAGCAGTTTTAAATGGCTTTTTTTCCTTTAGAAATGTAATTTTGTGCAGGGACAGTTCTAAACACGGGAAACACGTGGCACTTCACAGGCATACTTTAGACACCCCCCAGGTACTATATTTAAAGTAATATTTGACTTTTTTTTTTCACTTTATGCATCATTAAAATGACTGCTCCAGAAAAACGGCCGTTTTTAAAACTTCTTTTTGCATTGATACATGTCCCCTGGTGCAGAACCCGGGTTCCCAAACCCTTTTTAGGACAATAACATGCATAATAGTCGTTATAATTAGCACTTTAGATTTCGAACGTTCGCATCCATTGTATTTAATAGGGTTCTAAAGTTCGTGCGAACTTTCGGTCCGTTCGCGGGTTCTGGTGCGAACCGAACCAGGGGGTGTTCGGCTTATCACTAGAGTGCACCCATGCTTCCCGAGTAACACAGACATAGCCACCGTTCTCACATCACAAGCTCCACAGACAGTCTTCCCTTGAGAGCCTGTGATTAGAGTTGAGCGGACACCTGGATGTTCGGGTTCGACGAGTTCGGCCGAACTTCGCAAAAAAGTTTGAGTTCGGGACCCGAACTTGACCCGAACTTGACCCCGAACCCGAACCCCATTGAAGTCAATGGGGACCCAAACTTTTAAGGACTAAAATGGCTCTAAAAAAGTAATGGAAAGGGCTAGAGGGCTGAAAATGGCAGCAAAATGTTGCAAACAAATGTGGATAGGGAAATAACTTAAAATAACATAAAATACATAAAAATTAAAAATAATAATCTTGACCTAGGAGGACGAGGTCCATATGGAGTAGGAGGTTGAGGTGGCGGTGGATGTGGCGGTGTAGGTGGAAGCGGCGGTGGAGGAGGACGAGGTAGCCAACACTGGTTTTTGTTTTTAATTTTTTTTTTTTAAATTAGGGTACACCCCCAAAAAAGTGAGAGAGATCAAAAATACAACAATGACTGGGTAAGGCCGGTATACATGTCTATTCTGCACAAGGTACGGACAAGTCCTGTGGGATCCATGCCTGGTTAATTTTAATGAACGTGAGCTTGTCCACATTGGCTCTGGACAGGCGGCTGCACTTGTCTGTGATAACGCCCCCTGCCGTGCTACATACACGTTCAGATAATACACTGGCTGCAGGGCAGGCCAGCACCTCCAAGGTGTAAAGGGCAAGCTCAGGCCATGTGCCCAATTTGGAGACCCAGAAGTTGAAGGAGGCAGACCCGTCATTCAGTACATGTAGGCGTGTGCACACATACTGCTCCACCATGTTGGTGAAATGCTGCCTCCTGCTAAGACGTTCCATATCAGCTGGATGTACTGGTTGTTGTGGCGTGCTGACAAAGCTTTTCCACATTTCGGCCATGCTAACCCTGCCTTCTGAGGTGCTATCAGTGCCCCGGCTGCGTTGGCGGCCTCTTCCTCCTCCTCTGCCTTCACCTTGTGCTTCCACTGTGCCCCCGCTGTCAGGTGGGAATGCCACCAGCAGCGCGTCTACCAATGTGCGCTTGTACTCACGCATCTTACGATCCTGCTCCAGTGAGGGAATTAAGGACGGTACATTGTCCTTTTAACGGGGATCCAGCAGCGTGGCCACCCAGTAATCAGCACCAGTTAGAATGTGGTTAACTCGGCGGTCATTCCGGAGACATTGCAGCATGTAATCGCTCATGTGTGCCAGGCTGCCCAGAGGCAACTAAAAGTTGTCCTCTGTGGAAGGTGTATCGTCTGTGTCCTCTGTATCCCCCAGCCAGTGATGGTGATGAGCTAGTCTGGGTGCCACCCTGCTGTGAACATGGTTCCTCCTCCTCCATCTCCTCCTCCTCATCCTCCACCTCGTCATCCTCCAGAACTGTGCCCTTGCTGCCGGACAATTGTGAAGCTGGCGTTTGTTGGTGCAGGAACCCACCCTCGGAGCCACTTGTGAATGACTGCCCTGAAAGCCTTGGAAATTATCCCTCTTCCTCCTCCTCCTCCTCCTCCTCCTCCTGTGCCACATCCTCTTCCATCATCGCCCAAAGCATTTTTTCAAGGAGGCATAGAACTGGGATAGTAACGCTGAGAACGGCGTCATCAGCACTGGCCATGTTGGTGGAGTACTTGAAACAGCGCAACAAGGCACACAGGTCTCCAAGTTATTGGTGGTGAAGTGGTGCTGTTCTGCAGAGCGACTCAAGCGTGCGTGCTGCAGCTGAAACTCCACTATCACCTGCTGCTGCTCGCACAGTCTAGCCAGCATGTGCAAGGTGGAGTTCCACCTTGTGGGCACGTCACATATGAGGCGGCGAGCGGGAAGGCCGAAGTTTTGCTGCAGTGCTGACAGGCGAGCAGCAGGGTGAGAATGCCGAAAGTACACACAGACGGCCCACACTTTCTGCAGCAGCTCTGGCATATCGGGGTAATTTTTAAGGAACCTCTGCACCACCAAATTCAGCACATGCCCCAGGCAAGTGATGTGCGTCAAACCGGCTAGGCCCAGAGCTGCTACGAGATTTCGCCCATTATCGCACACCACCAGGCCGGGCATGAGGCTCACTGCCACCAACCACTCATCGGTCTGTTGTTCCATGTCCCTCCACAACTCCTGCGTGGTGTGGGGTTTTTCCCCCAAACAGGAAAGTTTTAAAACTGCCTGCTGTCATTTACCCCTGGCTGTGCTGAAGTTGGTGGTGAAGGTGTTACGCTGACCAGATGAGGAGGCGATAGAGGATGAGGAAGCGGAGTAGGAGGAGTTAGCAACAGGAGGCAAACTGAAGCTCCCTGCAATCCTCGGTGGTGGAAGGACATTCGCCAAACTGCTATCTGCCTTAGGCCCAGCCGCCACTGCATTTACCCAGTGTGCTGTTAGGGAGATATAACGTCCCTGACTGTGCTTACTGGTCCACGTATCCATAGTTAGGTGAACCTTGCCACAGATGGCGTTGCGCAGTGCACACATGATTTTGTCCCCCACTTGGTTGTGCAGGGAAGGGATGGCTCGCCTGGAAAAGTAGTGGCGGCTGGGCACGACGTACTGTGGGACAGCCAATGCCATCAGATTTTTAAAAATCTGCGTCTCCACCAGACGGAATGACAGCGTTTCAAAGGCCAGGAATTTTGAAATGCTAGCATTCAGGGCCAGGGATCGTGGGTGGGTAGGGGGTACTTCCTCTTCTGCTCCAGTGTTTGGGATATAGAGAGCTGAACGCTTCCATGGGACATTGTGGAGATGGTTGGTGACCCAGGTGGTAGTGTTGCTGGCAGATCCCCTGTTTGCGGGGTGGCAGGTGCCACTGTCACTACAGAGGTGGATGAAGAGGCCGAGACTGCAGCAGAAGAGGAAGCAGGAGCAGCCAGAGACCTTTCTTGGTTTTTGAGGTGTCTACTCCACTGCAGCTCGTGCTTTGCACTTAGATGCCTGGTCATGCAGGTTGTGCTCAGGTTGAGAACGTTTATGCCTCGCTTCAGGCTCTGATTGCACAGCGTGTAAACCACTCGTGTCTTGTCATCAGCACATTGTCTGAAGAACTGCCACGCTAGGGAACTCCTTGGACCTGGCTTTGGTGTGCTTGGTCCCTTGCTGCGTTGGGCCGTAGCAGGCGTACTGTCTAGGGGATGGCCGCTCTGCTTTTGCACCCTGCTCCCTCTTCTGCTGTGCTGGTGGCTCTGTGCGACCACCGCCTCTTCCTCCGAACTACACAGGTCACCTGCATAACGTTGATTCCATGTGGGGTTGAGGACCTCATCGTCCTCCACATCATCTTCTACTGAGTCTTCACCCCTGCCCTCCTTGTCGGTCTGCTCAATTGCGAAAGCAGCAGCAGTTGGCACCTGTGTTTCTTCATCACCCAAGGCGTACTGCGGCGGTCTTCCCATGTACTCATCTTGAAACATAAGTGGTTGGGCATCGGTGCACTCAATCTCTTCCACTTCTGGGGCAGGGATAGGTGGATGGCCTTGGGAAACCCTGCTAACAGAGTCATCAAAAAGCAGAAGAGACTGCTGCATGACTTGGGGCTCAGACTGCTTGGCTGATTTGCAAGGGGGTGAGGTGAAAGACTGATGGACATTGGCTGCAGGTGCCAACTCTGATCTTTCAGCAGGAGACTGGGTGGGAGACAATGTTAAGGAACTGGAGGCACTGTCAGCAACCCAATCTACTATCGCCTGTACTTGTCCTGGCCTCAACATTCGTAGAGCCACATTACGCCCGACCATATACCGCTGCAGGCTCTGTCACCTGAAGAGGGTGTTTCACTTGTGCGTGTAGCTGGCACAGATCGACCACGTCCTCTCCCTGCAACAGGAGCTCCACCAGCAGCACTACGACCGGGGCCACGTCCCTTATTTGACGTTCTCCTCATATTTCTCAAATTTAGGATCTTGCCCTAAATGGGTGTTTTTTGAATAGCAGAATAGAACAACAGTATCTAAAGGGTGTATCTCACATGTACATATATGCAGCAAACGCTGCAATTTTTTTTTGCCCTAAATGGGTGTTTTTAGAATAGCAGAATAGAACAACAGTATCTAAAGGGTGTATCTCACACGTACAGATACAGACTAGGCCGCAATTTAAGATTTTTCACCTAAATGTGTTTTTTTGAATAGAAAAATAGAGCAACAGTACCTAAAGTGTGTATCTCACACGTACAGATATGCAGGAAATGCTACAAATTTTTATTTTTTGCCCTAAATGTGTTTTTTTTTTAATACCAGAATAGAGCAACAGTATCTAAAGGGTGTACCTCACACGTACAGATACAGACTAGGCCGCAATTTAAGATTTTTAACCTAAATGTATTTTTTTTGAATAGCAGAATAGAGCAACAGTATCTAAAGGGTGTATCTCACAGGTACAGATATGCAGAAAATGCACCAAATTTTTTTTTTTTTTACCTAAATTATTATTTTTTTGAATAGCAGAATAGAAGAACAGTATCTAAAGTGTGTATCTCACACGTACAGATATGCAGGAAACACTGCAAAAGATTTTTTTTTGCCCTAAATGTGTATCTCACACGTACAGATATGCAGAAAATGTTGCCAAAATTTTTTTTTTGCCCTAAATTATTATTTTTTGAATAGCAGAATAAAACAACAGTATCTAAAGTGTGTATCTCCCACGTACAGATATGCAGAAAACACTGCAAAATATTTTTTTTTGCCCTATATGGGTGTTTTTAGAATAGCAGAATAGAGCAACAGTATCTAAAGGGTGTATCTCACACGTACAGATATGCAGAAAACGCACCAAAAATTTTTTTTTGCCCCTAAATTATTCTTTTTTGAATAGCAGAATAGGAGAACAGTATCTAAAGTGTGTATATCAGATGTACAGATATGCAGAAAACGTTAGCAAAAAATTTTTTTGGTCCTAAATATATTTTTTTTGGAATAGCAGAATAAAACAACAGTATCTAAAGTGTGTATCTCACTAAATACAGATATGGATATGCAGGAAACACAGTAAAATATATATTTTTTGCCCTAAATGGGTGTTTTTAGAATAGCAGAATAGACCAACAGTATCTAAAGGGTGTATCTCACAGTAACATATGCAGTGCTGGGGCACTGAGCTTGCATAAAATGCCCGCCGACGCCAACCTAACTGAGTAATTTGATTTCTGAATCAGGACTCCTATCTAATTATCTCCCTCAAAGCAGCAGCAGCAACCTTTCCCTACACTATCTAAAGCAGAGTGACGTGCTCTGCTATGTGCTATGTGCCTCTAGCTTATATAGAGGCTGGGTCACATGCTGCACTGGCCAATCACAGCCATTAGTAGGCATGACTGTGATGGGCACACAAGTTAAATAAATGTTGATTGGCTGCCCTGCAGCTTTTTAAAATGCGCCATTACATTGCCGAACATTGAACTCGAACCCGAACAGACAGTAAATTGTTTGGGTTCGGGTCCGGGTACCAAAAACCCAAAAGTCCGGTACGAACCCGAACTGTACAGTTCGGGTTCGCTCAACCTTACCTGTGATTTGTTTATTTATAATAGCGACGACAATAGAGCCTGGTGGCCTCACAATCTGCCAATTAACCACAGGTAATCCTTCAAACAGGAGGAGTTATACAAATCTCAACCAATGAACAATGACTAGGGGAGTGCACGGCCTCCAAAAGATCAAACAATCAGGAGGAGCCAGAGGAAACACAGATAGTTACCCAGAGCTCTATTGTTACTAATGACTTAAAAGTCATTAATCTATCTGATTTTAAATTAGAGCAAAACCACTTAGATCTCCTTGGTAGAGGCCTCTCTTTTTCCCCCTCCATAGATATGGATCAATTTGAGACCTTTAAGGACTTAAACCTATTCCTCAGGAGAGTATTTTATAGGTCACTATTCCTAGACAAAGATTTACAACCAGCACCCCTAGAACAGCTTAATACCGATGAAGAGAAGGCACTCAGTAATCTAGAATCACTACTTGAGGAGGGTGACCCCTCATTTAGTGACGACGATAATGATGACTCTAATACTACCAAACGTAAAGCTATGTTAAAAATCAGATCTACTAATATGCCACAATTTAAAAATAATAAACGTCTTGGAGTCTTCTTGGACCTTGTCCAGGAAGATTTACAAAAATTGAATTGGCACACCAAACCGATAGGCAACCTCTCTGAAGCAGAACGAAAGGGCCTGGAAGATCTACGTAGAACTGACACTGTCATTATAAAACCCAGTGACAAGGGCGGAAATGTGGTCTTACAGTCTGCCACCCTCTATGAGAAGGAGGCATATCGACTCCTCTCAGATCAGTTGACATATAAAAAGCTTGATCATAATCCATTTAACACCTTGGTGGAGCAGATCAACGATAAACTTATATGGGCAACTGAGGAGGGTCTTCTATCTAGACGGGAATTTGAGTATTTGAGGGTTGCAGACTACAATATTCCTATTTTCTACATAATACCAAAGATCCACAAGAATCAGAACAACCCACCAGGCAGACCAATAGTGTCTGCCATAAGAGGTCCCTTAGAGAGGATAGGGAAATATGTGGATAGTCTCATTAAGGATTTAGTGCAACTTCTTCCCTCATTTGTACGTGACACTGGGGATGTCCTAAGACATATTAAGGACATGCCCATCCCGGACGGAGCCCTCCTTGTATGTGTGGACGTAGAGTCCTTATATACATCTATTCCACACGAGTGGGGTATGTTGGCGGTCTACCATTTCCTAGAACACAGCTTCCCGCGTATGGCAGTACAGAATGAGTTCATTCTGGAACTCTTGGAAATGGCCTTGAAAAATAACTATTTCCAATTCGCAACTAAATTCTTCCAACAACTACAGGGGACCTCAATAGGGGCCCCCTGGGCCCCATCATATGCCTGCCTCCACCTGGGGTGGTGGGAGGAGGACACTGTGTACACCTCCTCGATGTACCTCAGCCACGCAAGAGCGTGGCTGAGGTACATAGATGACGTGCTCATGATTTGGTCAGGGACCCCCACACAGCTAAGCCAGTTCATGGATGAGCTTAATCAGAATAAGCGTAACTTACGCTTTACTTCTTTTTCCAGCCTTAGTGAGATTTCCTTTCTGGATCTAAAATTAACCATCCATGAGGGGTATTTGACCACCCAGACCTATAGGAAAACTACAGCAGCCAATACCCTTTTAAGGGCAGATAGTTACCATCCCGCTCCTCTTAAACGCGGAATACCAGTGGGACAGTTCCTCAGAATCAGGAGGAACTGCTCCAGTGAAGCAATGTATCGCAGGGAATCTGAGATCCTCTACCAGCAGTTTAGAGATAGGGGATATGGGCACAGAACACTTCGCAGGGCAAGAAGCATTGCTAGTCAACGCCCACGAGAAGAACTGCTTCAGCCCAAACCTAACCTCAAATCCAATCAGGATGGACCAGCTCGGTTCATCACTCCTTTTGGGGTCCAGTGGCACCAAGTACGAGCGGTCCTCACAGAGCACTGGCACATTTTGACTGGCTGTGAACAACTCAAGAAAATAGTAGGTGACAGGCCCCAATTAACAGCCAAAAGGGCCAGAAATCTCAGGGATGCACTTGTTAATAGTGAATATATACGCCCTATTGATAGCAACTGGCTGACAGACATACCACGTACAGTGGGCATGTTTTCATGTGGCCACTGTGGCACATGTAAACATGTAGATAGAACAAAAAGCTTTAGAGACTCACAATCTAAGAATCACTATGAGATCAAATCCTTTATTAATTGTGGTACAGCACGTGTGCTCTATATTTTGGAATGCCCATGCCATTTACTCTATGTGGGCAAAACAAAACGACAACTTCGAGTACGTTTTGCTGAACATCTAAAGAGCATTCGTCTCAAAGAAGACACCCCAGTGGCCCAACATTTTTTAAGATATCATGAGGGTAAAACACAAGGCCTGCGAGTAAAGGGGTTCTATGCCCTTAACCTATCAGAAAGACGAGGGGATTTCGATACCGTCCTGATCCGACATGAAAAGACCTGGATCTTTGGGCTCCAGACACTCCAGCCCAAAGGCTTAAATACAGAAATGAGCCTAAAGATCTTTCTGGAGCCTTAAATAGGACATCTAATTATGTTTATGATCAGCACGGTATATGTTCCCTGCCTCTGTTTTCCCCTCAGTACAAATGTCCAGTGTATTTACACCCAATAATTAGATAGGTATAATCAGTCTATGATGACAGGGTTTTGTTTGTATGTATTATTGCAATATCCATCTATACGTAGCCTCACTGTCCGGTTTGGTGTTTTTCCTATAAACATTGTAATAATAATTTTTTCATTTTTGAAACCTTGTGAATGTATATATTTATTTTTTGCATGGATATCAACATTACCTGTTGTGACCATAAGATGGCGCTACTTCGTCAGTCAGTGGTATTTCACCTGTGATTGGCTAAACAAGGCTATATAATAGGAGCACTAATAATCCACTGACACATCAAGATGAAGTGACATATTCGTCACGAAACGCGTCATGTCCGACGTTGTAATTCTGGGTTGTTGACTAAACCCCACTCGCTCCTCTCCTCTCCTCGCAATGAACATCATTGAATGAATTTACCGCCAGCCAACAGAGGATAAGACAAGGACAGTCAAATCTTGCCCCCAGAGGCCTAAACCTGCTATTACACAGGCTTGTGCATCCTCAGATCTTACGGCGCGACGGCTCCAGTCATACGGTCAGCGCTGATGCGTTGAAACAGAGCCAGCGGATCATAGGAGCCGCACGCGACTCCACGGAGGGACGTACTCTACGCAGCAGCCTCCTTCAAGCCGGAAGAATCACCTTTCTGAGCAGCAGCACAGCGAGAGCTATAGAGCTCAAGGACATCACTATAAATCCACGAGCAACGGCTTAACAGAGACTCTGGTGTCAGGTGAATCACGGGATGGATGTTATGGATGGGTAAGCAAGTATATTACCATATGGTTATCGTGCCCCCCTTCCTCCCCTCTATCAAACAACATCTCACCATACTCGGCCAGGACTGGGCTCAAGCCTTTGTCCCTCCATGGACTGTCTGCAATAGACCATACTCAGAATAAGTCCCATGCCATATTGCTGAGTGCAATCTAGTGCTCATTACACTGCATCAATGGTCTTACCAGCTTATACAGGTTTATCTATTGATATATGGAGCTGCACTGCATGAACATTGTATCAGCAGGTATATTTGCCAACACGGCTTGATTCTAACACTCCAGTTTGGATTTAGATTTGAGTTATCGTTCATCCTACAGCCTAAATCCTACATTGGTTTGGTTTGAACAGTCCTTTCATTTAACAAATGCTGCAAGCTCCGGTTATTGATACAATATCTACCCGGTCATTCAGGGTTCATTCTTAGTAAGGACACTTAGGAGAAGTAGAGCGGGCGGCTGAAGTCCACCCAGGCCATCATTTTTACTTTTTCCAACAGTGCACTGTGTATGTGTGTTTTTTCATGTTTTTATTCTAATGTGCATATATTCAGGAGAAACCCTTTCCCCTATATGAGTATATCCATACTGTTAGGTTGAAATGTGATTATTTAGATAGCATTCGACCAATAAAGTCTTTTCTATTTTTCTATTACCAAATGTATTGTGGTTGATTCACCCTATAACCGTCTATTGGGTTTGTCCCAATCTCCCGTCCCCCCCTCTCCCTTCTTGTTTCCGAGTGCACGGGCCCGTCTGTGCAGGGGCAGTGTGTATGACTTCCCACCCCTTGTACCTCTAAGCTGTGCTCTTACACAAAGAAAGCCACATGTTTGGCCTAAGAAGTCATGAACACTGTCCCTGACCAAACGCATGCAAACACTCCCGTTTTTACCATTGCCGTGAATCCTTATTCTGCATTGTTCAGAGAACAACATATACCCGGATTATTTTACTATACCATACCATTTCGGATGGACCATATCTGCAGGGACATGTCATAGTCCCTCTATGTGCTGATCAGACACACAGAGAGACATGAGCGTACATCTTTTCATAAAAGGCAGATAGGTATCAAGCCAATAATGTCCTCACAGAGTGAACACACTTCCCCCAGACGAATGTCTGTGCATTGCACAGGGGCCCTTAGAACTGCAAGGGTTTTTTTTGTGCTCTGCACTGCAATTTCACTCGTTCAAATGCGCTGGTTCACTGCGCCGGCAAAATCTTAGTAAATGTAAATGTCAAGTCACGTAAAAGCATTTGCATAAGTTGAACAGGCGCACCTCCTAAACTTGCCATTATATAACAGTCCCTGCACAAAATGACATTTCTAAAGGAAAAAAAAGGCATTTAAAAGCACTCGCGGCAATACAGAGAAAAGTCATTGACCTTCAGGTCTGGTATGGATTTTAAGGGGACCCCCACGGCAAACGTAAAAAAAAAATGGCGTGGAGTCCCTCTAAAAATCCACACCAGACCCTTATCCGAGCACGCAACCTGGCAGGCGAGTGCCCCCCCTCCTGAACCGTACCAGGCCACATGCCCTCAACATTGGGAGGATGCTTTGGGGTCTGTGACCCCAAAGCACCATGTCCCCATGTTGATGGGGACAAGGACCTCATCCCCACAACCCTTGCCGGTGGTTGTGGGGGTCTGCGGGCAGGGGGCTTATCGGAATCTGGAAGTACCCTATAACAAAGGGAACCCCAGATCCTGGCCCCCCCCTGTGTGAAATGGTAATGGGGTACACATGTACCCCTACCATTTCTCCAAAAAAGTGACAAAAATTAAAAAAATTACAATAGCCGGTTTTTGACAATTCCTTTATTAATGTCTTCTCCTTTCTTCCATCTTCTTCCTTCTTCTTCTTCCACCTTCTTCTTCTTTTCTCCATTCGGGTTTCTTCCTCCATCTTGTTCTTCATCTTCATCTTCCTTCTTCCATCGGTGTTCTCGTCCGCATCTTGCTCCGGTTTCTTGTCCCCCTCTTCTTTCTCCAGCCGATCCGCTTGAATTCGAGGTTCCCGCTGTGTGACACTTCAGTTCATCAGTTCTCCTCTGGGTCCGATGCCACCCGGTGACCCCACCCCCATCGGACACAACATGGATTTCAAGGGGACTTTCCCCGTGGTGTCAGAGGGGGGCGGGGTCACCGAGTGGCAGCGGACCCAGAGGAGAACTGATGAACTGAAGTGTCACACAGTGGGAACCTCGAATTCAAGCGGATCTGCCGGAGAAAGAAGAGGTGACCAAGAAGCCAGAGCAAGATGCGGACGAGAACACCGATGGAAGAAGGAAGATGAAGATGAAGATGGTCACCAGTCATCTCTATGACCGTCGGAGGCCCGGGCACGAAGTTATGACGTCACGCCGGGTTCCCATATGTAAACAAAGCCGTGATCTCGGCTGTCAGCATGAGATACAGTAGGTGAATTTTTTTTACCGATCTCATGCTTTCCAGCCGGGAGGAGAGATGTGGGGTCTTATTGACCCCGTATCTCTCCATAAAGAGGACCTGTCACAATAGATTCCTATTACAAGGGATGTTTACATTCCTTGTAATAGGAATAAAAGTGATCAAAAAACAAAAAAGTAAAAAAAATGTGTAAAAAATAAAAAAAAAGTAAAAAACAAAAAAAAATAATAATAAAAATTAAAACGCCCCTGTCCCCGGAAGCTCGTGCTTAGAAGCGAACACACACGTAAGTCCCGCCCACATATGTAAACGCCGTTCAAACCACACATGTGAGGTATTGCTGCGTGCGTTAGAGATTTAAGTACTAAAGTTTGGTGTCATGCCATGAGTGTGCGCAATTTTAAAGTGTGACATGTTATGTATCTATTTACTCAGCATAACAACATCTTTCACATTATACAAAAAAATTGGGCTAACTTTACTGTTTTGTAATTTTTTAATTAATGAAACCATTTTTTTTCAGAAAAAAAGGCGTTTGAAAATTTATTGCGCAAATACCGTGCAAGATAAAAATTTGCAATGACCGCCATTTAATTCCCTAGGGTGTCTGCTAAAAAAATATATATAATGTTTGGGGGTTCTAAGTAATTTTATAGCCCAAAAATTATGATTTTTACATTAAGGAGAGAAGTGCCAGAATAGGCCCGGTGCTGAAGTGGTTAAAATATCCTAATTTTTTTTTTTATTTTTTTTTAGTCGGTCTTTTGTATTTATAGAAAACAAAAGACTGCAGAGGTGATCAAATAGCACCAAAAGTAAGCTCTATTTGTGTGCAAAAAATTATTACATTTTCATTGGGTTACAGTGTTGTATGACCGCGCAATTGTCATTCAAAGTGCATCAGCGCTGAAAGTTGAAAATTGGTCTGGGCAGGAAGGGGGTTTAAGTGGCCAGTAAGCAAGTGGTTAATATAAGGCTACATGCACACGGACGTTTTTCCAGCCGCTTGTTTGAGCATTTTTTTGCAGCTTAAAAACGCCTCTCCATGTTAGCCTATGGCCTCATGGCCACCATGGCGTTTTTAAGCTGTAAATGGCATAGACGTTTTTAGGCCCCATGTACATGGGACGCTGGTGCAAAGTCTTCAGAACTAAGGTTGAAACCGGCGTTTATAAACGCGCGTTTTGTCGAGGTTGCATGCCGCGTTTTACCGCATTTGCGTCTATAAGCGTTTAGTTAGGAAACATAATAAGGAGCCGCCCTAAGTTCAAAAAACAGTATTATTAACCATTTCAGCTATTTTGTGAGACCAGAGTGAGTAGCAGCAGCTGAGAGAACAGCAGTGTAGTTGTATTTAGCGTGTCACTTGCCACATCACTTGCCACATCACTTGCCACAAGTTGTGGATTGTCCACTTGCTACGTCACCTGCCACAAGTTGTGGATTGTCCACTTGCCACATCACCTGCCACAAGTTGTGGATTGTCCACTTGCCATGTCACCTGGCCATGTCATCTGGCACAAGTTGTGGATTGTCCATTTGCCACGTCACCTGGCCACGTCACCTGCCACAAGTTGTGCATTGTCCACAATGCAATGGAAGCAATTACATTTTTTTTGTATATATTTTTAATGGTTTTTCATCATTTGACATTATTTTTGAGTTTTTCAATGTAAAAAAATAGGTCACCTTTAAAAACGCTTCTAAGCGAAAACGCGGCTAAACGCCGGTACCCGCGTCTGAAACGTCGAAATCTTTGGTGTCTGAAGGCATTTTTTGGCTTTCTGAAAAACAAGGTTAAACGCAACTGCCTAAGGGCCAGTTCACACCTTGGAAACGCAGTCCGGATGCATTCCAGGTGCTTTTGTGCATGTGCGTTTTTGATGCAGTCCAGTGCTTTTTTTCCCCCTCTTTTTTCTTAGAAAAAAGAAGGGAGAGGGGGGGGGACGGGAGATTGGGACAAAACCCAATAGACGGTTATAGGGTGAATCAACCACAATACATTTGGTAATAGAAAAATAGAAAAAGCTTTATTGGTCGAATGCTATCTAAATTATCACATTTCAACCTAACAGTATGGATATACTCATGTAGGGGAAAGGGTTTCTCCTGAATATATGCACATTAGAATAAAAACATGAAAAAAACATACACAGTGCACTGTTGGAAAAAGTAAAAAAGATGGCCTGGGTGGACTTCAGCCGCCCGCTCTACTACTCCTAGGTGTCCTTACTGAGAATGAGCCCTGAATGACCGGGTGAATATCATATCAATATCTGGAGCTTACAGCATTTGTTGAATAAAAGGACTGTTCAAACCAAACCAAAGTAAGGTTTATGCTATAAGATAAACGATAACTCGAATCTAAATCCAAACTGGAGTGTCAGAATCAAGCCGTGTTGGCTAATATTCCTGCAGGTACAATGTTCATGCAGTGCAGCTCCATATGTTAATAGGTGGCTTTGTATTTGCTGGTAAGACTATTGGTACAGTTTAATTAGCACAGGATTGCACTCAGCAATATAGCATAGGACTTTTTATGAGTTTGGTCTATTGCAAACAGTCCATAGAGGGACAAAGGCTATAGCCCAGTCCTGGCCGAGTATGGTGAGATGATCTTTTTTCTTAGGCCTCATGCCCACTGACGGACGTTTTAAAAAATGATCTGTAAGGCTCGATTCACACTAATGCGTTTTTTGGTGCATTTTGCAGAAATGCAGGGACATTTTTTAACATGGGTTCCTATGGAACATGTTCACATCAATGCATTTTTGTGCCTCTGCGTTTTTGGAAAGGGCCGGGGACTTTTTTTTTCCAGCAAAAAAAAAGCATTTTGCATGTAATAGCATTCAATGGACCTGCATCCAAAACGCAAGTACTGCGATTTTGCGGCGATTTGCATTTTTTTTAAGCTGGTTGTTAAAGGAAATGTAAAAAAAAAAAAACATTGCCGACTATAAAAAAAAATTGAGGAAAAAACAGCGTGGGGCCCCCCCCAGGTCCATACCAGGCCCTTGGGTCTAGTATGGATTCAGAAAATCCATACCAGACCCTTATCCAAGCACGCAGCCCGGCAGGTCAGGAAAGAGCGCCCCCCCTCCTGAACCGTACCAGGCCGCATGCCCTTAACATGGGGGGGTGGGTGCTTTGGGGCAGGGGGCGCCCTGCGCCCTCCACCCCAAAACACCCTGCCCTCATGTTGATGGGACAAGGGCCTCTTCCCAACAACCCTGGCCGTTGGTTGTCGGGGTCTGCGGGTGGGGGGCTTATCGGAATCCAGGAGCCCCCTTTAATAAGGGGGCCCCCAGATCCCGCCCCCCACCCTATGTGAATGAGTATGGGGTACATCGTACTCTTGCCCATTCACCTGGTGGAAAAAAATGTCAATAAAAAACACAACACAGGTTTTTAAAGTAATTTATTAGGCAGCTCCGGGGGTATTCTTCCGACTTCGGGGGTCTTCTTCCGACTGACCCCGCCACCGTATGACGTCACAGTCCCATCATTACCCGGGACTGTGACGTCATACGGGGGCGGGGTCACCGGGTGGCATCACCCGGTGACCACGCCCCATGCCAATATAAGTCGTTGCGCTCCGCGCACATAGCATTGTAGCGGCAGACAGCGACGAGGCAACATCGGGCGGAGAAAAGAGGGAAGAAGATGACGATGAAGACCGGGACCCCACTAGCAAAAGAGCTGGAAGAAGATTGCGGGGGCCCAGCAGAAGGCAGAAAGAACCAGAGATTGTGGAGAAGGCACCGGAGAGCGGGAGAAGAACCAGAGAGCGCGGAGACGACACCAGAGAGCAGAAGAAGAGACCCCCGAAGTTGGAAGAAGACCCCCGAAGTCGGAAGAAGACCCCCAAAGTCAGAAGAAGACCCCCGGAGCTGCCTAATAAATTACTTTAAAAACCTGTGTTGTGTTTTTTTATTGACATTTTTTGCCACCAGGTGAATGGGTAGGGGTACGATGTACCCCAAACTCATTCACATAGGGTGGGGGGGCCGGCATCTGGGGGCCCCCTTATTAAAGGGGCCTCCCGGATTCTGATAAGCCCCCCACCCGCAGACCCCGACAACCAACGGCCAGGGTTGTCGGGAAGAGGCCCTTGTCCCCATCAACATGGGGGCAGGGTGCTTTGGGGTGGGGGGCGCAGGGCGCCCCCTGCCCCAAAGCACCCCCCATGTTGAGGGCATGCGGCCTGGTACGGTTCAGGAGGGGGGACGCTCGCTCGCCCCCCTTTCCTGATCTGCCGGGCTGCATGCTTGGATAAGGGTCTGGTATGGATTTTGGGGGGACCCCCACGCCGTTTTTTCGGCGTTGGGGGGTTTCCCTTAAAATCCATACCAGACCTAAGGGCCTGGTATGCTCCTGGAGGGGAACCCATGCCGGTTTTTTATTTAAAATTTGGCATGGAGTTCCCCTTCATGATTCATACCAAACACAGGGGACAGCGAGCGCGAGGCTTGCAGTACCCTGTCGCCGAGAACCAGCGCAATGGCATTGCGCTGGAGACATTTTAGGGCAGGTACTGGGAAAGGAGCCTGTACTGGAGGCGACTTCAAGTCGCCTCCAGGACACGACTTGAGCGTCTGATTCACGCTCAAGTCGTGTCCAAGTTGCCTCGCAAAGTCGCGCTGCCCCTGTGTCAACCGACACACGAGTCGCCCCGCAAGTCCGATCGTCTTGATCCGACTTCCTGTGCGACCTCTATTCAAATCAATGGGCTCCCATAGGTAACCATTAATTTTGAATAAAGATACAAGCGCCGCTGCCATTTTTATTTACTATAACAGTGTGCCGCCGGTTCACACGCCCAATTAAGGATTTATTCAGCGCACCAATTAAGGTATGAACCGGCGCAGCGCACTGTTGTTAGTAAATCACCCCCACTGTGACAGTACATATTGAATACATCTTAATAAAACTTCCACAGCAATCCCTCCTCTTTGTCATATGCTTCCATGTGTCCTTCGATAAATCTTGATCTTCTTCTTACACCTGGAAATGAATCTGTCTTTACAGTCCATATGAATCCATAAAAAGAAAAACACAGCTTGACTTGTAGACTCTGTTCTTCAGGAGGGATAACTTAAAGGAGGACATGAAGACCGGTTGGTCTGGGATCCTCTGTGTCTTGTACGTGGGTTGGGCTTCAGGGCATCTCATCTCAGCGAGGAAGATGTGGTCATCAGGCAACAGCACCTCATCACGGCATATAGAAGGAATAGAAACAAAAACAACATGAGTATATATACCCCTACTTCCTTCAACCATGATCTGATGAAAAATAAAAAATCCCCAAAGAATCCCAGACCCTTAAAAGGATCCCAACCTTCACTAGCTATAGCTCTGGCTTTGCCTTGCATGGATCTAACCTTATCCATATGGGCCTGAACTTTGTCACTAGTATTTTCGATCCAGATACAACAATCTTTTCCTATGAATTCACAGAAACCCCCCTTGGATGCCAACAGATAACCAAGGGCCATATTTTGCTGTAATAGAACGATCTTCATCTGTTGTTGTTCCTGTGAGATCTCCCTTAAAGCTTCAACAATTTCATTGAACATCTCATGGTTTGGACTTGGTCAGTGTTGGTGAACAATTCCCTTCTAGCTGTTCCTGCTATTCTTACCTTCTCTTGTGCCATCAGATCCTCACGATCAGCCGCAACATAAGATGCTCGGACAAGTTTTACCAGGGTGCATGAACCTCTTGTATTAGGGGGAATTACATTATAAGCTGTAGAACCACATACAAAGTAGTAGGGGCCTGTTAGAGCTGCACAAGAGGAATTTCTCTGACGGTTACGGCCTCTGAGTAGTGACAGAATAGACTGGGGGTTTTCTCCTTTGGTCTAAATATCACACCCTTCCTTCCAACAGATATAATCTGGTCTAGAGGTGTTATTACAAAAGCCGGGATGTTTTTTTGGTAAGATTAACTTTTATACTTTACTTACAGGTGGTGGTCCCCACAAAATGATCCCCTTTACCAAACTAAAGTTTAAGCACACTTGTGGGCTACCCAGTTTTCCCGATACCCATACTGGCAAGAACCAGGGCTATTGTTAAAACTATAACTAATTTTATCCTCTATAAATGTATCGTTAAGTTCTATTGACAAGTGTCTGTTTGGAGTTTTACCTAGTTTTTCAAAATTCCTCATACCAATATGTATATCATATATAGCATGTACCGCTGTCATGGCTGGGGTACTAAAGCTTGGAGGAGATTTAGAGTAGACCCAGAAATTGGTCCTGTTCACTTTCTTAGTTAGTTGGAGAATACACCAAGATAAAAATATAAATAAACAAAGATACTCCTCATTCTTTTGTGTGGTTGAGCACCTTCTTGCAGTGGTTGGCGTGGGTCCAGTTGTCTCGTCCCTCAAGCTTCTTTACAATGACACAGTCACCTGGTTGGAAAGAATGTAAAATGGTTATTTTTGTCAGGGTCCAGGAGGGACTCATGAACCCTGTGGTGGACCTTTTGAAGTTCACGTTACAGTGACTGCACCCACCCCATCAGCTGAGAATGTAAAAGTGACAGCTGCTGAGGAAAGTAAAACCCTTTTTTTGGTTAACATCCAAACAAACCTCAGATAGAGATAACCCAGACATGTGGGAACTTAAAGGGGTTGTAAAGGTTCGTTTTTTATTTTCTAAATAGGTTCCTTTAAGCTAGTGCATTGTTGGTTCACTTACCTTTTCCTTCGATTTCCCTTCTAAATATTTTTTTTCTTTGTCTGAATTTCTCACTTCCTGTTTCTCCTCACTAAACTTCACACCATCATCCGAGTGGCGTTTAGTCAGCCAGAACAGCTTACTGAACAGCTTACTGAGGAGGAACAGGAAGTGAGAAATTCAGACAAAGAAAACAAAGAAAAAAATAATTTAGAAGGGAAATCGAAGGAAAAGGTAAGTGAACCAACAATGCACTAGCTTAAAGGAACCTATTTAGAAAATAAAAAACGAACCTTTACAACCCCTTTAATGACTGTGGTCACTGCATGTGTGTGGCTTACCATCTGGGGTGTAATACCTGGAACCATTGACAAAAAGGTTCTTAGCGTCAGGGATAGGAGCCTCCTTCACCAGACTGTTGGTTGCTGATTCAAATTCTATCCAAGAAAGACAGTTGTGGAACTTATTGTCCTACTAGGTCACAAACTTGGTTAGAATTAGAGAGGTTTGTCCAGCTAGTTTGAAAATTGTCATTCTTACCATTATTGCCCCCCCCCCCCCCCAATTTTTTCCTCATTACAAACAGGAGGAAGAGACGCAGGGTTTAGAATGGTGCAGAAAAAAAAATATATGAAACAGTAGCCTATTATACTTTTACCTTCTTTTAGGCATGTGCATTTATGCATGTGTACAGCTATGACCTGAAAAAAATACTTATAAACAAGAGTTATTACTCTGTCCTTCATCTTTAACCTGCAAAGAAAGGCAAACAATACAACATTCCTGTGCATTGGTAAATTGTCACTGACATTCCTTAAAACTGACAACAACAAAACCCTCTGTAACTCTTAGTTTCACATTCCTACAAAAATATAATAGCCGCGACATGTAAGAGGGCCGCCACAGTGGGTTCTAACATATTACTACATACAAACAATGAGAAGTCTAAAACATGAGACAAACATTTAGATACAAATGTGAGGCAGATATTTCATAGTTTCCAAAACAAAACAAAAATACAACCAGACGGAATGCTGCCTTCACTCTTTTAACAATAGAAAAAAATACAATAAGAAAAACACAAGAGCAGCTGCAAACCTTGCATGGGCCAGTCACACAAAGTTGAGAAACAGGCGGGAGAATTTTAACCACACAAGCATGTACTACACATCCAACCTACTCATCATCACAGATTTTTGAAGCCACAGCTGAGCTACTTCCAAGGTATTTTTATTCTGGAGTCTCATACCTCCAGACATCAAAAGTACCTTCCAAAGGAACACACCTTGCTGTACCCTCTGACCATATATGCCAATCTTTAAGGGGTCTCATGTCCGGAGCCACAAACCCAGACCTCATGTGCTGTGCAGCTGTCTGTCTGGTGGGGAGCCTCATTTTTTTCCTCCCATGCATGGACCACATTACCCATGATGATTTGAATCGCTTTTTTGGCGGACTCTGCGTCCAGAGAACCCTGCGCTTTTCCTTCGGAGCGGGTATTGTTTGCACCTTTATCACTATAACCGGCCCCTGGAATTCTGATTATTATACAGGGCCTGACCGGGCTACTAGAAACTACTCCTCACATTTTATGCTAATACAATCGCGCACCGGATTTCCAATTATTCTACACAGCCTGACCGGTCTCACTTTATACAGTCCTATAAATGTGTTCGCCAGACAACAACAAAGCACAAGGAAATTCTCCACTATTCAAAACAATATTATGGCTTCTATCTGTACCTGAATGTTACAAAAACAATGGGGATGCCTGCTAATGCCTACTCACAGAATGTTGACTGTCTACTCAAAACTGAATTACAGTATAAAATGCAAAACAACTGGAATTAAATTTAAAACCCAAAGTGATTTCCATCGTCCTTCCAAACACAAGTCCCTTTATGTCCACATGCTTGTTTCAAAAGACTCCAAGCCCCTCCCACCAACTTCCTGTTGCATATATCAAATCCTGCAGAGAACTTCCTGTTGCACACATCACATCCTGCAGAGAACTTACTGTTCTCTGCTCAGCTCTAAAAACCTATCCAACTGGTTTATTTACATATCAATGGACAGGAAGGGGGAGGGAGCGGGGAAGCCTGATTTCCCTGAAAACATGTGGTCGCAAAAAAAAAAATCTAACTTCATATTATGGCTATCAAGACACAAAAAAAAATATAGCCATGGCAACACATACCACCTCTTGACTTTATAGCATAATATAGGTAACTTCAACATGTCTAAAAGCCTTTTGTCTAGGAAAGGTTGAAATAAACCCCCCATATTGAAAATGGGAGGAAAACCCTTCGACTCCCGTATCCCCTGGCTCAGACCACTTTCACTCGAGAACAAAATACCGCACAACAACAACGCAACCAAAGCCAAAAACGGAAAAAAATTTGAAAGCAGAGCAAAGCAATTCCACCCAGAACCAAAACTCAGCAGAAACCAAATGGCAGTTGCAACAATTGAAACTCGGTCCACAGCAAAATGGCCCATGAAATCCAGACCACAACAAAATGGCATACGAAAATCGGTCCACAACAAAATGGTGGATGAAATCCAGACTACAACAAAATGGCATGCGAAAATCGGTCTATGACAAAACAGTGGACGAGATCCAAACTACAACAAAATGGCGGCATTAACAATTGAAATTCAGTCGCTGATCCTGCCAAAACCAGCACACACTGAGATTTCTTCACTAGAAAAACGAAATTTCTCCCCACAAAAACTGACTACACAATTGAGCCACCAAATGAACACTTAACCGTAGACAGTGGACAAATACTTTAGGCTATATCAATTAGGGCCTATAGGAGGAATAAAATATAGGTTATTTAACTAAACAATATATCCAAAAATGCTAAAGTTACATAAAACACAAAATAACACGACTTAAACATACACTCTTGTTCCCAAGGAAAGGCCATATACTTAATTCTGGCATCAGCTTCCACAGTAAAAAGACAAATGAGAAATACAAACAGCTAAGGTTGCATGCTTGATCTTTTCATCTTAAAACAAAAGAGCTCCCCCATGCTATCATTGATGCTATTGACTCTATAGTCCTGCATCCCACAGACCACTCACAGGGTGTAGCCCTTTCAACCACTAAACAGGTCTCTTTGTGAGTGATGTCTTAGCAATGCATGGCTGCCCTTCCCCTTACAGCCACATGGCTAATTGACTATGCGGCAGCCATTTTCAAACAACTTCAAACCAAAATATTTCAAAATGACTTCAAAGTCCACCAAACCAATCAGTTGAATCAGTTAAGCAATAAACACAACTGATGCAATCTGCTTGTTGGTCCCATACATAGGCAATAATCACAATTCATACATTTCTACACAAACATATTACACAATACACAGTTACTTAACCTACAATTAAAAATCCCGCCATTATACCAAAAGATAAAAAATTGGTTCTTTTGTGAAGTAGAACTCACCTAACACAGCGGACAGAGACAACAGGATAACAAAGGATTTCAAAAACTTAAATAAAATTGGTCTTTCCAATGGTCAGCAGTTTGCTGTCCTGGACTGGGATCTGCTCCCTCCTCTCGGCCCGCTGTGTAGGTGGTTCTGTTGGTTCCATAAAATCCTGGATCTCCATGCTGATGTGGATAATCCACTATACGCTATGTGTAATCAATGTCTCCTGCGCTAATAAGCGCACTATTCAGCTCTTTGGTATAATGCATCTGAGTGCACCCGTGCTTCCCGAGTAACACAGACATAGCCACCGTTCTCACCACATAAGCTCCAGAGACAGTCTTCCCTCGAGAGCCCGTGCTTTGTTTATTTATAATAGCGATGACAATAGAGCCTGGTGGCTTCACATTTGGCCAATTAAGCCCAGGCATTGCTTGAAACAGGAGGAGTAATACAAATCTCAACCAATGAACAATGTCTAGGTGAGTGCATGGATGCGTCTGTGCAGGGGCAGCGTGTATGACTTCCCGCCCCTTTAATAAGGCAGCCAAATGTGCAATCACATAATTCCACGTTAAGAGTGCTTGTCAATATGGTTGAATCTACAAGGAGATCGTACACACACAGAGGATCTGTCGGCAGCAACTAGCAGCAAGGATGGAGGAGTCAGAGAGCTGCAGGTCAGCTGGTATAGAGAGTCACCTGAAACCATTGTGGGCCACGAAACTGGAAGTGAAGTTGAGCCGGGGGGCGGTCCATTGCGTAGGTAATGTATTTTGGAGCGCCAATGGGCTCCATTGTCAAACCTGATGAGCAGTAAGTGGCGATGCTCCTACTTATACGGGAAAGACTGGTGGAGCCAATGATAGGTGCAGACCACACCAGCACTATAGGAAAAGGCGTAATTGCAGCTAGTCTACAAGACAAATTCAGTAGACTCAGAGCATAATCCAATAAAAAAACATCAGAAAAAAAACTGAAAACAATAAGACCACAATTAAATAACAATTAAGGTACAATAACCATAAAGGATATCTAAAAAGGATAATGAGATTGTAATAATTTGGCAATGAGGATGCACATGTTCTAAAGATGACAGTTTGGAAAAAGGAAAAATGTAAAGATACTTAAACCCACCAGCAAGTATACCCGACCACATAACCAGGGCCGATTACATAAAGGTTTGGCCCCAAATACCCATACTTCTTCTATCCATATCACTCATGTACCACAGAGGGAATATTCTGGGACCTCAGGTGAATTGTCACAAAACAATAATGGCAACTCAGCACACCCTATTAAGTCTCAGACTACTATTGAACCTCAGGTTCCCACTGTGCCTCATAGTTTTGACACCAATGGATGTGACAATCCATGGAGTACCCAGACAGCCCCCCGGATTTTAATAATCATAATCGTTCTTCCCTTAGTAACTTTATGACTATTGAGCCTGTAAGAAACCCCCTAACTCCTAATGACTTCCTCAATCTGGGGCATTCTAATATCCCCCTGGTTAATGCACAATATCCATTAATACCAATTCCAATATTACTTTTTTATGCCCAACCCCCAACTCCAGCTCTGTAAAAAGAAAGCATGCAGAAGAGGCAGGATAGGAGGCATATCATCTGATGTCATTGTTGTAACCTGGGCATTCATTTGGGGAGGGAACATTCATAAATAAATATACATATATATAAACATTTACAGTATATTCTAGTGGTTGTCACTGCACACATATCAGCGCTAAAAATGGGCCTGGGTGCACAGCAAAGACTGTAATACACATAACCAAATAGACAGCGGTAGTCACGCGTCTTAAGAGGGGAACGCGCAGTAATGATTCTAGTTTGACATTTCAATGAGGCACAAGCTTGTCTTCCCCTGTCCTGAGGAAGACGAGCTTGTGCCTCATCAAAATGTCGAAATAAAATCTTCACTGTGTGTTCACCTCGTGAAACCCATGAGTGCCGCTCTAGGCCACTCTCTCTCTCTCTCTCTCTCTCTCTCTATATATATATATATATATATATATATATATAAATATATATATATATATATATATATATATATATATATATATATATATATACACACACATATATACAGTATAAATATATATATATATATATATATATATATATATATATATATATATATACATATATACATATACAGTGGGGCAAAAAAGTATTTAGTCAGCCACCAATTGTGCAAGTTCTCCCACTTAAAAAAATGAGAGAGGCCTGTAATTGTCAGTATAGGTATACCTCAACTATAAGAGACAAAATGTGGAAACAAATCCAGACAATCACATTGTCTGATTTTGAAAGAATTTATTTGCAAATTATGGTGGAAAATAAGTATTTGGTCACATACAAACAAGCAAGATTTCTGGCTCTCACAGACCTGTATCTTCTTCTTTAAGAGGCTCCTATGTCCTCCACTCATTACCTGTATTAACCACTTCATATCCGGGCCATTGTAGTTTGACGGCCACAAGGTGGCTTTACAATGCTGGGAGGCCGTTTATTGGAGGCCTTCGGGCCGCGCTCAGGTGCCGATGCTCAGGTGCCGATGCGCGTGCCTGGCGGCCGCGATGTCCGCCAGGCACCCGCGATTGGCAGTTACAGAGCCAGGACCGTGGATCTGTGTGTGTAAACACACAGATCCACATCCTGTCAGGGAGAGGAGACTGATGGTGTGTCCCTTGTACATAGGGACAACCATCAGTCACCTCCCCCAGTCAGTTCCCTCCACCCACAGTAAGAATCACTCCCAGGGAACACATTTAACCCCTTCATCGCCCCCTAGTGTTAACCCCTTCCCTGCAAGTCACATTTATACAGTAATCAGTGCATATTTTATAGCACTGTTCGCTGTATAAATGTGAATGGTCCTAAAAATGTGTCAAAAGTGTCTGATGTGTCCAACGTAATATCGTAGTCCTGACAAAAATCACTGATCGCCGCCAATACTAGTAAAAAAAAAAATAGAAAACAAATGTCATAATTCTATCCCCTATTTTGTAGACGCTATAACTTTTGCGCAAACCAATCACTATATGCTTATTGCGATTTTTTTTAAAAATATGTAGAACAATACGTATCAGCCTAAACTGAGAAAAAAAAATCCAAAAAATTGGATATTTATTATAGCAAAAATTCTAAAATATTGAGTTTTTTTCAAAATTGCTGGAAACTAGAGTGATAGAAATTGTTGCTTACACACATTAAAGTGTATTTCTCCCTGAAAATACCTTGTAATCTATCCCTAGAGGATGTCAAGCACACAGTGTCTAACTCAGTGTAAATATGGTGAGACTTAGAGAAGAGAGAATAGACAGGGTCAGCATGACTAAAGGGAGGAACAGGTCAGAGAATGGTTAAAACTATGTTAGTTTAGTGGGGAAGGGGAGTGACTGGAAGACGAAGTTCTGATGGGCAGGGTGGAGCTGCAAGGGTGGTTCATGCAAGGGATGCTGGCTATTCATTCAAAAAAGTTCAGGTGAAATGGAAACTACGCCTCCCTCCTGCCCTGTATTTAGGGTTCCTGGTGTGTCAAGGGTTTGTGGGGAGGTATTTTGTGGTTACAAATTAATTTGTTTGATTAATGATATTGTTACAAAATTGGGGGGGGGGGTACCATCGAGGTTATGGTACTTCCAATTGGATGTTGGTGGTTCTCCCAGGAGCTAAAAATCTACGAATGTGTGAGTTTGTACTATCTTTGAGACGATTGAGACATGGCTGAGGACATGGGCAATTCTAGTTTTTAACACCCAAAGCCCCCTCCTGGTTGCATTGTTGAAATTGTTTGAATTTATTGTTATGTTAATGTGATGTTATTTATGCATTTTTTAATAAAATAGTTGCCGTGGCCCTCTAACCACTTACATACAGGGCATTTTCACCCCCTTCTTGCCCAGACCAATTTTTAGTTTTCAGCGCTGTTGCACTTTGAATAACAATTGCGCGGTCATGCAACAATGTACCCAAATGATATCTTTATGTTTCTTTCCCGTACAAATTGAGCTTTCTTTTGGTGGTATTTGATCATCTCTGAGGTTTTTATTTTTTGCGCTATAAACAAAAGAAGAGTGATTTTTTTTTAAAAAACACAATATTTTTTACTTTTTGATTTAATAAATATCACAATTAAAAAAAAAAAAAAAATAATTCCTCAGTTTAGACTGATATGTATTCTTCTACATATTTTTGGTAAAAAAAACCGCAATAAGCGTATATTGATTGGTTTGCGCAAAAGTTATAGCGTCTACAATATATAGGGGACAGATTTATGGTATTTTTATTTTTTATTTATTTTTTACTAGTAATGGCAGCGATCTGCGATTTTTATTGTGACCGTGACATTGCGGCAGACATATCGGACACTTTTGACACGTTTTTGGGACCATTCACATTTATACAGCGATTAGTGCTATAAAACTGCACTGATTACTGTGTAAATGTGATGGGCAGGGAAGGGGTTAACACTAGGGGGCTCTGAAGGGGTTAATATGTTCCCTATTGAGTGAGTCTAACTGTAGGGGGAGGGGACTTACAAGGGGAAGAGACCGATCTGTGTTCCTCTGTACTGAGAACACACATCGGTCTCCTCACCTCTGACAGGAGGTGGTACTGTGTGTTTACACACACAGATCCACACTCCTGCCGTGATCGTGGGCATTCGCGGGTGCCCGGCGGACATCACAGCCGCCGGGCACGCGCACCGGGTCATGAGCGGTGCTGCGGGCGCGCGCCCCTAGACGGCCGGGAAGGAAGGACGTCATATGACGTCCACCCAGAGGGAGGGGGGGTTCCTGCCGGCGTCATATTATTATGGCCCGGTAAGGAAAGGGTTAAACCTATGTCACACAGTCTGTGTGGGTTGAAGGGCCCGAGGTTAACAAATCCTTTAGTCAAAATATTTTCAGGAATCATCAGCAGCACCTACTTCTCCCTACAAACAGTCTATTGTCTTCCTCCAAATAATTAATCTCTCTTACAACAAACACTGAACAAAGGCTGCTGGGAACCCTAACTTTTGTAGCAAGGGAGCTGTCACATAAGAAAACCCACTTGATAGGTCCCTAAGACATCTGATCACAATCCTAAGGCAAGTAAGTGCATTGTTTGTAACTGATTACTATAGATGTGACTAGATGCATTAGTTCACCATTGTCTCAAACTGTGAATGATTTGGGTTTGGATAGAACTCATCGTTGACCTAAAACCAATACTTATTCCTTGTAATCATATCTGCTTTTTAAACAGAAAGATATGGCATGGATATACCAGTAGGGATGAGCCGAACACCCCCCAGTTCGGTTTGCATCAGAACATGCGAACAGGCAATAAATTTGTTCGAACATCCGAACACCTTTAAAGTCTATGGGATTCGAACATGAAAAATCTAAAGTGCTAATTTGAAAAGCTTATATGCAAGTTATTGTCATGGATATGCATTAATGTCTGTCTGCCATCTTACCTTTCCTCCTCATGTGTTCATCTTAGAGGCCAGAACCCTTTCACCTGGCTTCCTTTATAATTTCCTCCCAGCCTGACTCCACCCCAGGCTCTATCACAGAACACTATATTAACCTGTGCACTGCAAGCCTGCTTTGCTGATCAACGTGTTTGTTAGGCATTGTGTGTTTGGGTTCCTGCCTGCCATGTGCTACGTCTGTCTCTCTGTTACGTTATTGGCTTGTCCCCGACTATCCCTGTCTGCTCGTGACCCTTGACCTTCGGCTTGTCTTTCGTTATCCTTGTCTGCTTGTGGCCCTTGACCTTCATCTTGTTATTCGTTACACTTTATCTTGTGCTGCTGCTTCCCCTCTTGTCCCCTTATCCTACGGGGCGTGAGCTAGGAGACTCTAGGGGCCGCGACCTGGACCCAGCCTGCAGCATAACATCCTCACCACTAGAGGCTCTGGAGAAGACCTGCTAGGTCTTAGACTCCGCGCCCTGGGGAATCTTGGCTCTAGCTTCCTATAGGATCCCGGTTGTGCTCCTCTGGTCCCGCTTTCCACAACCACCCAGTTTCCTATCCGCAGCAGTCAGCCATAGGGTTCACTACCTTGCGGTGCACTCCTGTCCCCCTACGGTGTGCATCTGTCACCTGGCCGTAGGTGACCTGACAGTCAAAAGACCTGTGGGGAGGAAGCACCTCAGCTGATTTCTTACAGAACACGGTAATCTGTATGCAGCGGGAAGATCAGAAGAAACAGAAGTGGCAGCAACCGGAAGACTCTCCTTAGGGGTCACCTTGAGAAGACATGACGAGAAACATGAGGAACCCCAGGCCAGGATCTGCCCAGAGACCCAGTCCACATGTGGAGAGTGGAGCTGTAGCCAAGGGAGGCCCAATACAACTGGGGTAGAGGCCTTGGGTAGAATAAGAAAGGATATCCACTCCTGGTGGAGAATCCCTACCGACATCCTAATGGGTAGCGTCTGGAAGCGAATAGGGCCCCCTGGGAGAACAGTGCCATCAATTGCCGAGACTACCAATGGGGTAGTGAGAGGTGAAAGGGTAAGCTTCATAGAAGAAGCAGTTCTCCAATCCATAAAATTGCCGGCAGCCCCGGAATCCAGATATGCAAGGGTTGACTGAGGAGAAGTGCCTACATGAAGGAACACCGGCAAGAGAAGGCGAGAAGGTGATGTTTCTGGGTCCAATACTCCACCCTCCAAATGTATTAGACCCGAGCGTTTCCCGGACGAAGCGAGCAGGAGTCACGAAAATGACCCTTGCCCCCACAATAGAGGCACAAGCCCAGAGTTCTGCGCCTAGCACGTTCTTCGGGGGTTAGTCTGGTCCGGCCCAGCTGCATAGGTTCCTCAGCAGGTAGAGGATGTTCCACGGGACGAAGGGAGGGGAGCTCAGACTGGCTAGAACCCAGAGAGTGCTGGCGTCTTTTTTCTAAGGACCTCTCTTGAAAACGAATGTCGATCTGATTGCATAACGAAATTACATCGTCCAGACCGACGGGAATGGCTCTTCCCGCTAATTCGTCTTTCACTCGGTCAGAGAGGCCATGTAAAAAGGTAGCGACCAGGGCCTCATTATTCCAGCTCAATTCAGCTGTGTGGATACGGAACTGAAGAGCATATTGTCCCACTGAACTAGATTCTTGGCGAAGACGTAAGACAGCACTAGCCGCTGAAGAAGCCCGAGCCGGCTCTTCGAAGATATTACGAAAGAGCTTCAAGAAGTCGGACAGGCTGGAAACCACCGGATCATTCCTCTCCCACAGGGGGGCAGCCCAGGCCAAAGCTTCACCGGAGAGGAGGGAAATGATATAGGCTACCTTAGCCCGGTCAGACAGGAAGTTTTGAGGCTGAAGCTCAAAATGAATCGTGCATTGGCTGAGAAACCCCCTGCAGGCCTTGGAGTCCCCAGAGAAACGGAACGAAGCTGGCAGTGTTAGTGAGTGTGTGGCTGTGACTGGTGCGATAGGTACAACCGCTGGTTGTACTTGAGGTTGCGGATTCGGGGTTCCCAAGGAGGCCTGAAGCTGCTCGAATCGAGAAGCCAGATCCTGGAGGAATTGCATCACCTGAGTCTGATTCGATTCCTGGGTTTCAAGTCTGCGAACTATGCCCTGCAATGGATCATCCGCGGGGAGCGGCATTTCAGCCGGGTTCATGGCTGATCAAACTGTCAGGTCACCTACGGCCAGGTGACAGATGCACACCGTAGGGGGACAGGAGTGCACCGCAAGGTAGTGAACCCTATGGCTGACTGCTGCGGATAGGAAACTGGGTGGTTGTGGAAAGCGGGACCAGAGGAGCACAACCGGGATCCTATAGGAAGCTAGAGCCAAGATTCCCCAGGGCGCGGAGTCTAAGACCTAGCAGGTCTTCTCCAGAGCCTCTAGTGGTGAGGATGTTATGCTGCAGGCTGGGTCCAGGTCGCGGCCCCTAGAGTCTCCTAGCTCACGCCCCGTAGGATAAGGGGACAAGAGGGGAAGCAGCAGCACAAGATAAAGAGTAACAAATAACAAGATGAAGGTCAAGGGCCACAAGCAGACAAGGATAACGAAAGACAAGCCAAAGGTCAAGGGTCACGAGCAGACAGGGATAGTCGGGGACAAGCCAATAACGTAACAGAGAGACAGACGTAGCACACGGCAGGCAGGAACCCAAACACACAATGCCTAACAAACACGTTGATCAGCAAAGCAGGCTTGCAGTGCACAGGTTAATATAGTGTTCTGTGATAGAGCCTGGGGTGGAGTCAGGCTGGGAGGAAATTATAAAGGAAGCCAGGTGAAAGGGTTCTGGCCTCTAAGATGAACACATGAGGAGGAAAGGTAAGATGGCAGACAGACATTAATGCATATCCATGACAGTTATTGTCATAAAAAGTGTTTGGGGACCTGGGTCCTGCCCCAGGGGACATGTATCAATGCAAAAAAAAGTTTTAAAAACTGAAGTTTTTTCGGGAGCAGTGATTTTAATAATTCTTAAAGTGAAACAATAAAAGTGAAATATTCCTTTAAATTTCGTACCTAGGGGGTGTGTATAGTATGCCTGTAAAGTAGCGCTTGTTTCCTGTGCTTAGAACTGTCCCTGCACAAAGTGTAATTTCTGAAGGAAAAAAAAGTAATTTAAAAGCACTTGCGGCTATAATGAATTGTCGGCTCCTGGCAATACAGAGAAAAGTAATTGAATCTCATTGATAGAAAAAAAAATGCGTGGGGGTCCCCCCAAATTTAATTACCAGGCCCTTCAGGTCTGGTATGGATATTTGGGGGGAACCCTGCGTAAAAAATTTTTTTAAATGACGTGGGGTTCCCCCCAAATATCCATACCAGACCCTTCAGGTCTGGTATGGATTTTAAGGGGAACTCCACGCCAAATTAAAAAAACAAATGGCGTGGATTTCCCCCCAAAAATCCATACCAGCCCCTTTATCCGAGCACACAACCTGGCAGGCCGCAGGAAAAGAGGGGGGACGAGAGAGTGCCCCCCTCCTGAACCGTATCAGGCCACATGCCCTCAACATGGGGAGGATGCTTTGGGGGTCTGTGACCCCTCAAAGCACCATGTCCCCATGTTGATGGGGACAAGGGCCTCATCCCCACAACCCTTGCCCGGTGGTTGTGGGGATCTGCGGGCGGGGGGCTTATTGGAATCTGGAAGATCCCTTTAACAAAGGGGACTCCCAGATCCCGCCCCCCTATGTGAATTGGTAAGGGGTACATTGTACCCCTACCATTTCACAAAGAAAGTGTAAAAAAATAAAAATAAACACACAGACACCGTTGGGATAAGTCCTTTATTAAAAAAAAAAAAAAAAAAAGATTCCAGCGGTGGTAATCCACTCTCGGTCTCCACTCCAACGCTGTCGGTATTCTGCGATGGGTGATTTCCTTTCCGGGGTCCAGCGATGGATGATCTCTCTTCTCCAGGTCCAGGCTCCAACGACGATGTCCAGCACAGTGAGAAAAAAAAATTGCATTGATACATGTCCCCTGGGACAGGACCCAGGTCCCCAAACACTTTTTATAACAATAACTTGTATATAAGCCTTTAAAATTAGCACTTTAGATTTCTCCCATAGACTTTTACAGGGTGTTCCGCTGCTTTTCGAATTTGCTGTGAACACCGCAAATCGTTCGCTGTTCGGGCGAACAGGCAATGTTCAAGTCGAACATGAGTTTGACTCAAACTCAAAGCTCATCCCTATATACCAGAGGGTCTGGAATAGATTTCCTGGGGGGCCTTACACATTAATTATTGAGCAAGGTACCCCCTTAAGATCCATACAGGACTCACAGGTTCTTGTGTGTATTTTTGAGGGGACTCTACAATTTTTTTTAAATATTGATGTAGGTTGTTCTGCATCAAAAGTGAAAAAAACACAGTTTAAATGGCTGGAAAATAACATTTAAATGTAATTTTTTCTTTTGTAAATTTCAGTGATGGTGCTGCACTTTCTGCACAGTATTAGGGTACCCCCAGACATGTTATTTAAACGAATTGTATGTTTTTAATGTTTTACTTTAAGCATTAATAAAAAATAAAAATAAAACACTGTTCCTAGTTGAGTGGAATATTTTGTTTTTTTGTTTTGTTTTGCATTGCCACATGTTCCCCAGGGCAGTGCCCACCCCATGCTAATTTTTTACACTCCCTTGCCTTCTAGCCCTGAAAATGGGCATTTTTAATTTCACAGATTTGCCTCCCATTGATTTTAGTAGAGTTTGGGTTCTACGTCTGAACTTCTTTGAATTTAGCCAAACAACACTCAAACCGAACCCATGGCAGTTTGGCTCATCACTATCTAATAGCAAATTCATACAATGATAATTTAGACATGTGACAATGAAAAATGGTACAAAATACATTTTATATAATGTGAATATTTTCTTTCTGACTACAGATAAACAAATTAAAATTCATTTCATTCAAGTCAATTATGTTTGTTTAGATAGATTTGTGTTTTGTTATGCAGATTCATGAAAATACTGAATAATTTTGTATAAAAATTAGAAATGTTCTCATATATTGCCTTCAAAATGTTATACATTATTTTCATTTAGTTTGCCTTGAAAAAAGTAATTAATAGTGCAGTTCCCTCATGAAATACTATATTTTCATCTTAATTTTAATTTCCCCTCTAATGGTTTATTTTAAAATATAAAGATCCAGACATAGTGAAGTTAGACCATTCGGATGTTTGGATACAAAATCAGAGAACCGTTGCAAGGCTATTACAACCATACAAGATCCTTTCTATTTCCTTCCAGCTGCTCAGTTGGTGAAGCCATTGTTCTCTGATTACCTAACATATGCATACTGTAGCCGTGATTGGCGTAATGTGACAGGTTAGCTTATATGGTAAAATGCAAGGTAAGGACATTACCTCTTTATTTGTAAAATATATTTATTAAACACCTTATATGTAATGTGGTGTCAATCTTAGAATGCTAATGTAAAAAAAAAAAATCAATGTTAGTATTGTAGTTAAAATATAATTTACTTGAAGGTTTCAATTTCCTTTTTCTCATGCCTTTTGACTCCACTGGAGCAGAAAATGGGGGCATTAAACAGATTATGCAACCTGCACAACCATGAAGCATGCTTAACATTTAAAAAGATGAAGCATTACCAGGAATTGTTGCAACATAATTTTTTGGGGGGATTTAAGCTACTTAAATGATCTATCACAGAACTTTATGATGGCTAACTTCCATACATATGTAGAGCTGATGATAGCTATGCATTATATTGCATTTAAAATATATTACCCTTTTCTTTACGATTTTTTTTTTCTAACTGTTTAACTACATTAATATGGGTGACACATAAAATAATTTAAAAGAAAATTTAAGTTTTTAAAGAAAGTCCGCTAGTTGCTTGTTGTAACTATATGCAGCAAAAGCAAATTATTTATCTTAGCCACAGTGCCATCTGCAGCTGAAATCTGGAAATTCAATGCAGAGGTTTATTATGACTGCCATTTTGTGTAAATTATATTTTCCTGAATATGTTCAAGTGACCCAGTAAGTCACACAAAAAGTTCCAGAAGAAAGATCTCTGCAATAGAAAAAGTATTATCCTCCCAGACAGGCAAAGGCAGGCAGGCAAAGGTCTCCAAACTTTGATCCATTCCACTGCTGCAGCCACCATCAGAGTTTTCAAAAATTTACACTTCCAGAAGTGTCAGATGCATCTGTCCCCTGC
Organism: Rana muscosa; assembly: GCA_029206835.1. Lineage (NCBI taxonomy): Eukaryota > Metazoa > Chordata > Amphibia > Anura > Ranidae > Rana > Rana muscosa. The sequence goes on from CM055122.1 coordinate 1,235,806,200, forward strand.
TGTGCGCTTTGATGTATCCTCTGATCCCTACAGCATAGAAGTGAAAGGTGAGTATAATACCATTTCTATTCTATTCATCTAAAAGGGCGATGTGCATTTGACCTATGTTTATTAGGTCCAGCCATTGAGGTGAGATGCTATCCACACTGGTGAAGGATTTATGTGGTGAAACATATAGAAAATAAATATCGTGATGGTGACTGCGCTGTGGTGACTAAATACTGTAAATAAATTAGAATTATCAAAGGAATGGGAGTGTGATGGGGAAGGGAAGGGAAACATGAGGGGATGGGTGAATCATAGGCTACAATGTAGCTAAATAGCAATGTTGTGCAATGTGCACAGTGACACAAATGGACTTACAAGTGTAATGTGTAAAAAACTAATAAACAAATGAAGACATATAAACAAATTCTCAACGCTCCAATATTGCAAACATAATGGAGATTGGGAAAAAAAATCCTGGGGTATGCTGATAATAAACAACCAATAAAAATAGAACACACAAAGTGCATCTGCAAACTTAAACCAATGAGAAACAAAAATGTCAAAAGAACCTCAAAACAAACTCCCAAATAGGTATGATGAATATGCATAAAGTCATATATAGAAAAATAGAAAAATAGAAAAAATATAGTCCCATCACCAAGGGTGTGCTTGGAAGTTTTCCTGTAATGTCCACCCAGTGATCAGTAAGTCACAAAACGCTTACCTCCCTCCTAAGAGGGGGAGCAGTATATGATGGATCTTAATGATGAGGGATGATGGAGCGTCCTTGTAGTGCAGTCTTTGTTTCACAGTTTCTTTATAGCTCATTGGAATGCATATGAAAAGATATAAAGCAGAGGGACATCAATAGCACAACTTTGTGGGTGCGGCAAAGTGAATCGCTGAAGAATAAATATTCGCACACTCACTTGAATGATAGTGAGTGTGGACCTCAATCCAAACGAGCACCGCGCTCGTACCAATGGAACACTGGATTGGCGTCTTAATGCAAACAGTGCAGTGCGATCCTCAGATGTCCGCAGCAGCAATCACAAAGTTGTAGAAATAAAAAAGAAGGGAAATATAGTGTGGGTCTGTAAACCCCTAGGGGTATTTATTCATACACAAATAAAACTCACATTTAAAAGTGGGATAACGGGTCTGGTATCCTTACGAGCGGCGAGCTTGTCTCCTCTCGGTTCTGCTGGCGGTGTGTCTGTGCTACGTCCTGAAGCGTGTCGTCATGTCACATGACTTCATCAGAGGCTAGCACTTCCTCTCCACTCCCATGCTCTTCACTGTGTGGCTCCTATAGAAAATAGTCACTGCACGTGTCTTAAAAGAGAAGTGTATTTAATCAGCATGAACTTGATGAATATATTAACCGTTGAGCGGATTTAAAGGACACAAGCATGGACATTTGCTACATTTTATTTTTGTTCCTTGACTCTTAGAAGGGTGACACCACCATTGTTATACTGTATATTTCCTTCATCACTAGTGAATGTGAAATGTATAAATGTGTTTGTTTAGTAGGAGAATCACATCATTACCGCATTGCAGATATTTGCATTTGATTTTTTTTTTCTTTTACTTACCTGGCTGGTACCAACACTTGTTATTTTAGATTTTACTTTGCACTTTTATATTCAGGGTTAGTGATTACAGCACACCCAGGTTGGGCATTGGTAGCATCCACAGAGGGTGACACCACTATTGTGTACATCACACACACAATACTGTTTTCGTTTTCACACATTCCCAAGGGGGTGATTTATTCTTTTCAGTTTACACATGGAGGGCAGGTGCCACCATTACAGATGCTATTACCTGTGGTCACACATAAATAGGGCGGGACTACATTGAGGTAATCCGCACACTTTGAGCACATGTATGGTTAGTTTTAAATTAATAATTTTTTATTATACAGTAGAAGAAAAAAAAAGTAAAAAAAAAAAACGCAAGGCAGTAAATGTGACACTTTAACAATAGCAATAACCGTGTCCTTTAAAAGGCACAAATATACCAATCGTTAGTAAAGTTTATAACATGTATGGTTTGTTTTACTATTTGATCATGTGCACATTTATGAGGGTTTTATCTCCCTTGTTTGTTTTAATTTACATGGACATTGCATTTGAGTATTTATTTGTATACTTCATTTAGACATTTATAGTGTGGTTTGTTTAGCACTTCACAGTCACTATTAACTTTACTTTATTGAAGTAGAAAATGTATTGGAGAGTGAAAAATGGATAAATCTTTGGTGAAAAGTTACATGAATCTTAAGGTAAAAAGTTGATAAAAAATACCCCTAGGTTTGTAAAGCACTGTAAGTAAAACAGGTTAGAACTATTTTGGTAAAAAAATACAGTTTCCCCACTTTTTCATGTTGTCTCATTCTATGCTTTGTGCATGCTATTGACACTTTTTATGACCTTCCTATGGATGTGTGTGTGCCCCAGTAGTATCTGAACATTACAGTTTCACTGCATCCACTGCACCAACATGTGCCACTGGTATGGCTGCTTGTAGTCCAACCCAGGAGTGTGCAGAATGACAATGCTGCAGATAAAGAGAATAAGCATTACCCTAGGAAAGAAGTGTCTGTGGATATACACCACCCATCAAAAGTTTTTAGAACACCTGTATTTTTCCAGTTTTTATTGAAATTTAAACAGTTCAAGTCTGGTGAATAACCTGAAAGGATACAAAGGTAAGCGGTAAACTGCCCAAGGTGAAAACAAAAAGTTTAGATTAACAAATACTGAAAAGTAATGTACATTTCAGAGTTATCCAAAGAGGTCTTTTTCAGGGAAGAAGTAATGGGTTAACAACTCACAATTGTTCTCTAGTAATGGGAAGTAAATTAAGCCTTGAAAGTTTATGCTGGGGGCGGGGCTTGGTGCGCGGAGGAGATGGACATCTAATACAAGAGCTTTGACAGCACCGCTGCTTTAGCCCGTCCTTCTGCACCTAATTCAGCTCAGAATGAGCAGGAAAAACCACGGCACACCCCGCACCAGATCACGACGCTTATCGGTAGCCTATCAAGGGAGAAATATCTCGGATCTCTTTAGGAATCCTCTGGCAACCCGAGGCAGCGGGACTGGAGGCAAGATGGCGACGCCTCGTGTAGAGGAAGAATACAGTGAAGACTCCCTGTCGGCGATAGAGGATAACGGTAGGGGCATCCCCCACCCTGACCTCCCCCTCACTTATGCTGGGATGTCTGGCTTTGCAGCAGACATCAAGGCCACCTTCTCTGCAGCGATAACAGACCTGAAATCTAGCATGCTGGTGATTACAGAAAAGATGGCCACCCCGGAGGCAGCAGGGAGGCACAGGGACAGAGCGATACACAGACTGGAGTCTGTAACCTGCACTCAATCCCACCATCTCATCGAGATGAACAGGCATCTCGAGGACCTGGACAACAGAGGAAGGAGGAGCAACACCAGAGTACGGGGGATCCCGGAATCTGTGGAAAATGACCAAATAACACCAGCCTTAGAGAGGGTCTTCAATAGCCTGCTGGAAAGGCCAGAAGACATGACTATTGAGTTTGTTAAAGCACACAGGGCGCTTAGAGCCAGGGGGCCAGATAATATGCCGCCCAGAGACATAATTTGCTGTCTGCAAAGTTTCACACTAAAAGAGGATATCATGAGGAAGGCACGCAGAAATGAGAGGATCATCTTTAACGGTGAGACTGTTATGTTATTTCATGATCTTTCTCAAATAACCCTGAAAAATCGCAGAGCACTGACACCTTTGTTGGAGAAGCTCAGAGAGAAAGACATTCGCTATACTTGGCGCTTCCCCTTCGCTCTCATTGTCAACAGTAATGGGAAACAACACTCCCTGAGAACACCAGAGGACCCCCCGGAATTTTGTCAGGCACTTCAACTGGGACAGATAGACCTCCCAGAGTGGTACCAAGAATTCAGTCTACCTCCTCTAGAAAGAATCCAACCAGGCTCTCCATTCTATTCGCCGGATGAACGACAATCTAAAAAGCTGAAATCCTCTCGCTCTGGAGCCTCGCAAGCCGGAACACCGAACAACAGAGCACATTCCTCCAGAGGATTCGAGGAGGCTTGAGAGGGTGATCTGAGATTTGAACAACCCGCCCGGGTCTGTAAGTACCACACATGTCAAACATCCTTTACCCTCAGGTACTATTGTACCTAATGATGCAGACTTGGAGATCACTTTACAGATATGCACTGGAAGAGTCTATCTAACCCTGTACCTAGTGACTAATGGCATTTCTAGTTGACATCATTATGTTGCATTACAAGAGAAATTGCACGCCTTGAAACCAATGCAGTTTTATCAGCCCGCCTGAGAAGTGCTGACGGACTGTTTTCTGCACCATGTATCAGACTGCTCCAATCCTATTGAACTGGCAAAGAACCTATAAATACACTACACGTCTTGTAAACACCCAGGATGAGAGCATATGCTATAGATCAGTGTTTCTCAACTCCAGTCCTCAAGGCGCACCAACATGTCATGTTTTCAGGATTTCCATACGATTAAGCAGCTGTTGTAACTACTAAGGCAGTGAAACTGATCAAATCCCCTGTGCAAAATCACGGAAAGCCTGAAAACATGACCTGTTGGGGCGCTTTGAGGACTGGAGTTGAGAAACACTGCTCTAGATTTATAACCTTGACAGATATAGATGAATGCACACGGCAGAGACATTAAACAGATAAGTGGCCACAATGCCCCACTCAAATTGGGTAACGAATATACTATACAGGATGTGTCACCTTTTATTGTTGCAGGAGGGTGGGATGTGTGATCTTGACCCCGTGTTCAATTGGGCCCACACCACTACTTAGGGGGAGATGTTGACGTATCTTAGCTTTGTTAGACCATATGCCCACGTTTTGGGCAGAGTCACAGATTCGTCTCACTCCTTCTTTATGTTTATGTTTATTTATTGCGGTATTAACAGTTTATTCATTATTACTACTGCACTTTGTTATTATAGGATTACTTAAGGTGCAGACTAGACCATTTTAATATCATAATTTTCATTAAGGGCTGCGGTCTGTCTTGGTGCATTTACCAAATTTTTGAGTTTATTTCATAACACTAGTTGGATTGGTCCAGGACAGCTGCCACCCACTAACCCTCAAAAAGTGATCCTTATTGGGACGATTCGCCCTGTAGGCAACACTAACTTGTTTTCTTTGGGTACGGTTTTGTGCCCAAAGGGATTACAGTATCTCTCATCATCTTCTTACTTATTCGCTTTTCACTCTCTTTTCTCCTACTTACATTCTGTTCTTTTCTTCTTTCACTTACGATCCTTCCTTATTTTTATTTGAAAGAAAGTACGGTTAAAAAGATATTGTGCAATACAATTGAATATTCTAACAGTGATTTCAGTTCTTTTTACAGATAGTGCTACAGCAGCTCTCTCTGAGTCTGCGTCATGGCTTATTCTTCATTGGGCCAGAATCCCACGGTAATCTCACATAATGTGAGGGGTTTGAATATACCTGAAAAACGCACGGCACTTCTGAAAGAACTTAAAAAAAAGGTAGGCCGAAGTTCGTCTTCCTACAGAAAACTAATTTCAAGACACAAGTTCCCAAAATTACTGATACCTTTTTTACGCAAGCTTATCATGCAACGAATGATCTAACCAAGTCCAAAGGTGTGTCCATACTCATAAGTAAGGATGCATCTTTCGATCTCACTCAAAGACTGACAGATCCAGGAGGCAGATACCTCTTCTTGAAGGGGACTTATTGCGGGACTCCCATCACGTTGGCGAACGTTTACTTCCCTAATAGATCTCATCTGACCTTTTGTAAACGCATAATAAATTAACTTAAAAGCTTCAGCTCAAAATGCCTTATCTTGGGGGGAGATTTTAATGTTATTTTGAACCCCCTATCTGACACGTCAACTGGCAAAACTTATATCACATACAAAATACTTAAACAAATCAAAAAACTGCTGAACTCCCTTCAATTAGTAGATACGTGGAGGTTTACTCACTCAGAAGACAGGGATTTTACTTTCTTTTCCATCCCACACCAAAGATACTCTAGGATAGACTATGTTTTTGTCAGCCAAAGAGACCTAGATATGATAACGGGAGCTCATATAGGTATCCAGACCACTTCAGATCATGCTCCAACATCTTTAAGCCTTGATCTGACAGCCCCACCTCCTAAATCCAACATTTGGAGACTAAACTCTTCCATATTGACTGATCCAATTTTACTGCCACAAATAATCTCACTCATTAAGGATTATTTCTTACGTAATACCACCCCGGAGATTGACCCTATGACAGTTTGGGAAGCCCATAAATGTACTTTAAGAGTGGAACTTATAAAAATGGGTGCTCAACGTAAGAAAGAAAGAGAGAAAAAAATTAAACTCCTAGCCAAAAAAATACATGCACTAGAGACACTTCATAAACAATCTCTGTCAGAACAATCTGCACTGGACCTGTTAAACACACGGAAAACACTTTAACAGATATTTGACGCAAAGACAAAGAGACTTATATTTTTTCGAAAAAAAAAAATATTATGAATCAAGAGACAAGGCGGGCAAGTTTTTGGCGAGAGCCCTGAAAAGTACAAGAACGAATCAAAATATACTAGGCATACGGACAAAGACAGGGAAACTAGACATTACAACAAAACAAATAGCTCATCACTTCCATGACTACTACACCTCCCTGTACAACCTACCAGACCAAATGAAATCAGGACATGCCCAAAGTGATAGACGACAGAATATCCTAAACTACCTAAAAGATTCTAACCTACCCGCACTGTCTGTAGAGGACACAGCCTACATGGAGAGACCCATTGAAGCCATAGAACTCCAACAAGTCATCAAAGACCTTAAAGCTGGGAAGAGCCCAGGCCCAGATGGCTTCGCAGCTATATATTACAAAACTTTCTCAGATCATCTTCTCAAACCATTACTGAATGCTCTTAATTCCTTATATGCCCCCAAGGAGATCCCACAAACCTTTCTCTCAGCGCATATCACAGTACTTCCCAAGCCGAACAAGGATCCAGCTGAATGCGCCAGCTACAGGCCAATTTCTCTGCTCAATCTAGATGTGAAATGAATGTAAAAAATTATAGCAAACAGGCTGAAACCCCTGCTTTACAACCTGATAGGGCCTGAGCAGGCTGGATTCATGCCAGGCAGAGAAACGTGAGATAACGTTATTAAAGCACTCAATTTAATACATGCTACTCGAATGAGAAATATAGAAGGTCTTCTCCTGTCAATCGACGCGGAGAAGGCCTTTGATAGAGTGGCGTGGGACTTCATGCTGGAAACTTGTCAATACATTGGCTTGGGAACCCACATGATGACATGGATATCTGCCCTGTATAAAAACCCTACCGCACAACCTAAAATTAATGGCTCCCTATCAAACACAGTCAGAATTAGCAATGGAACACGGCAGGGCTGCCCCCTTTCACCCCTTCTGTTTATTCTGACACTAGAGCCATTGATCAGGCAGATAATAGCAAATGAAACAATACAGGGGTTCAAAGTAACTGGTAAAGAATATAAAGTGGCGGCTTACGCAGATGATTTATTGTTTTTTGTCACCAAACCACATACATCATTACCTGCTTTAATGAAAGAATTTTCCCTGTTCGGATTTATTTCCAACCTAAAGATAAATTATTCCAAGTCAGAAGCCATGAATTTAACCATCCCAGCAGAAGATATCAATAACATAAAATCTAAATGTCCCTTTAAATTGGTAGATTCAGCACTTAAATATCTGGGGATATGGCTAACTCCAAAATTATCCCAGATCTATGACCAAAAATTTTCACCATTGTTAAAAACGATTGGAGCAGAACTCATGGCCTGGCACCCACGACACTTCTCCTGGTTTGGAAGTGTGGCAATCTGCAAAATGACAATTTTGCCGAGAGTATTATATCTATTTAGAAATCTACCTATCAAAATCCCCCAGAGCTTTTTTAAAACTCTCCACTCGACTCAAATGAAATTCATATGGGCACATAAGTACCCCAGAGTCAGATTTGCTTTATTAACCCAGACCAAGGAAAAGGGAGGGATGGGAATTCCTAATTTCAAACATTATTACCTTGCCTCACATGTCACTAGGATTATTGACTGGCACTGCCAGTGATCATGGTGATCTCAAGGATTGGGTAGAATTAGAGGAAGCTTTAGGTTCCACCCCAATACGGTTCTCCCTTGGACCCCATGGAGCAGTTACTCGAAAACATTAAAATCACACCCCCTTATTGGAACTACATTGGCAATTTTTCACAATTTAACAAAAATCCCCAAATTTTTGTTAAAATACAATTACTCCTCTGCAGGACAATCCTGATTTTTCACCAGGCTTGAAAAACCATACTTTACACCTCCCTGAATTAAACATACCACTGCTAGCCACACATTGCTTCCAGGACAACAGTTTCAAAGATTATACAGCCATCAAGACAGACAATAAACTGCACAAACTACCACTTTGGACATATTTCCAAATTCGCAGCTATCTTAACCACACATCCAGAAAGGCTAATTTTAACAGACAACTAACAGCTCTGGAAACAGTATGCTTGACAGGAGAACCTCTACCTAAAGCAACATCTATTGTATATAGCTGGATTCAGGAATGCTGTACACCCAGGGATGACAGACTCAGGGAGCGCTGGTCAGAAGAGCTAGGCATCTCTATCTCTGAAAAACAATGGCAAACAGCATGCATGTTTGCACATAAGTGTTCACTAAGCACCAGAACCCAGGAGACAGCGTACAAGCTTCTTACAAGATGGTATGCTACACCTGTGAAACTCCACTCCTGGTTCCCACAGACCCCAGACACTTGCTGGCGCTGTCTTAGGGAGAAAGGTTCTTTACCTCACATATGGTGGTATTGCCCTGGGATACAGCCCTTCTGGTCCAAGGTTAAGGAACTGATATTTCAAATCACTGAAACGAAGCTGAAGCTAGACGCAAAGGGTTGTCTCCTCCATATCACAAATTTCACCATCAAGAAATACAAACAGTCACTCACCAAACATCTACTTAACACTGCCAAAGCCCTCATCCCACTATTTTGGAAATCCTCTCGTGTCCCTACCATTCAAGAATGGTTACGTAGAGTCACTGAGATCTGCGAGATGGAGGAGACTATAGCACAGGCAGAGAACAATGCTACATCATTTCACGAAATTTGGTCGCCCTGGTTTATATTTAAATATTCTCAAGCTTACACAACCCTATTAGATACAGTACAGTTATAAACTGGAGACCTAACGCCACACAAAGGTGATTCTGATTTTAACACAAAATCCGATTTTGTTCTTCTCTCGAATATTCTGACACTTAGCACTATATTCCATAATGATGTTATATTTTTGAGACAATAATGATAATATTCTGGTTTTATACCTCCCACAGATATTAAGCTGGTATTTCATACTACTTTCTCACTCTTTTTATTTTACATTTCCCTTTTTTTTTTTTTTCTATTTTCGTTTTTCCCTGTCATTAATCTATTGATTGAATTTCAATCACACAAAAACCTAAAGATGCTCTCATTAAGCTCAATTGCTTTCAGTTCTAATTCATTGGTAATTTTAAGTGCTATATTGCAGTATCTACTAATTGCACTTTTAGGTAACACTTATAGCTCTATCAGAATTGTGTTTGCTAAATGACAGTTCAAGATTATGGTTTTATAATTTTTCACCATTTCTTGGAGCTGCGTCTCCACTTTTCTGTATTTTATACTGACTTTCAATAAACTTGATGTAACAAAAAAAGAAAAGAAAGTTTATGCTAACGATTGTCCCAACTTTTGTGGATTATTTACAAGCTTTCTGTCTGTAAAAAAACAATGTTGAAGTATACAGTGTTACTACACCCTTTTATGCAATATTTGGATAGTATTGTACTGCAGAAAGTAGAATATTGCTCTCAAACTGTGGCGGAAAAAGGCAATAAACAAAGGAAGACAGACAGACCATTATAACCTTTAAAAGTGCAGGGCTTTTAGAGAAATTGCAAAGAAAGCTAAAGCTTCAGTGAGTACAGTCCTCTTACACTATCAAAAGGCATGCAGAAACTGGAGGAATCTCTGACAGGAAGCGATCTGGCAGATCCAAAGCCACAACAGAATCAGAAGACAAGTTTCTTATCAATCAATTTTTTTTTAGGATTTTAAATAAACCAATGCAAAATTGAACAGAAGACACGTTTCTGGTGGCTTGCATGACATTGGCTCACAGGTCAACATCTTCATGCACAGCTTATCTCTGATCAAAGTAAGCAAGTCTCAATTTCAACTATGAAGTGAAAATTTGAGCTGCAGGTTTGACAGGTCGAGTGGCTGTAAGAAAGCCATTGCTAAGATGGCAAAATAAGAAAAAGAGGCTTGCGTGGGTCATGAAGCACTGCCAATTGACTACTGAAGACTGGAAGAGGGTCTTATGGTCCCATGAATCAAAATTTGAGATCTTCGGTTCATCTGGTGAAAAGATGGTTTCTTGGTGTGTGACACCAACTGTCCAACATGGAGGGGAAGCGTGATGATCTGGGACTCTTATGCAGTGACTTGCACAGAGTGAGTGACACCCTGAACCAAAACCACTACCACAGCATTACCATCAAAAAAAATGTAAATTTCCAGAAAATTGTGCCAAAGCATAAAATATTCCATGGACTCAAGATGCCTCTTAGCAAATAGCTAAGAGGCATCTTGAGTCCATGGAATATTTTATGCTTTGACGCAATTTTCTGGAAATGTAATTATTATTTTTTATTTTTTTTAAACAAAGTTGTCACTTAAATTATATATTGCTCACACATGCCATGGGTGTATGTGGAATTGGCTTATGCCATACATCACCCACTCTTCTAAACACTTAAAGACCAAGCCTTTTCTGACACTTTTTGTTTACATGAAAAAAAAACTTTTTTTTTGCTAGAAAATTACTTTGAACCCCAAACATTATATATTTTTTAAAGCAGAGGTCCTACATAATAAAATGGTGGGTGTTGCAATTTTTTTGTCACACAGTATTTGCACAGAAAGTTTCCAAACGCAATTTTTGGGAAAAAAAACACTTTTATGAATTTGAATGCAACAAAAACACAATATATTACCCAATTGTTTGGTAAAATATACAAGATGATCTTATGCTGATTACATAGATACCAAACACGATATGCTTTAAAATTGCCCGTGCAGTGGCGACAAACTATGTACATTTTTAAAAGCCTTTACAGGTTACCAGTTTAGATTTAAAGAGGAGGTCTACTGCTAGAATTACTGCCCTCGATCTGATGTTTATGGTGATACTTCACATGCATGATGCAATTGCTGTTTACATACAACATGAGACCGATGCTTATGTTCACCTTTACGCACGAACACAGGGGGACATGTGTGCTTTAATTTTAATTTTACTTTCCGGTATTTATTTAGCTTTTTTTATTTTATTTTTACACTGTCCCTTAATTTTTTTTATCACTTTTATTGTTATCACAGGGAATGTAAATATACCCTATGATAACAATGGGTAGTGACAGGTACTCTTTTTTGAAAAAAATTGGGTCTATTAGACTCTACATCTCTCCTCTGCCCTTAAAGCATCTGACCACACCAAGATTGGTGTGATAAAATGCTTTCCCAATTTAAAAATGGCGCTGTTTATATCCGGCAAAACTGAAGTGATGAAATGCTCATAGCTTCCGGTTTCTTACGCCATAGAGATGATTGTAGCCATTCTGGTTTCTGATCAGCTCTACAGACAGCTGGTGGAACCACCGGCTGCATTCTCAGGTTCCCCGGTGGGAGAGGAGATCCCAAGAAAAACATGGACGCCGGCAGGAGAGGGTATGTCTTTTCCCACTCCTTGTAAAAGTAGTCTAACAACTAATTAGCTACTAGAATTTCTTTTACATGAGAGTCGGCTGAAAAAAATGATACCAAGATGATGCCTAAACCTGCAGGCATCATCCCGGTATAACCACTCAAAGTCCATCAACGTACCAGTTAGTTGCTTGTCCTTGTTGGTCATCCATGCTCTGTCCACCCCAGCCCCTATGCTTCAGCATATATGCTCTTTTTTTTAACTGCGGTGGTAAAATCACCTCCTACATAGTCACTGATTTACGTATGCTGAAAGCAAACCCTGTTGCTGTCAGAATAACCAGATGAGTGCTGCAGCCGAATGGCATACCTGCAAAGCAAAAAACGGTTAACAATAAAACACAGTGTCATTTTGCTGATGCTTCATTGTCTAGTTGCAGTATGCCCACATCTGCAAAGGACTGAATGGCATTGTGCACATGCTGACTTTCTTAAAAAGAAAGCATAGTATTTTTTCTACTGACATATTTTGAGTTATGATATCAGTGTTTACCTGGAAGTAATTTTTGAATTGACTTTCACATGTTTACACGCTTAAGGTTCGTTTACACATGCATTTCCCTCCGAAAAGCAATCCACTGTAGATCTTCTTTTTGATGGCATTTGACAGACAATGAAGAGGCAATATGCCACCTCCTCACCACCTGCTTTAACCTAATAAGTCTGCATCACTGTTCTACATTACATGCTGTTGCAGGACAGTTGCAGCACAATTCTGTTCACTTGAATGGGTTGCAGTCAACAGGCGGTGCTACACATCAAAAGTAACAGGGGGTACCTCTTACAGTATTGTTTAGCATCAAGTAAACAACCCCTGTCAGGCTGCCTTTGCAACTTAGTCACTTGCTGTAGCTCCTCCATGTGTTCACCTTAGAGGCCAGCCACCCTCACCTGGCTGCTTAAGTAATCTCTCCTCCAAGCATGGCTCCTCCCCAGCCTCTATCAGAGAACTCTATTGTAACGGGAGGGCCAGTGGAACCAGAAGCTGTTTATATACAATATCTCCCAGGATATATGCCATATTAGCAGAGTGACTCATTCTAGTGTGGCTGCTCTGCATCTAATTGTGGCTTGTGCTAATTAACCCTGTAATTGTGTGAAGGTCTATTTATGATAATGTGTATTGTAAGTTAGCAGACAGCCAGTCTGGGAAACGTAAAGGTCATGCATATGAGTAATTTAAGCTGTAAAGGGATTAGTTAATGAACTCACCTGTTGTCTGCTAAGGGATGTTTTGACACTCAGAATAATGTGTATTAGAGGCTCGTTATGTAACCATTGTGTGATGTTGTGGGTGGAGTTGGGTCATTGTTCATTAGATTTATAAAAAGGTATTTCCGTGCTACTATGAGGTGATAAGGTATTGTTACAACTGCTACTAAACACTGGAAAAGGTAAAAACCATAACCTTGATGAGAATAGTATATAGAAAGTAGTGCTGAGCTGTTGTAATTGACTCTAAGTCAAATAAGAAAATAAGTGCTCCAAAGAAAATAGTGTACAAATGGTACTAATAGTGGAACAGTAAAGTGCAAAAATGCAAAAGAAGGGATCGTGACATCAGATAATCCAAAACTTAGAAAGTCAGCAAGTGCAGAAGCAATGTTGAAGTGCAAGTGCAGATAAATGGGCCTTAGTATACTGATTGTATTAATAAGGGGCCTTGATAGCCAGCAAGTACTGAGTGGCAACATGTAAACTTGGTAAAAGGTATTCAAAGTAATCACAATTGATAAAAAATGCAGATGTTAATAAATAAATCCAAAGCCTTAATATACTAGTAGGTCATCTTGCTAGCCAGCAAGTGCTGAAGTTCCGGTACAGTGCAGATGTGCAAAAGCTGTGACAGCAAAATAAATCTTACACATAATATGCTAAAACCTTAAAAGCAATCCAAAAACAAAGCTTATTGCATTACCAACCAGCAAATGCTGAAGCAATGGTAAAGTGCAACTGTGCAGAGTTGTAGTAACAAATATTCCTTGTAAACTAAAAAAACAAAGTGCAACTTTTCATGCAAAATGGTGACTTGATGTATTCCAAGGTGGTGAACATAAACTATTAGTGGTTTAAAAGTCCAAAATTAAGGCAAAAAATTATTGCAGTGATAAGTGCTGGGGTTAAGTGCTGGATGGTGTTTCTTCTATAGTATTCCACACTGTGAGTGATCCTCTATTGGTGAATAGATGGCCTCTTACCTCACTGCTGTGAGGTTACAACATATGTATAAATCCTGTACTGATCTGGCCTGGTACTGCCTAGATCCTTAAAGTATGGGTGTCTGGATGTGTTCACCATGAACTCCTCTCTGTGGGGTATGGGGTCTCCAGTTTGGCATACGTATAAGCAGGGAAGAGAAATGAAGGGATTCCCAATAGTGTAGTATGTTTGTAATACTCGTTTTTATTAATTATTAATTATTGTTCATTAGATTACTGCAGTATACTTTTGGTGTATATAAGAGCCTGTTTTCTCATTAAAGATTGTCAGACCTGCTGGAAACCGAAAAACAGAGCTGTGTCTCGTTATTAGGGGGGAATTATCATTATGGGTCTTGTTCGCCTGACTGTGGAATGTCAGTAGCTGCCTTGGTGTTTGGGAATGGCATATCATAAATAGGGATGAGCTTCGTGTTCGAGTCGAACATACGTTCGACTCGAACATCGGCTGTTCGATCGTTCGACGAAGATCGAACGATTTGGGCCGTTCGCGCCAAATTCGAGTGACGCGAACGGCCCACAATGCACTACGCCATCGCAGTGTCATCCAGGCGCTGTGATTGGCCAAGCATGCACTGTGACCCCGCATGCTTGGCCAATCACAGCGCCGGCAGCGAGGAGAGCAATGATTGGCCACAGGCAGGATGCCTGTGGCCAATTATTGCTGAGGGTGTTTAGTACACGCCCCACACTATAAAAGGCCGCCAGCACGGCGGCCTAGTGTAGTGTGTTCCGGAGCAGGGATAGAGCAGCATAGGCAGGGACAGTGACTGTTATTTCTTTCTTGCTTAACCTGGATTCCTTTAGTTTAGGGAAAGAGAAGGATAGGTAGGGAGAGTGTCAGTGTGTTTTGTGCTTGTGCTATAGTGTGCTTAAAAAAAACATTTATTCTAGGGACAGAAAACTGTAGGTAGGGACAGTGTCAGTTTCTTTCACTCTGCAAGTCCTTGTTTCCAGGGACCTGGAAGGACAGTGAGTGAATTGTCCTTGTGCTATATTGTGCTTAAAAAAACATTTATTCTAGGGACAGAAAACTGTAGGTAGGGAGAGTGTCAGTTTCTTTCACTCTGCAAGTCCTTGTTTCCAGGGACCTGTAAGGACAGTGAGTGAATTGTCCTTGTGCTATATTTTGCTTAAAAAAAACATTTATTCTAGGGACAGAAAACTGTAGGTAGGGAGAGTGTCAGTTTATTTCACTCTGCAAGTCCTTGTTTCCAGGGACCTGGAAGGACAGTGAGTGAATTCTCCTTGTGCTATATTGTGCTTAAAAAAAACATTTATTCTAGGGACAGAAAACTGTAGGTAGGGACAGTGTCAGTTTCTTTCACTCTGCAAGTCCTTGTTTCCAGGGACCTGTAAGGACAGTGAGTGAATTGTCCTTGTGCTATATTGTGATTAAAAAAAACATTTTTTCTAGGGACAGAAAACTGTAGGTAGGGAGAGTGTTTTTTTTCTTTCACTCTGCAAGTCCTTGTTTCCAGGGACCTGTAAGGACAGTGAGTGAATTGTCCTTGTGCTATATTGTGCTTAAAAAAAACATTTATTCTAGGGACAGAAAACTGTAGGTAGGGAGAGTGTCAGTTTATTTCACTCTGCAAGTCCTTGTTTCCAGGGACCTGGAAGGACAGTGAGTGAATTGTCCTTGTGTTATATTGTGATTAAAAAAAACATTTTTTCTAGGGACAGAAAACTGTAGGTAGGGAGAGTGTTTTTTTTCTTTCACTCTGCAAGTCCTTGTTTCCAGGGACCTGGAAGGACAGTGAGTGAATTCTCCTTGTGCTATATTGTGCTTAAAAAAAACATTTATTCTAGGGACAGAAAACTGTAGGTAGGGAGAGTGTCAGTTTATTTCACTCTGCAAGTCCTTGTTTCCAGGGACCTGTAAGGACAGTGAGTGAATTGTCCTTGTGCTATATTGTGATTAAAAAAAACATTTTTTCTAGGGACAGAAAACTGTAGGTAGGGAGAGTGTTTTTTTTCTTTCACTCTGCAAGTCCTTGTTTCCAGGGACCTGTAAGGACAGTGAGTGAATTGTCCTTGTGCTATATTGTGATTAAAAAAAACATTTTTTCTAGGGACAGAAAACTGTAGGTAGGGAGAGTGTTTTTTTTCTTTCACTCTGCAAGTCCTTGTTTCCAGGGACCTGTAAGGACAGTGAGTGAATTGTCCTTGTGCTATATTGTGCTTAAAAAAAACATTTATTCTAGGGACAGAAAACTGTAGGTAGGGAGAGTGTCAGTTTATTTCACTCTGCAAGTCCTTGTTTCCAGGGACCTGGAAGGACAGTGAGTGAATTGTCCTTGTGTTATATTGTGATTAAAAAAAACATTTTTTCTAGGGACAGAAAACTGTAGGTAGGGAGAGTGTTTTTTTTCTTTCACTCTGCAAGTCCTTGTTTCCAGGGACCTGGAAGGACAGTGAGTGAATTCTCCTTGTGCTATATTGTGCTTAAAAAAAACATTTATTCTAGGGACAGAAAACTGTAGGTAGGGAGAGTGTCAGTTTATTTCACTCTGCAAGTCCTTGTTTCCAGGGACCTGTAAGGACAGTGAGTGAATTGTCCTTGTGCTATATTGTGATTAAAAAAAACATTTTTTCTAGGGACAGAAAACTGTAGGTAGGGAGAGTGTTTTTTTTCTTTCACTCTGCAAGTCCTTGTTTCCAGGGACCTGTAAGGACAGTGAGTGAATTGTCCTTGTGCTATATTGTGATTAAAAAAAACATTTTTTCTAGGGACAGAAAACTGTAGGTAGGGAGAGTGTTTTTTTTCTTTCACTCTGCAAGTCCTTGTTTCCAGGGACCTGTAAGGACAGTGAGTGAATTGTCCTTGTGCTATATTGTGCTTAAAAAAAACATTTATTCTAGGGACAGAAAACTGTAGGTAGGGAGAGTGTCAGTTTATTTCACTCTGCAAGTCCTTGTTTCCAGGGACCTGGAAGGACAGTGAGTGAATTGTCCTTGTGCTATATTGTGATTAAAAAAAACATTTTTTCTAGGGACAGAAAACTGTAGGTAGGGAGAGTGTTTTTTTTCTTTCACTCTGCAAGTCCTTGTTTCCAGGGACCTGTAAGGACAGTGAGTGAATTGTCCTTGTGCTATATTGTGCTTAAAAAAAACATTTATTCTAGGGACAGAAAACTGTAGGTAGGGAGAGTGTCAGTTTATTTCACTCTGCAAGTCCTTGTTTCCAGGGACCTGGAAGGACAGTGAGTGAATTGTCCTTGTGTTATATTGTGATTAAAAAAAACATTTTTTCTAGGGACAGAAAACTGTAGGTAGGGAGAGTGTTTTTTTTCTTTCACTCTGCAAGTCCTTGTTTCCAGGGACCTGGAAGGACAGTGAGTGAATTCTCCTTGTGCTATATTGTGCTTAAAAAAAACATTTATTCTAGGGACAGAAAACTGTAGGTAGGGAGAGTGTCAGTTTATTTCACTCTGCAAGTCCTTGTTTCCAGGGACCTGTAAGGACAGTGAGTGAATTGTCCTTGTGCTATATTGTGATTAAAAAAAACATTTTTTCTAGGGACAGAAAACTGTAGGTAGGGAGAGTGTTTTTTTTCTTTCACTCTGCAAGTCCTTGTTTCCAGGGACCTGTAAGGACAGTGAGTGAATTGTCCTTGTGCTATATTGTGATTAAAAAAAACATTTTTTCTAGGGACAGAAAACTGTAGGTAGGGAGAGTGTTTTTTTTCTTTCACTCTGCAAGTCCTTGTTTCCAGGGACCTGTAAGGACAGTGAGTGAATTGTCCTTGTGCTATATTGTGCTTAAAAAAAACATTTATTCTAGGGACAGAAAACTGTAGGTAGGGAGAGTGTCAGTTTATTTCACTCTGCAAGTCCTTGTTTCCAGGGACCTGGAAGGACAGTGAGTGAATTGTCCTTGTGCTATATTGTGATTAAAAAAAACATTTTTTCTAGGGACAGAAAACTGTAGGTAGGGAGAGTGTTTTTTTTCTTTCACTCTGCAAGTCCTTGTTTCCAGGGACCTGTAAGGACAGTGAGTGAATTGTCCTTGTGCTATATTGTGCTTAAAAAAAACATTTATTCTAGGGACAGAAAACTGTAGGTAGGGAGAGTGTCAGTTTATTTCACTCTGCAAGTCCTTGTTTCCAGGGACCTGGAAGGACAGTGAGTGAATTGTCCTTGTGTTATATTGTGATTAAAAAAAAACATTTTTTCTAGGGACAGAAAACTGTAGGTAGGGAGAGTGTTTTTTTTCTTTCACTCTGCAAGTCCTTGTTTCCAGGGACCTGGAAGGACAGTGAGTGAATTCTCCTTGTGCTATATTGTGCTTAAAAAAAACATTTATTCTAGGGACAGAAAACTGTAGGTAGGGAGAGTGTCAGTTTATTTCACTCTGCAAGTCCTTGTTTCCAGGGACCTGGAAGGACAGTGAGTGAATTGTCCTTGTGTTATATTGTGATTAAAAAAAAACATTTTTTCTAGGGACAGAAAACTGTAGGTAGGGAGAGTGTTTTTTTTCTTTCACTCTGCAAGTCCTTGTTTCCAGGGACCTGGAAGGACAGTGAGTGAATTCTCCTTGTGCTATATTGTGCTTAAAAAAAACATTTATTCTAGGGACAGAAAACTGTAGGTAGGGAGAGTGTCAGTTTATTTCACTCTGCAAGTCCTTGTTTCCAGGGACCTGTAAGGACAGTGAGTGAATTGTCCTTGTGCTATATTGTGATTAAAAAAAACATTTTTTCTAGGGACAGAAAACTGTAGGTAGGGAGAGTGTTTTTTTTCTTTCACTCTGCAAGTCCTTGTTTCCAGGGACCTGTAAGGACAGTGAGTGAATTGTCCTTGTGCTATATTGTGATTAAAAAAAACATTTTTTCTAGCGACAGAAAACTGTAGGTAGGGAGAGTGTTTTTTTTCTTTCACTCTGCAAGTCCTTGTTTCCAGGGACCTGTAAGGACAGTGAGTGAATTGTCCTTGTGCTATATTGTGCTTAAAAAAAACATTTATTCTAGGGACAGAAAACTGTAGGTAGGGAGAGTGTCAGTTTATTTCACTCTGCAAGTCCTCGTTTCCAGGGACCTGGAAGGACAGTGAGTGAATTGTCCTTGTGCTATATTGTGATTAAAAAAAACATTTTTTCTAGGGACAGAAAACTGTAGGTAGGGAGAGTGTTTTTTTTTCTTTCACTCTGCAAGTCCTTGTTTCCAGGGACCTGTAAGGACAGTGAGTGAATTGTCCTTGTGCTATATTGTGCTTAAAAAAAACATTTATTCTAGGGACAGAAAACTGTAGGTAGGGAGAGTGTCAGTTTATTTCACTCTGCAAGTCCTTGTTTCCAGGGACCTGGAAGGACAGTGAGTGAATTGTCCTTGTGTTATATTGTGATTAAAAAAAACATTTTTTCTAGGGACAGAAAACTGTAGGTAGGGAGAGTGTTTTTTTTCTTTCACTCTGCAAGTCCTTGTTTCCAGGGACCTGTAAGGACAGTGAGTGAATTGTCCTTGTGCTATATTGTGATTAAAAAAAACATTTTTTCTAGCGACAGAAAACTGTAGGTAGGGAGAGTGTTTTTTTTCTTTCACTCTGCAAGTCCTTGTTTCCAGGGACCTGTAAGGACAGTGAGTGAATTGTCCTTGTGCTATATTGTGCTTAAAAAAAACATTTATTCTAGGGACAGAAAACTGTAGGTAGGGAGAGTGTCAGTTTATTTCACTCTGCAAGTCCTCGTTTCCAGGGACCTGGAAGGACAGTGAGTGAATTGTCCTTGTGCTATATTGTGATTAAAAAAAACATTTTTTCTAGGGACAGAAAACTGTAGGTAGGGAGAGTGTTTTTTTTCTTTCACTCTGCAAGTCCTTGTTTCCAGGGACCTGTAAGGACAGTGAGTGAATTGTCCTTGTGCTATATTGTGCTTAAAAAAAACATTTATTCTAGGGACAGAAAACTGTAGGTAGGGAGAGTGTCAGTTTATTTCACTCTGCAAGTCCTTGTTTCCAGGGACCTGGAAGGACAGTGAGTGAATTGTCCTTGTGTTATATTGTGATTAAAAAAAAACATTTTTTCTAGGGACAGAAAACTGTAGGTAGGGAGAGTGTTTTTTTTCTTTCACTCTGCAAGTCCTTGTTTCCAGGGACCTGGAAGGACAGTGAGTGAATTCTCCTTGTGCTATATTGTGCTTAAAAAAAACATTTATTCTAGGGACAGAAAACTGTAGGTAGGGAGAGTGTCAGTTTATTTCACTCTGCAAGTCCTTGTTTCCAGGGACCTGGAAGGACAGTGAGTGAATTGTCCTTGTGCTATATTGTGATTAAAAAAAACATTTTTTCTAGGGACAGAAAACTGTAGGTAGGGAGAGTGTTTTTTTTCTTTCACTCTGCAAGTCCTTGTTTCCAGGGACCTGGAAGGACAGTGAGTGAATTCTCCTTGTGCTATATTGTGATTAAAAAAAACATTTTTTCTAGGGACAGAAAACTGTAGGTAGGGAGAGTGTTTTTTTTCTTTCACTCTGCAAGTCCTTGTTTCCAGGGACCTGTAAGGACAGTGAGTGAATTGTCCTTGTGCTATATTGTGATTAAAAAAAACATTTTTTCTAGGGACAGAAAACTGTAGGTAGGGAGAGTGTCAGTTTCTTTCACTGTGAAAGTCCTTGTTTCAAGGGACAGAGAAGGACACCTGAAGGTAGCCCTTATTGCTTTTTTCCCATCTCCCTGCAGGCCATCTATTAGAATGTCTGGAAGGCAAACAAGGAGAGGCAGACAGTCAGGAGGCAATAAAAGAGGGCAAGCAGGCTCTGTGTCTGGGGGCAACAGTGCTGGTCGTGGACGCGGTGCATTGTCATCAGCACATGGCCATGGGACACGCTTGTCCTTCTTTTCGGCAGCTGGACATGTTGAGCCACATCATGCCGAAGACTTGGTAGAGTGGATGACCAAGCCCTCCTCCTCCTCCTCATCCTCTCTCACCCAGGCTCAGGGTACTGGAAAAGCAGCTGCCAAAGCGTCGTCTTCCCTGGTATCAATGTCAGACAAATCATCAGTCACTCCTTCCCTAGACCCACCATGTCCTCCTCCTGAGGAGTCCCCCGAACTGTTTCAGCACAGTGTTGGGTACATGCTCCAGGAGGATGCCCAGCGTTTCGAAGGGTCTGATGATGAAACCCAGCTAGAGGAAGGCAGTAGCGTGAGAGCAGACAGAGGGGATGCTCAAGAAGGACACCAATCTGGCAGTCATGTTCCAGCAGCTGCAGCATACTGCCAGATTGGCTCCAGTGAAGAGGAGGGAGGGGATGATGAGGTCACTGACTCCACGTGGGTGCCTAATAGGAGAGAGGAGGAGGAGGAGGATGAGGAGGAGGCACATCTCCAACGAGGCAGGATGCCCTTTGGTGGCCAGCGTAAGGGCAGTACACCGACGGAATCACACCGCAGAGCTCCGCCTGTGCAGGGCGCTGCCTCTGCCCGTCATTCAAAAAGTTCTTTGGTGTGGGCCTTTTTTGAGGCTAGTGCATCAGATCGCACAGCTGCTGTTTGCAACATATGTCTCAAGCGTATATCGCGTGGCCAAAACATCAGCCGCTTGGGTACCACATGCCTGACCAGACATATGTTGACCTGCCATGCAGCTCGTTGGCAAGCCTACCTCAAAGACCCACACCAAAGAACAAAGCGGACCTCTCCTTGCACCGCATCAGCTGGGATCTCCAACCCCACTATAACTTCAGTCCTCTCTGAAACATGCACTGAGAGGAATGAAGGTGTAGAATTAGGTGTGTCACAGCCAAGTACTTGCGCCCACTCTGCTAGCAGTACACCGACGTCCGATTCTAGCAGGCAAATTTCCCTGCCCCAGCTGCTGGACCGTCGAAAGAAGTTCACTCCCAGCCATCCACATGCCCAGCGGTTGAATGCTAGCTTGGCTAAATTGCTAGCGCTTCAACTGCTGCCTTTTCAGTTGGTAGACTCGGCCCCCTTCCGTGAGTTTGTGCAATGTGCAGTTCCTCAGTGGCAGGTTCCCAAACGCCACTTTTTCTCACGGAAGGCTATTCCGGCTCTCTACCGGCATGTGGAAGGCAATGTCTTGGCCTCGCTGGACAGGGCGGTCAGCGGTAAGGTGCATATTACCGCTGACTCATGGTCCAGCAGGCATGGACAGGGACGTTACCTTTCTTTCACGGCCCATTGGGTCACTCTTTTGGCAGCTGGGAAGGATTCAGGACAAGGTGCAGTAGTGTTGGAGGTTGTCCCACCGCCACGCCTCCAAAATGCTACTACTGGTTGTGAGACACCTCTCTCCTCCACCCCCTCCTCTTCTTCTTCCTCCATGGCCTCTTCCTGTGGTTTGTCCTATGAACCAGCGGTGCTCCGTAGCCGTTCACGGGGCTACGCAAGTACGCAGGCAAAAAGATGCCATGCCGTGCTTGCGCTGGTGTGTTTGGGGGACAGAAGCCACACTGGGGCAGAGGTCCTGTCTGCTCTGCAGGGCCAGGCCGAGAGGTGGTTGACGCCACGCCAGCTTAAGCCAGGAATGGTGGTTTGCGACAATGGCACCAACCTCCTCTCCGCCCTCCGACAGGGACAACTGACCCATGTGCCCTGTGTGGCTCACGTCCTTAACCTGGTGGTGCAGCGCTTCTTGGGCAGGTACCCGGGCTTACAGGATGTCCTGAGGCAGGCCAGGAAAGTCTGTGTGCATTTCCGCAGATCTTATAATGCCAGTGCTCGCCTGGCTGAGCTGCAAAAGGAGTTGAACCTGCCCAAGAACCGCCTTATATGTGACATGCCCACCAGGTGGAACTCAACGTTGGCCATGCTGCAGCGGCTGCACACGCAGCAGAGGGCCATCAATGAGTACCTGTGCGACTACGGCACCAGGACAGGGTCAGGGGAGCTTGGTTTTTTTTCTCCACGCCAGTGGGGCATGATCAGGGATGCATGCACTGTCCTGGCACCATTTGAGGAGGCCACGAGGATGGTGAGCAGTGACAGTGCATGCATCAGTGACACTGTACCTCTTGTCCACCTGTTGGAGCACACGCTGCGTGGAATAATGGACAGGGCACTTGAGGCAGAACAGAGGCAGGAAGAGGAGGACTTCCTTGCCTCTCAAGGCCCCCTTTACCCAGACAGTGTTCCTTCTGTCCCACCCATCGCACAGGAAGAGGAGGAGGAGGAGGAGGAGGAGGAGGAGGAGGATTGTGTCAGCATGGAGGTGGAGGCTGGCACTCAGCATCATCAGCAGCAGTCTTTTAGGGATGATTTACAGTCCCAAGAAACCAGTGGACTTGTACGTGGCTGGGAGGAGGTGGCTGCGGATCATGTCGTCCTTAGTGACCCAGAGGACTCCGGAGCGAATGCCTCAGCAAACCTACGCTGCATGGCCTCCCTGATCCTGCA
This sequence comes from Rana muscosa, assembly GCA_029206835.1. Taxonomy (NCBI): domain Eukaryota; kingdom Metazoa; phylum Chordata; class Amphibia; order Anura; family Ranidae; genus Rana; species Rana muscosa. The sequence goes on from CM055122.1 coordinate 1,235,829,691, forward strand.
AAGTCTGCGGAAGGATCCTCGTATTCTTCGGATCAAGGAGAGGGACCATTACTGGCTGGCCACTCTCCTTGATCCACGGTACAAGGGTAAGGTTGCGGACCTTATGTTACCGTCGCAGAGGGAGCAGAGGATGAGACAACTCCGGGAGGCCTTGCAGAAAGGTCTGTGCAACGCGTTCCCAGAGACTGGGAGGTTGCAAACTCCTGGTCCTGGACAACGAGTTGCTGAGGCTTCGGCCAGTCAAAGAAGGAGCGGTGGGGAAGGTGGCCGTCTGACCGATGCGTTCAGACAATTCTTTAGTCCGCAGCCCCAAAGTATGATCGGTTCCAGCAACCATCGCCAGCGTCTGATAAACATGGTGCAGGAATATCTAGGGGCAAGGTCAGACTTGGACACCTTCCCCACCGAAAATCCTCTGGCTTACTGGGTCTTGAGGATGGATCACTGGCCAGAGCTTGCACAGTATGCAATTGAGCTACTGGCCTGTCCTGCATCCAGCGTTCTTTCGGAACGCACATTCAGTGCTGCTGGAGGATTTGTCACGGATCACAGGGTGCGCCTGTCCACCGACTCGGTTGATCGACTGACTTTCATCAAGATGAACCAGTCTTGGATCACCACCAGCTACCACACACCTGATGCTGATATAACAGACTAATTGATTTTAACATGTCACATCCCTTCAAGACTGATGCTGATGCTGAGTGCCTGTGCTGTTATGTTGACTGGCTATCCTCCTCCTCCGAGTCCTCAATGATACGATTGATGATGATAGCTTGGAAGATCATTTTTGTTTATGGGTGCCGCCACCAGTGCCTAACGCCCAATTTTTCAGCCCCTGTTTAACAGGGGCGTGTAATTACAATTTTTGAAGCAATACTTTGCAACAGGGCTCATTGCTGTGCTCCAAGTACAGTATCTGTGAGGAGTTGCAGTGTTGTGCCACCAGTGCCTAAGGCCCAATTTTTCAGCCCCTGTTTAACAGGGGCGTGTCATTACAATTTTTGAAGCAATACTTTGCAACAGGGCTCATTGCTGTGCTCCAAGTACAGTATCTGTGAGGGGTTGCAGTGTTGTGCCACCAGTGCCTAAGGCCCAATTTTTCAGCCCCTGTTCAACAGGGGCATGTAATTACAATTCTTGATCTAATAATTCACAGCAGGGCCCATTGCTGCACCCACCAAGAGTAACTGTCAGGGCTTACAGTGTTGTGGCACCAGCACCACCATCAAAGGCCCAATTTTTACTACCACTGTTCAACAATTATATGTAATTAAAATTCCTGATATAATAGTTGACAGCAGGGCGTTCCAGCACCAACCAAGAGTAACTGTGAGTGCTTACAGTGTTGTGCCAACACCAACAACTAAGGGGCCTATTTCTGCAGAGTATATACGGCAGGTCCCTACTTTCAAACATCCAACTTACAAACGACTCCTACTTGCAAACGCAAGAAGACAACAGGAAGTGAGAGGAAATCTACCACTAGGAAGGAAAATTCTCTCCTGTAAGAATAAATATGGGAGAAAGGTGTCTCCTCTGTACTGATGCTTTATCAGCAATCCTTGTTTCAAGAAAAACACCACATTTCAAAAACAGTTGTCATTGGGACGGAAAGTGAGGTGAAATGTTCTGAACAGGGGCACAGACAGCAAAACAAATGTTACAGGGGTGATAACCCTTACCTATGTTTTCCAAAAAGTTTAAAAATAGATTTTTGGTCTGGAGCTACACTTCAACAATGTACCTGTTCAAAATTACAAACAGACTCTACATAAGAACAAACCTACAGTCCCTGTCTTGTATGCACCGCCTGTATAGGGCTGTTCAGAGTATATAGGGCCTTTTTTATTTTATGTGCGGGGTTCCCCTTAATATCCATACAAGACCCAAAGGGGCTGGTAATGGGCTGGGGTAGGGGGGGGTCATGGGGTAGCTATGCCATTTTTCTTAAAGAATTTCATCCATATTACCGGGACCAGACATTACATTAAAGCCGCAAGCAGTTTTAAATGGCTTTTTTTTCCTTTAGAAGTGTCATTTTGTGCAGGGACAGTTCTAAACACGGGAAACACGTGGCACTTCACAGGCATACTTTAGACACCCCCCAGGTACGATATTTAAAGGAATATTTGACTTTTTTTTTTCACTTTATGCATCATTAAAATGACTGCTCCCGAAAAACGACCGTTTTTAAAACTTCTTTTTGCATTGATACATGTCCCCTGGTGCAGAACCCGGGTTCCCAAACCCTTTTTAGGACAATAACATGCATAATAGTTGTTATAATTAGCACTTTAGAATTCGAACGTTCGCATCCATTGTATTTAATAGGGTTCTAATGTTCGTTCGAACTTTCGGTCCGTTCGCGGGTTCTGGTGCGAACCGAACCCGGGGGTGTTCGGCTCATCACTAATCATAAACGGCTTTAACCCCCTCTCATACTTAGGGTGTCATTACATCTATATTAACCTGTGCACTGCAAGCCAGCCCTGCTGATCAACATTTTATGTTAGCTTTCGTGTGCGACTTGCTGCGTCTTCTACGTCTGATTCCAGTTACTGATCTTGGCTTGGCCGCATGGCGCATGGCTAGCAAAAATTTGTGCATATATGTATGTATAGATAATTTTATGTATTAAAATATTGATTATTGATGATTTTATTTATTTATTTTTCTTTTTTTGTATGTTTTTAATAGATTCATATATATAGGCTCCTGAGGAAGCGTTTTATGAACACGTAACATGTTGAGCAAGCCCTCCACCTCCTCTGGACCCACTGCCTGGTTATAAATCCTATAGATATACTATTATCACTTTGTTTCTACTCAATTGAGTTTAATTAAGGAAAGTGTATTGTATGATGATTATTATGATAACCTCTGTGGACCAGTTATAATATTTGATCAAATACCTTGATGTTTTATGACTGTCTTATATGAAAAAACGTTTCTACATTAAAATAACTTTAGTTTTTTACTTTTGTCTACCGTGTGCCTTTAAAGTCCAAACTACTAGCTTCTAGCTGAAAAATTTGAGTCAAACTCATGTTCGAATCAAACAGATAGCCCATCCCTATCTGCTTCTCGCCCCGACCTTTGGCTTATCCTCTTACTATCCTCCTGTAGCCTACTGTGAGCGTGAGCTGGAAGACTCTGGGGCCGCGACCTGGAGCCAGTTGCAGCTCAGTCCATCCTCACCACTAGAGGCTTTGGTGAACCCCTGCTGGCTCTTAGACTCCACGCCCTGGGGGATCGTATGCTCTAGCTCCCTGTGGGATCCGTGTTGGTTCTCCAGTGGATCTGCCTTCCTTTACCACCCAGAGTTCCATCCGCAGCAGTCAGCCGTAGGGTCCACTACCGTAGTGGTGCACTCCTGACCTCAACGGTGTGCATCTGTCATCTGGCCTCAGGTGACCTGACAGTTTGATCAGCCATGGACCCGGCTGATGTGCAGCTTTCCACAGATGATCCATTGCAGGGCATAGTCCCCAGACTTGAGACCCAGGAATCGAAACAGACTCAGGTGATACGATTCCTCCAGGATCTGGCTTCCGGCTTCGAGCAGCTTCAGGCCTCCTTGGGAACCCCGAATCAGCAACCTCAAGTACAATCTGTGGCTGCACCTATCGCACCAGTCGCAGCAACACATTCACTACACCTGCCAGCTTCATCCCGTTTCTCTGGGGACTCCAAGGCCTGCAGGGGGTTCCTCAGCCAATGCACTATTCATTTTGAGCTCCAGCCTCAAAACTTCCTGTCTGATCTGGCAAAGGTAGCCTATATCATTTCCCTCCTCTCCGGTGAAGCTTTAGCCTGGGCAGCCCCCCTGTGGGAGAAGAATGATCCAGTGGTTTCCAGCCTGTCCGATTTCTTGAAGCTCTTTCGTAACATCTTCGAGGAGCCGGCTTGGGTTTCTTCAGCGGCTAGTGCCCTTTTATGTCTTCGCCAAGAATCTTGTTCAGTGGGACAATATGCTCTTCAGTTCCGTATCCTCACAGCTGAATTGAGATGGAACAATTAGGCCCTGGTCGCAACCTTTTTACATGGCCTCTCTGACCGAGTGAAAGACGAACTAGCGGGAAGAGCCCTACCCGCTGGTCTGTACGATGTAATTTCTTTCTGCAATCAGATCAAGATTCGTTTTCAGGAGAGGTCCCTAGAAAAAAGACGCCACACTTTGTTTCGTGGAGCATCTTCTGCCTGCTGAGGAACCTATGCAGCTGGGCCAGACCAGACTAACACCCGAAGAACGTTCTAAGTACAGAACTCTGGGCTTGTGTCTCTATTGTGGGGGCAAGGGTAATTTTCTTGACTCCTGCTCGCTTCGTCCAGGAAACGCTCAGGTCTAATACATTTGTAAGGTGGAGTATTGGACCCAGAAACATCACCTTCTCATCTTTTTCTTCCGGTGTTCCTTCATGTAGGCACTTCTCAATCGACTCTTGCATATCTGGATTCCGGGGCTGCCGGCAATTTTATGGACTGGAGAACTGCTTCTTCTATGAAGCTTACCCTTTCACCCCTCACTACGCCACTGGTAGTCTCTGCAATTGATGGCACTGTTCTCCCAGGGGGTCCTATTCGCTTTCAGATGCTACCTATTAGGATGTCGGTAGGGGTAATCCACCAGGAGTGGATATCCTTCCTCATTCTACCCAAGGCCTCTACCCCCATTGTATTTGGCCTTCCTTGGCTACAGATCCACTCTCCACATGTGGACTGGGTCTCTAGGCAGATCCTGGCTTGGGTTCCCTCATGTTTCTTGTCCTGTCTTCTCAAGGTGGCCCCCAAGGAGAGACTTCTGGTTGCTACCACATATGTATCTTCTGATCTTCCCGCTGCATACAGCGATTACCGGGATGTGTTCTGTAACAAATCAGCTGAGGTGCTTCCTCCCCACAGGTCTTTTGACTGTGCTATTGACCTTTTCCCCAGAGCAACTCTGCCCAGGGGTCGTACCTACCCTCTGTCCATCCCAGAGACCCAGGCCATGTCCGAGTATGTCGCAGAGAATCTAGAGAGAGGTTTCATCCAGAAATCCTCATCACCTGCAGGAACAGGGTTCTTTTTCATTGCCAAACAGGATGGTCGCTTGAGACCCTGCATCGACTATCGAGGTTTAAACACGGTGACTATCAAAAATCGATACCCCTTTCCCCTAATATCTGGGCTATTCAACAGGTTAAAGGGTGCCTCCATTTTCAAGAAGTTGGATCTCAGAGGTGCATACAATCTCATTAGAACACGGGAAGGTGATGAATGGAAGACTGCGTTTAAAACTAGAGAAGGGCAATACGAATACCTGGTTATGCCTTTTGGGTTGTGTAATGCCTCAGCTGTGTTTCAAAACTTTGTCAATGAAATCTTCAGGGATCTGCTGTACCAGTTTGTTGTCATCTATCTGGATGACATTCTTATCTTTTCAGAAAATCTGCTCGTCCACAGAAACCATGTCCACACTTTACTTCAGCGCCTTAGAGAGAATAATCTCTATGCCAAGCTGGAGAAATGTTCCTTTGAATGTTCTGAGGTCCTGTTTCTGGGATGCTTTTTCTCAAGTTTGGGTCTTCGTATGGATCCCAGAAAGATCTTGGCCATTACCAACTGGCCTCTTCCTGCTAGCCTCAAGGCCACACAGCGCTTTCTTGGCAGTTCATAAGAAATTACTGTTCCAGTGCCGCGCCTATTATCGCTTTGACCAAGAAGGGTGCGAATGCCAAAGACTGGCCTCCCGAAGCTGTCTCTGTGTTTCACGACCTGAAACAGGCCTTTGTTTCTGGACCTCTCTTGAGGAGACCAAATCCTGGGAATGCATTTTTTATTGAAGTGGACGCTTCTTCAATGGGGGTGGGAGCTGTGCTTCTTCAATTCTTTGAGAATAGACGTCAACCATGTGCGTTCTCCAAAAAAAATCTCAGGCAGAGAGAAATTATGCCATTGGTGATCAGGAACTTCTCACAATTAAATTGGCGTTAGGGTGGCGTCATCTCTTGGAGGGTTCCCCTCACTCCATAACAATCTTTCCTGATCACAAGAATCTACAGTACCTACAGAATGCTAAACGTCTGAATCCCAGACAGGCCAGATGGATTCTCTTATTTTCCCGTTTTAATTTCACGATTTCATACAAACCTGGTTCCTGCAACAGTCGGGCTGATGCGCTCTCTAGGTCATTTGACATTTTGGACTCCACCCCTGAACCTGAGCCAATCGTTCCAACCTCATGCATTGTTGCCCATTCTACCACCCTGGAGTAAAAAATTCCTCCTGGCAAGACCTTTGTCCTTCGTTGGGGACATGATTACAAGGTGGCAGGTCATGCTGGGTTCCTCTGATCCTTCTTGATCATCAGTCATCACTACTGGTGGCCTAATCTCCGCTCAGATGTCAAAGACTACGTTAAGGCTTATCATGTCTGTGCTCAGTCTAAATCCTCCACACAAGCTCCTGCTGGTCTTCTCATGCCCTTGCCCATTCCTAAGGAACCCTGGTCTCACATTGCCATGGATTTTTATCACCGATCTCCGACTGTCAGAGAATAATACGGTCATTTGGGTGGTAATCGATCATCGGTTCTCCAAGGTGGCTCATTTTGTTCTTATTCCTGGCCTTCCTTCTGCTCCTGCCTTGGTTCCCAATTTTGTTTGAAAAAAAATTTGCCTCCATGGGGTTCCTTCTCATATTGTTTCCGTCAGGGGTATTCAATTTAAGTCTTTGGAGAGCCTTTTGCAAATCCCTCAATATGGTCTTTTATTTTTCCTCTTCTTACCATCCTCAATCCAATGGACAAACTGAGAGTGTTAATCAGGAGTTAGGGGTCTTTCTTCGCACCTTAGTCTCTGCTCATCATGACGATTGGTCCTCTCTACTCCCGTGGGCAGAATTCTCTCATAACAATCATGTAAATACCAGTTTGCAGAAGACACCCTTTTTCACAGTTTATGGAAAACACCCTCAACTTCCAATGACCTGTTCTCCAGATATTCCAGCTTTGGCTTCGGCTCCGGAGTCTTTCAATTCTATTTGGGGTGATGGTCATGATTCCCTCCGGGCAGCTGCTGACAAATTTTAAAGTCTTTGCCGACCGCCGCAGGCGTAAACCGCCTTCTCTTCAGCCAGGGGACAAAGTCTGTCTCTCCACCAGGAACATCAAGCTCCGAGTTCCTTCTCTGAAGTTTGCTCCAAGATTCATTGGTCCGTACACTATAACTTCTAAACTGAATCCGGTTTGTTTCAAACTCCAGATTCCCAAAAGCCTCAAAATCGCTAACTCCTTCAATGTTGCCCTTCTGAAGCCTTTAGTCCTCAATAAGTTCTCTTGTCCTCTCCCTTCCTTGGCGCCGGTCTCTGAGAATAATCAGAAGTACGAGGTCAGTCAAATTCTGGATTCCCGACTCTGTAGAGGCATTCTTCAGTACCTCGTTCATTGGAAAGGGTTTGGTCCTGAGGAGAGGTCTGTCTTGAATCACTGCATCTGAGGTCTTTGCACCTCATCTGTTAAAGAAGTTTCATCTGAAATTCCCCTCTAAACCCGGGCCCAGGCGGGGAAGGGGGAGGCCTCATAAGAGGGAGGGTACTGTCATGGATATGCAGTAATGTTTGTCTGTCAGCTCACCTCTCCTCCATGTGTTCACCTTAGAGGCCAGCCACCCTCACCTGGCTGCTTAAGTAATCTCTCCTCCAAGCATGGCTCCACCCCAACCCCTATCAGAGAACTCTATAATAACCTGTGCACTGCAAGCCAGCCCTGCTGATCAACATTGTATGTTAGCTTTCGTGTGCGACTTGCTGTGTCTTCTACGTCTGATTCCAGTTAGCGATCTTGGCTTGTTCTCGACTATCCCTGCCTGCTTGTGACCCTGACCTTTTGTTTATCCTTGTCTGCTAGTCGCCTTGACCTTTGGCTTATCCCCTTACTATCCTCCCATAGCCTTCTGTGAGCGTGAGCTGGGAGACTCTAGGGGCCGTGACCTGGAGCCAGTTGCAGCCCAGTCCATCCTCACCACTAGAGGCTCTGGTGAACGCCTGCTGGCTCTTAGACTCCGCGCCCTGGGGGATCTTATGCTCTAGCTCCCTGTGGGATCTGTGTTGGTTCTCCAGTGGACCTGCCTTCCTTTACCACCCAGAGTTCCATCCACAGCAGTCAGACGTAGAGTCCACTACCGTAGCTGTGCACACCGGACCTCAACAGTGTGCATCTGTCATCTGGTCTCAGGTGACCTGACAGAACACCTTTGGGACCAAAAGGAGACTGCGAGCCAGGCCTTCTCACCCAACATCTGTGCTTGACCTCACAAATGAGCTTCTGGAAGAATGGTCAAACATTCCAATAGACACACCCCTAAACCTTGTGGACAGCCTTCCCAGAAGGGTTGAAGCTGTTAAAGCTGCAAAGGGTGGGCAAACTCAATATTTAACCTTACGGACTAAGCATGGGATGCCATTAAAGTTCATGTGCGTGTAAAGGCAGGTGTCCCAATACTTTTGGTAATGTAGTGTATTTTGTGACAGCAGAGGTCCTGGAGAATACAATGGTGGGTGGTGCAATTTTTTATGTTATACAATATTCAAGCAGCTGTTTATCAAGCACAATTTTTTTGCAAAATATAAAAGACATTGTTGTGTCAAGTAAATAGTGATCAAACATGTCAAGACTCAAAATTGTGTATGCCCGTGAAATGGTGACAAACTACGGTACAGGTGCGTTTACATTTGCGTGGATGCACGGGGGAGGGAAACAGGGACATGGATTCTGGTAATTTTTTTTTAATTACTTTTATTTAAAACATTTTTTTAACTTTTTCATTTTTCTTTCATTTGACTTTACTTCTATCACAAGGGGGCTAAGGAGCCCCCATATGTGATAGCTTTGGGCACATGACAGGTATCTTTTTTTTTCAAATATTTTTTTGAGGTTTTAACGTTTTTTAGTACAGAAGTAACAACAATATAACTTTAACGCAATAAAACAACAACTTTTTTTATTGCAATCTATGCAAAAAAAAAGAGTAAACAATATATGGCGAAGCCTAGGGGCGATCCACCCTCTGTCCAACCCAGCCCCTATGATTTGCCATATAGTATATGCTCTTTTTTTTAACTGCAGTGCTGAAATCACCTCCTGCAGCACTGTAGTGATTTACTTATGCTAAGAACAAACCCTTTTGCTGTCAGAATACACAGATCAGTGCTGCAGCTGAATAGCATACCTGCAAAGCAAACAATAGTTAACAATAAAACACAGTAACAATAAAACATTACAAAATAGCAATATAGTATGCAGTACAGTAAAATGGTAGAATGGCGTACCTGCAAAGTAAACAATGGTTAACAATAAAACAAAGAAATAATAAAACATTACAGTATAGCAGTATAATATAAAGTACAATAAAATAGTAAGAACAGAACAATACCTCAATAAAACACGAGGAGCGCACGAGAATGGGCTGTCGGCAACACCTTCTCAACCTCTCAAGTATGCTGGCAGCGCTGTCCCAGGAGACTGGGGGTCTCCTGGGAGTGCAGGGGGGCTTTATAATGAAATGAGTCTGTGTGCTGTGCAGGGGGTCTGTGCAGGGGGTCTGTGTGCTGTGCAGGGGGTCCATGTGCTGTGCAAGGGGTCTGTGCAAGGGGTCCATGTGCTGTGCAGAGGTCCGTGTGCTGTGCAGGGGGTCCGTGTGCTGTGCAGGGGGTCTGTGAAATAGATCTGTGTGCTGTGCAGGGGGTCTGTGTGCTGTTCAGGGGGTCTGTGCAAGGGGTCCGTGTGCTGTGCAGGGGGTCCATGTTCAGTGGATTTTTTTTTCCTAAAATCAGGGTGCGTGTTATACGCCTGTGCGTGTTATACGCTGATAAATACGGTATTTATTTTTTAATCTTTTTTTTTACACTTTTTTTGGAACTATAAAAAACTTTTAATGTTCCAGGCTATGGTCTCTTAAAATGTGATAGCCATCTAACATCTTTCAAGACCCTGTGTGAATGTGTGCCCTAGACTGTGCCATCCTGTACACTATAATAATAATCCACTAGTGTGTGGTAGCGACGGAAAACAGTCCTAGATGCAGAGACCAGGTTGGCCAGGACAGGAAGGACAAAAAGACACAACATCTTTTTGAAGAATTGGGAAATAGTGCCACAGCACCTTCTGTATACAAAAGGGCTTTAATGAACTCTCCCTGGAATTTTAGGAAGGATCCACTTCTTCCTGATGCTTTGTATAGTACATACGCATTGAACAAAGTCAATTGGAATAACTATGCACACACTTTCTTGTACCAGCGTCTGGCCTTACGGGCAACTAAGTACTGCCCCATCATCTGGTCGTTGAAGTCCACCCCTCCCATGTTAAGGTTGTAGCCGTGGACACAGAGGGGGTTTTGCAACAACACCAGTCGCCGTTGGAGTTTGGACTGTCGTATCTGCATGAATGGAAGACAGTAAGAAAATGTTCCATTTGTCCTTCCACCTCACTGCAAGTAATTCATTACTTCCCAAGCAGGCTCTCTCCTCCTGTCTAATTCAGGAATTTACAAGCCGTTGGGGGAAGCCCCGGCAATTAGGTCGCATGGTGCCACATGCGCCAATTCTATATTCAAAAAGGTGTCTAAAAAGTGTCACGCTTGTATAATAATTGTCCATGTACAAGTGGCACCCTTTCCGAATAAGGGTGACACCATTTTCCAAACAATCTTGCCGCTGCTCCTATGTAGTCGGTGTAGTCACGTATCTCCACGCTGCAATCTTTTCCCTTGTAAACCAGGAAAGTCCATGTATAGCCTGTTACTCTGTCACAGAGCTTAAACATTTTGACCTCATATCTGGCACGCTTGCTGGGGAGAAACTGAAAACATAATCAAGTACTCATCTATGCAGACATCTTGTTGGGGCAAATACAAGACTGCAAATTTTTGGTTGAAGTGGTTTACTAGGGGCCAAATTTTGTGGAGTCGATCATATTCATGGTCACCTCGAGGGTGAGAGAATTCATTGATGTTGAAGTGCATAAACCGCAAGATTTGCTTGTATCTAGTCCTGGCCATGGCAGCAGAGAACACGGGCATATGATGAATTGGGTCAGTGGACCAATATGACCACAACTCTTTCTTTTTAGTAATGCCCATGTTGAGGGATAGGCCCAGAAAAATCTCAAATTCAGAAACTGTAATAGGTTTTAATGCAAACTGTCTGGCAAGGGACAAATTTGGGCTTGCTGTGACAAATTGATTGGCATATAAATTGCTTTGGTCCACAATAGATCTGTGCAGTTATTCCATGAACAAGGGGAGTCAAATCTGCTGTTTCCACTTGAATTCCGGGTTGGCCAGTGAATGGGGGAAGTATGGGTGCTGCAGAATCTGTGGGCTGCCAATACAGATTTGCAAGCACATCAGGAAGGGCACTATGGGCTCTACGGGCCTGTTTTTGAATTCTTGTTGGCTGTGGGACACTAATTTGTGCTAGCCACCACATCCTGCTTGAACTGCACTTATGGGAGTCACCACATCACCAAGTGTTACTGCAGTGCTGGTCTGACTATGACCAGGATGTACTAGGCCGCTGGTGATCACCAGTTCACCAGAATGTAGAGTGGCACTAGTACTGGTGCTCTGCTGCATATGAGAATCATGCGAAGGTAGCACCTCAGTAACCTTGGAATTGGATCAGGTATGCCTGACCTTAGCAGGGACCACTGCTCCATCATCAGAGCAATCTGTCAGGGTGCCACTGCTCTCTACAGGTTCAAATACTGAGCCTGATTCTAACAGCGATGACTCCCCATTGCTCTCGTCTGTCATTCTCAGTGTCCTGTAGGTCTCTTCACCAGTGTACCTTTTGTTTGACATTTTGGCCAATAAATAATAGGTGCCTAGTGTTACTCACAGGTAAAAAAGTGCCTGGTTGTCAAGGACTTTAACTGCTGCAAAAAATGTAACTGCTAGTGCAGGGGCTAAACGCAGGTGCTGGCAGGTGTCAGGGCTGATCCTGCTAACGTTGTGTTTTTGGGAATACTATACTATTGGGGATGCTAGTATAGTTCTGATCTGATCAAATATATTGATCTGTTCAGACTATAGTAGTAGTGGAGGTGTATAGTGTGTGTAAAGCCCTGAACACACGATCGGTTTTACAGATGAAAACAGTCCGATGGACTGTTTTCATCGGACAAACCGATTGTGTATGGGACCCATTCGTTTTTTTTCCATCAGTTTTAAAAAATAGAACATGTTTTACATTTTTCCGATGGATCAAAAACCGATAGCAAATTCCGATCGTCTATGGGCAAGTCCATCGGATAAAAAACCCACGCATGCTCAGAATCAAGTCGACGCATGCTCAGAAGCATTAAACTTAATTTTTTTCGGCTCATCGGAGTGTTTTACGTCACCGCGTTTCGAACGGTCGGTATTTTGACTGATGGTGTGTAGGCAAGACTGATGGAAGTCAGCTTCATCGGATTTCCGATGGACAAAACCATCGGATTAGAATCCATAGGATATCCGATCGTGTGTACGAGGCTTTAGTGTTACTAACAATCAAAGGATTAAAACGTATTAGTGAATATGTGGTGGGCAATCTGACGATGTCTGGAATTGGCGCTAACTGACGCTAACGCTAACTGGCGTCACCAGTGACACTAATATAGTGATCAGAAAAAAGATCTGTACACTGTACTAATGACACTGTAACAGGGCAGTGAAAGAGTTAACTGTGGGCGATCAGACGGATACAATTTTATTAAGGACTATATGGCAGGTACCCTGACCCTGATCTGGGACCGCCGCTAACTGCGCTATCTAGCATCACCAGTGACACCAATACAGTGATCAGTAAAAAATCTCTACACTGTACCTAGTGACACTGTAACAGGGAGTGAATGGGCTAAATGGGGGAGGAGGGCGATCAAGGGTGTTAAATGTGCCTAACTGTGTGTTCTGGTGTCAGTGTAGTGCTTTTACTCACAGTAGATGTTTTCATCTCTCAAGCTGGATCTGAAAAGGACTACAGGAGAGAAGATTACATAATTTCCTGTGCCTGTGTTTACATTACACAGGCACAGGACGTTCTGCAATTTGTCAGAACCAATCAGCAGGAACAGGCCATAAATCATTGGCCTGAACCTGATGATTCATCGCTTTTGAATCAAATCTAATTCCGCCTAGCTGGTGGGCGAGCGCGTGCCACTTGCCCGCGGGCGTGAATTAGGTACAGGTATGTGATTTTGAGCAGTAAATGTACATGGGGCAGTCTGGAACAGGTTAAATAAAACAATTCCATGATTTCTTTTTTATGTCCAATTGTTTATTTGTTTCATGTTTTATTTTCAGAGTACATTGAGACATTGAACTGAGTACATTTCAATAGAAACTGGAAAAAAAGGGGTGTTCTAAAACATTTGACTGATAGTGTACTTTGCTTGTATGATTTAGGGAAAGCAGTACATTACATTACATTTTTTTGGAAAACAGGAACATGGACCACAAAATCGTTAATTTAGGGTTTAGATTCACCCTACATAAGCAGTGAATATTTTTATTCAGATATGTAAAATATCTATAATACTGTATTCTATTTTTAAATAGACCTTTATATTATTTTCTACACATCTGCAGATAGACTTATCTTCTAGTAAATCATTATATGATGTAAGAAACATCCTACATAGTTCCACAATAGTTTGCTTAGTTAAATAGTCAATATAACAGAACTTTCCAACATACCGCTAGGGTAACAAATTTTTATTGTAAATATTTTAGGTTTAAAAACTCTAGTTCAAAACACTAACAACTGTGTAATTACAGGTTAAAACATTGTTGATTTAAGGCATTAAAGTCTACAAGAATGGATGCTTACTGCTCTATATTGATTATTTAATTGATTAAAAGCCTGAAACCAGATCCTCTCAGCTGCTGATGGCGCATTTACTCATTTTCCAGAGAGGATTGCACCAGCAGAGTAACTATGAAAGTGTATGATACAAATTCACAAGATGACACATTCTCGCAAGATGGATGTTGACTCTTTTAGCTTTGAACCCAATTAAGCAGAGGCAAGGTCATGCGTATACATGTTTTAAGTCAAATAAAATATAGGTCAGTGTGATTAGACAAGTAGAAATAACAGCATTACTTAATTAAAATGATTTATTTGGTATGGAAAATATAATATCTCAATGAGTTAGGTCATTTAGATTCACATGAGTCTACGGAACAAAACAACATATGTATACATATTTTGTTGTCAAGTAAACTTATATATACTGTAAGAGAGGCAGACACAAATGATAGCTGTAGCAGTAAAACATGCATAAGACAAGGACAACCAGGAACAGTTCCAGCAGGTTTGTCCTTCGCTTTTATACAGCATGGCAGTAAACAAACACCATTAAATGCAGAAGGGCTTTGTATAGCAAGTCCACAGTATAAGGCCTCAAGCACACAGGATGTTTAAAATGACAGAAAAAAGCAGCGTTAAAAACGCACTATTAGCTGCATTGAATAGAGTTTATGGGCGTCTTTCTGCGTTTTTTGGCTTTGCATTTTTTGGCTGTTTTTCAATAAAAGCTCTCCCTTTAAAGTGGTTGTAAACCCAACCACACAACTTGCACCTACAGGTAAGCCTGGATTAAGGCTTACCTGTAGGTGCAATAAATATCTCCTTAACCTACATGGTTAAGGAGATATTATCAGAAAACCCTGCTCCGATGTGTACGGCGCATGCGCGCCGTAGACAACGGCGCAGGCGCACTGTGCGTTGCCAGTTTTCTCAATGGAGACTGACAGTTTTCTCAATGGAGAAAGCCGACCCGTGCACATGCATGTGACGTCATCGCCGCTCCGGCCAATCACAGCGCCGGAGCGGAGATAACAGGAAAACGGTCGGAGCGGACATGGCGGCAGTGGCGGAGGGGTCGAGGAGCACTTCGGAGGCTTCGATCTGAGGTAAGTGCCACATAATGAGCTAGTATGCATAGCTCATTATGTCTTTTTCTTGCAGGTGTCATTTTTCTTTTTTTCGAAAAGTGGGTTTACAACCACTTTATTGTAAAAATACCTAAAAATGCCAAACACGGCAAAACACTTGTTACTTTATCAAAGTTTAGCAATATTTAGCAGCATTCTTTTGGCATTTGACATTTTTACAGCTCAAAAGCCTTTGCTTCTGGATGCACAGGTTGTTGTTTTTTCTACTGCCCCTAAACGCTTATGCCTCCAAATGCCTCTGAAAGTTTATGTGTGCATAGACACATATGCTAACATGAAGATGTTTAGAGGCAGTAAATAAAAAACGGCAGACGCCCCTAACAGCAGATGTAAAAATGTCCTGTGTGCAAGAGGCCTAAAGCAAATAAAACATCTGCTGGCCTGAGCAACTAACTAAACTTATGTTCATTCTTGACTAAAGTGTGTCCCCTAATGAGCTCCCCAAAACGAATAGGCAGCATGTGTACCTTTTTAGTGTTTGTCAGCAGTCAGCCTTTTATGCAACAGTAAGCTCTTACCACGGAGAGTGGGAAAAAGAGTCTCTAGCATACAGTACCTGACTGCAATATCGTACATAATCGCGGTCAGGCAGCGCAACATTGGCCACCCGCGACCCCCGTCGTGGGAGCCAGCGCCGGGCTCTGTCGCTCCTCCCGCTCGCCACCCGCAATACATTCCTATGGATGCACTGCATCTCGTGGGGGCAGCGAGTGCGAGAAGCACAACCTCGCAGCGGCGATATCCTGCGCGATCCCATCGCGCTGCATATACAAAATCGGCTGCACCTACTGTAAGATACCACAGATTTAAAAAGGCCTGTGGACAGCTGACTAGTTGCTAAAGATTAGAACTGGAGGCTTTATCCCACCCAAAGCTCCACAAAGCCTCTGCAATCCAGACCAGAAATTATTAAGTTGTAAAAAAATATCAAAGGTGTTTTTCCATCATAGCAGATACAAATCCTGGAGCCCCTCACCATCTGTAGGTGGGAAACACCATCCACAATCCTACCAGCTTTTGCCTCACAGTACATATAATCAAGAATTATATAGCTCTAACTCCAGTGCCCAAGCCATGTCTCAAACATCCCTGTTTTTAGAAGTCCCCTACTGGGTTGTCCAAATAGGGTAGTTTAATAGAAATATGTGTATTATGTTTTTTTTTAATCATCAAAGTTTATTGAAAAGAATAGAAGGGTCACACAAGTATGGAAATTGCAACATGAGTATTACATATATGTCAAGAAACATGTTGATATTTAGAACAAACGTATGCAAATATACATGTATAATGATAGGCAGGGGTATCTCTTGAATGTAGGCCAAAGACATTGTCCCAGGCCGCCATTGAGGGGAGAATTGCACCCCCTAAAGCTATAAAACATTTCCAAATATTGTAGATATAAACAAAGGTGTGGAAAAAAAGAAACATATAGAAAGAGAAAGTACATAGAATGGGAGCGAAGAGTACTTCCCCACAGAGGGGCTGTTGGTGATTGCCAAGTAGCATCCTGTATCCTATTGCATATGCATAGATGTTAAATCTCAAATCAGAAGCCAGAAAAATGCTCATTAAGAGTGATTGATGAGGACAACATGACGGTGTTGGAGGACAGAGAAAGAGAAACCTTGACTATCCGAACCAGGGAGACCCCTAAACTCAAGCCTTCAATTAGCCGGGGGGGATTTTTTCCTAGCAGTACCTCATATTCCCGGGAGTATCTGAAAGCAAACCAGGGAGATCAAATTTCGTGGTAGCGCTTCACAATCTCAGTGGACTGAGCAGCAGTATCCTCCATTTCACAAATGTCAGAAACTCTATGTATCCAATCCAGTACAGTAGGAACCGTTGTGGATTTCCAGTGTAAGGGAATGAGCGAATTAGCTGCATTCAATAAATGTCTGGAGAGGGATTTTTTATATTTCCTGAGGGAAAAGTAAGAGATGTGAAGTAGGCAACATGCCGCATCAAGGGAAAGCTTAGTGTCAGAGAACTCACCTTGCCGGACGTGTTGTTTGTCGCCTTGGTGCGTGCCTGCGCGCACTGATGCGCGCTGATGCGCGCTGATGTGTGCATTCTCCTGTGCGCGCTAGTTCACTTCCCGGACTAAGGGCGCGCGCCCCCATGCGCGATGGTGTGCCTGTGCGCACGGATGCATGTGCGCGCACGGCACGTGCGCCGATGCGCGCCAAACAGTCCATTTAAAACCCTGGAATACTTCAGAACAGTGCTGTCTGATCTGCAGCTCCCTGTGTACCCTGCCCCTGCTATTTGCCTGAACCTTGACCTTCTGACCACCCGTCTTGTTACTTGGACTTCTCCTGCCTTCCGCCTTGCATCTGACCATGGCTTGCCTTTGACCCTGAACCTGCCTGCTCCTCTGTACCATGTTGTCTGACCATTGCCAACCTTGCCTGTTATTTGACCACTCTTCCCTGCACCTGCTCAGCTTCACTCTCCAGTATACCTTACTACCTGCCTGCAGCGTGTGTGGTTCATCTCCCCTTCTGCATCCAGATCCTGAGCCGTCTTCCAGCAACTACTCACCAGGCTTTCTTACCCTTCGGCACTCCTGTGCCTCCTGTCTGCACTACCAGGGACAGCGAGTCTGATCCGTACGGGGGACCTTCCTCTGCTCCATTGGGCTCGTCAATCAGGTACGTGCAAGTCTGACACTTAGTCTCCGTAATCTGCCGTATAATCTCCTTCACCTTCGACCAAAAGGGCATTATCGTGTCACATTGCCACCAAACATGCAGTAAGGTTCCCTTTTCTTTGTGGCATCTCCAGCACAAATCAGATGACTGGGGGAACCATCTATGTATCTTCACCGGGGTAGCATACCATTGGGTCAGGATCTTATAAGCAGTTTCCTGCGACCTTGTGCTAAGTGAGCATTTGTGGGATAGTATGTAGGCTCTTTCCCACTGAGCCTCAGAGATCGCCATTCCGAGGCAATTCGACCATCTCTCTCTGCAGCTGTCCGGGCCCAACGCCGTCAGATTCTGAAGCCACGCATAAGCAGTGGAAGTGGTTCTAGGGACCTGTTCTCCCTTGAGGCATACCGACTCCAATTCCGTGAGCTCTCTAGTGAAATGTCTCTTATGTGTAATGTTATTAACAAAGCTGCGTATTTGAAGGTATGACCACATGGGCAGGAGGGGCGTGTCGTTGTCTCTTTTAAATTGGTTCAGGTCTTTCATTGTGTTGTTGTCAAAGCAATGTAGGGTTAGGAGGGGTAACCTATCGTCCGAGACTCTCAAGAAGCGGTTCCCCATACCGGGTGGGAAATTTGGATTGTTCATGAGCGGGGTGAGGGGGCTTAGAGATGAAGAGAATTTGGGATATTTGGTCAGTTGGTGGAAAATGTCAAGTGTAGTGCCAATCAAAGGGTGGGAGCTCATAACCCGTGGGTAGTTGGCCTTTGAGATCCAGGGAGAGAATTGTAGGGGTATGGGAATCAGGTGTGATTCAATCTTGACCCAATCCTTACAGTCAGAGTGGCAGTGCCAGTCAACAATTCTGGCAATGTGTGAAGCAAAATAGTATTTCTTGGAATCAGGGATACCCAGGCCTCCCACCCCTTTGGGTCTGGTTAGTAAAGATGCTTTAATGCGGGGTGGTTTATGGGCCCATATAAATCTCATCTGAATTGATTGCAAGGATTTAAAGAAACTCTGGGGTATTCTAACAGGGAGAGTGCGGATTAAGTATTAAACCTTTGGCAAGACTGTCATCTTACAGACGGCAGCCCTGCCAAACCAGGAGAAATGTCCCGAATGCCATGCTCGCAGATCGGTTTCAACACTTTTAAGGAGAGGGGTGAAATTGCGGTCAAATATTGACGAGAGCCTAGGGGTCAACCAAACCCTGAGGTACTTGATGGCAGACGTAACCCAAGTGAAGGGGTTGTTTTCTTTCAATACAGGCTCCGGCAGTGTGACATTCATTGCCTCGGACTTCGAATAGTTTATTTTGAGATTGGATATGTGGCCAAATATTGAGAATTCTTTTAGGAGAGAAGGTATAGTGACATGCGGTTGTGTCAGAAAGAACAAGAGGTCATCCGCGTAGGCAGCAACAGGTTACCCGGCTTGTCTCCGTGCTCATAGTACATTTTTTTTCAAAAAAACAGGAATCTTTTAGTTTTGGTGTCTAAGATCTGTCTGAGAGCTTTCCTGGACTCTAGTAGGGATGTCGCCGAGTCCGTTTCTCTTTTTCTCCTGGCGCCCATTTTAATTAATTCCCCTCTGATAGTACAATTATTTGTCTCCCACACCATCAAGGGATCCGCATCTGGAGAAACGTTGTGCTTAAAAAATTCAAGGAGGGCCGACTTCAAAGTGGGAAGCAAGGTTGGGTCCGTCAGTAGGGAAAAGTTCAGTCTCCATGTATTGGCTCTGACAGGGGGTGCCTTAAGAATCCAAAGTGAGAGAGGTAGGGGTGTGATCAGAGAGGGTCTGTGTACCTATGTGGGCACCAGCTATGGCATGGAGGTCTTGTTGTGAAATGAATAAGTAATCGATCCTAGAATATCGATTGTAGGGTATGGAGTGAAAGGTAAAATCCTTGTCTTCTGGATGTGTAAAGCGCCAGTTGTCTACCAGATCAAGGGAATGTAGAAGAGATTTGATATTCTTCAAAATCCGGTAAGCAATGCATGTCTTCCCTGAAGAAGTGTCCTCTAAGGGATTGAGAGGTACATTGAAGTCACCTCCAAGGATTAAACGTCCTGAACTAAAGCCCCTCAATTCCCTGATCAGTCTCTGGCAAAATGTTTGATGCGAGGAGTTAGGAAAATATGCATTTGCTAAGGTGATGGGGATTCCTCCACATTTCCCTTTCAGAAAATTAAATCTACCCCCAGGGTCCACCATTTTGTCAGTCAACTCAAACGACGCGTTTTTACTAATTAGGATCGAAACCCCTTTAGATTTGGATGTTTTATTGGTGGCATGGTGCGCCTCTATAAAATAGGAGTCGGTGAGCCTCAGAACCTGGTTTGTTCTGAAATGCGTCTCTTGCAGAAAAACAAAGTTGGGCCTACCTTTTTTGAGTTCCCTCATCAGGGTAGAGCGCTTCTCGGGAATGTTTAGGCCCCTGACATTGAGCGATATCACAGAGGGAGAGCGGCCAAGATCAGAATATGCCATGGCGCAGCCACAGAGAGAGATGTCCCAGCCTGTAAATCGACTTAACAAAAATTGGATTAGTTACAGCAATCACCAACAAATTGTATCTGATAAACCTACAGTAAGATAGAGATTGAAGAGAAGAAAGAGGTAGAAGAGGTAGATAGAAGAAAGACAGGAGAGAGTGAGGAGAACTATTCCCCTAGACGTGTATAACGTCCCGGGGATCCCAAAGCAGCATATCAGGATGCACCCCAAGGTCCACCCGGATATACTATGTGGGGACACAGGAGACACACCGAAGGCTTAACGGCTGCACCTATATCTTGTGGAGATAGGTGTAAATTGGATAAAGAATAAGATCTAAAGACAGTCGGGCAGTAGCCCAAGTTTGAACATAGCATGTGCTTAAGGGTCTGCTCTGCACGAGTAGAAATAGTATAACGGTAAACTGGATAATAAACAGAAATACAAATACATTCACCAGTGAGTGTGGTCAAGGGTGTGAGCCTTCAGCCTACTTCCCCCCCCCCCGTCCTCCACCCCCAAATGAGTGCTCAATGTGTCCAAGGTGACAAAACTGAAAACATAACAGTGAAAATTACTTTAGCTAACTTCTGAGCCGGCATCCATCAAACCCAGAGTCTGGAGGAGACACTTTCAGTCTCAGCAAATATAGAGCCTATGCAAATGTAGATGTTTTTACCCTAGAGCTGCATAAAAATAGACATCCCCTTTAAATCTGTAAATGATGACAAGTATCTTTTGAGAGAGCAAAGCACATACTGACTGTATCATCACCAAACATAGTATTGAATGTTTAGGCACGTGTCACAAAACATCTCTGGTCATATACCCTCAGTTCTCCAGAAAGGACAAATGTAGCAAGGAGAAAATGGAAAAAAAATTGTGAAAAACGTGCTGGATAAAAAAAAAGAAATATAAATATAAAAAATGAAAGCACAATGTGGCACTGGTGGAGCAAATGAAGCGGTATGAAGTCTGATCTGTTAGATAGGGCTAGGCAGTCTCTGTGGGTTCTAATCCTCCACAAGCGTATAAAAAATAAAACAACATGCTTGGGTAGGATATTAGTTCAGGCTATCATAAGAAAGTTAAAGCAGTTATCAAGCCATTCTTCACCATTAGAAGCATAAAACCGATGTCACCTGGAAACTGGGGAAAGACAGGGCCTCAGCTTTCATGCCTCCAGAAGATTCCTGGAGGAGTGTGGACGACTGTTCGGGGTCCCCAGCATCTGGCCATCTTGATGGCTGTGTTTCTGTTTCTTGGTGAGATGTTTCTCTGGCATCGTCAAGGGAGAATGCGGCGGACTTTGTTCTTTGGGTGGTAAAGTGAACTCCTGGTACCATTCTGGAAGGTCAACCCGACCCAGCTGCAAGGCGTTGCAAAAATCCGGGAGATCGTTGGGCGTGCAAAGAATGTGTTGTCTGCCGCCATGAGTGACCAGCAGCGCCAAAGGGAAGTGTCAGGTGTAGCGGAGATCTCTCCCTCAACTTGTCTAACAAAGGCCGCAGAGCCCTGCGGTTTTTTAGGGTTATCTGAGAAAGATCATGGAATAATTTGATGTTCTCCCCGTTGAATACAATATGATAATTTCTCCGCGCTTTCTGCATAATGTCCTCCTTAAGGCCAAAGTTCTGTAAGCAGCAGATGATGTCACGAGGCGACAGAGTGTCTGGGCCTCTAACTCTGAGAGCCCTGTGCGCTCTAACAAAGTCTATGGCCAAGTCCTCCGGCCGCTCAAGGAGGCTAATGAAAACCCTTTGGAGGACAGGTATAATCTGGTCAGACTCAACTGATTCCGGAATACCATGGACTCTGATGATGTTGCGTCTCCCCCTATTGTCGAGGTCCTCCAAATGTCTGTTTACCGCTATAAAATGAAGGGTCTGGGTGGAAGCAACTCTGCCCAGTCTCAGTATAGCTCTGTCCCTGTGTTTCCCTTCAGTCTCAGCCATCGCCATCTTTTCCTGCAAGACCAGCAAGCTGGTTTTCAAGGCAGTAATTGCGGCTGAGAAGGAGGACTTTATGTCCGCTGCAAAGCCGGACATGTCGGCATATGTGAGGGGATGGTCAGAGCGGGCATTCCTCCCACCGTTATCCTCCATGGCTGGCTGGGAGTCCTCGCTGTACTCATCCTCAGCGTGGACCGGTGCCATCTTGCCTCCTGCCGTGACTTTCAAAACTGCGGCCTGATTCTTGAAGATATCTGATATATTCCGCCCTGAGCTGACCGCCGTTGTGCGCCGGGATCAGTTTGATGTGAATGGCAATTCTGCTTATTCATTATCGAGTATCTACCGTGTAGAGAGACGGGTTAGGGCCACGGATCCGACAGAGCTCCTCAGCTAAGCAGCCATCTCCTCTGCGCGCCAAGCCACGCCCCCCGAAATATGTGTATTATTTTGTGGATTTAGGTTATGGACTATCGATTTTATTTAAACTGCCACATAGTGGGCTTTATATAAATGGCCAGAAGTAGATCAGTAGCTTTTAGAAACCATAGAGAGATACACAATCAATAATGTTTCTTGTTGGGCTGAATTGTGTGTAAAGTCTAGCTGTAGAGAAAATATATGAACTGTAGTTTATACCTACAGGCATATACTATAATGTAAATATCATGACATTGCAGACTTTAGCATCATTTTCTACTTCATTAACCTCCCTAGCAGTAATCCTGAGTGTGGTTTGGGGTTAATTTTCAGTACCAATAGCGGTAACCCCGAGGCACACTTGGGATTGCATCGCAGTATCCAGGTACAGTTACTTACCTTGTACCTATGATCCTGCGATGTCCTCCCCTGTATCCTCCGCCCGATCCTCTGCCCAATGCATCAATGTTCCCGACTCTATTCTCTGCGAGCGTCACAACGCATGGGGGCAGAGCCCGGCGGCAAATTCAAAAAAGTACAAAAAACATAACACGCATAATGCATTGTAATCTGTAGATTACATTACTGTATCTAATCATTTCACCTCAGTTTTTTCCCTAGTGGTTTGTCCAGTGCCCTGCCTGCACTTTTATATGATATATACTATTCTTTCTGCCTGGAAACTTCAGAACGTCCATCAACTATCGCTCAATTCTGCAAGTGATTCTAATTCACTATTGCTGTTTTCTAGCTGATCTAAAATTGCTTTTGACGTAGAGGGACGCTTTCCATTGTCCTGATTGTGACGTCAGACTTTGTGCAGTCTCATGTTTTAAACTTTTTTATATCCATGATGTTTAGTAATATTGCACCCTTGTTTGAACAAATTTCAGTGTTTTGGATTTAATTACATTATTGAATAAAATGTATTATTATTTTTTATAATAATATTTATAGTTATTTATTAGAATATAATTTATGATTTCATGTTTCAAACTTTATCATACCCGGGATGTCTACTAGACTCTTGTTTGGACAGATTTAAGTGAGTTATTCTTAAGAATTTCAGGCCTACAATATAAAACGCCAAATTTTGATGCAAAACAATGTTCCACTTTGACATTCAAAAATCAGACATAATCAGACCAGTAAGTAATCAGTAAGGTTAAAAGATGAAGCAGGGCTTAGAAGGAAGAGATCGAGGATTAAAAAATATAGACATGTGCAATTCGTATAGTTTTGACAAATTCGTTAATTCCAAAATTTCAGAATTTCCGAATTTCGAAAATTTCAGATTTTCAGGTTTCGGAAATTTAGAATTCAGAAATTAAAAAAATGTTTCATTTTGAAAATTCGGAAATTAGAAAATTCGGAAATTCGAAATTTCAGAAATTCAAAAATTAGAAAATTCGAAAATTAGAGAATTCGGAAATGAGAAATTTCAGAAAATAGAAAATTAGAAAATTCTAAGTTAGGAAATTCGAAATTTTGGAAATTAGAAAATTTAGAATTTTGGAAATTCAAAAATTTTTCATTTTGGAAATTCAAAAATTTTTCATTTTGGAATATCGAAATTTCTGAAATTTGGAGATTCAAAAATTCGAAATTAGGAAATTCTAAATTTCGAAAATTTGAAAATTCTAAATTTCGAAAATTTGAAAATTCTAAATTTAGAAAATGAGAAAATTCTAAATTTAGAAAATTTGAAAATTCTAAATTTCGAAAATGAGAAAATTCTAAATTTCGAAAATTTGAAAATTCTAAATTTCGAAAATGTAAAAATTCTAAATTTCGAAAATGTAAAAATTCGAAATTTCGAAAATTTGAAAATTCTAAATTTCAAAAATTTGGAAATTCTAAATTTCGAAAATTTGAAAATTCTAAATTTTGAAAATTTGAAAATTCTAAATTTTGAAAATTTGAAAATTCTAAATTTCCGAAATCTGTAAATAAAAATGAAAATCTGAAAATTCGAAAGAATGAAAATCTGAAAATTCGAAAACCTGAAAATCTGAAATAATAACTAACTAAATAATGTAACTATTAAATTATAGGTATTGGAATTTCCTTTCAAATTTGGCTGTTAGTGAATGTAACAAATATGAATTTATCCAAAGTTACGAATTATCCAAAATAACAAATGCCGCATCTAAACTAATGGAACGTAACGATCTAATAATAATAAATAATAATAATAATAAAACCATTTTATTATTATTATAATTTATTATTCATTTGTTCCATTACATTAGTTTAGATGCGGCATTCGTTATTTCGAATAATTAGTAACTTCAGATAAATTTGTATTCGTTACATTCACTAACAGTCAAATTTGAAAGGAAATTCCAATACCTATAATTTAATAGTTATTATTAGTTAGTTATTATTTCAAATTTTACTGATTTTCTTTCTTTTTTTTCAGATTTTCGAATTTTCGTTTTTTTTTATTCAAAATTCCAAAGATCAAAAATTCTAAAATCAGAAATTTGAAAATTCTAAAATTCCAAATTCGAAAATTTGAAAATCCGAAAATTCAGAAATGCAAAAATTGGAAATTCGAAAATCGGAAATTCGAAATTACAAGATTCCAAAATCCGAAAAAAATGGAAATTCTAAAAAATTAAAAAATTCTGAAGAAAAAAAATAGAAAATTTAGAAATCTAAAAATTAGGATTTTCAAATTTCCGAATTTTTGAATTTTTGAATTTCCAAATTTCCAAATTTCCAAAAAAAGCAAAAAAAAAATGAAAAGAAAAGAAATACAATTTTCGGCAGTACACATGTCTAATAAAATAATCCATTGTAGTGTACTGTATATACAGTATATATATATATATATATATATATATATATATATATATATGAGCTATTTTACCTACAAAGAATGTGTTTTACTACACATCCAGTCCTAAGGGCCTCTTCACACTAGAACATGTTCACACATTCCGTGCTGGTTTCCCGCACTGTCAGTACAAAATTAACGGCACCCCCAAACACAGGTCATAAGCGCAGTGCATTTGCCTGCACCGGATCACATGGTGCAAAAGTACCATGTGATCCAGTTTCAATGCATTTTCAAAAAATAGTGCATGCACTACTTTTGGTATGGTGCAGTGCAATTTCAGTCTATTCAGAATGAATGGGCTGAAATCACACTGCACCGAACTGCATGCGAGTTGCACAGGAAAACACAGCTTGTGACTGGGCCCTAGGTGTGTGCAGTCTTAACAGGAATAAAATCTAGCTTGATGACTTGACTTTTGCTACTCTAGTGAAGCAACGCCGCTAGGTCATCTTCTCGTCGCTGCCATTATGTGGTTGGACATTGAAGAAGTATCAACAGCCTAATAAAGTAATCTGTCTGCTCAATTAGACATTTCTTTGCTTGCTGAGATAGCATGTTCCTTGTCAGCAAAAGATTTGGCAGAGCCTTATTGGCTCCTTCCTATTTCTTCTTCCTCCTATCCCAGCCTAGAGTGAGGCTGGGCATAGGGTACTCCTGATTTTTATGATTTTCAACTGATTTGCTTCTTGAAAATGCTTTCAGATACTTTATATTCACTCAGTGAAAATGCTTCTTCCTGACTTACTAGTACAGTACTCTTTGCTACCATTGCTCAGTAAAAGCCACATCCTTTAGGTAGGGTCACAGATTTGTATTGAAGAAGAAGGAACGGTGCATATCAAATTAGATGTGATTTTGAAAAGGAAAATAAGGATATGGACAGCCGCACTCCAAAAAACCTTGACGGTTGCCTTTATTGTAAAGGATCGGATAAAATACACCAAAAAATCACAGCATAAGCTTACTTGTAGCTGACTTGTTACAATAAAGGCGACCGTCAAGGTTTTTTGGAGTGCAGCTGTCCATATCCTTATTTTCCTTTTCATATGCTGCGTGCATTGCTGGCACCCACGGTGTTCCTGAGACCATAGATTGTTGGAGCATACTCACCTGGAGCAGTAAAAACTGCCTTTCTAGATGTGATTTTGGCTGGAGATTACTAAGTGCCCTAAAAGCTGGACATACACATAGATTTCTCTCATTCAGCTCAGTGAGAGTGAACACTGCTCATTCATAACAGCAGCAAGTTATGGATTATATTGCAGTGCAAGTCTTGTTTTTTTAGCTATATATTTAGTTTAAAATATCTGTTTTTCCAAAATTGGTATTATGGTGAAATTGCACTATTTAGATGAATTACTCCCTAATTTATTACTTTTTTTATATTTTTTCTTAGGCTTACATGCCTGCGCAACTCCAGAAACAACATACTCTTAGGGTCCTTTCACACGGGGCGAATCCGTTGATCCCGGCTGAGCCGACGGATGACTGGGCGGTTCCCGCACACTGTGCAGGGACCGCCCTGTCAGAGCGCCGCTCTCCCCTATGGGGAATCGGATGACGACGGACCGTAGAGTCCGTTGTCATCCGATCCGCTCCGCCGACGGAAGGAAAAATAGGGTTTTCCTCCGTCACACTTTGGCGGAGCGGATGTCAGCGGACATGTCTCCGCTGACATCCGTGCTTCCATAGGGCTACATGGAGGATCCGTTTCAGGTCCGCCTAAAAAACTGACAGGCGGACCTGAACGGACCTTCGTGTGAAAGAGCCCTTACTGAACTCTGACCTTTCATACAGTATCTTGGAGCCTCACTTCCTCTGCTGCAAAAGAAGAAAAACTTTTTCAGCCTTGCTCAAGACTCCTTAGTGGAAAACTGCAGAGAGATCCCACTGCCAATTACTTAAAGTAATTATAAAGTCTAATTTTTTAGTTAAAAATAATAAACCTGTCATACTTACCTGCCCTCTGCAATGATTTTGCACAGAGCTGCCTGGATCCTCTTCTTTTTGGGTCCCTCCTATGCTCTCCTGGCTCCTGCCTCCTGTTGAGTACCCCCACAAAAAGCAGCTTGTTATAGGGGGAACCTGAGCTGAGCCACAGCTCCATGTATAAATTCAGACATGGAGCCATGGCTGGGCCCACCCCCTTTCTCTCCTCATTTACTGACTGACTTTGATTGACAGCAACGGGAGCCAATAGTGCCACGCTGCTGTCTCAGTCAATAAGGAGGGGAGTTTCGGGCAGCCGAGACAATCCTGCAACATAGCTGGATCTAGAGGGACATCAGGTAAGTATAAGGGGGGCTGAGGGGGGCTGCTGCATACAGAAGGCTTTTTATCTTAATGCATAGAATGCATTAAGATATAAAAACCTTCTGCCTTTACAATCACTTTAAGAAACAAAATCAAGTTTATAGTTCGATTACCTAATATCTACACAATTTTTTTTTTTTACATTCATGATAGATAGATGCTAGAAAATAGAAAATAGGTTTGGTATTATTAGGTAATAGTTTTGGAGGCTGTTGTAAATATACTGTAATTGATATTTATCTGTTTTACAAAAATCAAGTCATGATTGTTGAATTACATATATCAGTAATATAAATCTTGTTTCTGAGATATGAGTGCCTTTAATTCCCCTCTATGCCACTGCATAAATGTAAATGCATACAGTATGTAAGCTACAAAAAAATATATTTTTTTATATTTGTATTTATTTATTTTTGCAGTAGCACTGGTTGACATAATAATAATCAGTATCATTGCCAAATTGTGAATGATGATTGCAACCGGGGGAAGCCAGAGATATTTACAAAAAGGGTTAGAAAAAATCATGTATCTATGGTTCCAAATGTAATTTGCACATATATATTTAGGGCGTAATGCTAATATATAATTTGAAAATAATGATGATTTGATGTCAGATACGAACAGCATAGGTACTAGAGAAATGAGAATGGGGACTGAAAGAAAAATCAAAAAGATGTAGTAACAAAGGATTATGGAAATAAGCAGGAACAAATGATAAGAGATGAAGAGGGTGTAAAAGCAAATTATTTGCACAGAAGGTAGATGGAGATAGAGTGTGTTTAATATTGATAAAGAAGGACATTGATTGAATAAAGAAACAAATGAACAGAATAGAGACTATAGTGATCTCTGTGACTGCTTTTTAGTGGAAAGTAAAAATGAGACAAAAAGTGGACATTGAATAAAAGAATAATCCAACTGAATTGTAAACCCACTCCAATTTACCTTTCTCCAGTTTTTTTAACCACTAGAGGCCCGCGCTATAGCCGAATGATGGCTACAACGCGGACCTACAATGCCGGGAGGCCGTCAATTGACATCCTCCCCTCTCCTCGTTTCCGAGCGCGCATCAGGGAACTTCTACCTGGCGGCCGCGATGTCCGCCAGGTAGGCGCGCTCAGCATTTTCAGAGCAAGGGACGTGGATCTCTGTGTGTAAACACAGAGATCCACGTCCTGTCAGGGAGAGGAGACCGATGCTGTGTCCCTTGTACATAAGGACACAGATCGGTCACCTCCCCCAGTCAGTCCCCTCCCCCACAGTAAGAATCACTCATGAGGGAACACATTTAACCCCTTCCCTGCCAGTCACATTTATACAGTAATCAATGCATTTTTATAGCACTGTTCGCTGTATAAATGTGAATGGTCCCAAAATAGCGCCAAAAGTGTCCAATGTGTCCGCTATAATGTCGCAGTCCCGATAAAAATCGCTGATCGCCGCCATTACAAGTAAAAAAAAAATATATTAATACAAATGGCATAAAACTATCCCCTATTTTGTAGACGCTATAACTTTTGCGCAATCCAATCAATAAATGCTTATTGTGATTTTGTTTTACCAATAATATGTAGAAGAATACATATCAGCCTAAACTGAGAAAAAAATATATATATTTTTTTAAAATTGGGATATTTATTATAGCAAAAAGTAAAAAATATAGTTTTTTTTCAAAATTGTCAGTCTTTTTTTGTTTATAGTGCAAAAAATAAAAACCGCAGAGATGATAAAATACCACCAAAAGAAAGCTCTATTTGTGGGGAAAAAAGGACGTCAATTTTGTTTGGGAGCCACGTCGCACGACCGTGCAATTGTCATTCAAAGCGTGACAGTGCTGAAAGCTGAAAATTGGCCTGGGCAGGAAGGGGGTTTAAGGTTTATAATGGTGTAATTTTAGGACAATAATGTTTACACTATATGTAATTTATTTTTAAATACCCAGTAAACTAAAAGTGAACATGTGAACCATTAAAATCTTTTCGGCCAAATTCACATATTTGTCTTTCATGCATTCAACCGTGTGCTGCCTCAACTCAAATAAACTCACACACCACTGTGTAGTGCATTGCACTGCTATTCATTTAGAATGACCAGTAAACATACATTGCACACTGTAAACACTGTGGGGTCGATTTACTAAAGGCAAATAGACTGTGCACTTTGCAATGTGCAGTTACACTCTGCAAGAGCAATTGCTCCAGAGCTTAGTAAAAGAGCAGAAGCTCTGCTGACTTCCATCATCCAATCACGTACTAGAAAAAATGAAAATTGGAATTTGGAAATGGATGTTCCCCAATCATCTACTGCTCTCTTAAGCCCTGTACACACGATCGGATAACCTATGGATTTTCGTCCGATGGATTTGTCCATCGGAAATCCGATGAAACTGTTTTTCATCAGTCTTGCCCACACACCATCAGTCAAAAAACCGACCGTTCCAAACGCGGTGACGTAAAACACTCCGATGAGCCGAGAAAAATGAAGTTTAATGCTTCTGAGCATGCGTCGACTTGATTCTGAGCATACGTGGGTTTTTGATCCGATGGACTTGCCCATAGACGATCAGAGTTTTCGATCGGTTTTTTATCCATCGGAAAAATTTAAAACATGTTCTATTTTTTAAAACCGATGGAAAAAAGACCGATGGGTCCCATACACGATCGGTTGGTCTGATGAAAACCATCCATCGGACGGTTTTCATCAGTCAAACCGATCGTGTGTACAGGGCTTGAGTTATCACAGTTTTCTGTGAGTATCGATGGAGGGGGTGGCATCTTTGGAGCCCTATAAAAGTAATCCAGTTGCTCTAGAGCTGACCAGATCACTTTTACCTTAAAGCCAATTAAAGTTGAGTACCTCAGTAGTCAAGGAATAAAAAAATATTTTTTTCTGGTTATTTGTTTCTTTATTATTTACAATCAAAACAGCTCTAAGGACCTCTATGTTAACCATTTGCCGACTACTGCACGCTGATATACGTCGTCAGAATGGCAGTGGTGGGCAAATGGACGTACCTGTACGTCCCCTTTAAGAAGCCGTGGGCACTGTGAACTCGATGTTCGCCGGCGGCCCGTGGTCGTGTCACAGAGCTGCAGAACAGGGGGATGCCGGTGTAAAGAAGACATTTCCCTGTTCTTCCTTGTGACAGGACACTGATCTACTGCTCCCTGTGATCGGGAGCAGTGATCAGTGTCATGTCACAGGTAGCCCAGCCCCCCAAAGTTAGAATCACCCCCTAGGACGCACTTAACCCTTTCCTTGCCCCCCTAGTGGTTAACCCCTTCTCTGCCAGTGTCATTTACACAGTAATCAGTGCATTTTTATAGCACTGATTGCTGTATAAATGACAATGGTGCCAAAATAGCGTCAAAAGTGTCAGATGTGTCCGCCATAATGTCGCATTCACGATAAAAATCGCAGATCGCCGCCATAACTAGTAAAAAAAATTGTAATAATAAAAATGCCATAAAACGACCCCATATTTAGTACACGCTATAACTTTTGCCCAAACCAATCAATATACTCTTATTACGATTTTTTTTTACCAAAAATATGTAGAAGAATACATATCGGCCTAAACTGAGGAAAAAATTAGTTATTTTATATATTTTTTGGGGATATTTATTAAAGTAAAAGGTAAAAAATATTCCTTTTTCAAAATTGTCGCTCTTTTTTTTGTTTATAGCGCAAAAAATTAAAACCGCAGAGGTGATCAAATACCATCAAAAGAAAGCTCTATTTGTGGGAAAAAAAGGACGTAATTTTTGTTTGGGTGCAACGTCACATGACCGCGCAATTGTCAGTTAAAGCGACACAGTGCCAAATCGCTAGAAATGGCCCGGTCATTGGGCAGCCAAATCCTCCGGGGCTGAAGTGGTTAATATAAATATCAGAAATTAGACTATATTATGTTCTGTAGAAACAAATGAAGCTGAAGACACCCTCATCTCTCTTTTTGCTATTAACAATAAACTAAATCAGGTTTTTATGAATACCTTGAATGTGCTAGGCACACTCAAAAAAAACTTAATGTAAGTTAATTGTGCATAGTTTACACATTCTTTATTACTTTTAATAACGTAGCATGTCTTGTAACAGAAATACAATTTTGGTGTCTTCTAAGGCAAAGCAAATCTTCAATAATACTAGCACTAACAACACTAACATACTAAAACAAGACATTGTTTGCTTTGTCTGTTTTATTGTGTTTATATCCACTTGAAGACCAAGCCTTTTCTGGCACTTTTTGTCTACGGGTTTAAATCAGTAATTTTTGCTATAAAATTACTTATAACCCCCAAACATTATATATATATATATATATATATATATATATATATCTTTTTTTTAGAAGAGACCCTAGGGAATGAAATGGCAATTTTTGCAATTCTTTATGTCACATGGTATTTGTGCAGCGGTTTTTAAAACTCTATTTTTATTTTTTAAATACACTTTAAATGTAATACACTTTAACCACTTCCTTACCCAGCCATAGTCATATGACGTTCACAGATGGTATCTCCCATCCTGGGTGGACGTCATATGACGTCCTCGGATTTCTGCCACTACTGTGGGCCCCCAGGGGCCCGCAGAGCGGCGATCAGGGTACCGTCGTGTCCCTTAGGACACAGCCGTTACCCGATGGGGGTAAAGAAGTGGCGGCGGAGCGGCGGGCAGCGGAGCTTCCTGCGCGGCTTACCGGCTCCTATTTGCAGAGCTGCAGCAGCGGCGTGCACGGCGCCCGTGCGCGCCCCGGGGGCGGGCAGCGCGGCGATCGGAGATCCGGTGTGTCCCTCTGGACACAGCCGATCCCCGATGGGAAGAATGTGGCGGCGGCGGCGGAGATTCCGGTAACAATTACCGGATTCGATAATGCAGAGCTGCGCAGCGGCCCGTGTGAGGAGGAGATCAGCTAACAGTGAGTTACACACTACATATGTACCACTGTGCCCAGATTGCCCCCCTAAATAAAGAGTACCTGTCATCTAGTACCTGCCACCAGAGTACCTGTCCATCAGTAGTACCTGTCCATCAGGAGTACCCGCTAACTCACCAAAGTACCCGCCACCTCACCAAAGTACCCACAACCAGTCCATCAGGAGTACCTGTCCATCAGGAGTACCTGTCCACCAGGAGTACCTGTCCACCAGGAGTACGCGCCACCTCACCAGAATACCCGCCACCTCACAAGAATACCCGCCACCTCACCAGAATACCCGCCACCTCACCAAAGTACCCGCCATCAGGAGTACCTGTCCACCAGGAGTACCCGCCACCTCACCAGAATACCCGCCACCTCACCAAAGTACCCGCCACCAGTCCATCAGGAGTACCTGTCCATCAGGAGTACTCGCCACCTCACCAGAGTACCCGCCACCAGTCCATCAGGAGTACCTATCCACCAGGAGTACCGTCCACCTCACCAGAGTACCCGCCACCTAACCAGAGAACCTGCCACCAGTCCATCAGGAGTACCTGTCCATCAGAGTACCCGCCACCAGTCCATCAGGAGTACCTGTTCATCAGAGTACCTGTCCACCAGAGTACTCGCCCCCTCACCAAGGTACCCGCCACCTCACCAAAGTACCCGCCACCTCACCAGAGTACCCACCACCAGTCTATCAGGAGTACCTGTCCATCAGTGTACCTGTCCACCAGAGTACTCGCCACCTGACCAAAGTACCTGCCACCTCACCAAAGTACCCGCCACCTCACCAAAGTACCCGCCACCAGAGTACATACAGCCACTATGTCCAGAAAGGTGTACACCCCAGAAGAAGCATACCAAATACTCAGTCTGACCGATGAGAGCAACGGGGAGCTCTCACCGCTCAGTTCTGATTCCGATTCTGGTTCGGAATATGAGCCCCCCGAAGGCAGCACATCTGGATCCGAATTAGAGGAGGACACAGTCCGTCCAAAAAGATGACGGTCTGAACACCAGGTAGCTACCAGCAGTGCCAACGGCGGTAGACCCCAGGAAGCGAGGCCCAGTACAAGCGCTGCTAGATCCCAGGAGGAGAGGCCCAGTACAAGTGCTGCTAGACCCCAGGAGGAAAGGCCCAGTGCAAGTGCACACCAAAGAAGTAGGACCCGAACCCTGCTTCCAGGTGGCTTGGCAAACCCATTGTGGCTGCCTTCTACCTCAGAGTCAGCCACGATCCCCCCTTTTACAGCACAGCCTGGTGTGCAGGTCAACACTGCAGGTTTTTCCAAACTTGATTTTTTTTATTTATTTTTCCCTGATGAATTGCTTCAAGGCATTGTGGATCAAACTAACATTTTTGCTCAACAATTTATTGAAAATAACCCCAGCTCCAGCTATGCCCGCCCTTTCGAATGGAGACCCCTAACAGTGGTGGAGCTTAGATTGTTTTTAGGCCTAACGTTTAACATGGGGCTTACAAAAAAAAATGAAATGAATAGGTATCGGTCGAAGAAACCCATCCACCATATGCCAATTTTTACATCGGCCATGTCCAGGTCCCGATACGAACTTATAATTCGGTTCCTGCATTTCAGTGACAACTCACAGTGCCCCCCCCCCCCGAAATCACCCAAACTTTGACAAGTTATATAAAATTCGCCCCCTAATAAAAAAAAATTCCAAGAAGTTTGCCGAACTTTATGTCCCTGATAAAAACATTTCTGTGGACGAATCCCTGGTGCATTTCACAGGCTGGCTGGGAATCAAGCAATATATCCCCAGTAAGCGGGTGAGGTACGGCTTGAAGCTCAACAAGCTCTGTGAAAGCGCCACTGGTTATGTGCACTCATTATACGAAGGCAAAGATTCCCAGCTCCACACCCCTGAGTGTCCATCGTACATGGGAATAAGTGAAAAAATTGTTTGGGAGTTGGCATTCCCACTCCTCCAAAAGGAGTATCATATTTACATGGACAACTATTATACCAGCCTGCCCCTTCTCCGCCACCTCTACCTAAAAAAAACTCTGGCCTGTGGTACAACAAGAAAAAACAGAAAGGGCTTCCCACAGCGTCTTGTCACCACAACCATTCAAAAGGGGGAATCGGCAAGCTTGAGGAACGAGGAAGTGTTGGCTGTGAAGTGGAGGGATAGGAAAGACGTGTACATCATGTCCACCATCCACGATGACACCTCGGTGGAACTTCACAGAAGACGCGGTACCGTTCGCAAGCCCTCCTGCATCAATGAGTACAATAAATTCATGGGTGGTGTGGATTTAAATGACCAAATGTTGCAGCCCTATCTTTCAACCCGAAAATCCCTCTTCTGGTATAAAAAATTTGCAATTTACTTTTTTCATTTGGCCCTGTTAAATTCCTTCATAATCTACCAAAAATCAACAGAAAGACCCACCACCTTCATGAGGTTTATTGAAGACATTGTTACTGCCCTGATCTACCAACAAACATCCCCCCCAGAAAGCATTCACTCGGATTGTGTCAGCAGACTACATGAACGCCATTTTTCAGACCATATTCCACCATCAGGATCCGGAAGACGGCGCCCAAAAAAATGTCGGGTGTGCACCAGAAGAGGAATTAGGAAAGACACCAGCTTCCATTGTCCCGACTGTCCCTCCCAACCTGGCCTTTGCATCAGAGAATGCTTCAAGCAATATCACACTCTCGAAAACTATTAGCCCATATTTCTAATACTGCTATTTCCCCGTTTTCAATTTGTCCTGAATATTTCCCTGCCTCAACCAACCATATCATTGTCTTCCATGTGAACTGACCCTGGCCTGTTTCTCAACTATGCCTCTGCCTACCGTCTGCATTGTTTATCCGCCATGTTTCTGCCTTTCACGTGAACTGACCCTGGACTGTATCGACTATGCCTCTGCCTACCGTTTATTTCTGCCTTTTACCTGCACTGACCTCGGCCTGTTGACCATGTTTTTGCCTGCCCCCTTGGACTGATCTTTCACCCTGCTACACAGGGGTCTCACATATGTGAGGGGCTCCAGAATAGTGTTCTGAGTTCAGAAAACCAGTTTTTGGTTTTCTGTGTTCCCAGAACAGGGTCTGGTTGTCCGGAGGCTTCAAAGCGATTTGGGTGGGAGAAGCCTCTACCCCTGTCCCCATTCTTTCCTGACCGATGCCCTAAGCTTGATGGTCCTGCCTGCTCCCTGGACAAATACTCTGGCTCCGCTGACCATACCTCTTCCTGCTGCATGTACTAAATATGAACAGTATTCCTACCTGCTGCATGGACGATCCTTTGTTCCTTTTGCTGCTGCTGACCACATCCCTGCCTGTTATCTGGACCAATGCTTTGACTGTGCTGACATCATCTCTACCTGTACTGACTATTCCTGCCTGCTGCCTGTTTTGCTGTCGCTGTCCACGTTCCTGCCTGCTGCCTGGACCGATGCTCTCCTCTTTGGACCACTGCACTACTAAAACCGCAGGTAATCTTTTATTTACCCTTTTCTCAGAAGAATGTATTTTGGTTTATAATTGGTATGTACAGTACATTCTATGTGTTAGAAATATGAAGGGCCTTCAACAATGTGATAGGTTGTCAGGAATTTATGTGTGTAATTTATGCTCCTAGAACACGTGGTGGTGCTACTTAGATGTTAGGCCTCTGTATGTGGTCAGGCTGTGTAAAAGTCTTACACATGTGGTATTGCCATACTCAGGAGGAGTAGAAGAATGTATTTTGGGGTGTCCTTTTTGCTATGTACATGCTATGTGTTGGTAATATCTTATAAATCGACAACTTTGTATAAAAAAAATGTGTTTTCATTTTTTTCCCACATATTCCAAAAACTTCTGGAAAAAAATGAACCGTTCAAAAGACTCATTGTGCCTCATAGATTATACGTTGGGGTGTTATCTTTCCAAAATGGGGTCATTTTGTGGGCGTTTCCATTGTCCTGGTGCTCCAGGGCCTTCTAAATTGTGATAGGTTGTCATCAAATGAGATGTGCAATTTATGCTCCTAGAATGCCTGAAGGTGCTATTTCAATGTTGGGCCTCCGTATTTGGCCAGGCTGTGTAAAAGTCTCACACATTTGGTATCGACATACTCAGGAGGAGTAGCAGAATGTATTTTGGGGTGTAATTTTTGATATGTACATGCTATGTGTTGGTAATATCTTATAAATGTACAACTTTGTATAAAAAAAATGCGTTTTCATTTTTTTCCCACATATTCAAAAACTTCTGGAAAAAAATGAACCGTTCAAAAGACTCATTATGCCTCATAGATTATACGTTTGGGTGTTAGCTTTCCAAAATGGGGTCATTTTGTGGGCGTTTCTATTGTCCTGGTGCTCCAGGGCCTTCAAAAGTGTGATAGGTTGTCATCAAATGAGATGTGCAATTTATGCTCCTAGAATGCCTGAAGGTGCTATTTCAATGTTGGGACTCTTTATTTGGCCAGGCTGTGTAAAAGTCTCACACATTTGGTATCGCCATACTCAGGAGGAGTAGCAGAATGTATTTCGGGGTGTCATTTTTTCTATGTACATGCTATGAGTTGGTAATATCTTATAAATGGACAACTTTGTATAAAAAAAAAGCGTTTTCATTTTTTTCCCACATATTCCAAAAACTTCTGGAAAAAAATGAACCGTTCAAAAGACTCATTATGCCTCATAGATTATACGTTGGGGTGTTAGCTTTCCAAAATGGTGTCATTTTGTGGGCCTTTCCATTGTCCTGGTGCTCCAGGGCCTTCAAAAGTTTGATAGGTTGTCATCAAATGAGATGTGCAATTTATGCTTGTAGAACGCCTGACGGTGCTACTTGGATGTTAGACCTCTATATGTGGTCAGGCTGTGTAAAAGTCTCACTCATGTGGTATCACTATACTCAGGAGGAGTAGCATAATGTATTTTGGGGTGTAATTGCAAGTATGCATGTGCTGTGTGAGAGAAATAACTTGTTATTATCACAATTTTGTGCAAAAAAATAAAAATTTCAAACATTTCCCAAGGATTGTGGGAAAAAATTACAACTTCAAAAAACTAACCATGCCTCTTACTAAATACATTGGAATGTCTGCTTTCCAAAAAGGGGTAATTTGGGGGGTATTGGTACTTTCCTGGCTTGTTAGGGTCTCAAGAAATGAGATAGGCCTTCAGTACATCAGGTGTGATCAGATGTGATCATTTTTCAATGATTTGCACCATAGCTTGTAGACTCTCTAACTTTCACAGAGTCCAAATAATATACACTTTTTTGGGTTATTTTTACTAAAGATATGTAGCAGTATACATTTTGGCCCAATTTTATGAAGAAAATTTTACAATAGAAACTAAAAAAAAAGGTTTTTTTTTTTTTAAATCTCAATTTTTTCGCTTATATTGCAAAAAATAAAAAACCCAGCGGTGATTAAATTCCACCAAAAGAAAACTCTGTTTGTGAGAAAAAAATGATAAAAATTTGGTTTGGGTACAGTGTAGCATGACTGAGTAATTGCCATTCAAAGTGTGAGAGCGCTGAAAGCTACAAATTTGTCTGTTAAGGAAGGGTGTATAAAAGCCCTGTATTGAAGTGGTTAAATTAAATTGAATTAAATAAAACACACAATATATATATATATATCACAATTTTTTTGTAAAGTATGAAAGATGATGTTAGAGCAAATAGATACCGAACATGTCATGCTTTAAAATTGCGCACGCTCATGGTATGGCAACAAACTACACTACTTTAAAATCTCCATAGGGGACGCTTTAATTTTTTTTACATGTTACCTGTTGAGAGGTACAGAGGGGGTCTAGTGATAGAATTATTGCTCTCACTCCAAAATTACAAATGCGTGTGTGACTTACGTATGTGTTTGCTCCTGCATGCAACCACGGAGGGATGGTGCTTTAGATTTTTTTCTTTTTTTTTTACACTGTCCCTTTAATCTTTTTTTATAACTTTTATTCCTATTACAAGGAATGTAAACATCCCTTGTAATATAAATAAGGATGACAGGTCCTCTTTATGGAGCAAGATTAAAAAAAAATTGGATCTTTTGCTTTAAAAAAAAAGTTGACTTCCGCCCTAGACCGGAGGTGTCGTCATGATGTCACTACGTTCCTACAAGGCCAAAGAGGCAATCAGAGACAATCTAGGCTCTCATTGACTCTGTGACCGCCGGCCGCACTGTTGGATCGAGTCTTGGGGCACCGGTGAAACCGGTAAGCCTGAGAAGCACCGGCAGTGGTGGGGGAAAGAAACCCAATGGCTAAAGAGCCGCTCGGACCATTTTCATGAAAAAACGCTGGCTGAAAAAAAAATACCGGTTCACTGGGGTTATTACTGGGGTTATTGTTAATAGCTTCAGCCATAACCCCAGTAAACCTCTTGCAAACCACAATGTATATATATATATATATATATATATATATATATATATATATATACATATATATATATATATATATATATATATATATATATATATACGTATTGCTGTCGGCAACTGGATATTGTATTAAAAATGTTTGCAAGCTAATTTTGCAAAAAGAAACCCTTGTCTGTCCTGAAAAAGTGATGTAAGTAATACTTCAGTATCATAAGTAATAACAACGTTTTTGCCAAAATTAATGGGCTTATGTTAAAATTATTTTAATCCACTGGGTATACAGGTACTAGAGCTGAAGCAGGTAATATTGAAAAAGCGGATTTGGAATGCATTTAACCAAAGCTACCTACATTCAAACACAGCTAGTAATGACCCAACCTGTAATGACATGTATGACCCAAATATCTTCCTGACAGAAAAATTCTACCAACATGTAAATTTGCATCATCATAAAATCAAGAACCCATTCACAAACACTACAAATAATTCAGCCCTTTCTGGAAGGGTTATATCGCTCTTCCAGATAGTGCAAAAATATGCCTGTAACTGTAATGCTTTAATAATCAATACATATAGAATCACAAGTAGAACATGTTGTCTAACATATATTGGCTGGGGATGGGACTAGCCCACATATAAACGATAGCCAGATGAGATCTTTGGTATATGAAAAGTATTGAGGATGCTGGGGAATTAAACGTCACTGTCCTAACAACATCTACTGGATGGATGCCGAGAACATTCCAACTAAAACGGGGGAAGGAGGGGGGGGACCATGGGGAGGACCACTGCTAGTGTATATATTGGTAACACCATCTATAAAGCATCAGCGCATCAAATAAAGGATCAAACATCACTATATAGCAGCAGATATAATGATGTAGGCGGTATTTGGTATTGACAGGGGTATTGTAAACTAACCTTCTCCACCAGGTCACTATCCATTCACTACAGGATTCAACACTCTTTTCTGGAAGGAGTTCACCATTATTGCCACCAACCAGAGGCCCATGCGAAGAATAACAAATACCGCCTACATCATTATATCTGCTCATATATAGTGATGTTTGATACTTTATTAGAAGTGCTGATGCTTTATAAATGGTGTTACCAATGTACACACTAGCAGTGGTCCTCCCCACAGCCCCCCCCCCGTTTTAGTTTGAGTGGCCTCAGGGTGTTTGCCCGGAAGATGTTGTTAGGATGGTTACTTTTAATTCCCCAGCATCCCCAATACCTTGCATATACTAAAGATCCCTCAGACAATATATGTTAGACAACATGTCCTACTTGTAATTCCATATGTATTTTTTATTATAGCATTACAGCTACAGGCATATTTTTGCACCAGGTGGGATAGTGACATAATCCTTTGGGATTAGGCTCATTTATCTGCAATGTTTGTGAATGGGTTCTTGACTTTATTGTGAAAATTTGTTTTAATGGGTATGTCAAGAAAAATAAATTTATTTTACATATGAATGAGTGGATGCCTTAAAAGTCCACTTGTTATACAATTTTCTGGCTTTTTATATAGCTCTTTGAAATAGGATGTGCTCAATTTGTTTTTTAGATTTCTAGTGATACTATCTACTTGAATTAGTGGGTGCCCTAAAAGTCCGCTTGGTACTCAATTTTTGAAAATAGTATCAGCTAGGGTCATACAAATGTTTTTTTTTTCTGTCTGTTGCACAAGGAAGTGAGAGTAAATCTCTACAAATTGAGGGGCAGTTCTCTTTCAGACAGTTGTCACAGATGTCCCTCTGGAAAGATTTACCCAGACCACATGTTCTGCTAACAACTCCTAGTCCTAGCCGAAACTCCACAGAAAAACAAAATTTTTAAAATACTATGCTTGGGGGTTGCATAGGTACATTTCTATTTACAATAAACAATTACATGGCAATGGATTCAATGGATGTAGCAGCAGGAGGCGGGAGCGTGCCCGCAAGAGTGCCCCCATGGAATGCGGCTCTCAGTGGGGGAATTTGATGAGGAAGAGGAGCCAGGAGTGCTGCCGGGGGACCCCAGAAAGGAGGATTGGGGCCGCTCTGTGGAAAACCCTTGCACAGAAGAGGTAAGTATAGACATGTTTGTTATTAAAAAAAAAAAAGGAACCTTTACAATCACTTTAATATATCACTATTTCCTGCAGAAACCAGAAGTTAATTGGGGTGGGCAGCTAAACAAACTGCTCAGTTATCCTGCTTGGTGAACAGTGATTAGCCAGAATGTGTTGCGAACCCTGTGTTGCCCCAAACCCAAACCCCATCCCTAATCTTTTCAAAAAAGTTATTAAATTAAAAATGACTCCTAAATTATGGGGAAGAGAAAATTATTTTTTAACTGTGGTGCTTTCTTTTCATTAATTGAATTTGTGTATTTAATC
The DNA here is from genome assembly GCA_029206835.1 of Rana muscosa. Classification (NCBI taxonomy): domain Eukaryota; kingdom Metazoa; phylum Chordata; class Amphibia; order Anura; family Ranidae; genus Rana; species Rana muscosa. Next base: position 1,235,871,052 of record CM055122.1, read on the forward strand.
TAAAAGTGTTAATACCATTCTCTTTGGTCTCACTTCATGTTTAAATTAATTTGCCACCTAGGTTACATTTAAACAAAAAATCGATCTGAGTTTCATAAAAAAAATGAAGGTGTGCAACAAAGCCATCTTTATAATTGCTGAGCAAACCTTCATTCATTCCAAGACCAGATCACATTAAAAAAAAAGTATATATATATATATATATATATATATATATATATATATATATACACACTATATATAGGGATTTATATTTGTTAAAATAGAAATTTCTGGCCAGTTCAGGAGCAGATCTATACATGAAAGGTGCCCATAACAAAATTATTATAGGAATCTGGGACAAGCCTGTGACATTTTTAAATCAGTAATTATTGCTAAAGCATGGTAATATTGACTGCTATATCAAGACATTCATTTTATCCGAGAGATTAACATGTAGGTAAAGACCCATTCCAGTGAAAATTCACACAGAAGTAATGTTTTTATTTTCGTAAACTTTTTATGATGTCCCCATTCTAACAGTACCAACCCAGAACTTCAGGGTCCTGACCACGTTTCATGTTGCTTGAAAAAGTATTCATACCCCGTGATATTTTCCACATTTTGTCATGTTACAAGTTACAACCAAAAACATAAATGTATTTTATTGAGATTGAATGTAATAGACCAACACAAAGTGGCACATAATTGTGAAGGAAAAGGAAAATGATAAATGTTTTTCAACATTCTTTACAAATAAATATGTGAAAAGTGTGGCATGCATTTGTATTCAGCCTCCCGTGTCAATACTTTGTAGAACCACCTTTCACTGCAATTACAGCTGTAAGTATTTTTGGATATGTCTCTACCAGATTTGCACATCTAGAGAGTGACATTTTTGCCCATTCTTCTTTGCAAGATAGCTCAAGCTCTATCAGACTGCATGGAGAGCATCTGTGAACAGCAATTTTCAAGTCTTGCCACAATCTCTCAATTGGATTTAGGTCTGGACTTTGAATGGGCCATTCTAATACATGAACATGCTTTGATCTAAACCATTCCATTGTAGCTCTGGCTGTATGTTTAGGATCTTGTCCTGCTGGAAGGTGAACCTCCACCCCAGTCTCAAGTCTTTTGTAGACTCTAACAGGTTTTCTTCTAAGATTGCCCTGTATTTGGCTCCATCCATCTTCCTATCAACTCTGGGCTTCCCTGTCCCTGCTGAAGAAAAGCATTCCCACATGATGCTGATACCACCATGTTTCACAGTGGGGATGGTGTGTTCAGAGTGGTGTGCAGTGTTATTTTTCCGCCACATATAGCATTTTGCTTTTAGGACAAAAAGTTTAATTTTGGTCTCATCTGACCTTCTTCCACATTTTTGCTGTGTCCCCCACATGGTTTCTCGCAAACTGCAAACAGGACTTTTTGTGGCTTTCTTTCAACAATGTTAATAGCCGGCTTCTTGCCACTCTTTTATGAAGGCCAGATTTGTGCACAACTAATAGTTGTCCTGTGGACAGATTCTCCCACCTGAGCTGTGAATCTCTGCAGATCCTCCAGATCCTCCAGAGTTACCATGGACCTCTTGACTGCTTCTCTGATTAATGCCCAGCCTGTCAGTTTAGATGGACGGCCATGTCTTGGTAGGTTTGCTTTCGTTCCATACTCTTTCTATTTTTGGATGTTGGATTGAACAGTGCTCCGTGAGATGTTCAAAGCTTGGGAAATTTTGTTATAACCTAACCCTGCTTTAAACTTCTCTACAACTTTATCCCTAACCTGTCTGGTGTGTTTATTGGCTTTCATGATGCTTTTTGTTCACTAAGGTTCTCTAACAAACCTCTGGGGGCTTAACAGAACAGCTGTATTTATACTGAGATTAATCTTCACACAGGTGGACTCTATTTATTAATTGGGTGACTTCTGAAGGCAATTGGTTCTACTAGATCTTAGTTAGGTGTATCAGAGTAAAGGGGGCTGAATACAAATCCACGCCACACTTTTCACATATTTATTTGTAAAAAATATTGAAAACCATTTATCATTTTACTTCCACTTCACAAGTATGTGCCACTTTTGTGTTGGTCTATCACATAAAATCCCAATAAAATACATTTATATTTTGTTTGTAACATGACAAAATGTGGAAAATATCAAGGGGTGTGAATACTTTTTCAAATCACTGGAAAAGGCTACAATAAAATTGAGCACTTGCCGTGCTGAAGCCAAAGCCCTTGCTTCAAGGTGAATGTATGAATGAAATTAAACATGCAACTGGACACTGGCATAATAAAAAAGATCACCTAAGCTGCAGAGGAAACCCAAATAAATACACTGAGATTTTCTGTGTAACCCTAATGCAGAAGCATTCTAATTGTATAGTGTGCTGAATGCTGTTCTTTCACAGAATTCTGTAACACAATTAATCAAATTTCTTTTTTGTTGGTGATAGCTGATTAGAGTGCTGCTCTAACTTATTTACCCTAATTTTCAGTTTTGTATAGTAGTTCCAGTTAACTCCAGCCTCATATGCATGACATTTTAGTACACAATGTAAATGAATTATGATGAAATGACTACACACAAAGGTTTAAATACTGGCGAATTCCCCATCATCAGTGAAAAAGAAGTTTGGATGAGTGGTGAAAACATCAAAAGTGCTTGATTTTATTTTATTTGATCGGCTACTGTTTAATACCCTAAAACCTGCATGATTGAAAACTTTCCTAGCTAGTGCTGACAGTACAGTACAATTTGCAAACCAATATTATCATTAAATAACAGTGCATTTAGTTGCTTAAATGTCTGCTGATGTGTATAGTCTGTGAAGGATCAAACAAATCAATAATCACAACTGCCTAGATTTCTAAATTTTGTTGTTCTTTGAAAGAAAAGACAGACCGGAGAGCATATATTTTGGTGAATAAAAAAAATGCAATCCCAAATTTTCCTGATTTGATCATAAAACATAATGGGTATAAGCTTTGATTTTACACTTTTTTAACAAAACATTCCTTACTGAAGTCTGCAGACTATTGACATCTATTATAGCTTGCATGTTTCAGTCATCATCTTTAAATGTTTTTAAAGTCCAACCCCAGTGGTTATTCTAAAGCCTCATACACACGACTTCCATCTGACTTTTCCGTGGATTTTGGTCCGAAGGGTGTTGGCCATGAACTTGTTCTGCATACACACGACAGAACATTTTCAGCCCACATTCATGAAAACCACATGTTTTTTCAGCTCTTTACCGCCACCCTCTGGGCAACTTCTGCTATTGTTGTCTGATGTTTAGCATTGGTTCGGAGCATGCGTGTTTGTACTTTGGATTTTAGTCCGATGGACTTGTGTACACACAATCAGATGATCCGACGTAACACATTTGTTGTCGGAAAGTTTGAGAGCATGCACAGCGAACATTTGTCCATGGAAATTCCGACAACAATTGTCCGATGGAGCATTCAGACGGTCGGATTGTCTGATAAAACACGTCCGTCATACCGTTGTTGTCGAAAAGTCTGATCGTGTGTATGGGCCTTAACAATCTCTGTTGGCTGTGAATCAGTCTGAGCTGTGTTGAATCTTAAATCGTAAAGGTTGTGTTGCCTAATATTACATGTTTAAAAAAATCTAAAGCTGCCTAGGATTATGTTCCCAGCCAGTACACGACCTTCTGTGCATTTGCATACAGCAGGTATGACATAGTTTGCTATTACTATTTGTGCCATGAAGCCAGGAAAATCTATGTGTCATGGATATGCATTAATGTCTGTCTGCCATCTTACCTTTCCTCCTCATGTGTTCATCTTAGAGGCCAGAACCCTTTTCACCTGGCTTCCTTTATAATCTCCTCCCAGCCTGACTCCACCCCAGGCCCTATCACAGAACACTATATTAACCTGTGCACTGCAAGCCTGCTTTGCTGATCAACGTGTTTGTTAGGCATTGTGTGTTTGGGTTCCTGCCTGCCGTGTGCTACGTCTGTCTCTCTGTTATACATTTGGCTTGTCCCCGACTATCCCTGTCTGCTCATGACCCTTGACCTTCGGCTCGTTCTTTCGTTATCCTTGTCTGCTTGTGTCCCCTGACCTTCAGCTTGTTATTCGTTTCTCTCATATCTTGTGCTGCTGCTTCCCCTCTTTTCCCCTTATCCTACGGGGCATGAGCTAGGAAACTCCAGGGGCCGCGACCTGGTCCCAGCCTGCAGCATAACATCCTCACCACTAGAGGCTCTGGAGAAGACCTGCTGGGTCTTAGACTCCGCGCCCTGGGGAATCTTGGCTCTAGCTTCCGTTAGGATCCCGGTTGTGCTCCTCTGGTCCCGCTTTCCACAGCCACCCAGTTTCCTATCCGCAGAAGCCAGCCATAGGGTTCACTACCTTGCGGTGCACTCCTGTCCCCCTACGGTGTGCATCTGTCACCTGGCCACAGGTGACCTTGACAGTTTGATCAGCCATGAACCCGGCTGACATAACGCTCCCCGCGGATGATCCATTGCAGGGCATAGTTCGCAGACTTGAAACCCAGGAATCAAATCAGACTCAGGTGATGCGATTCCTCCAGGATCTGGCTTCTCGATTCGAGCAGCTTCAGGCCTCCTTGGGAACCCTGAATCCGCAACCTTAAGTACAACCAGCGGCTGTACCTATCGCACCAGTCGCAGCCTCACACTCACTAAGATTGCCAGCTCCGTTCCGTTTCTCTGGGGACTCCAAGGCCTGCAGGGGGTTTCTCAGCCAATGCACAATTCATTTTGAGCTTCAGCCTCAAAGCTTCCTGTCTGACCGGGCTAAGGTAGCCTATATCATTTCCCTCCTCTCCGGTGAAGCTTTGGCCTGGGCTGCCCCCCTGTGGGAGAGGAATGATCCGGTGGTTTCCAGCCTGTCTGATTTCTTGAAGCTCTTTCGTAATATCTTCGAAGAGCCGGCTCGGGCTTCTTCAGCGGCTAGTGCTGTCTTACGTCTTCGCCAAGAATCTAGTTCAGTGGGGCAATATGCTCTTCAGTTCCGTATCCACACAGCTGAATTGAGCTGGAATAATGAGGCCCTGGTCGCTACCTTTTTACATGGCCTCTCTGACCGAGTGAAAGACGATTTAGCGGGAAGAGCCATTCCCGTCGGTCTAGACGATGTAATTTCATTATGCAACCAGATCGACATTCGTTTTCAAGAGAGGTCCTTAGAAAAAAGACGCCAGCACTCACTGGGTCCTAGCCAGTCTGAGCTCCCCTCCCTTCATCCTGTGGAGCATCCTCTACCTGTTGAAGAACCTATGCAGCTGGGCCGGACCAGACTAACCCCCGAAGAACGTGCTAGGCGCAGAACTCTGGGCTTGTGCCTCTATTGTGGGGGCAAGGGTCATTTTCGTGACTCCTGCTCGCTTCGTCCGGGAAACGCTCGGGTCTAATACATTTGAAAGGTGGAGTATTGGACCCAGAAACATCACCTTCTCGCCTGCTCTTGCCGGTGTTCCTTCATGTAGGCACTCTCCTCAGTCAACCCTTGCATACCTGGATTCCGGGGCTGCCGGCAATTTTATGGATTGGAGAACTGCTTCTTCTATGAAGCTTACCCTTTCACCTCTCACTACCCCATTGGTAGTCTCGGCAATTGATGGCACTGTTCTCCCAGGGGGCCCTATTCGCTTCCAGATGCTACCCATTAGGATGTCGGTAGGGATTCTCCACCAGGAGTGGATATCCTTTCTTATTCTACCCAAGGCCTCTACCCCAGTTGTATTGGGCCTCCCTTGGCTACAGCTCCACTCTCCACATGTGGACTGGGTCTCTGGGCAGATCCTGGCCTGGGGTTCCTCATGTTTCTCGTCGTGTCTTCTCAAGGTGACCCCCAAGGAGAGTCTTCCGGTTGCTGCCACTTCTGTTTCTTCTGATCTTCCTGCTGCATACAGCGATTACCAGGATGTGTTCTGTAAGAAATCAGCTGAGGTGCTTCCTCCCCACAGGTCTTTTGACTGTGCTATTGATCTTGTCCTCGAAGCAACTCTACCCAGGGGTCGTACCTACCCTCTGTCCATCCCAGAGACCCAGGCCATGTCTGAGTATGTCGCAGAGAATCTGGAGAGAGGTTTCATCCAGAAATCCTCATCGCCTGCAGGGGCAGGGTTCTTTTTTGTTGCCAAAAAGGATGGTACCTTAAGACCCTGCATCGATTATCGGGGTTTAAATGCGGTTACTATTAAAAATCGATACCCCTTACCCTTAATATCTGAGCTATTCGATAGGTTGAAGGGTGCCTCCATTTTCACCAAGTTGGATCTCAGAGGCGCGTACAATCTCATTCGAATACGGGAGGGTGACGAATGGAAGACTGCATTCAACACTAGAGACGGGCATTACGAATATCTGGTGATGCCTTTTGGTCTGTGTAATGCTCCAGCCGTGTTTCAAAACTTTGTCAATGAAATCTTCAGAGATCTGCTGTACCAGTTTGTTGTCATCTATCTGGATGACATTCTGATCTTTTCTGAAAATCTGCTCGTCCACAGAAACCATGTCCGCACTGTACTTCAGCGTCTTAGAGAGAACAATCTCTATGCCAAGCTGGAGAAATGTTCCTTTGAATGTTCTGAGGTCCTGTTTTTGGGGTGCTTTGTCTCATGTTCGGGTCTTCGTATGGACCCTGGGAAGGTCTTGGCTATCACCAACTGGCCTCTTCCTGCTAGCCTCAAGGCCACACAGCGCTTTCTTGGCTTCACTAATTATTATAGGCAGTTCATAAGGAATTACTCTTCCATTGCCGCGCCTATTATCGCTTTGACCAAGAAGGGTGTGAATGCCAGAGACTGGCCTCCCGAAGCTGTCTCTGCATTTCACAACCTGAAACAGGCCTTTGTTTCTGGCCCCCTCTTGAGGAGACCAAATCCTGGGAATGCATTTTTTATTGAAGTGGACGCTTCCTCAATGGGGGTGGGAGCTGTGCTTCTTCAAATCTTTGAGAAGAGACGCCAACCATGTGCGTTCTTCTCCAAAAAAAATTCTCAGGCAGAGAGGAATTATGCCATCGGTGATCGGGAACTTCTCACAATTAAATTGGCGTTAGAGGAGTGGCGTCATCTCTTGGAGGGTTCCCCTCACTCCATAACGATCTTTACCGATCACAAAAATTTACAGTATCTACAGAATGCTAAACGTCTGAATCCTAGACAGGCCAGGTGGAGTCTCTTCTTTGCCCGTTTTAATTTCACGATTACCTACAAACCTGGTTCCTGCAACGGTCGGGCTGATGCGCTCTCTAGGTCATTTGACACTTTGGACGAGGAGTCCGCCCCTGAACCTGAGCCGATCATTCCAACCTCATGCATTGTTGCCCACTCTACCACCCTGAAGTCAAAAATTCCGCCTGGTAAGACCTTTGTCCCCACTGAGCTAAGAGCTAAGATCCTTCGTTGGGGACATGATTCCAAGGTGGCAGGTCATTCTGGATTCCTCCAATCCTTCCTACTCATCAGTCGTCACTACTGGTGGCCTAATCTCCGCTCAGACGTCAAAGACTACGTTAAAGCTTGTCATGTCTGTGCTCAGTCCAAATCCTCCACACAAGCTCCTGCTGGTCTCCTCATGCCCTTACCCATTCCTAAGGAACCCTGGGCCCATATTGCCATGGATTTTATCACCGACCTCCCACTGTCTGAGAATAATACAGTCATTTGGGTGGTAATCGATCGGTTCTCCAAGATGGCTCATTTTGTTCCTCTTCCTGGTCTTCCTTCTGCCCCTGCCTTGGTTCCCATTTTCATTCGAGAAATTCTCCGCCTACATGGGGTCCCTTCTCATATTGTTTCCGACAGGGGAGTCCAATTCACGTCTCGTTTTTGGAGAGCCTTTTGCAGATCCCTCAATATTTTCTTGGATTTTTCTTCTTCTTACCATCCCCAATCCAATGGACAGACTGAGAGGGTTAATCAGGAGTTAGAGGTCTTTCTTCGCACCTTTGTGTCTTCTCACCATGACGATTGGTCCTCTCTACTCCCGTGGGCAGAATTCTCCCATAACAATCATGTGAATACCAGTTCGCAGAAGACACCCTTTTTCACAGTTTATGGAAAACACCCTCAACTTCCTCTTCCCATGATCTGTTCTCCAGACATTCCAGCTTTGGCTTCGGTTCAGGAGTCTCTCAATTCCGTTTGGGGTCACGTTCATGATTCCCTCCGGGCAGCTGCTGAAAAATTCAAAGGCTTTGCCGACCGCCGCAGGCGTAAACCGCCTTCTCTTCAGCCAGGGGACAAAGTCTGGCTCTCTACCAGGAACATCAAGCTCCGAGTTCCTTCTCTGAAGTTTGCTCCACGATTCATCGGTCCATACACGGTAACTGCTAAACTGAATCCGGTTTGTTTCAAACTCCAGATTCCTAAGAGCCTTAAAATCACTAACTCCTTTCATGTTGCTCTTCTAAAGCCTTTAGTCCTCAATAAATTCTCTCGTCCTCTCCCTACCGTGGCGCCTGTCTCTGAGGATAATCAGGAGTACGAGATCAGTCAAATTCTGGACTCCCGACTCTGTAAAGGCGTTCTTCAGTACCTCGTTCATTGGAAAGGGTTTGGTCCTGAGGAGAGGTCTTGGATCACTGCATCTGAGGTCTTTGCACCTCGTCTGTTAAAGGAGTTTCATCTGAAGTTTCCCTCTAAACCTGGGCCCAGGTGGGGAAGGGGGAGGCCTCGTAAGAGGGAGGGTACTGTCATGGATATGCATTAATGTCTGTCTGCCATCTTACCTTTCCTCCTCATGTGTTCATCTTAGAGGCCAGAACCCTTTTCACCTGGCTTCCTTTATAATCTCCTCCCAGCCTGACTCCACCCCAGGCCCTATCACAGAACACTATATTAACCTGTGCACTGCAAGCCTGCTTTGCTGATCAACGTGTTTGTTAGGCATTGTGTGTTTGGGTTCCTGCCTGCCGTGTGCTACGTCTGTCTCTCTGTTATACATTTGGCTTGTCCCCGACTATCCCTGTCTGCTCGTGACCCTTGACCTTCGGCTCATTCTTTCGTTATCCTTGTCTGCTTGTGGCCCCTGACCTTCAGCTTGTTATTTGTTCCTCTCATATCTTGTGCTGCTGCTTCCCCTCTTTTCCCCTTATCCTACGGGGCGTGAGCTAGGAAACTCCAGGGGCCGCGACCTGGTCCCAGCCTGCAGCATAACATCCTCACCACTAGAGGCTCTGGAGAAGACCTGCTGGGTCTTAGACTCCGCGCCCTGGGGAATCTTGGCTCTAGCTTCCGTTAGGATCCCGGTTGTGCTCCTCTGGTCCCGCTTTCCACAACCACCCAGTTTCCTATCCGCAGAAGCCAGCCATAGGGTTCACTACCTTGCGGTGCACTCCTGTCCCCCTACGGTGTGCATCTGTCACCTGGCCACAGGTGACCTTGACACTATGGTTTTGTTCAAGATGGGAGATATATGTGTCCCAGGTTTATGCTGTACACTGATTGCTTTTGGGTTTCTGCTGGGTAGTGAGCCTGTTTGGGCTCAATGAGGGTTAACAAGCTCAGGTGTAACAGATGAAGCACTCAGGGCTCTAAAATATTCCCAGGTTGCTTCAACAAGGGGATCCACCTTGTAACCAGATTCATTCGTAGGACTGGGGAGCAGCGTCTTCTGAGTGGTGAGATTAAGTCTCTATGACTAAAAGACTCTGTTTTTCTGTGTCAGACATGTTTTTGGGCAGCGGTAGGCTGTTCCATACCAGGTAGATAGGTTCCTGTGTTTTGCAGTAAAACGCCCATAGTGGCAAGGGTTTATTTTCGGTTTTGTTTTATTTTTGCTGTTTTTGATACCTGCACTTTTAACCACAGACTTGGAAATAAACCACTGTTTTGTTTTCACAAAGATCCTGCTGCCTGTCTGTGCCTACTTCACTGTGCTGTGACCCATCCAGGGGGTCTTGCACACCCCGCTACTGAGCTAATCCCTTACATATTATTATATCCTAGATCTCCAAACTTTCTAAGCAAAGGGCCAATTTACTGTCCTTCAGGCTTTAGAGGGGCCGGACTGTGCCTAGTGGGTGTAGAAAAAAAAAAAAACACGGGATCAGTGCCCCATCTTTGGTTTCAATAGAAGAAATAGTGTGCCATTGTTGAGATCAATTAGAAGACTAGTGCCCCATTGTTGGTGTCAGTAGGAGAATTAGTGCCTCATCGTTGTCGTCAGTTGGTGGAATAGTGCCCCAAGGGCCAGATAAAGACAATCACCAGACCACAGTTTGGAGACCACTGTCCTAGATCAATATATATATATTTTTATTTAGAAGATCATGTTCGTTAAGTCTTTTTTTCATTTTTAAGATATATCCTGTAAATAGATTGTATAAAGATTATATATTATATAGCACATGTGATATATACTAATATATCATAAATAGGAATATCAGGCATAGGAAACATCCTGTCTGTAATTTAATATTGCCTCTGAGCCTACAGTTATAAACAGTTTCTTATTTTCATAATTTATTCAAATATGTGAAAAATGCACAATGAATAATGATTTTAAATTCTGCCTTTAAGAAGGTCTAGATTACACAAATGAAAAGCCTGTTATTTTTCTTCTACAAATGATAGTCATGTTTCAGTGGTCCAGCATGTGAGTCTTTTGCCCTGCCTTGTCCTCTTAAAAGATCATTAATCATCATCCCACTTTATAAGGCATAAAGGCCAACTTGCTGTGAGCGATTATGAGGTTGAAGCTCCACAGAAGTACTTAACAAATTCCCAGAACCATGCTAAGGATTTCTCTCCCTCCACTAGGTAGCCAGATAATTTATCATCCTTCTCCTGTTGAGGCAGAATGAATTTGGCAGGAGAATGCTTGAAAGCACACAGTCTGAACAAGTGAGTTGTTAAAGAAAGGGGAACCCTATTATTTCAAAAGAGTTCTTTATCCTTTTCTGTTATATAAACCCATTCACTTGTAGATTGGGTTGATTAAATAATTTCTCATCATTCTAATATGAAGGCAAATGCTGCTTTAATACAGTCAAACTACTAATAATTCATAAAATAATTAAATAGCATGCAATGTAAATCAGCAAAACAATTTTTGCTGAACCTTTTTTTCACATACCTGCACAATGCTGAGTGACTGAGGAAATGAAATATTGTGTAATTAATAACATTTGGATTATAGCGAGGACTAATAATGCATTTGTTTGTAATACAACTCTTATTAATAGCAACTACAGTACCTATTCTGTATCCTAAAATATTAGACAAAATACAATATACAGTAACCTCTGTTCAAATGTTTTAAATTAACAATATTTTAATGCTAAATCTATGAATAAGTAAAAGATGACCTGAGAAGTTATTTAAAGCAGAAGTCTAATATTAACCCATAGTAAGTCTGAAGATGTCATTGATCCTTTTCCTTTCTTCTCTGGTGGTTGGACTCAGTCCTTAGTGTTGCATTGAATGGTGCTCACCTAATTACATGTGGATGCTATGCAGTTCAATATTACTTTGAGCCCAGACTGTGTGATGATGTTTCCCTGGCACCCTGAGCTCAGAGAAGGTGAGTGGAATGAGGCAGGCTGTCATTCAATCAGAAAGAAATCTAGTGTTGGGAAGTACTTGTACTACTACAGGATCTACTCTAGATTGAAGGTGAGTATTGCAGGACCTTTTTTTTTTTCTCTAAATGTGCTGCTATTTTTTTAGCTAGCATTCTACTTTAAACAATGAAAATGACATGTGAGGGAATGCAAAACTAGTCAAATACATGAAAGAAAATGTTTTCTGCTGATAGAAATTTAGCAGATCATTTGAATTTAAATGTATTTTATTCAAATGTGAATCATTTCTATATTAGGTAAATTGCAGAGTAAGGGTGGCTATCAACATCCCTAACAATGCAAATGAAAACAATGCACCTAAAATTACTTGTAATAAGTGGTTCATTTCTAATATAAGGGATGAAAATAAATACCTCTAGAGCAGGGGTCAAAATTTCAACTCCTGAGCTACTCGCCAGGCCTTAGGAGTTACTCGCCACCAGTTGCCCCACCCCTAATCACCCTTGTAAATTAAAAAAATTTTCCAGATCATACAGGGGCATGCACATCTCATACACGGGTATGCCTTTGCAAATGCCCTTCAGCTCTCTGATCTCTCACAAATGCCCCAGCTCTCTCACCACTCACAAATGCCCCCGTCCAGCTCTCTCACAAATGGCCCCCATCTCTCAAAAATACCCCCTAGCTCTCTTACCTCTCATAAATGCTCCCACCAGCTCTCACAAATGCCCCCCCAGCTCTCTCACCTTCCACAAATTCCCCCAGGTCTCACAAATTCCCCCACCTCTTTCATTTCTCACACATGCCCCCCCGCTCTCTCACCTCTCAAAAATGCCCTCCCCATCTCTCTAACAAATGCCTCCCAGCTCTCTCAAAAAAGCCCCCCCAGCTCTCACAAATGCCCCCCCAGTTCTCTCCCCAATGCCACCATCCCAAAACTCTCACCAATGCCCCCCAGCTCTCTCACTAATGCCCCCCAGCTCTCTCACCAATGTTACCCCAATGCTATCCCCCCAGCTCTCTCACTAATGCCCCACCCCAGCTCTCACTAATGCCCCCAGCTCTCTCACAAATGCTACCCCCAGATCTCTCACTATTGCTACCCCCAGCTTTTTCACTAATGCCCCCTCCAAACTCTCTCACCAATGCTACCCCCAGATCTCTCACCAATGCTACCCCCAGATCTCTCACTAATGCTCCCCAGCTCTCTCACTAATGCCCCACCCCAGCTCTCACAAATGCTACCCCCCAGCTCTCTCACCATTGCTACCCCCCAGCTTTTTCACTAATCCTGCCCAAAACTCTCACCAATGCTACCCCCCAGCTCTCTCATTAATGCCCCCCTTCAGCTCTCTCACTACTGCTACCCCCAGCTCTCTCACTAATGCCCCCCAGCTTTCTCACTAGTGCCCCCAGCTCTCTCAGTAATACCCCTCCCCCACCAGCTCTCTCACCAATGCTGCCCCCCATCTCTCTCACTTCCTGGAAATATAGAATACAGCTGCCACCGTGCTGTTTGGTATTTCTGTGCTTTTTTTCTTCAGCACAGTGCCGCTGACAGTTTCGACTGTCAGGACTGTAGCACAGAGCTGAGGAAGAGTTTATCGCAACTTAACTCTGCTCTATGCTACAGTGCCGACAGATGGGGAAAGAAGGCGCCTCGGACCGGAACAAAAGAAGTGCGGGTGGTTGCGGCGCCGGGACGCGGGGCACACACCAGCAAATCTGGGGCATATGCCCTGGGTGCCTGGCGCTTGCACAAAAAAGTTGCCTCTCCAAACTAGAACATGTAGGGGCTGCAGGATTTCTTACCAGGGAAGCCGCTGAGAGGCAGAAAGCGGAAGCAGGAGCGGAAGGCGGAGGGCGGAGCTGGCCTGAAAATTGTGCCATCATTGTCTGCATTGAGGAGGGGAGAGCAGAGATTGCCAGCAAGCCGAGACCGTTGGGGGATATCCCCTCAGCATCCACCGGCTGCCTCTACTCCGCTGGATCCTGGCTGCTTCTGCCTGCTTTACTCGCCCTACCCTTATTTTCACTCGCCAAATGCGAGCAGGCGAGTGAAAATTTTGAGGGCTGCTCTAGAGGAACATTGCAAGCAAGGAGATTTTACAGCTTGGATATCTTTACAGGGCCCAACCCTTCAGTCTTCTGGGCATCTAAGCAGAGGAGGAGTAACAATGCATTGTGCATGCACAATTTTTCCTAATGAGATAGAATTGAACATTGTTTCAGCACCAAACATGTGTTTTGCAGAATCACACTGCAGTCCATTTAACATGGTTTCCTATAGATCTATGTGTAGGGGTTGGGGTGTATGTGAAATACCATGAGGTATGAGGCACCATCCCCTAAGAATATGCGACAACTTATTTTTCTGCCATATGGCAGTAATATCAAAAAATTCAAAACATAAGATAAAATCAAGTTACAGTTCTGAAGATAAAATTCAGGGTTTGCAATTCCCAAGCATCAAGAGTAAGAGGGCCTACGCGTTTCGCGGATTTCCGCTTTGTCAGGGCCTTTGAAAATGGCACAGTGAGATATTGTATAAATTCAAGAGACTGTAATTGCAAGAAACCGATTCGGCGGACAAATAAGGCTTACGTAAAAAAAAGGGGAGAAAAAATGGCGCAGAATGAGTTCTAGGCAGAGTAAAAATCAAAGGGATCAATGAATGTTGATGTTGATGTTGCAAGCACTAGCGGCAGCTACCATGAGCAGAAGCAAACTCTGTAAAATATAATGAGGAAGGGAAGGTGCGCCAATCTAAGTGCAGTAAAACAGGCTTTAATTAGCAAATTGTATAAAAACAGCCAAATGGCTACTCACAGGATACAGGAATAATACAGGCATGTAAGGAGTTAAAGGTGGTCCGGAGTCATCTAAGGCGGTCCTCAGGGGAGATGTTGGTTCCAGATGGAGAGAGGTGTAGCTGAAGATGGCTGAAGGCAGGAAGGCAGGTTGCGGTGTCAGCAAGGGAAGTCAAGAACAACCAATAGGATCCTATTGGTCCGTTCTATCCACACGTCACTTCCGGTCCGACGGCACGCTGCGCTCCACGCTGAAGCGCATGCTGAAGTCCTCGCTGAACTGCAGCTTCCTGGTTATCCCATGTCTACCCTGATGACACAGGGCGCATCACTACATCTGCAGCTTGGATACCTGGTTGTTCTTGACTTCCCTTGCTGACACCGCAACCTGCCTTCCTGCCTTCAGCCATCTTCAGCTACACCTCTCTCCATCTGGAACCAACATCTCCCCTGAGGACCGCCTTAGATGACTCCGGACCACCTTTAACTCCTTACATGCCTGTATTATTCCTGTATCCTGTGAGTAGCCATTTGGCTGTTTTTATACAATTTGCTAATTAAAGCCTGTTTTACTGCACTTAAATAAGGCTTACGTGCCTGTGAGGACACTTCCCCCTGCTGAGCCCGCGCGGAGAAAAACAGGCGGATCTTAAATGCATACAGCTGGTAAGGGCTTTAGAGGCAGTGTATATGTATATGTCAAGTAGAAAAAAGTGAGATCAAGTATCCAAAATTATAAATGTTTTTTTTCTTTGTTTTCTTTGTCTGAATTTGTCACTTCCTGTTTCTCCTCAGTAAGCTGTTCAGTAAGCTGTTCTGGCTGACTAAACACCACTCGGATGATGGTGTGAAGTTTACTGAGTAGAAACAGGAAGTGAGAAATTCAGACAAAGAAAAAAACATTTAGAAGGGAAATCTAAGGAAAAGGTAAGTGAACCAACAATGCACTAGCTTAAAGGAACCTATTTAGAAAATAAAAAACAAACCTTTACAACCCCTTTAACCCTAGCCTTTAATCATAACATTTACCCCAATCCTAGCTCTTAACCATAACATTTAACACTAAGTTTTAACCCTAACTCTAGCCCTTAACCCTAATCCTAGGCCTTAACTCTAACCCTAACATGCGACTTTGGACACAAAAAAGTTTCTGAAATACTTTAATGTGACTTTGATGCTACTTGAGTGCCAGAGAGTGTCACATCAAAGTCGCATCAAAGATGCACTCCATAAACAGAACTGTCATACTTTCCTATTAGCAACAACAACAACAAAAAACGCATTAAAAACGTGTGTTCAAAAATGCAAAACGTGACAGAAAAATGCATCAACCTCAACCTGCATAGATTAAGGGTTTTTCAGATCTTTAAAAGAGAGATTTCTGACTGGTTTTGTTCATAAACAAGCAAATGCTTATTTATTTATTTTGCTTGAGACTGGGGCAGAGACTTGAGACTGGGGCAGAGACTTGAGACTGGGGCAGAGGTTCACCTTCCAGCAGGACAACGACCCTAAACATACAGCCAGAGCTACAATGCAATGGTTTAGATCAAAGCATGACCATGTGTTAGAATGGCCCATTCAAAGTCTAGACCTAATTCCAATTGTGAATCTGTGGCAAGACTTGAAAATTGCTGTTTGCAGACGCTCTCTATCTAATCTGACAGAGCTCAAGCTATTTTTCAAAGAAGAATGGGCAAAAATTTCATGATCTAGATGTGCAAAGCTGGTAGAGACATACTTGTAAAGACTTGCAGCTGTAATTGTAGTGAAAGGTGGTTCTACAAAGTATTGACTCAGGGGGGCTCAATACAAATGCACGCCACACTTTTAAGATATTTATTTGTAAAAAAATTTAAAACCATTTATAATTTTTCTTCCACTTCACAATTATGTGCCACTTTGTGTTGGTCTATCACATAAACCCCCCCCCCAACAAAAATGTACGTTTTTAGTTGTAACATGACAAAACTTGGAAAATGTCAAGGGGTATGAATACTTTTTCAAGGCACTGTATAAGTCACAGAATTCAGGGGTCAGGAGTGTATAACTCACAGACTGTCTGTCCTAGGAGTAGGTTATGAGAGAGCACTGGGGTTAGGAGTATGTATTGCATAGAGGTTAGGAGTGATTAATACACAGAGTGCAAGGGAATAGGAGTATGTAATGTATAGAGTGCAGGGGATCAGGAATGCGTTACATAACACACAGAGTGCAGGGGATCAGGAATGGGTTACATAACACACAGAGTGCAGGGGATCAGGAATGCATTACACACAGAGTGCAAAGTTCAGGCTTGCATATTGTACAGCAAGCAAGGGTCAGAAATGTGTAATGTGCAGATTGGAGGAATTAAGAGTATGTAATTTACAGAGTGTCAGGCCTCGTACACACGGCCGAGATTCTCGTCGAAAAAAACATGTCGTTTTTTTCGACGAGATTCTTGGACAAGAAAATTGTTCCGGCCGAGTGTACACATACTCGATTCAAAGAACCCGCGGTTCTTTGAATGGAGCGTACGCGGTGACGTCATCGACTACGACGAGCATGCGCTCGTCACATTCGATGCCGTCGCCGCCATCTTGGTATACCCTATCTATGCCTAGGAAGCTACCGCGCATGCGTCAAAGTAATTTCGAGCATGCGCGGGCTTCCCGGCGAAAAGGTAAGTGTACACACACACAATTTTCTCGTCGAGAAACAGGCTGACGAGAATCTCGACGAGAAAATAGAGAGCAGGTTCTCTATTTTCTCGTCGAGATTCTTGTCGCTTTTCTTGATGAGAAACCATACACACGAACGAATTTCTCGGCAAAAAATCTCTGCCAGCAAGTTTCTTGCTGGTTTTTGCCGAGAAACTCGTTCGTGTGTACGAGGCTTGAGTTTCAAGAGTGCATACAGTTCATGGATCAGAATTGTTAAATGCACAGGCCAGCTTGACTTGCATATAGTGTAAGGGCCAAATCTCCCCCAGTATAATCTCTCCCCCTCAAGTCCACTTATCAGACCTCGGATACTGCAGTAATTCAGATTGTATGTAAATCCAGCCCTTAGCTGTGTCCATGGAACAATTTAGAAGGAGCTTCCCTTGGATCTCAGCTGCCACAGTATCTTTTGGAAAGGGGAGACCATGACGTTCATAGACCTCCTGTCCAATCACAGAAGACTCTGTATTCTTTGCAAAGAATACAGGATGCATTCTGAGTAAAGGAGCTGCACAATGAATGACCTACTGTGATGGCTGTACACCAACCCAGGCTGTCAGTTTCATTGCTGGAACTTCAGAAGTGACATCATCAGATTAGCAAAAAAAAAAATGCATAAAAGGAGGCAGTGCCGCATTAAAAGATAAAAAAGTCCAAATTCATTAATTGGCGTTGTACTAAAAAACAACCAACGAGTTTCAGGGATCAAAAGGAACTTCCCCTTCATCAGGGCTACAACAAAACGTATTATAATGTAAATGTAATTGTGACTGATAAAATCATAAGTTTAACAATCATATAACATCACAGACAATATACATATACAAGACAATATATATATATATATATATATATATATATATATATATATATATTGTGAGGGTGCGACTTTGTGCGACCTTCAAGAGGGTTGGTTATTGCCACATTTGGTAAAGAAAGACACGCTGATGGAACAGCTGTGTCTTGGGCTATTTAGTTCAGAGGTAATTATGGAACAGGGCTCCACCCAACAGAGAGGAAGTCTGTGTGCATGAGAGCCAGGTAGGCTCTCGTCCTCTGAAGTGGAGTCAGAGGTGATTACGGATCAGGGCTCCACCCAACAGAGAGGAAGTCTGTATGCATGAGAGCCAGGTGGGCTCTCGTCCTTTGAAGTGGAGTCAGAGGTGATTACGGTTCAGGGCTCCACCCAACAGAGAGGAAGTCTGTGTGCATGAGAGCCAGGTGGGCTCTCATCCTCTGAAGTGGAGTCAAAGGCGGTGCATGTCTGCAGGAGGCAGACATCGTTAGTGATATAGCAACAAAGGTGCTGACCAGGAGAAGCTAGGAGAAAGCTGAAACTCTTGGACACTGTGTGGGTCTGAGGAACAGACTGTCAGGCCTAGGCTAAAGGCCTGGATCGCTAGAAGGTAAAGCTACGAGGCTACTGTTAGTATGAAAGATATAGGAATGGTGGAACCCCCCTGTGAATACTACAGACGTGTTTGTGAACTGTTGTGCTTTTAAATAAAAATGGGATACCATGCCCTTAAACAGAGTTGCTGACTGGCTTGCATCACTGAAAAACGCATCTACTACGAGAGCTAACAACCCCCAATCTTACAATATATATATATATATATATATGTGTGTGTGTGTGCATCCAAGAATACACACATATACATGTACGTGTGTATAGAAATGAAGGTAAAGTAATAGCAGATGGTAAGTGATAATTTGAAATAGGTTATTTTTTTGGAAATACTATTATCAGATGTGTAGCAAGGTCTCTGGCCTTGTCCAGTCTAATGAGAACTTTCCAGGCCAAAGATAGCTGACATCCTTTTGTATGTGGTGGGTTGTGAGGCATAGTGGGTGCAAGGTGGACAAAGGTATTGGGCGCCAGACACTTCTTGGATGTAAAAGAGGTTTTATTTCTCTTAACAGTCCTTTTTATATTTTTGGGGAAAAGGGGGTTAGCGCCAGGACACCCTTAAGTAGTGGTAGATTCAATTGGCAGACTGTGAGACTTCAATAGAAGGACATCCATGCAGGGAAAGGCCCCAGCAAGGAGCCACATCTGCACATGCAGGAATGCTGTCTCCTATGGCAATGTCTTTAACAGTTCCTAACTCAAACGTAATAGTTCCTTCAGCTTCACTACAACTGCCTCTTGTAGTTCTTCAACACTGAGCTCCCGGTCTCTCACTAGACCCTCTGATTCCCTGACTCTGAATCCCTTGAGCTCCTCCAATCTGTGCAGTGGTATCTCCCTCGAGTGTCACCCAAGCTTCCCTGCTGGGTCCCTAGCTTTGCACTCAAGATACTTCTCAAGCTTCCCCCCTGCTAACCGGCTCAGGCCCTGGCTTGACACACAAGGCTGCTGCAAGCGTCACCTCTGCTGGTTGGGTCCCTGACTTGATCACCGCCTGAAGTTTCCTGACTCTCCACCGTGCCCGTTCGGTGAGAATGCTGCTCTGGTACTTTCTTCAGTTACTCACTGTGGTCCCTGGTAATAAGATGGTTGGTCCCTTTGTGGCGACAGCTTCCCTTCTACCTCTGACTACTGACAGGTTCTTCGGCCGGCAGAACCGTCACTTCTGGTTGGATTGCAAGCCGCAATCCCAATCCTGCGCTGCTCTCTCACTTCTTGATAGGCCCTCACACAGCTTAGCAGCCAGATGCCCCCAGGATAGGCCCAATCTCTGGCCTAGCAGCCCAGGGCACACAACACACATCCACCCAGACTGCCGTCCAGGTGGCACAGAACACAGATCAACTGACTCCACCCGCATATATAGACTCTCCCAGCAGGCAAAGGGATACAAGAAAACCCCTGCCAATTGGCTGAGATACCCCATATACCCATAACCTGACTCTGAGTTTTTCTTCTCATATCTAGTACCACCAAGTGCCCAGCCACCTAGTGATAGAAGAGAAAAGTACACCCAGGCCAAGCTTAGGGAGAAATCAATACATCCCTAACAATTGATCAGGTAATTTGTGAGAAGCATCCCTGACTAAACCCCAGGGTGCTACATCTGCTACATGGTTAGTAGATGCCATTACACCATTATACATAATTGTTATACTCATGATTTTATCGGTCACAATTACAGATGGGCACGAACACCGCCCCCCCTCCCTCCGGTTCAGTTCGCACCATAAATTACGTATATCGCAAAAGTTTGGAACCAAACAACGAACCCCATTAAAGTCTATGGGACCCAAAATTGAAAAATCAATAGTGCCCATTTTGAAGGCTTTTATGCAAGTTATTGGGAATACAAAGGGAATTTAAAGTCAGGGTACAACCCTGGGGGATAGGTACTGTATAAACGCAAAATACGTTTTTAAAAAAGATCATTTTTAAATGAGCAGTGATTTAACGGTGCTTAAAGTGAAATGATAAAAATTAAAAATCCCTTTAACCCCTTCCATACCAGGCCATTGTAAAATGACGCCGGCAGGAACCCTCTCTCCCTCCGGGTGGACGTCATATGACGTCCTGGGTTTGAGGGGGGATATCTGAATGATGCCTGCAGCTAGAGGCATCATTCAGATATCCTTTTTTTAAGCCAGCGATCCTGCGCACCATAAGAATGATCATAGCGGCGGTTCCACCGCTTGATCGTTCTTATAGGCGGCGGGAGGGGACAACCCCCCCTTCCCGTCACCATCCGGTGCTTCTCCGGGCTCTCCCGTGCCATCGGGGACCCGGAGAGAATCGTCCGGCACCGTTGGTGGGTCACGTGACGAGCATAGAGATGACTGGTGACCAGATGGTCACCAGTCATCTCTATGACCGTCGGAGGCCTGGGCGCGATGTGATGATGTCACGCCCGGGTCCTCAAATGTAAACAAAGCTGCCATTGCGGCTGTAAGTATGAGATCAGTGACTTTTTTTCATGATCTCATGCTTTCCAGCCTGGAGGAGAGATGTGGGGTCTTAAAAAGTCGAATCATTCCTACATCAATTGGAAATAGGGTGATACCCTGTGAGCCCAGGTTTGCTCCATCCATCTGGGATATCCATCCAAGGTCTGGATCTGAGGAGTGTCAAGTCTCAACGGCCAAGATTACAATGCCACATGAATCATCAGACAAGCTGATCGATCCTGCGGTTGGATTTCCCATGCTTACATGATCTGCTGCCATCGGCAGGCAGATCCACGGGCTCTGGTAAGAGTATTTCATCTATTCCTTATAGTCGGAAGATGTCTTTCCCTTGATGACCCATAAGCCTGCATGTCCTTCCCTTCACTGTGTTTCTACATATCACTTTGATGGACACTTAGCATATCATTTTTTCACGATTGTATATGTTGTTTGTTTTTTTTGGACTTTTTAGTCCATATATACACATTATCATTGGTTGGTGTGATATTCATTTATCTTCCATCATATATTTAGAGAGACATTTATTTGTTTTTCCTTAACCTACTAGCGCTACTTTCTTTACCAATATCGGGTCTTAAAAAGTCCCTTAGCGGGTACTGGTGGTTCATAGGACAAATCAGCAGAGGAGAGCATTGAGAAGGAGGAGAAGGAGGAGTGGGTGGAGCTGACAAATCTTGCATCATTACCACCAGTTGCATGGAGACATGGCGGCAAAACAAGCTCCAGCACTGAACACTGTTCTATATCCTTCTGAGTTGAAAGCAGAGATAACCAGTGTGCTTTGAATGAAATATAGTGTCCCTGACCCATGCTTGCTGGACCACGTGTCAGCAATAACGTGGATCTTGCTGCTGACTGCCTTGCCCAAGGATACCAAAACATTGCGTTCCACGTGATGGCACAGAGCTGGAATGGCATTACGTGCAAAAAAATAGCAACTGGGAACCTGCCATTGTGGTACAGCAGATTCTGAAAATTCACAAAAAGGGGCAGAATCCACTAGATGCAAAGGCAGGAGTTGTAAAGCTAGCAGCTTGGACAATCTGGAATTTAGATGCTGGGCATGTGGGTGGTAGTGACTGTATTTTTTGTTTGTTGCTGCAGCAGTGGGTGCAAAGAAATTATAGAGGATGAGGAGGATAAGGATGGTTTAGTAAGCCAGTAAGATGGATAGAATGGGTAACGCCATTAAACAGAGACAATGGTGCCCTGCCTGAGCATGGACCACTTCCACTTTTGCCTGTGGACACAGATGCTGCTGGACCCCTCAAGGTGGCGTGGAAACATCTGCCTCTGCTTGTTGGTCTCCCAGACATGATGGGGGGGCTTATTACCCAAATGTAATAGAGTGGCCACCCCTGAAGACACCATTTACAGTCTGTGGAACATTTCATTGTTTTACTGCTTGTTTTTATATCTAAACAAGTGACTGTAATGTATTAGAGGAATGTTTTTATTTTAATAAAAAAATGTTTTTACACTATGTGAGCCCCCCTTTTTGTTCTTATACATGGTGGATGTGGCATAAAGAGTTGAGGCCAAGGGACTTGAGGAGTGGTGAAGGAAAAGTATTGTGTATCATCCTGCAAAGACCCGGGAGGGGAAAATCCTGAAAAGCACAAAGTAAAAAGACACTGGGCACAGAGCAATGCACTGTGAAGCAGGAATAGCAGCACAGAAGCACTTTTTATTGGAGTATCTTATAAAGTAATATCTTGGAGCACATGAAGCACAATGACACTTTGCAAGATAGATATATAATCATCCTTATATTTTTCTGCGTGTTTTTTTTTTTTTTTGGACTGCATTGGGACATTTGTTTTGTGGATTTATTTGCACAAAATATTTTGTTAGTCTATTTGAGGTATATATTGTGTTTGTGGCATGCTGCCTATGATAGTCTGTTTAAGGTATATATTGTGTTTGTGGCATGCTGCCTACCATGTCCCTATCATGCTAGGGACAGTGCTGTGAATAGGGATTTACAAAAGTAAGGCTGATTAATGCATAACGGAATGAACCTAACACAACTGTATTAACATGAAAAGACACAATAACTGTCCAAGTTTTACCTTCGCACTATAAATATAAAATATGAGCCTCATTGCTGACACAACAGATGTTGAGACGGTACTCCAGTTCTTTCCAGACTCGTGCCAGCATGTCCTCAGTAGGGATGAGCTTTGCGTTTGCGTCGAACACATGTTCGACTCGAACATCGGCCGTTCGATCGTTCAACGAAGAATGAACTTTGCGGTCTGTTCGTGTTAAATTTGTGTTGCGCGACACGGCCCATAATTCACTGCGGCATCGCAGTGCATTGCTGGCTGATGATTTGCCAAGCATGCACTATGACCCGCATGCTTGGCCAATCACAGCGCGGAAAAAAACGGAGAGCCGTAATTGGCCAAAGCCAGGGTGGCTTTGGCCAATTATGGCTCAGGGGGTTTAGTACACACCCCACACTATATAAGGCCGCCTGGAAGTCGGCCCTGTGTAGTGTGTTGGCGTTTGTGAAAGAGGCAGTTTCAGAGAGATAGACAGTGTCATTTATATTGAGTTAGATAGAGCAGACAGGCGAGTCAGTTAGCTGCTGTTACAGTGTGTAGAGGATATATATGCATCCTAGGTGTTGTATATATATATTTATACACTGTATTGAGTTTAGATAGATCCGTTCCTGTTAGTCTCTATACTGTGAAAGGCAAGCAGGTGATTGTGCTAGCTGCAGACAGGTGCTAAAAATAGCGCCTGCAAACCGAGCCTAAACAGCGGCTGCTGTCTCTCCAATGTGAAAGCCCGAGGGCTTTCTCACTGGAGCGGTGCGCTAACAGGACGTGAAAAAAAGTCCTGCTAGCCGCATCTTTGAAACGGTGAGAGGAGCGGTGTGTTTACCGCTCCTACACCGCTCCTTCCCATTGAAAGCAATGGGAAACCGCGGTAATACCGCCGGCAATGCGCCTCTACAGAGGCGCATTGCCGGCGGTATTAACCCTTTTTCGGCCGCTAGCGGCCGAATACCTCCACAATTCCGACGATATAGTGCCGCTAAAAATAGCGCCTGCAAACCGAGCCTAAACAGCGGCTGCTGTCTCTCCAATGTGAAAGCCCGAGGGCTTTCTCACTGGAGCGGTGCGCTAACAGGACGTGAAAAAAAGTCCTGCTAGCCGCATCTTTGAAACGGTGAGAGGAGCGGTGTGTTTACCGCTCCTACACCGCTCCTTCCCATTGAAAGCAATGGGAAACCGCGGTAATACCGCCGGCAATGCGCCTCTACAGAGGCGCATTGCCGGCGGTATTAACCCTTTTTCGGCCGCTAGCGGCCGAATACCTCCACAATTCCGACGGTATAGTGCCGCTAAAAATAGCGGCGCTATACCGCCACCGCACCCACCGCCCCAGTGTGAAACCAGCCTCAGTGTTTCACTGAGGCTGGTTTCACACTGGGGCGGTGGGTGCGGTGGTGGTATAGCGCCACTATTTTTAGCGGCGCTATACCGTCGGAATTGCGGAGGTATTCGGCCGCTAGCGGTGCGGTTTTAACCCCCGCTAGCGGGCAAAAAAGGGTTAATACCGCCGGCAATGCGCCTCTGTAGAGGCGCATTGCCGGCGGTATTACTGCGGTTTCCCATTGCTTTCAATGGGAAGGAGCGGTGTAGGAGCGGTAAACACACCGCTCCTCTCACCACTCCAAAGATGCAGCTAGCAGGACTTTTTTTCACATCCTGTTAGCGCACCGCTCCACTATGAAAGCCCTCGGGCTTTCACATTCGAGAGACAGCAGCCGCTGTTTAGGCTCGGTTTGCAGGCACTATTTTTAGCACAATAGCGCCTGCAAACCGCCCCAGTGTGAAAGGGGCCTTAGTGTACTACTGTGTCCTTTGCATAGCGATCACCTAAAGCTCACCTGGATACAGTTATTCTCTATACTGTGACAGGCAGGCCGGTGATTGTGCTAGCTGCAGACAGTCAGTGTTTCACTTAGTGTACTACTGTGTGCTTTGCATAGCATTCACCTAAAGCCTAAATTTTTGATGCAATACTTTGCAACAGGGCCCATTGCTGTGCTCTAACTACAGTATCTGTGAGGGGTTGCAGTGTTGTGGCACCAGCACCAGTGCCTAAGGCCCAATTTTTCAGCCCCTGTTCAACAGGGGCATGCAATTACAATTCTTGATCTAATAATTTACAGCAGGGCCCATTCCTGCACCCACCAAGAGTAACTGTGAGGGCTTACAGTGTTGTGGCACCAGCACCACCTCCAAAGGCCCAATTTTTCCTACCACTGTTCAACAGTGGCATGTAAATACAATTCCTGATATAATAGGTGACAGCAGGGCGTTCCAGCGCCCACCAAGAGTAACTGTGAGGGCTTACAGTGTTGTGGCAACACCAACACCTAAGGGCCAAATTTCTGCAGACTATATATGACAGGCCCCTACTTTCAAGCATCCAACTTACAAACGACTCCTACTTGCAATCGGAAGGAGACAACAGGAAGTGAGAGGAAAGGGAAATTCTCTCCTGTAAGAGTTAATATGGGAAAAGGTGTCTCCTCTCCACTGATGCTTTATCACCAATCCTTGTTTCAATAAAAAACACAAATTTTTCAAAAACATTTGTCATTGGGATGGAAAGTGAGGTGAAATGTTCTGAACAGGTGCACAGACAGCAAAACAAATGTTACAGGGGTGATAACCCTTTCCTATGTTCTCCAAAAAAGCTTAAAAATAGATTTTTTGGCTGGAGCTACACTTAAAAAATGTACCTGTTCCAAATTACAAACAGATTGTACTTAAGAACAAACCTACAGTCCGTGTCTTTTTTGCACCGCCTGTATACTGCTGTTCAGAGTATATAGGGCCTTTTTTTTATTTTGGGTGCGGGGTTCCCGTTAATATCCATACAAGACCCAAAGGGGCTGGTAATGGGCTGGGGTAGGGGTGGGTGATGGGGTAGCCATGCCATTTTTCGCAATGATTTTCACCCATATTGCTGGGACCAGACATTACATTAAAGCCGCAAGCAGTTTTAAATGGCTTTTTTTCCTTTAGAAATGTAATTTTGTGCAGGGACACGTGCCACTTCACCGGCATACTTTAGACACCCCCCAGGTGCGATATTTAAAGGAATATTTCACTTTTTTTTCACTTTATGCATCATTAAAATCACTACTCCCGAAAAAACAACCGTTTTAAAAGATTATTTTTACATTGATACATGTCCCCTCGGGCAGGACCCGGGTCCCCAAACCCTTTTAGGACAATAACATGCATATTAGGCGTTATAATTAGCACTTTAGATTTCGAACGTTCGCGTCCATTGTATTTAATAGGGTTCTAAAGTTTGTGCAAACGGTCGGTCCGTTCGAAAGTTCTTGTGAGAACCGAACGGGGGGGGGGGGGGGGTGTTTGGCTCATCCCTAGTCCTCAGATATTGACTCCACTGCTTCTGTGATGCAATATCAGGTTGTTCAGGTCCTGTGACACAGAGAGACATACACCAAGTCCTTGATGTACCTCCACAGAAAGAAGTCACAGGGTGTTAGGTCTGGTGATTTCCTGCGCAGCCGATCCAACATTCTGGTAGGGTTTTATATATATATATCAGAGGTGATCAAATACCACCAAAAGAAAGCTCTATTTGTGGGAAGACATATATATATATATATACTGTATATATATATATATATATATATATATATATATATTGCTCCCTACTTTCCCTTCCTTTCCCTTTCCCTTACCCTAACCCCTACTCTTTCTCTCTGCCCATTCCTTCCACTTCTTTTGTCTTTCTTGTTTTTTTTTTTCCCTGGATGACCCTACTTTTCTCCCTTGTGCCTGGTAATTTGGCTGTATTGTAAGCAGATGTGTACATGTAGGATCCTAAATCGTAATTATACTGTGTTTTCTTAGCCTTTAATTTAGTTCTTTGTAGATCATACAGAACTTTGTATTTCTCTAATTCTCTTTGTGTTTACATACATTAATGTTGGAAATCTTTAAAAAAAAAAAACACTGAAACATAACTTACAACCTTTTGAATCTTGCGACATGGGTATTCCAAGAGGAAGCAAGAGGGCAACATATAAGTCACCTTCAGCTAGGCAAGGAATAAGAAATAAATGTACCGGTATTTGTAGTTCATAAATTATACAACCTGCCATCATTTTAGTAAGGACAAGGGGGGAGGGGGGAACAAGGCATTTTTTTTATTTTCTTTGTGTTAAATAAATTTGTAAAACAAATTAAAAGAGGCCTCCGTAATTAAGCCCTGAGGGTGGGGCGAAACATGTTGGGGGCGTGACCTTAATGAACCAAGGCTGCTTTTACCTACTAACTACTCGGGCCAGGTAAGGTGTGTGGCAGCCAAGCTATTTCTTTCTATTTCTACAGCAAAATTAAAAAAGTATGGATTTACAAAAATATATATATATACGTATATATACACACACACACCTAGGTGGATGCAACAACAATCTGATGCTGCATCTGTCCCCTGCTGCCTCTACACTGAGAACATCCAAACACAGCTGATAGCTAAGTTCTCCCTTTCGCTCTGCCACTGCCAGTGGCTGACAGTCGCCGCTCTCTGCTCTGCCCCTCCAGTGCTCTCTGGAACACTGGGCTGTGCAGGGATTCTCCTTGACACTTGCACTTGTATGTAATATAATATCACATAGTTTAAAGGTAGAATGTGTTCAATGAGTTTTCTTTGTATGTTATATCTAAATGGCAATGATATATCTATCTGTATACCCTGTCTTAAGAAAATAAAATAAAGAATTAAAAAAAATTAAATGAAGGTAGAATCAACAGAGCACTAATCCTTGGGAATTTTGGTTCTGGGGTTTCCCCAACTTTTACAACCCATAATAAGTCAGAGGGAGATTTACTAAAAGTGGTGTATGCGGAATAGGGTTGCCACCTTTTCTTTAGGCCAAACCCAAACACTTTAGCAACGCACAGGATTTTTTTCCTGTAGTATAAACTATAGGATTGTAAAAGATCTGTGACACCTTTGGGTGCCCCAAGGAGAGAAGTAATGTGGCGCATATAGTGCGCCACAGCAAAGAGTGGGTGTGGCCAAATTGTGTTAACAGTGGAAGGGACATTGTTAAAGAAAACAAAAGCGTTCTTGTATCTATAAAATAATTGTAAGTGTCTCACAGGCATGTATAAACCTCATCGTAATCATTAAAAAAAAAAAAAAACTTTTCTAGTACATATGATTTTGTGTACATTGAAAATAATCAGAGAGCTAACATTTTTTCTGAGCCGACCTTAGTTCGGCGTATAGCAGAATGACGGCTGGGCGGTGGTTCTGTTATCCTGACTGGACATCATATGACGTCCATGAGGACAACTGCCGGCGTGCAGCACGGCAATCACGAGTGCGGCATGTCAGTCTGACACACCGCATCTCCAATCGTGGTAAGGAGCCTCTGACAGAGGCTTCTTACCACGTAATCAGCAGTGACCAATCACAGCTGATCATCGTGCCTGTAAACGGCTTTCCTTGGTTCATGCTGACAGGGAGAGCAGATTGGCGGCTCTCCCTGTCAGAAGGGTGGGGTTTGTGCTGATAATCAGCACATATTGATTGGATGTGCCACCACAGCTGCCAAAAAGGTGCCCATCAGCTGCCAGTCAGTGCCCCATCAGAAACGGCTGTAGGTGCCCATATCAGTGCCCTACAGTAACATCTGTCACTACCTCATCAGTGCTGCCTGTCAGTGCCAATCACAGCCGCTTGTCATTGCTCATCAGTGAAGGAGAAAACAAAATTGTATAACCGAAACGATAAAAAAAAAAACGTCAGTGAAGGAGAACACAAACTTTTATGACAGAAACTAGGAAAAACTTTTTTTTTTCAAAAATGTTGGTCTTTTTTAGTAAGTAAAAAAAAAAAAAACACCAGTGGTGATCAAATACCACCAAAAGAAAGCTCTATTTGTGGGAAGAAAATTGTCCTAGGCAGGAAGGGAGTGAAAGTGCCTGATATTGAAGTGGTTAAAATAGTCAGGGACTGCTTAGCAACCATCTCCTGTTAAGACAATGAATACTTTGGTGAGAGTATGTAATTTTCAATATAGTGCAATGTGGCATAGAGTATAGCAATGTGGTACAATGTATTGTTGTGAGTGCTGTATGACACAGCACAATGTACAGATGTGAATATTGTATGATGCAGCACAATGTATGGATGTAAATATTAGACATGTGCACACTGAAATATTTTGTTTCGGAATTTAGTTTTCGTCTGAAAAATAAATGTATTTAGTTACTCCCGAAATTCGTTTTTATTTATTTTGTTTTTCGTTAAAAAATGCATTCATCCGAAAATCCGAATTAATTAAGGTAGAATCTGTCATTGAAGGCTTATGGTGTCTGTCGAATGTTCTAAGAAGATTCGACGGAGCAGCTAAACTGTACGACGCCGCAATCGTACATTTCCGCCTACAAGCTTTGGTAGAATTATAATGTTGTATGACTAGTAATAATTATATTTATTAATTATTATTACTAGTCAACCAACATTAGAATTCTTCTATAGCCTATGGGCGGAGCATTTCACCATAAATGTCCGCTCGCTGCGATCGTATGTTTTTAGCTGCTTCGTCAAATCTTCATGTCTCTATAATGTCGAATCTTCATGTCTCTATAATGTTGAATCTTTTCTCTCTATGTCGAATCTTTTCTCTCTATGTAGAATAATCTTGGACTAATAGAGTTAAGGTTAGGCACATTCGACCACAGGTTCGATGGACACAGATTGTTATTGTCAGCGTCATGTCGAATCTCCTATCCATATCGAACTATTGTCGCAACGAAAACGGAAATAAAGCATTTGTTTATGTCGGATCTTTCGGATTTCGGATTCTGCGCTTTCATTATCGTTTTTTAAAACGATCACGAAAATACCTGAAATTCGGACGAAAATACATTCGGATGAAAACGAATGCACATGTCTAGTAAATATTGTGCGTTACAGTACAATGTTTAGGTATGAATACTATGTGAAGCGACACGCTGTGTTTTACACAGATGCGATGCAATGCGTTGTAAGCATGCTTGTGCTGCGTGGAGTGGCTGACTACAGAAATACACCGACACTACCACACATGTCATATCACTATAGAGAACTTGCAATAAAAGGCAGAAGATGAGTAAACTTTATAGAATAATCCATGCAGAGATCTGGGCTATGACCTAATACAGCCCCCCATATGACAGGTTACAGCTCAGACTATACTAAGGACAAGTCAGAGAGGGGAAGTGTGGGCAGAGGTGATCGGGACAGTGACAGCAGAGGACAGCCCAGAGACACACCCCCCCCCAGCAGGGCACAGGTCTGTGCTACTCCAGACACCTGAAGAGCATTGAATAATGAAGACCCCCCCCATGGACACTACACACTGTCCGACTAATAGACACACAGAGCTACACACTATGGTGACACACTATTAGATGATCTCTGCCCTACCTCGAGAGCTGAGCCAGCATGACCATCTGTGTTACTGAGGAAGAAGAGAGTAACCTGAGCAGGCCTGAGGTGTCCTCCATGATCACACTCTGTCCTCACTGTGCTTTCAGAGACACAGCCCTGCCTCCGCTCTCCACTGGGGGTACTACATTGTCTCCTCATTAGGCAGCAATTGAGAAAGCTGCAATCCGGTTTTAATAATTTGTCCGTTTTTGAGATGAACTCAAAACCGGACACAGGATTCAAATCCCGTACTGTGCGGGTCAAAACCGGACAGGTGGCAACTGTAATGCAGAAGTTGATGCAGCTGTGCATAGCTTCTAGGTATTATTGTTAAAGCTTAATTGAACAAGCTGAAGTTAGAAGCTGATTGGTTACTATGCACAGCTGCACCAGATTCTGTGTGTACCAGTTATAGTAAATTACCCCCCTCAGTGTCATAGTTTTAGAATAACTGTTTACTTTTCAAAGCAAACATTCTCAGTTGCTTTAGTATACTCAACTCATTAAATGAATATGGGGATTTAGTTTTGATCTTAATCACTTCAATACCAGGCACTTTCACCCCCTTCCTGCTCAGGCCAATTTTCAGCTTTCAGTGCTGTCACACACTTTGACCCATATAACCCATATAACGATTTTATAATTTTATAATTTTGTTAACACAAATAGAGATTTCTCTTCGTGGTATTTAATCACCACTGGGTTTTTTATTTTTTTTTGCTAATTAAACAAAAAAAAAACTGAAATAAAAAAAAAAGTTTTTCTTTGTTTCTAACTTTCTTTTATAAAGTATTGCAAATAAATAATCTTTCTTCATAAATTTAGGCCAACATGTACTCATGTGCTCTGCTACATTTCTTTGGCAAAAAATAACCCAAACCAGCATATATTATTTAGTCTGTATGAAAGTTATAGAGTTCACAAACTATGGTACATATATCTGAAAATGTATCAATCCTGGAGTACTGACAGCCTATGTCATTTCTTGAGATCCGAAAATAACAGAACAGTACAAATACCACCCAAATGACCCCTTTTTGGAAAGTAGACATCCCAAGGTATTTAGTATGAGGCATGACAAGTTTTATAAAGTTGTAATTCTTTGTCACAATTTTTGGGAAAATTAAGACAATTGAAATATATATATTTTTTTTTTTACATACTGTCACCAGTGCAGTACAGTGTCATCATATAACTGTTGTGTCATTGATCGGGGACACTGACTGGTGACAGTATGTAAAAAATAGTATACCATAGTAACACTGTACTACTCTAGGGAGGTTATCAGGATTTTTTATTTACACATTATGTTCACTTATAACAGTAAATATCAACGTAATATACAACAATTTTTACTGAATAAAATTGATTGATTCTAATTAGCTGTGATTGGCCATATCTAATCACATGGTAAAGAGGGGCTGTGATTGGCCCTGTCTGTACCATGTGATCCCTGTGACCAATCATAGCGAGCAACACAATTGTACAAAATTAATGGCATTCATGGAAGTCATCCATTGTGACAATGGTCACAGCAATTATATGGTAGGTTAGCACTAACCTGTACTAGGATATCTTTAACAATTACACCAGAGTTTTGTGTCATCTTGCAAAATAAAGGCCTGAGCTGGGTTAAAGCCACCCGCTTATTTGGCTTACTATCTGGTAAGAATGTTTTCCACAAGGTGTTGGTGTACTTTCCTGTGAAATAATCACCGGGTGTATACCGTACTTGTTTTCATCCATGCAAACATTGGAATAGCTACGTATATATATTTGGACTGTAATTAGCGCAATTTTTACTTGTGCTAGATCTCACATTAATTGCTGCTTTTGGACTGGTTCATCAATTTAATTCAATTGTAATTTATTTTTGATCAGCGCAGTTTTTTTACCCTTTATAGTCTTCCACATGAGCTGGTTCAAACCACCTTGATAGATTGCTTAAAAAAATGGCTGGATGTGTTTTTGAATGCACAAAAGGTAGTTGTCTATTTATATAGACATTATACAGGCATACCCCACTTTTAAGTACACAATTGGGCTTATTTACTAAAGCTGGAGAGTGCAAAATCAGGCTCACTTCTGCATAAAAGCCAATGAGCTTCTAACCCCAGCTTGTTCAGTTAAGCTTTGGTAATAAAACCTGGAAGCTCATTGGTTTCTATGCAGAAGTGAGCCTGATTTTGCACTTTCCTGCTTTAGTAAATAAACCCCATTGTGTACTTAAAAGTGGGGTATGCCTGTAACAATGTAGAATGTTAATTCAAGGAGTATTCAATTGACAATAAAGGATACATTCACCTTTCGTAACATGTTACACCCATATTAAGGGTGTAACATGTAATATGTTACAGATGCAGCAGGCCCCACAGCCCCTTGATCCCCCATTTGACAGCAAGCGGGGATCTTCTCCCCCCATTTGCTGTCACAATTTTAAAAAAAATGCAGCCGTGCGGGGCCCACCCAGCGTCATTCTTTCATAGAGTTCTGTGAATGTGAAAACTACAATTACCGACAGCTTTTGTGGCTTGTAGTTCTCAATGAACTACCAGGTCGCTGCTGAGCTCTCTAGGTAGTTCATGGAGTCCTGTCAGTGTGTAACTGCCTGCTCGTATGAGGTAGGAGCAGACAGCTTACACATGCTGTCTACAAGAGCCCTGCTATGCACCCACATAAAAAGATGTACATTGATTTTTATTTCTTTACAAAGGTAAACTTATCAAAATGTCCCACACTTTATAGGCGTTAATGTATTTTTTGTGAATCTATTGAGTACTAAGGAATAGGGTTGAGCGGACCCGAACTATAAAGTTCGGGTGCGTACCGAACTTTTGGGTTTTGAGGTCCCGGACCCGAACCCGAACAATTGACTGTATGTTCGGGTTTGGGTCCGGTGTTCGGCAATATGAATGTAAAGCAGCGCTTGTTTCCCGTGCTTAGAACTGTCCCTGCACAAAGTGTAATTTCTGAAGGAAAAAAAGTCATTTAAAACTTACTCGCGGCTATTAATGAATTGTCGGCTCCCGGCAATACATAGAAAAGTCATTGATAAAAATAAAAAAAAAGCATGGGGGTCCCCCCAAATTCAATTACCAGGCCTGGGAGAAAGGAGATAATCAGTGTTAATATAATCCTATGTATCCAAAACGTATAATCAAGCAACAAAAGTAATGAAATATATGTGCAGTGAATCATAAATAAAAGTCCATAAAACAATATTCATGAATAAAAAGTACATAAAGCAAAGTACAAGTGATAAAGAAATCCAGGTGATGAAAACTTGAGTGCTTCCAACAAATACATTTTGGATACATAGGACTACTATATTTATCATTTGTCCACTTTCACTTGGTGGAATATTATTTATATACACATTATAGTATTTTTGATTTGTATATCGCTTGTTAGGACTGTTTTTGCATAAACAGAGCGCTACTATTTTTTCACTTAAAATTCACATACCACATTGTTTCAATTTTTAAGTAGCAGCTTCAGGATTATTTGTTCTAATTCCATCTGGGCGCAGTGGTGGTTTGGGGAGTTAATTAGGGGGCGTGTTTAGCCCTCCTTACCAGCTTTTACACGTATGAAGGATGATTTAAACTCTCAGATTGGCACTGATACAGTGGATGGTATATGTGGATCCTAAGGATCCTGTATGAACACTGTGGGGAGCACCTATTTACTTGGTGTTTTCTTCAGTTTCTACACTGTCACTTTGGAATGGATTGGTCGTATGGGATCTGATTCTTTGAGCTTGTTATACATTTTGGACACTTTCAGGTTTTTGACACTATTATATGGACAAAATACTTACACTATTATTTGTTCTTGGTGAGACACATTGTTGTGATATCTGCTGTTATGGATTGTTGGATATAACTTTATTTTGTTTTAGAAAGAGGAGAATGGGGTCACCTCAGAAGTGCCCCTGGCAAGGAGGAGAAGGATCTCGGTACCTCAAGGACATAACCAAGAGTATATATATTTTTTTTTAATAAAATGTAATAATGTATAAAAGATAATAACATGGTGGAAAGAACCACATTGACAATAATTGTTAAATACAGTCAAAAGTTACAGCCATGTGTACTGCTTAAACATTGTCGAAGGGATGGAAGTGACCCCCAGTGTTGAAATGGGGTATCAGATATGATGCATCTTGGCGATTGTCCTTTACTAGTTTTGCAGCAATTGCTGCTTCTTCAGAAGGAGACAGTCATAAGCATCTATTGAAATAGATCATAATTTCATATTTAAACAGTTGTTTATAAAATTAGTACATATTTCAAAAAGGTTATTTTCTTTAATATCAGGCAAAACTGATATGGGTTCTGAGAAAAAAATATGCATTGCTTACCTTTAAAAAGCTACGGCAGTAAAGCAGCACAGACAGAGGCACCCAAAGGCGTTTTCCCCCACGGCAGACACGGGAGGCACTAAGGACCGCTGAGTTCTAGATTTACAAGATTTATAGGTAGTGTGGTATATCATTTATCAATTATTTTTTAAGGAATATATGATACAAAGAAAGATAGATGGAAACAAGAAAGAAAAAACAGAATAGCGAGGTAGCAAGAAGAAAAATAAAGGGAGGGGGGGGGGGGGTATTTTGGGTAAGGGGGGAGAGAAGAAAGAAAAGAAAAAGAGGGGGGGGTACACAAGAAAGAACAAGAGGAGGAGGAGGGGAGATAGGGTTAGGTGAAAAGAGGGAGATGATGATTAAAAGAAAAGAATAAAACAGTGAGAAAGTAATGAAAAAAAAATTGTGAAAGAAGAAAAAAATAGGTTGAAAAGATTGATTTATTCAGTATGTTTAGTAACCAACCTATTGTGTCAGAGTATCCAATGTAGCACCCCGGGGAAAGATGCAGGAAACTTGATGCAATTTCAACTGATTGTTGTTAGCAGCGTGTTGCCAGACAGTTTTTAGCTGGTGAGTGTTTAGAGAGGGATCTTGTCATAAGATATATCTCAGCAAGATCACAGACCCCTGATAAATATACATATTAATCAGTAGAGAAGGGAGATTCATACTGTATGGTTGCATATATGTATAGTATCTCGGTTAGTGCAGATAGCTCTGCATCTGTGCTTGATGCTAATCTTAGCAGGCACCACATGCATGGTTGGCAGAGGATCAGCACAAATATACAGCTAGTGTTCAGTTTGGGAAGACTCACCGTTTGTAGTTCCTGCATCCACTTAATCCCGGGGAGCAGCCGCCATGCTAGGGGCCGCTCCTGGCATCCCTATATGCGTCCAATTCAGCTGACGCTCTTTAGCCAGCAGACGTTGGCGGATGACGTTGCTGGATCCTATCTCCTCACGGCGCTTGCATGAGAATCGTGCAGTCACCAATTTTGGGATGTGGCTAACGGCCATCATCCTGGTGGGGATGGGTTGTCGCTCACTAAGGAGCATCTTCCTCCCTTTATTTTGTTTTAGTATAGCGCTGTACTTTATTTATTATTATTATTGGTTTAAACTTTTGGTATCACAATTTTTCGGTGCTAGCAGCTTACAGACTAATTACCCAAGTGTAATTATTGTTTCTATTTACTTTTATATGACAACCCTACAACAAAATTAACAGGAATGGATGAATATTGATTTCTCTTAAAAAAACATATGCAATGGTAATAAAAGAAAATGAAATACAGCTGGAGAAGCGACCATAGAAAAGGGAACAGTTTGCTAAACTACATTGTCATCAACAAAAAGCATAGCAGCACAATCTCAAAATGCAAAGTGATACACACATTTGATAAACTCTCATGCCGCGTACACACGGACATTTTTAATGTCATTGAAAAAAACAACGTTTTTCTCGACGTGATTTTTCTTGTTTCCTCTCAAGCCTGCCTTGCCTATACACGATCATGAAAAAAAATGCTAGAGCAAAGCGCGGTGACGTACAAAATGTACGACGGCACTATAAGGCCACTTTCACACTGAGGCGCTTGAAAAACTGCCAGTAAAACACAGAGCGCTTTTGAAGCGCTTTTCAGGCGCTTTTGAAGCGCTTTCAATTCATTTCAATGGAGATTCATTGATTTTAATGGAAATAAGTTTTCAGGTGCTTTTTTTGCTTGAAAGCGCCTGAAAACCGCCTCAGTGTGAAAGTGGCCTAAAGGGGAAGTTCCATTTGGATGGCGCCACCCTTTGGCCTGCTTTCGCTGATCCTCGTGTTAGTAAAGTTTGGTGAGAGACGATTCGCGCTTTTCAGCCTCGTGCTCTTCAGTCCGTTACAGCGTGACGAATGTGCTATCTCCATTATGAACGCTAGTTTTACCAGAACGAGCACTCCCGTCTCATACTTATTTCTGAGCATGCACGTTTTTTTTTCCTCTCGTAAAAGCATACACACTACCGTTTTTCACGACATTAAAAAGAACGACGTGAAAAAATAGAGCAGGTTCTAATTTTTTTTAGCCCATTTTTCACGTTGTTAAAAATACTCTGGGGCCTACACACGATCGTTTTTAATGACCAATTTAAAAAATGGCGTTTTTAACATCATGAAAAACGGTTGTGTGCCAGTATTAGTAAGACTAAATGTATGAATGAACAGAACAAGAAAATCCCAAGGACTCAATATGACAACAGGGAGTGACTAAAAAGTATGAGAATAGTAAATGATTCGAAGAAACAGTGAAACAACAAGGGCCAACTGAGTGCAAAACATGGTAAGAAATGGAACCTAAAATAACCACAGATAATGTGATACAAAACAGATGCAAAAAATGCATGAATGAATTATGTATATGGTAGTGGAAGACCCAAGAGAGATTTCCGCCAACCT
Source organism: Rana muscosa (assembly GCA_029206835.1). Taxonomy (NCBI): domain Eukaryota; kingdom Metazoa; phylum Chordata; class Amphibia; order Anura; family Ranidae; genus Rana; species Rana muscosa. The sequence continues at coordinate 1,235,908,256 of CM055122.1, forward strand.
GAGGCTGTATTCATTAGAATTATGAGATCACAAAATCAATTTAAAGCTTGGGTATCTGGAAGACCACAGGCATTGATAGAGGCAGAAAAAAAGCAGGAAAATACATTTGTTGAAATTCTGAGAAGCATTTGTCAAGTTGAGGAAATTTTCAAAGAAGGGCTACAGACTATTTTTGTGGCAATCCTGAAGAAAAAAAAAAAACACAAAATAGCCCTGATACCACATGCAAAAAAGTTTATTTTTATTTTTATCAAAAGTAATCCAAAACCGCATAAGTTAAAGAGTAACTTCACTTTTATGGGGGAAAAAATGCCCTTTGGGTAATCCATGTACAGATACCCCCCGAGTTACAGACAAGATAGGTTCTGTAGGTTTGTTTTTAAGTTGGGTTTGTATGTAAAGCCTCGTAAACACGGTCGGACTTCCATCGGACTTTTCCGTGGATTTTTGTCCGAACCCATAGCATACACACCACAGGACTTTTCTGCAAACTTTCCCAAAACTTTTTGCAACATCACATGGTTTTTCTGCTCTTTTCTGCTCTTTACCGCCACCCTTTGGTCAACTTCTGCTATTGTTGGTTGATTTTAACATTAGTTGTTTTGTCCATTGGACAAAAGTCCTATGGTTTTCTGTACACACGGTAGGACTTTGTTCCATCGGACTTTTGTTGGGCAAAAGTTTGTCCATTTGCAGACCCAACTTTTGTCCGATGAAAACAAAACCAAACGAAAAAAAGTTTGTCCGAAGGAGCGTACACACGGTCGGATTGTTGGTCCAACTTGCTTAAAACGAAGTTTGTTGGGCAAAAGTCCGACCGTGTGTACGGGGCTTAAGTTAGAACAGGTGCATTTTTTAAGTGTAAATTTATTTTTTACATTTTATAGATAACATATGGAAGGGTTAACACCCCTGTAACGTTTGTTTTGCTGTCTGTGCCCAGAAGATTTCACTTCACTTTCTGTGCCTGTGATAATTGGATTTTGAAAATTTTGGCTTGTTGTGGAAACCAGGATTGGTGTTTAAGCTTCAAAGGTGACACCTTTTACCTAATGATAACTCTTACAGGAGTGAATTTCCCTTCCTAGGGGTAGATTTGCCCTTACTTCCTGGTGTCTCCCTCCGTTTGTAAGTATGAGTCATTTGTAAGTCAGATGTTTGTAACGCGGGGACTGCCTGTACATTGTAGGGATTTAACAAACTTTGTAGCAAACCTGGCCTACCTGTTTCTGTTCTTAAGAAAAATCTGTATGCTCTACTATGTCCTTGGAAGTATGGTTCCTGAATGGGAATGTCTGTGTTCTATCTAATCAGCTGATACACTTGCAGCCTTCTAATGAGGAACGTCACAGTGTATGCATTCCTTTAGAAGTAATTACCCTTAGGGAGTATCTCACCAAATATATAATTTCTATTGCAGAGGGTGCCTAAAATTTTACATGTATCTCAGTGATTCAGGGAAAATCAGTAAATCAATCACACAAACAGGTAATGACATTTTTGGGGAAGTTCTGTGCACCAACTGTGCTGTGAGTACCCGAGTGCTGTGAGTACCCGAGTGCTGTGAGTGTACGAGCGCTGTCAGTGCACAAAAGCTGTGCGTACCTGTGTATTGTAGGGTATTAGTGTCAGAAAGCTAACTGTTAGTTAATTTGGACAGGGTATAATCCCCAATCCCTATTAAATTAGTGGGTATGATGCCTGGCGGGTGTGGAGCTGAGACTCGGTGTACATCTTGCGGCATGCATGCGTTCCTTGATCATCCGATTGAGGGCGAATACTGTTGTGCAAAATGTAAGCACGTTGTTTCCCTGGAAGCCCAGGTTCTGAATCTAGGGAAGCAACTGTCAACACTGAGAAGACTCTCCATACTAAAGTAGAGTTGGGATTGTATCAGGCAGGTGCCGGCAGGGGCCAGCACAGAGGCGGGTGGAGATAAAGAGGCGCAGGCACCAGAGCAGAGTAGATGGGTGACAGTCAGGAAGGGTAGAGGGGAAAGAGACAGGGAGGCCGGTCCTGGGCTGGAAAATCCCAATAAGTACACCCGTTGCGTGACATTGGTGAAACCAGTCAGGGACCAGCATTGCTGGAGCAGAGTGATGCCCCTAGCTGCCATGGGAATAACTCCTCCTGTGAGGGTTGGAGTAAACAAAAGGAAAGACAGATTCTGGTGGTAGGGGACTCAATTCTTAGAAGAACAGAGAGGGAAATCTGTCACAAAGACCTGAAGCACCAAACTGTATGTTGTCTATGGGGCGTTCCGGTTCGGCACATCACAGAACTGGTGGACAGATTACTGGGAGGGGCTAGGGAAGACACGGCTGTCATGGTGCATGTTGGCACCAATGACAAAGTCAGAGAAAGATGGAGTGTACTAAAAAATTATTTTATGGACTTAGGAGCTAAATTGAGGAAAAGGACCTCCAGGGTAGTAATTCTCAGAAACACTACCAGTACCTCGAGCCACACCAGAAAGGCAAAGGGAGATTAGAAAAGTAAACAAGTGGCTGATGAGCTAGTGTAAAAAGGAGGGGCTTGGATTCCTGGAGAACTAGGCCGACTTCTCAGAACTAGGCCAAATTGGGAAGGTGCAGATCGTCTGTGAGTGAAGAGGGCCAACAAGTTAGAGGGGCTTTTAAACTAGGCGACAGGGGAGGATCCAGAGGTAGACATAGTAAGCGTGGAACAAATTCCAGAGGGTAGTATTGGGGGCATTAGGGGTTGGTTGACTAAAGCACCTAAACCCAAGGTAAGTAAGGCTGAGGGATCATCACCAGCATTCCAACTTTACAAATAATGCAAAAAGAAATGTAAGGGTGAAATCAGGGCGGCTAAGATAGAACATGAAAGGTATATAGCGGAGGAGAATAAAAAAAAAATCCAAAGAAAGTCTTTAGGATATAAATAGTAAGAAAGGGAGGTCAGATCATATTGGTCCCATAAAGAATGATGAAGGGAATTTGGTTACTAAGGATGGAGAGATGGCAAAGGTATTGAATTTATTCTTCTCCTCAGTCTTCACGAGGGAAACTGGGGGCTTCAGTAACAAAAACTGCAATGTTTATCCTCATGACACGTCGCAGGAAGCACCCTCATGGCTAACAGAGGATAGAATTAGAAATAGACTTGAAAAACATAACATTAATAAGTCACCAGGACCAGATGGCTTGCACCTGAGGGTCCTTAACTGCTTGCCGACTGCCTCCTGTACACTTACGTCGGCAGAATGGCACAGACAGGCATATCAATGTACCTGTACGTCCCCTTTAAATGCCTGTCCGTGTGGTCGTGCACGCGTCGGCGGCGCGCTCGTGACCCTGCCGCCATCCCCGTGAGTCGGACCGCGGGGATCCCCGCGATTGTCTCACGGAGGTATAGAGCGGGGAGATGCCTATTTAAACAAGCATCTCCTGGCTCTGCCTAGTGACAATGACACGGATCTCGGCTCTGTGTACTCGGAGCGGAGATCAGTGTCATGTGACACAGAGCCCATCCCCCTACAGTAAGAAACACTATGCAGGGAACACTTAACCCCTACAGCCCCACCTAGTGGTTAACCCCTTCACTGCCAGTGTAATTTTCACAGTAATCAGTGCATTTTTATAGCACTGATCGCTGTGAAAATGACAATGGTCCCAAAAATGTGTCAAAAGTGTCTGATGTGTCTGCCATAATGTCACAGTCACGAAAAAAAAATCACTGATCACGGCCATTACTAGTAAAAAAAAAATATTATTAAAAATGCCATAAAACGATCACCTATTTTGTAAACGCTATAGCTTTTGCGCAAACCAATCAATAAACGCTTATTGCGGGTTTTTTTACCAAAAATATGTAGAAGAAAACGTATAGGCCTAAACTGAGGAAACCAAAAAAAATGTATATATTTTTTGGGGATATTTATTATAGCAAAAAGTAAAAAATATTGCAATTTTTTCAAAATTGTCGCTCTATTTTTGTTTATAGTGCAAAAAATAAAAAATGCAGAGGTGATCAAATACCACCAAAAGACAGCTCTATTTGTGGGAAAAAAAGTAAGTCAATTTTGTTTGGGAGCCACGTCACACGACCGCGCAATTGTCACTTAAATCGACGTAGTGCCGAATCGCAAAAAGGGGCCTGGTCTTTATCCAGCCAAAATGGTCCGGGGCTGAAGTGGTTAAGGAACTCAGTCAAGTAATTGCCAGACCATTGTTCCTAATTTTTAGGAACAGTTTACTGACTGGAATAGTACCAGCAGATTGGAGAAAAGCCAATGTAGCTCCAATATTTAAAAAAGGGCCAAGATACATTCCAGGGAATTACAGACCAGTCCGCCTAACATCAATAGTATGCAAGCTCTTGGAGGGGATGATAAGGGACTATATACAAGATTTTTGTAATGGAAACAGTATCATTAGCAGTAATCAGCATGGATTCAAGAATATTCGTTCTTGCTAAACCAACCTATTAACCTTCTATGAGGAGGTGAGCTGCCATCTAGAAAAGGGAGGCCCGTAGATGTGGTGTATCTGGATTTTGCAAAGGCATTTGATACAGTTCCCCATAAACGTTTACTGTACAAACTAAGGTCTGTCGGCATGGACCATAGGATGAGTACATGGATTGAAAACTGGCTACAGGGACGAGTTCAGAGGGTAGTGACAAATGGGGAGTACTCAGAATGGTCTGGTGTGGAAAGCAGGGTCCCCCAGGGTTCTGTCCTGGGACCAATCCTATTTAATTTATTCATAAATGACCTAGAGGATAAGATAAACAGCTCAATCTCAGTATTTGCGGACAATACTAAGCTAAGCAGGGCAATAATTTCTACGCAGGATGTGTAAACCTTGCAAGAAGATCTGAACAAATTTATGTGGTGGGCAACTACATGGCAAATGAGGTTTAATGTTAAAAATGTTTAAATAATGCATTTGGGTGGCAAAAATCTGAATGCAATCTACTCACTGGGAGGAGAACCTCTGGGGGAATCTAGGATGAAAAAGGACCTGGGGTCCTAGTAGATGACAGGCTCAGCAATGGTATGCAATGCCAAGCTGCTGCAAGCAAAGCAAACAGGATAATGGCATGAATTAAAAAGGGGATTAACTCCATTAATAAAACAATAATTTTCCCACTCTACAACACTGATCCGGTCGCACCTGGAGTATGCCGTCCAGTTCTGGGCACCAGTCCTCAGAAAGGATATGCTGGAACTGGAGAGAGTCCAGAGAAGGGCAACAAAGCTAATAAAGGGACTGGAGGACCTTAGTTAGGAGGAAAGGTTTTGAGCACTGAACTTATTCCCTCTGGAGAAGAGATGCTTGAGAGGGGATAAGATTTAAATGTACAAATACCATACTGGTGACCCCACAATAGGGATAAATCTTTTCTGCAAAAAGGAAATTTAAAAAGACATGCGGCCATTTACTAAAATTAGAAGAGAAGCGGTTTAACCTTAAACTGCATAGAGGGTTCTTTACCGTAAGTGCGCTAAGGATGTGGAATTCTCTTCCACAGGCAGTGGTTTCAGCGGGGAGCATCGATAATTTAAAAAACCAATTAGATAGGCACCTGAACGACCACAACATACAGGGATAGTAAAACAAAAACAAAAACAAAAAAATAGGATTTTTTAAACAGCTTACCTGTAAAATCCATTTCTTGGAGTACATCACGGGACACAGAGCCCTGTTAAATACTTAGTGGGTTACATGTCACCATCAGGTGATTGGACACTGGCACACCCTAATTACAAGAGAAGTTCCCCTCTATATAACCTCTCCCATATGGAGAGTACCTCAGTTTTTGTAGCAAAGCAATAAGTATCCCAATATATATATATATATATATATATATATATATATATATATATATATATATCTCCCAAATAAGAGGGGCAGGAGCTCTGTGTCCTGTGATGTACTCCAAGAAAAGGATTTTACAGGTAAGCTGTTTAAAAAAAACAATTTTCTTTTTCGTACATCAAGGGACACAGAGCCCTGTTAATCACGTAGTGGGATGTTCCAGAGCAATGCTTAACTTGAGGGGAGGGAGACACCGATCAAAAAGCAGACCGCCATCGAACGTGAGGATCTACAGTATAATGCTGCCTGCAGCACACTGCGCCCGAAGGCGGTATCCTCATGCCCTTTTACATCCACTTTATAGAATTTTGTGAACGTATGGACTGAAGACCAGGTTGCAGCCTTGCAGATCTGAGCCATGGAGGCCTGGTGATGCACTTCCCATGAAGCACTTACTGCTCTGGTCGAGTGCACTTTTAAATGAAAGGAGGAATTTTCTTCTTCAAACCATAGGCCTGGACAATAACTTGCCAAATCCACTTAAAAATAGTAGATTTTGATGCTGCCTGGCCCTTTCTGGGACCTTCTGGCAGCACAAACAAAACATCAGTTTTCTGTATCTGAGCCGTTGCTTTCACATAGATCTTGACTGCTCTTAGTACATCCAGAGAATGCAACAATCTTTCTTCCGCAGAATGCGGATCTTGACAAAAGGATGGTAGGACCACATCTTGGTTCAGATGAAATCCTGAAACCACCTTAGGCATAAAAGTTGGGTGGGGACGCAACACCACCCTGTCTTTGTGAATAATTAAATAAGGCTTTTTACAGGAAAAAAATGCTAATTCCGATACCCTTCTAGCAGAGGATATAGCAACCAGAAAAAAAATATTTTATTGTCAACAGGACCAAAGGAATATGGCGCATTGGTTCAAAAGGCTGTTTTTGTAAAACAGACAAAACTAAATTCAAATCCCATGGGCACAAGGGAGACTTAAGTGGCGAACTTAAACGCAACACCCCTTGAATAAAAGCCCAGACCAAGGAATGAGAGGCAAGTGGCCTTTAAAAAAATATTGATAAGGCCGAGATCAGACCCTTGATGGTGCTCAAGGCCAGCTTAATTTCTACCCCCAACTGTAGAAAGGCAAGAACTCTACCAATGACATGTTTTCGAGAATGCCAACCCCTGGATTCACACCAGGAAACATATGCCTTCCAGATTCTGTAATAGATGAGCCTGGAGGCCGGCTTCCTAGCATTAACCAGAGTGGAGAGAACTGGACCCGAGAGTCCACGACCCTTCAAGATGTAGGTCTCAACAGCCAAACCCTCAAATTTAGACTTCGTAAGGAAGGATGGAATACTGGTCCCTGCGAGAGCAGGTCTGGGCGTAGTGGAAGAAGCCATAGCTTTCCTACCGCCATCTTTACGATCTCTGTATACCAGGATCTTTTGGGCCAAGCTGTGGCCACCAGAATTACCAGTTTCTTTTCCTTCTTGACACTGCAAATGAGTCGCGATAGGAGGGGAACCAGAGGAAACGCATAGATCAGAGAGAACTGATCCCAAGGAATTACCAACGCATCCGTTCCAGATGCTAGTGGATCTCTTGTTCTTGAAACAAAGCTGTCCAACTTCATGTTGAACCTGGAAACTAGTAGATCTACATCCGGGGTACTCCATCTCTGGCATATGGCCATAAATATGTTGGGATGCAGAGACTACTCTCCTGGAAACAGTTGTTGGCGGCTCAGATAATCTGCCTGCCAATTCTCCACCGCTGGAATGAAGATCGCCGATAGGCAAAGAACATGCCTTTCTGCCCCAAAAAAATGTCATTCATCTCCCTCTGGGCACCCAGACTCCTGGTGCCCGCTTGGTGATTGATATAGGCCACTGCTGTAGCATTGTCAGATTGTATCCGGACAGGGCAGCCCTGTAACCTGTATGTCCAGGTCCTGAGGGCCAAACGTACTGCCCGTATCTCCAGAAAATTGATGGGCAGGATCTTTTCCGCTTTGGACCATCTTCCTTGGACTGTAGCTTCTTCTAGAACTGCTCCCCAGCCTATAAGGCTGACATCCATAGTTACCACCTTCCAGGTAACTGGGACGAAGGAGTTTCCCTTCTGCAATTTTTGGTTAGCAACCACTAACTGAGGCTTTGGCGCACTTCTGACACCAGCCGCATCGGCAAGTCCAAGGCTTGGACTCTCCTGTTCCAAGCAGACAGTATGCTACTTTGCAATGGTCTTGAATGAAACTGGGTGTAAGGAACAGCCTCGAATGAGGCTACCATCTTCCCCAACAACCTCATACAAAGGCAAATGGAAAGGTCTCTTTCTTGCTTTGACCACCTGGACCAACTCTTTTAAGGCCCTGACTTTTGACTTGGGTAAAAATACTCTGCTTTGGGCCGTGTCTATGACCATGCCCAAATACTCCAGCCTCCTTAGGGGCTGCAAAGATGATTTTCCTAGGTTGAGGACCCAGCCTAGGCGCTCTAGGTATTTCACTGTGTTGAGCACACTTTGGTTTAATCGTGCAACTGACTGTTCTACCAGTAGTAAATCATATAGATATGTCGTTACTGCTATGCCCTGAGCCCTTAGATTTGCCAGAAGTGGGGCTAGAACCTTAGTGAATACCCGAGGTGCAGTAGCTAGACCAAAAGGTAGAGCCACAAATTGGAAGTGGCGCTGTTCTACCGCAAACCTTAGGAACCTTTGGTGAGTGGGAAAAATTGGTACATGTAGATATGCATCTTTGATGTCTATAGACGCCAGGAACTCTCCCCCTTGTAGGGTGGAGACCACTGAGCGGATTGACTCCATGCGGAAAGAGCGAATGTTCAGAAATTGATTCAGATCTTTTAGATCTAGAATGGGTCTGACATCTCTGTTTGGTTTTGGAACCGTAAAGTGATTTGAATAAAACCCTTGAGCTGTGCTCCTCTGAGGCAACCTCTATGATTACCCCTTGGGATAACAAGTGATCCAACGCTAAGAACAAGGGCCTTCTTTTTACTGGATCCTTGGGAATGCTTGATCTTAAGAAACGGGATGGCGGAAGCCCCCAAAATTTCAGTCTGTAACCCAGAGATACTGTGGAGATTATCCACTTGTCCTGAATATCTGCCTGCCACGCCCTTGAAAATTGCAGGAGTCCCCCCCACTTGGCCGAGCGGGGGCGCCTCTTCATAAGGAGGCCTTGGGGTTCTGCTTTGCAGAAATTTGACCCCAAGATTTCTTTTGTCCCTGAGCTTGGCCCTGGGATTTCCCTCTTGCACTTGGCTGGGAAAGCCGTCGCCACTGCCTGGAGGCAGTAGCCCCCGGGACTGGGGAAAGAGAACGTTTAAAAGAGGGACGTTTACTCTTTTTCTTAGCTGGCAACAAAGTAGACTTACAACTAGAAATCTTTTGGATATATTTATCGAGGTCATCCCCAAATAAGCATTCCCCATTAAATGGAAATCCGGCCAAAAGCTTTTTGCACTGAGCTTCAGTTGACCAATGGCTTAGCCAAAGTATCTTGCGCATGTGTACCAGCAGAAAAGTAAGGCGGGATGCTTGCTGAATAGAATCATTAATAGCATCCACCACAAAACATAAGGCCTTAGGTAGGTCCGCCCAATCCCTGGCCTGTTCAGCAGGGAGTATTTTAATCACCTGCTTCATCTGATCCTTTAAGAACTGACGCATGCCAATCGCTGCTACTGCAGGTTGGGTAACAGCGCCAGCCGTAGTAAAAAAGGATTTAAACAAAGACTCCAGCTTTTTCTCAGTTGGATCTCTAAATACCTGAGCATTGTCCACAGGACAGGTCAGACTTTTATTCACGGAAGAAATAGCTGCGTCTATTGCTGGCAAACTCAATTTCTTGGTGAATTTCTCCTCCATTGGATAAAGAAGGGAAAACTTCTTGGGGGGAGAAAACAGCTTATCTGGGTGTTCCCAGTCAGCATACATAAGCTTTTCCAGTAATGGATGGATTGGGAAGGTATATGCAGCCTGCAGGGATTTTAAAGACCCCAAGGAGGGAACAGGGGACTCAGTGCAGGGCAACTTGTACGCAGCATGCACAACTTCTGTATAGTATTGCACCTCCAACTTGAGAGCCTGAGAGGCTGAAAAGATCTTCTCCTCATCCCCTGATTCATCCGACTGTCCCTGATCCTTGTCCCCAGATTCATCAACATCATCATTATCATCAGATTGTTGATAGTCTGACAGGGACCCCAGAGCAGAGGAAGGGAACCTACCCCACTTTCTGCTCTTCTGTGAGGATGCTGTAAATAAAGCAGCTAAACTCCCTTCCAAACCAACCAATGCTGCTGCTAGAGCATCTTCAGTGACATATGCAGGAGCTGCAATGCCTGACAGGGGCAATGGCTCTACCTGTGCGGCTGCCTCAGGTCTCTCAGGGGAGAATGGTATCATGCAGGAATGTCTAGAACCCCCAGATCCAGATGGCGACACTTTAGTGCCCCTTTTTCCTACCCCTAAACCCCTTCTACGAGGAGACATAGTCCTAAGCCCAAAAGCAGAGGTACTAACACGGGTGCATCAACTGCTGAGCTTATTCTGGCAATAAACAAATGCCTGCTAATCTGCACAGCCTGATGCTGAGTAGGTGTCTTAGTATGCCTGAATCCAATCCACAAGATGCTTACGTTCCCCAACAAGCTTCTGTGTCCCTTCGCTTTACTCCCTATGGGGGTTAAGGAGCTACACAACCGGACCCATCCAAGAAGGCCAGAAAATGTGTATGGGTAGTTCAGTAGTTGCTACCGGATAGCATGATGCCTGCAGCTAAGTATAAATAAAGTATCAAGTACAGTGCAGCCTGGTAGAACATGGTATGCAGCCTGGTAGAACATGCTATGGAAAGAGAGACTGAAGGGGACAGAGTGAGGCGGATGAGAATACCTGTGAAGAAAGAGGTGGCTAGCATAAAGTGAACCAAATGAAAACAAGAAACAATGAAAAAGTTGGTTCCAAATGGAATTGTGTTGGAGTTAAAGAGTCTGGGAATGAGGGCTTCATGCCCGAACGCCATTGGCGAATGACCTCCAAATGTGCAGTAAAAAGGCAGAGAAAGATATACTTCTGACATAATACCTCCAATTTATACCTCTCGATGGGCAAAGCGGGCTCCACCCCCAACGCCATGTATGGATGGATGGACACACAGACACCGACAGCATCCGCCACCATAAGGGGATGCGGAGAAGCAACATCCATCCATCTGTGATGACACAATGCGTCCAAACGTGATGATGTCACTGCACTGCGGGAGTCATACGAGGAGCACATGACATGGCGCCGATGTACAGGTGGCCCCACCATCAGGAAGACAGGAGGGGACAGCAAGGGAGATGGAACCTCCCCAATAGTACATCGCAGCTCCCGGAAACTATACAAATGGCCACAACCACCGGGGGGAGACCAGCACAAAAAAGCAACCTGACGTAAAAGCTTAGGACAATTGGTATCCAAAGGGTCACTATTGGAAACTATGACACACTTGTGCATGGGTATATGCACAAAAGTGTGGCCAAGGGTAGCAAAACATCAGGTTTGGGCATGCAGGTGTCTTCCACCTGGGTAATAGCAAAACAAAAAAATAGGTCTAGTGCCACCAATGATGCACCTCATTTGGACATAACAAAAACAGATATTTGCCCTGGGACTTTGTAGAGGTGAACACTATGAGGCCAACATTAGTAAAAGAGTAACTTTATTAAGTATATAAAGATAGCCATACATACTGTAGTTTACATCAGTAAAGATAAAAACAGTTGGTAATGAGCAGGATACATAATATGATGTGAACACATCTGTTGCAAAGATCCATGTAATATGATACACAACATCTAGAACTTGACGCGATAATTTAAAAAATCTATTAGATAGATACAATGTAATACTGACATAAAAGCACACACACAGGTTGGACTTGATGTCTTTTTTCAACCTCACCTACTAGATAACTATGTAACAGAAGGCCTCCAGGTTGTCATATTGCATTGAATTTTACAGAAAATTACAATGGCTACAGATTGAAAATGAAAGGTACATAAATATAAGCCGCCTGCATCGCACCATCTCACACACTACTATACCGCTTCCGTGGCCATGCAGTTGGCCCAAGATGGCGCCGGCTCAGGGAGAAGTCTCAACGATGACAGTCAGTACCCCTGATCGCTCTGTAACGGCACCCTCACAGCCGAGAAACACCTCCACAAAACAACCTAGAGTGGATATGGACACCCTGCCTCCTCCAGATGCCCCCTCAGAGGGGCTGCTGACAGAGGTAAGAGCCTGGCAACCTCTCCTGCTAATTCACCAAGTAAGGAGTCACAGGCTAAAAAACATCTATGAAAGAAACAGGGGGGGGCACCTCTCTAAGTGTAGTATTAAAACAGTAACATTTATTGCACATGTAGCACCCTGCTCCCAATGACGGGATGCTATGTTAAATTTAGTGGGTGTCTGAGTTGGTAGTTAGCTCAGACTCTGTAAATAATTATGCTAAATTAGCCTCTGTTCCGACTATGGCTGTGTTGGAAGACTTCCCACTGTTTGCCTGTAGGTGGCGTTACCATCCCAGGCCAATGTGGAAGACTGAAAGGCCAAAGTGCATTGGGTATCTTTCCCCAGGAACAGTTCAGTGGGAGTGGTCTGCCCGCTGAGCATGCTGGGGAAGGGTACTTTGGGGGCAGATGCCATCTTTTGGGGTCCTTCTTCCCCTCGCGGCCCTCCCGGCTCGAGGAGTGTGTTGTGTGATTTCGGCCTTCGGAACCATGTTGGTCTGAGGCTGCAACTCTACCAAGTAGGCCCCGCTATGCTGACTGGGGCCTACATTTTGAAGGTGATCCTGTGCTGTCCGTCCTGCGGGAGGAAGCCACTCAACGGAGGAAACCAGGGGAGGACCTGTCCTGGAGAAGACTGAGCGGAAGGCTGGTGTCTTGAGGAAGGCCTGGTGATTCTGTTGGAGGATGCACCGTAGCTAAAGTTACCTTACAGTTTGCCGGGTTGGCTTAAAGGCTCTTTGACTGTTTGGCTGGAAGTTCGGGCGTTAAGTCCTGTGGCAAAGGATCCGGGACTATCCAATTTTGTTCACAACCAGTCTGTGGCAGAGACTGTTCCTGATCATTGTCCGTGCATCACTCCGGCTGCTAGGCCAGGTGAGAGGGGCCTATCCGGGTGAGCAATACCCACTCGAGGAGGAGTGGTGAGTGGGAGTTCTTACAGACTTTCTTCCCCTAGACAACGAATACTGAGGTAACGCGCAAGGCCCAAATTTAAACCAGCAGCTCCTGCGGGGGTGTGCTACACACAAGATTAAAAACACTTTCAGATACCTTTCCCAGCTATCCGGATCGTGCCGGGAGCCTGTGGGACACCCTTGTTTCTTTTATGTGTTGCTGGATACACTCTGAGGATGGCTGCTTCTTTTTAAATCACCCCCTTACTGTGGTTCAACTTTGTTTTTACCTAAAAACAGACTAATCAAATGTACATTATTACAAACTAAGGGTATTGTCTCCTGGAGCGCCAGATACCCAATTTACCTTCACTAAAAAACATCTATGGGCTGCTGTTAATAATGGAGTACCCAGCCCAGAGCAAACACCATCCTTGGCTGCTATTCCTGTCACAGATAATCCTGTCTAATGCCGCGTACACACGATCATTTTTCACGTCGTGAAAAATGTCATTTTTTGTTTTCAACAAGAAGAACGACCGTGTGTGGTCTTTTTGTCATTTTTCACGACGTGAAAAACGGCATTAAAAACGACGAGAAAAATTAGAACATGTTCTAATTTTTCTCGTCGTTTTTCCTGACATTTCTTCCGCAGCAGGGAAACACTGCCGCGGAGCCCATAGACGATCGTTTTTCTCGTCATTTTAAAAAATGACGAGAAAAATGACCGTGTGTGGGGAACAAGCTGTTCCCTCGTTTAAAATGTCATTATTCACGGCGGTTTTTTAACCGCCGTGAATAATGATCGTGTGTACGCGGCATAAGAGGCAATACTTAAATCTATGCTGCTCACACTGCAAAAATATTTACATAGAGAATTACAAATCTCCATGTCTCAAATGCATAACAGAGTGGATTGCCTGGAAGAGAGAGCAGGTGAACTGGAAGATAACATGCGTGATTACTCCAAAGCTCATAATGAATTATTAGATGTGCATGATCACCAAGCAGAGGAAATTCACTACATTAAGTTACAATTTGTGAACTTAGAGGATCGCTTAAGGCGTAATAATATTAAATTCAGAGGTATATTGGAAACTGTTAAAGCGAATGAGCTTACTTTCTACCTACAACAACTTATCTCAACACTACTCCCTGGCTTAAACACTCGTTATATCTTGATTGATCGGGCCCATAGAATTGCAAAACCTTCACACCTTTCGACTGAGATTCCGAGGGATATATTGCCTGGGATTCACTTTTTTCATATTAAGGAGCAAATCCTCTCAACCGCCAGGGCCGTCAAACCTTTGCCCACACCATACACCAACATCATGTTGTTTACTGACCTCTCTCCAGCAACAATGGAAATGTCTTAAAAAGAGGTGTATGCAAAAAAGATGTTAATCTCAGTATCTATAGCAAATAACAAGCTTTATGTAGATGGGTACCAACCACCAGCATGCAACAACAGTAGAAGGGGGCATGTGCAAAGTATGTGTTCTGTCTCTGTAAGGTATAAGAAGATCATGAACCAATATTCATGGTTAGAGTTCTCCTCAAATATATATATATATATATTTTACAATAATGTTTCTCTGACATGAGTGTGAACAAGATGTGACTTTTGTGGTCAAGCTAATCTTTCTTCTGTGTAACTGACAAGCATGTATATTTAGGTTGAAATGTGACTTTGTGGTTAGGCCTTTTCCGGGAAAAAGTTTATCTCACTTCTGCTTTTTAACTGACAGATTGACCGCACTGACATCTGGCGTTTCTTATCTTCCTGTTTCAAATGTCAGAACATGTCTAGTTTGACCACAATTGACGTATGTTAACTGACCACTTTTGCAGAAGTCAAAAAACCTGTTAGAATTTATTTTTGTATAACTCATGAGGTTTTTGCTTATTGCTGATAGGTCCATAGGAGGGAGGCAACTTTTCTCGCTGTGTATAAAAAAGGACATGTAACCATTAAACCACATATTCTTGTATACCTATTCACTGTGTATCGGTGTCTTGAATATCCGACCGGTCAGAGAGACTTCCACAGATCCTGAGTCCAGCTTGAGCCAAGAAGGTCCAACAGAACCAAACAGAACCAGAACCTTTCAGTGGTACCAGAAGTGGGGTGATCCAATTGAACAGGTAAGACCCCCTTTAATTATTATTGGGAACAACAGTCTTGCCTTGTCAATTGGTTCATCATAAAGTAGACTCTCGAGAAAACTACAAGTTTTCTGGGACTCTGTTAAGATTGAAAGGTAGATTTAGAATAGATACAGAGGGTCTCGCTAGGTTGGCCAGACCAGGTTATTAGATTGAGAAAGAATCTTAAATTCTTCTCTACATAGGACGGATCTGTGGAAACTCTATATCTAAAGGTGTACACAAAAAGGGTTACCTTTTTAAATGTTAACTGTATATTGTTGTCCTGAATGTAAAACTGGTTTATTGTTTGCTTATAAAGGGAAGACCACGTCATTAGTGGCAATTGTTCCAGGGGGGTATCATGTCAAAATTGGCAAGGGTCCTATGTTCCAGGGATAAAAACAACATATGTTAAGGTTTAATATACACAACATACTACCCCCCAGTCCGGTGTTCGAGGGACTAAGTGTAGCAGAAATACAGTGTCTGGTTGTATTTAAAAAAGGAGAACACTGGGTTCCTTGTCATAAATCTATAAATTGTCATAAGTTTAAGGACATTTTCCGCCCCTGGAACGAAATAGAGAAAGCAAGACAGAAATGTTTTAATTTTAAAGTATAAGTATTATTGTTTGCTATAATGGGTAATCAAGCAGGAAAGGAAGCTGAAGGTAAGCAGCACCAACCCTCTCCGATTGATTACATTAAAGTCAATTATGGGAAAAATTATACTGATCCTTTTTGGTCACTAGTTTTAAAAAGAGCACATCAGTTAGAAGTGCCATGTTTGGGGGAATACGGACCATGTTCCGAGGAAGAGTGGGAGGAAGTAACCAGAATATGTGGCCAACATAAACAGTATAATTATCCCATAAAAGACCTTGACAAAGATTACATGACTAAATGTTGTAATGTTGTAAGATTTGGGCAAAGGGTATGAAGGAATATAGAAAGAAATATACAAGTGTAAAAATGGAAAAGAAAGAGCAATTAGAAGACGCAATAGGAAGTCCATCAGCTCCCCCTAATTTTTATCAAGAAAAACCCCCTCCATATGCTATGGTAAAAGATGAATCCCTTGTCCCAAAGAAAATATACCCCTCGTTAGATCCAAATGTTATAGCAGGAGTATTAACCATAGCTAAACAAAAGGGAACTAATTGGTTACGAGAGGGGGAAGATAGAAGACAGATACAGGAACATTTAAGTCAATTAGTAAAGTGAATTTTTTTTTGGAACTCATTGTTACAGGCTTGGCTCAAGGCATATAAAAACACCACTATGTTGCATGATTTGATATCTTGCAAACAACAGTCAGGAGAGGATTTCTACACCTTTGTCACTAGATTACATAAATTATATAAAAGTTGTGGAATAGACAATGATCAACTATTCGTGAGTACAGCCATAAATAATGGAGATCCAAGGGCCACCCAAATAATCAAACTGATAAACACAAAATGGGCGGTAATGACCTCAGATAGATTCATAGCTGACATAAAGGAGAGGGCATCCTCAGGGGTATTTAACACTAAAGGAGGATTGTTCACCTCTATTACAGAAGAAAATCCAAACATAGCTATGGTCAGTGGACCAAGTTCAGGAGCCATACCTAGAAGGAATTATCCTCCCCATAATCAGGATCAGGGTTGTTTTAATTGTGGGGATCCAAACCACTGGAAATCAGAATGTCCCCAAAGAAAGGGAGCCAGGGATAACTTCCCTAGGGGAGGTAGGGGAGGCTACAGAGTGAGATCTCAACCAAGATCTCAGTATCTGCCCAGACCAAGATATGACACACAACAACAGCAGCCACAACAGAGATCCCAGTCAGTTCCAGTACACCCCCAATATAGGCAACAGCAGCAGCCATACCAAACAAGATCACCCAGAAACACCACAGAAGAGATACAGGTACATTGGCCAGGATATCAGGACGAAAACCCCCAATAGGGATGCCCGGGGCAGTACCCATCCTTGGTGATGCATTTTTTCTCCTCACACTGGAAAACCCTGCCTCAAGTGGTTTTAAAAGTAGAAGGCAGGGTGGTCAAATTTCTGTTAGACACAGGGGCGTCGACCTTGTGTCTTAAGGACCCCCACTTTGAAAGTAAAGAATGCACCGAGGGATGCTCTATGGGAATAAATGGGACAAGAGTCAACCACAAAATCACACCACCACTGCTAGTAACGGACATGCAAGATAATTACCTTACTGAAATGTCCTTTGCAGTTCTACCAGACTGTCCCCTGTCCCTTATGGGAAGGGATTTAATGTCTGCATTACAAATTATTGTAAAATTTGACCAACAAGGGGGCATCATAGCCAAATCAGCTAAATGTGACCTCACTATGGCAAAAAGGAAAGACCTTTTGGGTTACTTTATGTCACTGCCAGCCACATTAGAAAACCATGACATCTGGGCAGGAACTAAAACGGAAATAGGACACATACCCTGTACACCTTATGTGCCCACTATGCGGCCTAATACAGTCCCCTATTATCAGAAACAATACCCATTGTCTACTGAAAAGGTATTGGGAATACAGCCCCAAATAGAGGAATATAAAAAGTTGGGAATCATCAGGGAAATTGTCAGTCCCTGGAATACTCCCATTAATCCAGTTAGGAAAGCTGATGGTACCTGGAGGTTGGTTCAGGATCTGAGAGGGGTAAACAAGCATGTGATTCCTCTTCCCCCATTGGTATCTGATATTACCTAAATTTTTACCAATATACCTGCAAACTCCAAGTGCTACACTGTATTGGATCTTTCAAATGCATTTTTTAGTATTGATGTTGATCCACAATTCCAACACCTATTTGCATTTGTCTGGGGAGGGGGTCAGCTGACCTGGACACGCCTCCCTCAAGGGTTTATTGATAGCCCCGCGGCTTTTAGCATAGTTTTGAAAAAAACTATGGACGATTGGACGCCCTCTGAAGGCTCCACAATCCTGTTGTACGTAGATGACCTACTTGTTTGTAGTGAGAGCAGGGCACAGTGTGAGAAGGACACAGTAAGCCTGATGAATCACCTCGCCCTAAAAGGTCACTTGGCGTCTAGGAAAAAGATCCAGTGGTGTAGGGACAGAGTTGAATATCTTGGCTGTATTATCACAGATGGGACCAGATTGATATCCCCGACACGAGTCCAAGCTCTCCGCTGTCTCGGCCCACCAAAGGACAAAGCTGCATTGCTTTCCTTTTTAGGCTCAATCGTTTACTGTCGACAGTAGATACCTGACTGTTCTTTTTGGGATTCCATTTTACGTCCAGCTACAGCTGTGGGTGCCCCTAAAACAATTGAATATACAGAGGATATAAAAGAGGCCTTCCTCGCTCTTCTGACTTCCCTCTCGCGGGCTCCTGCTTTAGGTCTCCCTTCCTATGACAAACTGTTCTCACTTTACTGTGTGGTGCGAGGGCCTTCATTTGCAGCAGTATTGGCCCAACCCCATGGGACAAACTTAAGACCAGTGGCATACCTATCAAAGAAACTGCCACTCCAGGTACAGGGAATGCCAGGATGCCTGCAAACTCTTGCAGCAAATGCAATGGCAGTTAAGGAAGCTTCTAAAATCACTCTGGGCACACCCACTATTCTCTATACCACACATTCAGTAGCACAATTGTTACAAAATATGCATACCCAGCATATGACAGCCCAAAGGTCCAGTGGGTATGAAATTATACTTCTGAATACAACACATTTGGAAATAAAATCTTGTTCAGAAACTACTCTTGCAGTACGATTGCTACACGCACTATTGCAGCTTCCATATACTGAACCAGAAGTAAACCATAATTGTAATGACAATTTACTTCAACAAACATTGCCAAGGGTGGATTTAACTGATAAACCAAACCCAGATTTCCTGGATGTATTTGTGGATGGCAGTTGTTCCAGGCCTAATGATAACACATATAAGACAGGCTATGCAGTAGTGATGCTACCTGATGTTGTGGTTGAGGCTTCTCCTTTAGGGGCCAATTCAGCACAACAAGCTGAGCTCCATGCACTCACCAGAGCATGTCAACTATTTAAAGATAAAGATGTAAATATATATACTGATAGCAGATATGCTTTTGGCGTAATTTTAGATTATGGACTCATTTGGAAAAAACGAGGGTTTAAAACTGCAGACAACAAACAAATTGCCAATAAGGAATTTGTTCTTGCCTTACTCACAGCCCTACAGATGCCCAGAAAAATCAATGTTATAAAAGTAAAGGGACATTCATTTGACAAGTCCAAAGAAGCTCAGGGCAATGCCTTGGCAGACAGAGATGCTAAAAAAACAGCCGATTCGGCACACGAGGCCCAGCCCAATCTAACACTGTTTGCCACAGATTTCAGTTCACCAGAATTCCCAAATACTGTGAGAATGTTACAGGACAAAGCATCAAGAGAGAACATAGCTTTCTGGGAAGGTCAGAACTTGACCAGCGTGCCAAGTGGCATCTGGTCAAGCAAGGAGGGAGTAATAGGTATACCAGAGTCAGCTGCCCCTCTTTTGATTTCTTACTTACATGGTCCAGGTCACCTAGGAAGGAAAACAGTTTTGACAATGTACAGACAGTCTTTCAGCACGGTCAATGATACACACCTCGTTGCCCAGTTGATAGACTCATGTCTTACTTTTGCACAAAACAATGTACAGTGCAAGAAGCAGGGTATACATGGAAACTTGCCCCCCCCCCTATAGGCCCCCTCCAAGATCTACAAATAGACTTTACACATATGCCAAAACAGAAAGGAAATATAAAATATCTTTTAGATATAGTGGACAAGTTTAATTCTTGGGTCGAGGCTATCCCAACTACAGGAGAGACAGCCAAAATAGCATCAAGAGCACTAATAAATCACTGTATTTCGAGGTATGGGTTACCAGCCAAAATCTGGTCAGACCAAGGTCCAGCTTTTACAGCTGCTCTTACCCAGGATCTTGCAAAACTCCTGGGCATTCAATGGAAATTACATATTCCATATCATCCACAAAGCGCAGGAATAGTGGAAAGAATGAACAGAAATATAAAGGATAAACTTAAAAAGGCAACAGGAGGAACCATGAAAGGGTGGATTGATTACCTCCCAGCAGTTTTGTTTCAAATTAGGACAGCCCCTAATTCTAGAACAGGATTGTCACCATTTTAAATACTTATGGGTAGGCCAGCACAGAGGAAACCTGATGAGGGAGAGGAGTTTAATCTTTATTCTTTACAGGAAGAGTACGTGAAACATCTGGTAAGTAGCCTTAGTGAAACAGAGGACAAGGTTGCTGTCACTTTCCCTCCTCTCTCCACAGAGCCTACACATCCGTATATCCCAGGAGACAAAGTATTGATAAAACAACTTGCCGTCCGGAAACAACCAGGCCCTATCTTCCAAGGACCATTTGAAATTCTGAAGGTTGCCAGAACAGCCGTTCTTACAGATCAAGGACCACAATGGATCCATGCATCCAGACTAAAGACATTTCCGAAGGGAAACTGGAAGAAGGTGAAGGAGAAGACAAAGACCTCTGTTCTGGAGAGTATTCCAGAAAAGGATCCGGAAAATACTCCCTAGTGGACCATAAAAAACAAGAAACTCAGAGTTCCATACCCATAGACACTAATGGTCAAAAAGGAGGGGTCACTTTGGCAAAACTTTTTCTTTTTTCCTTAATGATTACATTCTTTATTTTAATGCTCATAATCGTAGGACACTGTTGGTCAGATAATTCTAACAGACCAAAAAGAAGTATGGAAGACAATTTTAGTGGTAAAATGCTGCTGCTTAAATTTAAGTATGCTTATGCTCAAAAATCAGGATATGAAAAATGTTGGATATGTAGTAAACTCCATCCTAGCACTGCTAGGATCCCCCTAATGGCAGTACCTCTAAACTTCACCCCTCTCCTAAACGGCACACCACCTGTCGTCCTTACAAATGTCGAAAGAACGCTTTCAGATAGAAACCTTACTTTCCAAATTATTGGTAGAAGTCATTCCCCAGACTGGTGTTTTAGGTTGGGAAACTCCACAAAGGAAGCTAAAGTGTGCCAACAAGCTACAATTAACTTTTCAATGACTTCAATTGAAAGCCCTTTCTTTCATACTTCATAACCTGCCCTAAACTCCACTCTAATAAACTTTCTTAACTCCAGTTCCACTTCCACAGTAGGAAAATTATTGTCAAGTTTAACCTTCTCTGGTTTTTCTGATGAAATGATGACAATATTTAACAAACGACCTTTAGCTCTAGGAGACAGTATTTATATTTGTTGTGAAAAAAGCTGTTACCCTTGGATCCCCACTGAACCCCAAGGATGGTGTTATCTTGCATCCCTAGTCCCCATTATGGACATAGTAGGAGATAGCAAGGGAACACACCTCCTTGAAGCTAGCATGCATCCTAGGTACCCCCTCAAACACAGAAATAAAAGGGAGTTATTTTTCGAAAAAGATATGGCTTGGGCCTGGTTCCCTTCCTGGACAGGTTGGGGGATAGATTTAATGAAAAGGCTTTATAATTATACAAATATTATAGATGATTTATTAGTAAAGAACTCTGATGATATTACTAGTTTAAACATTGAAACTATAGCAATCAGAAAACAATTAGAACTTCATGATCTTGCTATTGAAAGCATGAGTGCTGCACTCACTGGCCTGTGTGAAGTTACGGAGGATTATGAGTGCTGCACTTGGATCCACAACACATCTGTTGAGATTCCTGATTACTATGATGTAATTGCCCAACATAGGAAAGAGGTAAATAAATTGCAACAGGAGGCGAGGGATATCGCGAAAACATGGAGCCCCTTTGGAGAGGGAGGATTCGGGGGCACAGGTATTTTCTCATTTCTCAGAGAAATGGCTATAACAGTAGTAATGGTGTTAATCTTCATTCTACTGTTATATTTAGTATTTAAATTAATTGTCTGGACAATTGGAAAGATCACTAGTAAAAAGAAACAGGGTTCTAAGGAAACAATCTTGATGATGTCCACGGTACATACTAAACGAAAATGGTATAATGAATAATCCAATGATCGATGGGCTTCAATTCTTGAAGCCATGATCATAAGGAGGGGTTGTAAGGTATAAGAAGATCATGAACCAATATTCATGGTTAGAGTTCTCCTCAAATATATATATATATTTTACAATAATGTTTCTCTGACATGAGTGTGAACAAGATGTGACTTTTGTGGTCAAGCTAATCTTTCTTCTGTGTAACTGACAAGCATGTATATTTAGGTTGAAATGTGACTTTGTGGTTAGGCCTTTTCCGGGAAAAAGTTTATCTCACTTCTGCTTTTCAACTGACAGATTGACCGCACTGACATCTGGCGTTTCTTATCTTCCTGTTTCAAATGTCAGAACATGTCTAGTTTGACCACAATTGACGTATGTTAACTGACCGCTTTTGCAGAAGTCAAAAAACCTGTTCGAATTTATTTTTGTCTAACTCATGAGGTTTTTGCTTATTGCTGATAGGTCCATAGGAGGGAGGCAACTTTTCTCGCTGTGTATAAAAAAGAACATGTAACCATTAAACCACATATTCTTGTATACCTATTCACTGTGTATCGGTGTCTTGAATATCCGACCGGTCAGAGAGACTTCCACAGATCCTGAGTCCAGCTCGAGCCAAGAAGGTCCAACAGAACCAAACAGAACCAGAACCTTTCAGTCTCCACCTAAACAAAGTTTTTCAAGGTATTTGTAAAGGTGCTGGAATTCCAGTGTATGAATCCAAGATCCCAAAGAAAACAAGCAATGTAGATTTATCTGATTTTGCTTGCAGAATCTGAGGAATATCTCAGCCATTTACATAATGAAATAGCAGACAAAAAACACAGTTGTAACCAACAAAGGGCACAAAGAAGTAAAACTATTTTTTGAAAATTTAGAGCAATACATTGGAATATGGAATAATGTAAACCTAAATATCATATGTTGATATCAGAGCTGGAATCCCAAGGTCACACAAAGTTTCTGGAGACACAGATTGCTGACAACAATGAACAACTTTCCTCTAAGCACAAACCACAGATTACCACAAACAAATCTGGCTCCTTCTCAGGTAAAGAGCAGAAATGTTGTCCTTCATAATGCGGTTGGTTCACTAAAGAAACACTTTGCAGTGCAATTTTTCCTTAGCTTAGTGAATGTAGCGAAGCAGTGTTAACTTTTATCATTCAATCGTGTGCAAGCAAAAATCCTGGGATTTTTTTTGTACGTGATTGGATATTCCTTGCAAAATAAACTTTTATCACTTTCATTAAGTTGAATAAAAACTCCCTTTCATAGTAATCATGCTGTATGGTGGATGGTCATGATCATGAACAAAGGTGAGCTGAAAATAGTAAATGAAGCAAAACCAGTTCTGTTAAAATTGAAGAGAAAATTGAATTTTTGGGTCACAATAAACTCAGTGAGGGAGGAAGTATGCACGATTATGGAAGAGAGCAAGGTAAAGACAGGGAAAGGGAAAAGAACATGGTGGATAAATAACATCCAGGAAATGTCAGGTAACCGTGATGTAAAAAAAGAACATTCAACTAGCAAAAGACAAGGCCAAATGGAAAATGATGGTGAAAGCAAGGTTCCAAGTTTGACGTTCAGGAAAGAGCGCAAGTGGTCATAGTAGTGGTGAGGGTAATGAATAAAAAATTATCCTATTTAGAAATAAAATGTCTTTCTTAAAATGTATAACTATGGTTTAAAAAAAATGTATCTTAGGCAAAATAATTAAATTGTGTCTTTCCTTTGATAACTGAGGACAGTTGCATTTCAAACTTTTAATTCTATGTAAGTTCACAAACAACATTTTTGCTGATCTTACAATGATATTCAGTGTCTATGGTGATGTCCTACACACGTTTTCAGTACAATACCCCATGCTTCACTGTGGCTTTTTAGAAAATAGAGTTTTTACAATGATAGTGTAGGGATGAGCTTTGACTTAATTTCCAATTTTGGACAGTTTATCCACCCAAACCCCTGGCTACTGTTTGTAAACAAACTAGCAGGAGATCACAGGTGACACCTTTGACCAAATATGGTTATGAATCAAGTGTCTTCGCTCAACACAATTTGTATCTCCAGGCTCCAACAGAGTTGATCACTGACACCTGCATGTGTGCACTGCACGTCAACTCAGTTAATTCTTGGATTACAGTTTGCTATTTTAGCTATTACAAATTTGATATTTTAAAACAATGATTTATTCATGCCCTTTAAAATTACTATTTTTATACTAATACAAAAATACTCTAATATTACTGCTGCACTTTCAATGATTTATACAGTTTACTGAATGCTAATCAAGTGGATTCTGTCATCTCTCATTGGTATTTGAACACCAGAGGTATTGCTTATGCACTCCCAACAATACTGCACTATTTATGTATATGCACTATAGTGCAATTTTTGAGTTGGCACACAGTTTCTTTATTTTGTAGTGGGTGTTTAGTGTATATATTGTTTACCTCCCCTCCCTATCCACTCTCCCCTCCCCCTGAAAGGTGCCAAATGTGGTACCGGAGGGGGGGGGGAGACAAATGAGTGGAAGTTCCACTTTTGGGTGGAACTCCACTTTAAGTTAGAAGCTGATTTTCTACCACGCACAGCTGCACCATATTTTGCACTCTCCAGTTTTAGTAAATCAACCCCAGTGTGCGATTAATTACCAGTGACAGTTTTTTTGGAATGAGTTATAAGTACGTAGTAATGTAGGCCAGACTCATTCTCCTGGGAGATGATTGAATGCCTATAAGTTTCCTCCATGAACCCCATGTTTTTTATGTCACTTTTAAAATACTACATCATACTGTAACTTCACATATTGCTTCCCTCAAGCATGTTATTTAACCACTTAAGCCCCGGACCAATACGCAGCATAAAGATCAGGCCCCTTTTTGCGATTCGGTACTGCGTCGCTTTAACTGACAATTGCGCGGTCGCGCGACGTGGCTCCCAAACAAAATTGACGTCCTTTTTTTCCCACAAATAGAGCTTTCTTTTGCTGGTATTTGATCACCGCTGCGGTTTTTATCTTTTGGGCTATAAACAAAAATAAAGCGACAATTTTGAAAAAAATGCAATATTTTTAACTTTTTGCTATAATAAATATCGCCAAAAAATATATATAAAAAAAAAACCATATTTTTTCCTCAGTTTAGGCCGATACGTATTCTTCTACATATTTTTGGTAAAACAAATTGCAATCAGCGTTTATTGATTGGTTTGCGCAAAAATGATAGCGTTTACAAAATAGGGGATCGTTTTATGGCATTTTTATAATTTTTTTTTTTTACTAGTAATGGCGGCGATCAGTGATTTTTTTCATTTCTGCGACATTATGGCGGACACATCGGACACTTTTGACACATTTTTGGGACCATTGTCATTTTTACAGCGATCAGCGCAATAAAAATGCACTGGTAACTGTAAAAATGACACTGGCAGTGAAGGGTTTAACCACTAGGGGCACAGAAGGGGTTAAGTGTGCCATGGGGCGTGTTTCTAACTGAGGGGGGGTGTGGCTACGAGTGACACATCACCGATCTCCGCTCTGATTACACAGAGCGGAGATCGGTGACAGTGTCAGTCGGCGAGCGGGGAGATGTTGTGTTTACACTAACATCTCCCCGCTCCATCCCTCCGTGAGACGATCGCGGGGATCCCCGCGGTGATCGAGTCCGTGGGACCCACGTTCCAAATCACGGGGATGACTGCAGGGTCCCGAGTGCGCCGCCAGTGGCGTGCGCGCGACCACACGGCAGGCAGTTAAAGGGGACTACAGGTACGTGATTGTGCCTGTACGTGCCATTCTGCCGACGTATATATGCAGTGAGCAGTCCTTAAGTGGTTAAAGCATTTTTGTATTTTAAATTCTGACCTTTAAGCCCCATGAAAAGTCTCTCTCTGCTGAACAATATTTGTTAAACTTTTTTTGCATTGATATGTGTTGATGTCCTTTAATAGCAGTGCCCCTTTCTATGACTCTTTTTTAAATAGTTTGTAAATAAGCCTTGAAAAAGGCTAAAAAAAAATGGAAGATGTGTCTTCCATAGACCTAAGTGAGGTTTGGTGATATGTTTGGGGTTCACAGACATCATGCTGTGGAGTATGTACAGGAAAGCTCAGTGAGGGGGAAGAAGGAGCAACACAAAAATCACTTTTTGCAAGAAGCATATAGAGAGAAGATTGATAAAAAGATGAGCTCATCAGGGTGTTTCACTTTTCACTGTCCAATCACAGTGTAGGGGAGTCTTAAAGTGAAAGTGAAAGTGAAACTGCACCAGAGAATGCCCTGCTAGACAGGGCTGTGTTGTGAAGCAGAGCTGTGTAAAGTTCAGGAGTGAACAGAAATATAAATGCTTAGACAGGAAAGCTCTCATAAATGTATTTTATCTGTATATTTAGATATTTGACAGTAGTTCAGCTTTGACTCATTCCTCATTCTATTTGTGTTATTATAAGGAAGCGATCAGGGCATTGGATTATGTTTCTTTAGTAATGTAATTCTGTTGTTTCATCTTTTAAACATTTCTTATTGCCAAAAATGTAATTACGCATGAAAATATGTTGCTCCTTTTTTTTATAACAGCATTAACTTTATATGAATAAATGGATCAATATTTATTGATAATTATAGTATCTAATTCCAAAAAATAGGATAGAAATATAGGATACAAAACATAAAATGTTCATTCACTGTATAGTCTAAAGTAAGAGTGACAACCGTAAGTGGAATAGACAGTTTCCATTACCCCCTAACCCTCACTGGAGAATAATTTGCAAAGGCTGAGTAAATTGTGTTTTAAGAAGTGTAATGACGTGTAATAATTTCCTGTCAGCATGTCATTTTCCACACAGACTGAGTCAGGTCTTTTATTTTTGGGCAATGTAGGGAGGGATTAGAATTAGGATAAGAGCACAAATGTGCAGGCCTTTTTGCGATGTGAAATGTTTCAGAGGATAATGAAAATATAATTGCAAAGAACATGCATAGTGTGAGATAAAGCACATTGTTCAGGAGCTCAAAGAGATAATATACATGCTTTTGAAATAGTATACATAAGCTTTTTCACAGATGAGACCACAGAGCTAATACAATTTCTAACCAATCAATAGGAGCTTTTTAGAGAAAAATCAGAGCAATTAGATTTAACTGCTCTGTTTAAGTTAGAAATTATTATCAATAATTTGCTTAAGCATTTTTTGTCTCTCTATGAACCTTTGTGTCTTTAGTGTCAGACTATGTAATGTATACAGAAACAGATTACACATGGAACAAGCAGCCCTATCTCATTCTAAAGTAATGGTGTATTTGACTGTGGATGCATACATTTAGAGATGGATTAAAATAAAAAATGCTAGTTATTCAATTCATCTATTTAAGCTGCATGTATTTTTGTTCTGTGCAAATGGAGCAAATCAAATGTTCTCAAGCTAATTAAATAAGTTAATAGGAAACATACTGCATTATGGCCACTAGGTGGAGATGAAGAGCATAAACGCTAACGCACTTCAATATACTGCAGTAAACGTGCACTAACGCACTGCATTATACTGCAGTAAAAGTGCACTAACGCACGTCAATATACTGCAGTAATTGCGCACTAAAGCACTTCAATATACTGTTGTAAATGTGCACTAATGCACTTCAATATACTGCAGTAAACGTGCACTAACACACTTCAATATACTGTTGTAAATGTGCACTAATGCACTTCAATATACTGCAGTAAACGTGCACTAACGCACTTCAATATACTGCAGTAAAAGTGCTCTGACGCTCTGCTATACTGTAGTAAAACTACCTTGACACTCTACACTGATACACTTCAATATACTGTAGGTAACCTGCCCTGAAACACAAAACACTTGTTTTGCTTTATTGCACGTGGGAAAGTTGGAACCACAGATCAAGTTTATGAACTGTTTGAATTTATTACTTATTGTATTATGTACAAGTGAATGTGAGAGATGACATGACTAAGAGAGCTAGGGAGAAGGTGGAATCCTTATGGGTAGAGCTCCAAAAGGATAAAGCTAAGGGGAATATAATACTGGGAGTATGCTATAGGCCACCTAACCTGATGGAGGAGGGGGAGATCTCCTTTCAAAATTTGGATTAGCAGCAAGGATTATCCAGACATACAGTGGGTCAAAAAAGTATTTAGTCAGCCACCAATTGTGCAAGTTTTCCCACTTAAAAAAGATGAGAGAGGCCTGTAATTGTCATTATAGGTATAACTCAACTATGAGAGACAAAATGTGGAAACAAATCCAGACAATCCCTTTGTCTGATTTGGAAAGAATTTATTTGCAAATTATGGTGGAAAATAAGTATTTG
The DNA here is from genome assembly GCA_029206835.1 of Rana muscosa. NCBI lineage: Eukaryota > Metazoa > Chordata > Amphibia > Anura > Ranidae > Rana > Rana muscosa. The sequence continues at coordinate 1,235,936,764 of CM055122.1, forward strand.
GTCAATATCAAAAGTTCATCTCAATACTTTGTTATATATCCTTTGTTGGCAATGACAGAGGTCAAACGTTTTCTGTAAGTCTTCACAAGGTTGTCACACACTGTTGCTGGTATGTTGGCCCATTCCTCCATGCAGATCTCCTCTAGAGCAGTGATGTTTTGGGGCTGTCGCTGGGCAACACGGACTTTCAACTCCCTTCAAAGGTTTTCTATGGGGTTCTAGGCCACTCCAGGACCTTGAAATGCTTCTTACGAAGCCACTCCTTCGTTGCCCGGGCGGTGTGTTTGGGATCATTGTCATGCTGAAAGACCCAGCCACGGTTCATCTTCAATGCCCTTGCTGATGGGAGGAGGTTTGCACTCAAAATCTCATGATACATGGCCCCATTCATTATTTCTGGTACAATGTTTTTTATTGAGATATGAAAAAGGGGAAACAGATAAATTCCCATGCAGGGGATATGGACATGAAACATAAAGGAGTACACGTAAAAGTACATGATATAATATATATTTTAAGGGTACTGATTATGAACTGACACTGACCCAGGAGCCAGGGCCGGGGGTCAGTGTGTTAAAACAAAAAAACAAACAAAAAAAACCCCACAAAACAACAACAAGACAAAAACAAAAACAAAAAAAAATGTAAAACACGCACATCAGTGGGGGGGGGGGAGGGTGTACAAAAGAGCAGCGAGAAAGAAGCCCAGAATCAAAGAAGGAATGGGAAAGAGAAAGGAGGGTCCCTCAGGCTGGAGATGGAGTCCTAGACTAGTCGGGTGTATCCATTCATTCTTTCATGCACACAGATCAGTCGTCCTGTTCCCTTTGCAGAGAAACAGCCCCAAAGCATGATGTTGACACCCCCATGCTTCACAGTAGGTATGGTGTTCTTTGGTTGCAACTCAGCATTCTCTTTCCTCCAAACCAGACGAGTTGTGTTTCTACCAAACAGTTCTACTTTGGTTTCATCTGACAATATGACATTCTCCCAATCCTCTTCTGGATCATCCAAATGCTCTCTAGCAAACCTCATACGGGCCCGGACATGTACTGGCTTAAGCAGGGGGACACGTCTGGCACTGCAGGATCTGAGTCCCTGGCGGCGTAGTGTGTTACTGATGATAGCCTTTGTTACGTTGGTCCCAGCTCTCTGCAGGTCATTCACTAGGTCCCCCCATGTGGTTCTGGGATTTTTGCTCACTGTTCTTGTGATCCTTTTGACCCCACAGGGTGAGATCTTGCGTGGAGCCCCAGGTCAAGGGAGATTATCAGTGGTCTTGTATGTCTTCCATTTTCTAATTATTGCTCCCACAGTTGATTTCTTCACACCAAACTGCTTGCCTATTGCAGATTCAGTCTTCCCAGCCTGATGCAGGTCTACAATTTTGTTTCTGGTGTCCTTCGACAGCTCTTTGGTCTTCACCATAGTGGAGTTTGGAGTGTGACTGTTTGAGGTTGTGGACAGGTATCTTTTATACTGATAACAAGTTCAAACAGATGCCATTAATACAGGTAATGTGTGGAGGACAGAGGAGCCTCTTAAAGAAGAAGATACAGGTCTGTGAGAGCCAGAAATCTTGCTTGTTTGTAGGTGACCAAATACTTATTTTTCACCATAATTTGCAAATCAATTCTTTAAAAAATAAGACAATGTAATTGTTTGGAGTTGTTTCCACATTTTTTCTCTCATAGTTGAGGCTTACCTATGATGACAATTACAGGCCTCTCTCATCTTTTTAAGTGGGAGAACTTGCACAATTGGTGGCTGACTAAATACTTTTTTGCCCCACTGTAGACTGGGCGGAGGGAACCACGCATTCATCTAAGGCTCGCCAGTTCCTAAATGTCTTGCAGGACAATTTTATGGGTCAGATGGTAGACACACCAACTAGAAATAAAGCGTTACTGGATCTACTGATTACCAACAATACAGACCTGATCATGGATGTGGAAATACGGAGAAATTTAAGTAACAGCGATCACAGGTCAATTGGCTTCAGTATAAATTGCACAAATAGGAAACATAAGGGAAATACAAAGACACTGAATTTCAAAAGAGCCAACTTCCCTAAACTACGGACCTTGCTAGAAGGCATAAATTGGGATAAAATCTTAGGAACAAAGAACACAGAGGAAAGATGGGTTTGCTTTAAGAGCATATTAAATAAGGGCATTGGGCAAAGCATCCCATTGGGTAATAAATTTAAAAGAGTGAGCAAAAGTCCTGGATGGCTTAACTCCAATGTAAAAATGCATATAAAAGCAAAGGAGAAGGCCTTAAAAAAACAAGGTTGAGGGAACATCATCAGCATTCAGACTTTATAAAGAATTCAACAAGAAATGTAAGGGTGCAACTAGGGTGGCTAAGCTATAACACGAAAGACACATAGCGGAGGAGAGCAAGAAAAATCCCAAGAAATGATTTAAGTATATAAATAGTAAAAGAGGGAGGACAGACCATATTGGTCTCATAAATAATGAGGAAGGACATCTGGTTACACAGGATGGGGAGATGGCGAAAGTATGGAATTTTATTCTTCTCCTTAGTCTTCACGAGGGAATCAGGGGAGGCTTCAGTAACCAGAACTGCAGTGTCTATCCTCATGACACATAGCAGGAAGCACCTCCATGGTTAACAGGGGACAGAATTTAAATTAGACTTGGGAAACTTAATATTAATAAATCACCGGGACCAGATGACTTGCACCCGAGGGTACTCGGGGGAACTCAGTCAAGTAATTGCCAGACCATTGTTCCTAATTTTTACTGACAATCTACTGACTGGAATTGTACCAGCTGATTGGAGAAAAGCCAATGTAGCACCAATATTTAAAAAGGGCCCAAAATATATCCCTGGCAATTACAAACCAGTTAGCCTAACATCAATAGTATGTAAGCTCTTGGAGGGGATGATAATGGACTATAAACAAGATTTTAGTTATGAGAACGGTATCATTAGCAGTAATCAGCATGGATTCATGATTATGATAATCGTTCTTGCCAAACCAATCTATTAACCTTCTATGAGGAGGTGAGTTGACATCTAGATAAAGGAAGGCCCATAGACATGGTGCATCTGGATTTTGCAAAAGCATTTAACACAGTTCCCCATAAATGTTTACTGTACAAAATAAGGTCCGTTTACATGGATTGAAAACTGGCTACAATGGCGAGTTCAGAGGGTGGTGATAAATAGGGAGTACTCAGAATGGTCAGGGGTGGGTAGTGGGGTCCCCCAGAGTTCTGTGCTGGGACCAATCCTACTTAATTTGTTCATAAACAACCTGGAGGAAGGTGTGAACAGTGCAATCTCTGTATTTGCGGACAATACTAAGATAAGCAGGGAAATAACTTCTCAGCAGGATGTGGAAACCTTGCAAAAAGATCTGAACAAATTAATGGGGTGGGCAACTACATGGCAAATGAGGTTTAATGTAGAAAAATGTAAAATAATGCATTTGGGTGGCAAAAATATGAATGCAATCTATACACTGGGGGGAGAACCTCTGGGGGAATCTAGGATGGAAAAGGACCTGGGGGTCCTAGTAGATGATGGGCTCAACAATGGCATGCAATACCAAGCTGCTGCTAACAAAGCAAACAGAATATTGGCATGCATTAAAAAAGGGGATTAACTCCAGAGATAAAACGATAATTCTTCTGCTCTACAAGACTATGGTCCAGCCGCACCTAGAGTAACCTAGAGTAACCTGTCCAGTTCTGGGCACCAGTCCTCAGGAAGGATGTACTGGAAATGGAGAGAGTACAAAGAAGGGCAACAAAGCTAATAAAGGGTCTGGAGGATATTAGTTATGAGGAAAGGTTGCGAGCACTGAACTTATTCTCTCTGGAGAAGAGATGTTTGAGAGGGGATATGATTTCAATTTACAAATACCATACTTGTGACCCCACAATAGGGATACAACTTTTTCATGGAAGGGAGTTTAACAAGACACGTGGCCACTCATTAAAAATTAGAAGAAAAGAGGTTTAACCTTAAACTACGTAGAGAGTTCTTTACTGTAAGAGCGAAAAGGATGTGGAATTCCCTTCCACAGGCGGTGGTCTCAGCGGGGAGCATTGATGGTTTCAAGAAACTATTAGATAAGTACCTGAATGACCACAACATACAGGGATATACAAGGTAATACTGAGATATAATTACACACATAGGTTGGACTTGTGTCTTTTTTCAACCTCACCTACTATGTATCTATGTAACTATGTATATGCTGAGGAGCACAACATTCATTAACTGTATATATTACTTTGGAAGATTACACTTAGCAATAAATGTATACTTTATTTATATATTAAAGCAGTAGTAAACCCGCTGCTGCTTTTTATTTTTTACATACCTGAAAAGCAAAAGGCATAATGAGCTAGTATGCACCGCATACTAGCTCATTATGAAATACTTACCTTAGAACGAGGCGTTGGTAACTTACCTGGTCCACACCGAGGGAGATGTCATTTTGCCTCGGCGTGTCTTCTGGGTATCGCCGCTCCAGCGCTGTGAGTGGCTGGAGCGGTGATGTCGTCACTCCCGCGCATGCGTGCGGTAGACTTCTTTCCAGCAAGGTCCGTTGCCTCCCGGGCCTTTAGCCATACTGAGTAAACATCTTCCTGAGAAACCAGATATAGTGTTTAGAAAGCCTAGAGATTTAAGAAGCATAGTTGCCCCTAGTAGGGTAAAGAAACCTACTAGCAAACCTTTGAATGCTTGGTCAACCATTTTTGACCAAAAAGGCAGCTACAAATGTAGTGTCAAAAAATAGGATTTTTATAACAGCTTACCTGTAAAATCCTTTTCTTGGAGTACATCACGGGACACAGAGCGACATAGTCATTACTAATGGGTTATATAGTTACCGTCAGGTGCTGGCACTGGCAACTTCCAAAACCAGAAGTACCCTCCCCTATATAAGCCCCTCCCATCCGGGAGCACCTCAGTTTTGTAGCAAAGCAATAAGTGTCCCCAAAGAGGGGCGGGAGCTCTGTGTCCCGTGATGTACTCCAAGAAAAGGATTTTACAGGTAAGCTGTTATAAAAATCCTATTTTCTTTTTCGTACATCACGGGACACAGAGCGACATAGTCATTACTAATGGGATGTCCTAAAGCAATGCCAAATGAGGGGGGGGATACACCATATATAAGCTGAGCGCTATCAGACATGAGGATCTTTTGCGGCCTGCAACACACTGCGCCCAAAGGCGACATCCTCCTGACTTCTAACGTCCACCTGGTAGAACCTAGTAAACGTGTGTACTGAAGACCATGTTGCGGCCTTACAGATTTGAGCCAGGGAGGCCTGGTGATGCACTGCCCATGAAGTTCCAACTGCTCTCGTGGAGTGCGCCCTAACTTTGAACGGAGGCGGTCTACTTCTCAAGCTATAGGCTTGTATTATGACCTGTCGAATCCACTTGGCTAAAGTAGATTTTGACGCTGCCTGACCCTTTCTGGGGCCTTCCGGCAGAATAAACAAAGTATCCGTTCTGCGAATCTGAGCAGTGGCTTTTAGATAAGGTTTAACTGCTCCTACTACATCCAAAGAATGCAATAACTTTTCCTCTACCGAAGTAGGCTTGGGGAAAAAAGAAGGAAGAACCACATCTTGGTTCAAATGAAAACTCGATACCACCTTAGGAAGAAAGGCTGGATGAGGACGTAACACTACTCTGTCCTTATGGATAACCAGATATGGCTCCTTACAGGACATAGCTGCTAATTCCGATACTCTTTTAGCCGAACAAATGGCTACTAGAAAAATCAATTTCCTGGTGAGAAGCACCAAGGAAATATGCTGTAATGGTTCAAATGGTTGTTTCTGTAGAACCGACAGAACCAAGTTTAGATCCCATGGACATATGGGAATATTAACCGGAGGACTAATACGCATCACTCCTTGTATAAAGGCTTTGACTAGTGAATGCGAAGCCAAGGGCCTTTGAAAAAATATTGACAAGGCCGAAATCTGACCCTTGATAGTACTCAAGGCAAGCTTCCTATCTACAGCCCACTGTAGGAAGTCCAGAAACCTACCTATTACGTACTTATGTGGATGCCATTTCTTGGCCTCACACCACGCGATGTACGCCTTCCAGATTCTATAGTAGATCTGCCTGGATACCGGCTTCCTGGCATTGATCATGGTAGATACCACAGCATTAGAGAGCCCTCTCTTTTTTAGAATGTGGGCTTCAATAGCCAGGCCGTCAAACCTAGGGCTGGTAAGGAAGGGTGGTATATCGGTCCTTGCGAAAGCCGGACGACGTGGGAGAGTCCAAGGACTCCCCACTGAAATTTTACAATCTCCGCGTACCACGCTCTTCGGGGCCACGCTGGAGCCACCAGAATCACTGGTTTCTTTTCTACCCTGATTCTGCGGAGTAATCGAGGTAACCATTGTGGCGGTGTGAATGCATATATCAGCTTGAACTGATCCCAAGGGAACACTAGGGCATCCGAGCCGCAAGCTAGGGGATCCCTTGTCCGAGAGACAAACCTGTCCCCCTTTGCGTTGAATCTGGATGCTAGAAGATCTACATCCGATGTTCCCCACCGCTGACATATTGTCCAGAAAACCTCGGGGTGAAGGGACCCTTCCTCTGGGCATAATTGCTGGCGACTTAGAAAGTCCGCCTTCCAATTCTCCACTCCTGGAATGAATACCGCAGATATGGCTGGGACATATTTTTCTGCCCATTTCAGGATGTAATTTACTTCCCTCTGGGCTGCACGACTCCTGGTGCCCCCCTGATGATTGATATATGCCACTGCTGTGGCATTGTCTGATTGAATTCTGACAGGGGACCCTTGGAGTTTGGATGTCCATGCTACTAGGGCATACCGGGCTGCTCGTATCTCTAAGAGATTGATGGGCAGGGCCTTTTCTGCATCCGACCATCTGCCCTGGAGAGACTATTGCTCCAGTACTGCTCCCCAGCCTATAAGGCTGGCATCTGTAGTGACCACCTTCCAAGAAATCGGACTGAAGGATTTCCTTTTTTCCAGATTCTGGGGAACCAACCACCAACGGAGGCTCTTGCGAACGGAAGGGGACAAGGACATTGTAAGTCTAGGGCCTGAACTTTTTTGTTCCAGGCTGACAGTATGGCCCCTTGCAAATTCCTTGAATGGAATTGACCGTAGGGTACTGCTTCGAATGATGCCACCATTTTTCCCAGCAGCCTCATATACAGGCGTATGGACGGCTGTCTTTTTTGTACCCACTAAGTGGATCAAATCTTTCAAAGACAACACCTTTCCTCGAGGCAAGAATATTTTTCTCTGGCCTGAATCCAACCTTAGCCCCAAGTATTCCAGACTTTTGACTGGTTTTTAGGGCTGACTTGTCTCGGTTGATAATCCAACCGTGAGATTCCAGATACTTGATCGTCTTGTGAACGACCACGTCTAGTTTTTTCACTGAGTGGTCTATCAGCAACAAGTCATCCAGATATGCCATTATCATTACACCTTGTGTTCTTAGATTGGCCAATAAAGGGCCAGAATTTTTGTAAACACTCGTGGTGCTGTGGCCAAACCGAAGGGTAAGGCTCTGAACTGAAAATGGCGCCCTTCTACTGCAAAGCGTAGAAATTTTTGGTGGACTGGAAAGATGGGAATGTGCAAATAAGCATCTTTGATGTCGATCGTGGCTAACCAATCCTCCCCTTGTAGGGCAGTGGCCACCGATCGGATCGACTCCATCGAAAAGTCCTGATATACAGGAATTTGTATAGCCCTTTTAGAATTAATATGGGCCTCCCGACCGCGTTTGCTTCGGGACTGTAAAGAGGTTTGAGTAAAACTCGAACCCTCATTCTTCCAGGGGAACCTCCATAATTACTCCTTGGAGCAATAGTTGTTCTAGTGCCAACAGGAGGGACTCTCTCTTCCGGGGATCCCTTGGCACGTTTGACCTCAAAAAATGGGAAGGAGGAGAGTCTTTTAACTCCAAACTGTATCCCAAACCTACTGCGGAGAGCACCTATCTGTCTTGATCGTGTCCCGCCAGGTCTCTTGCGAACAACTGGAGTCCTCCCCCCCACCCGACTGAGTGGGGGCTTCAATGAATTTCACTTTGGGGGAGGTTTTGTACCTCCCCTGACCCAGGGTTTCTTATTACCCTGCTACTGTCCCTGTTTTTTACCCCCGGGATTTGACCGAGGAGGCCGTCGGAACTGTTACACAGCCGATGCCCCAGGGACTGGAGAAGCAGGCCTCTTAAAGAGGGACCTCTAACTCTGCTTTTAACCGGCAAGAGCGTATTTTTACCGCTGGAAATTTTCTGGATATATTTGTCCAGGTTTTCCCTGAATAAGCGTTCACCATGAAATGGGACGCTAACCAGCCATTCTTTACAGGGAGCTTCAGCAGACCAGTTTCTGAGCCATAGGAGCCTACGCATATGTACTATAGACAGCGTAAGGCGGGAGGCCTGATGGACTGAATCCTCTATGGCATCAACCGCAAAGCCTAAGGCTCTAGGTAGATCAGCTAGGGCAAAGCCTGCTGATCTGTCAAGTCCCTCAAGACCTGTTTCAACTGATCCTTCACTGCTTAGCAGATCCCAATAGCTGCTACTGCTGGTTGTATCACCAAGCAGATTTTCATAAGGACTCCAATCTTTTATCTATTGGGTTCTTGAACATTTGGACATTATCCACTGGACATGTCAGTGATTTATACATACAAGAGATGGCTGCGTCCACTGTAGGGACCTTCCATTTTTTTTTTTTTTTTTTTTTGATGAACTTATCCTCCATGGGATAGACCACCGGAAATCTCTTGGGGGAATAAATATTTTCTCAGGACGTTCCCAATCCTGGTAAATGAGCCCTTTCAGTAAAGGGTGAAGTGGAAAAGAACAAACAGTCTGGGGGCTTCTAGCGACCCCAACGAGGATACAGTAGTGGTTAATGGTTCCGCAAGGTGCATTTTTAAATGCTGATCGGACCATGTTAGTCAGAGACTGAACCCATAATCTTTCAGCTTGAGATGCTGAGAAAAGGTTCCCCCACTGTTGATTCCTCTATAACAGAATCAACCTTATCCTGATCCCCTTCAGGCAGGTCGATCCCTGTATGGGACTGTTGCTCTGCTAACAGGCACTCTGAAGGAGGAGACGGAGATCGGGCGTGCTTTCCCTGACAGGGAGGCAGCGATAAATTTTGACAATCTCTCTCTAATCCTCCCAGAGCTGAGGAAAAAAACCTCCTCTGTTACATACACAGGAGCAGGTGACTGAGGACAGCCACAGTACCAAGTACCCCTGCGGGGTCTCTACGGTCACTTACCTCTGAACTTCAGGGGAGACTGGTGCAGCAGGAGTATGCCCAAGATCCTCAGAGCCCGATGAGACCCCCTTCGCTTCCTGGAAGATTCAGTTCCGGAGCTACTGGACGGCATATTCCTAAGCCTAAAGCTGAGGTATTCCAGCCGTAATACACCACTTTTACTGAGAATAGTCTAGCACAATTGCTGCTATATCACAGTTGGTGTCTACTAATGTGCCTTTCTAGGGGATGCCTGTATCAACCGCTATGCTGTATGCCTTTAAATGTTGCCAGCTCTGTCTCTGTACTTCATAACCAGCTTATCTGCAATAATGTGGCTTTTTAAAAACCTGCTGGGACGCCCGCACATGCGCAGAAGCGCTGCGGCGCGCACAGAGCGTCATCCCCCAGGCCCCGCCCCTTTTTCCGGCCACCTCTATATATAGAGGCGCGTGCACGCGCACGCGCGCGGCCACGTGCGCCTCGGCGCTAATTTTCAAACATGGAAACCAGGGACAGGAGCCAGGGCCCCCTTTGCCGCAGGCCGGGGGATAGACGAACACTGCAACATGGCAGAGGAAACAGTTTCCTGTAGGAGAACTCACCAGCTGCCTGGACTTTGCTCTCTGAGAAGAAACTAGTCCATATGACAAGAAAAACATTCCACAGCGGCCTCTAGTGGACAAACACAGGTACCGCAGTTTAATATACTAAACATATATAAAAAACATTTTTTTTTTTTTTTTTTCTTGACCACCATTAAAAATTATTACATTTTTTTAGTAGTTACAGGCATGCACAGATATTAGCGGGAATACCGTTAGGTAACAGACAGAAAGACAAATTAGGCTTGGGGGTCCCCCAATAGAACCAAGTTCCTGGGGGCCCCCACTTACCTGTTCCCCGCCGCAGGACTTTGTTTGGTCCACAAAAGCCCAAACTTCACCTATCACGGCAGGCATTGTAATCAAACCTTCAGGGACCGGGTTCCCAAGGATTCCACTCCCCTGGACCTGTATAGCACCCTGCACAGAAAAAATCTTGGTCGTGGGTATGACCAGAGCTCTGGATCCCAGGGTCCAGCTCTCCTAAGAGAAGCATTACAGGCAGAACCTTGCTCTTCTCTGCAAGGCCCGGGTACCGACCGTTTAGCTATGAAGCTTTTTTGGTCGGATCCGGAATAGCTTACTGAGGCCCAAAAGAACCTGTACGCAAGCTCAGTGAAAAACACATGTTTCTTCTTGGCCAACACCTTAGACACTGGCAAAAAACTGAGGTGCTCCCGGATGGGAGGGGCTTATATAGGGGAGGGTACTTCCGGTTTTGGAAGTTGCCAGTGCCAGCACCTGACGGTAACTATATAACCCATTAGTAATGACTATGTCGCTCTGTGTCCCGTGATGTACGAAAAAGAAACTGTGGCACTTGTAAGTTTATGTGTCACAGGAAAAAGTCATTCGTTGGGAAGGATGGTAGGATCCATCAGTCGAAACAATTCATCAACTGTGGGACAGACTTTGTGGTATATGGCATCATTTGTCCCTGTGGACGGCTCTATGTAGGTCGCACTTCTCGCCCCATGAGGATGCGGATTGGTGAACACAAATGTGACATCATTAACACCAGAGCTAAATACCCGGTTCCCCGACACTTTGAAGAGATGCATCAGGGTGACCCATCTGGCATGAAGGTTTTTGGAATAGAATCCATAGGGGGGGATCTTGATAGAGGTAGGAGACACCAGAGGCTCTGCAAACACAAAGCCTACTGGATCTTCACCCTTGGGAGTTTGACCCCTGGGGGCTAAACGAAGACTCCGAAATTCACAAGCTCCATTAATACTGTAGTTGTCCCTCTCATCTCTTTCCCCCCCCCTTTTTTCTTCCCTTTCCCCTCCCCCCCTCTTCCTTCTCAGCCCCCCCACCCCCTTTTTTGGTACACATTTTAATTGTAATTCCCTCCGATTTTCCACCATCGCTCCCAATCGTGGAGATATGTGGTCTAATAATCTCTTGGTTGAAGCACTTCTAGCATCTATGTTATTTTATTTATTTTATATATATCATTTTACTTATACACACATTATAATTATATATGTGGGTTTATATGTGTGTAATTGATTGATTTTATTATGAATCACTCATCTGTCTTATTACATGTGATTCCTGTTCTACATCCAAGTTACCGTAATGGTTTCTATACATTCCTATGATTATTGTTTCATGTATATGTAATACTTGTAGTAGAACCTTCTTTTTTTATAGTGTATTTGATTTGCCTGTATTTACAATCCATTGGTATTGTGGTTATTCACATCTTTTACATTCTACCTCTCTCTCTGGTTCATCAGTAGCTGCACGCAATATGCATACATTTTCCTTCTTCCTCTCCCCCCCTTCCCTCCCCCTTCCCTCTTTATTAATATATTTTTTTAATGAATATAGACTGTGGATGGCCGCTGTCTTTATCAGTCTACCTTCTAGCTACTATTGTGTCATCCAAAGCCCCATTGTTTAGGTGTGCATTTTGATGTAAACGCCATAGTTCCTCAAGGTAGTGTTAGCCCCTGCTCTCCCGTTCCTGGGCTCACTGCTGTGACAGTCGAGGGAGTTCTCACTACCTCCCTTAGTGTAATATCTTGCTCATGCTAGTATTCATGTACTTGGTTATGTCTTAGAGGTTTGTTCCATCGCTACCTCTAGAGGATAAGTCCTCAGCAAAATGGCGTCCGCTCAACCAATCACACTACACTATGTAGTGACGGCGGATATCCTGGATGCGATTACTTCACATCCGGACTGCTGGAGCGCAAGCTACACAGCGTGCGTCCCAGATCATAGAGTGGGGTCGGCAAGCTCCAGGCGCAGTGATGCAGGTTGTATCAATGCACATCGCGCCATTACAACAGTGGATTGTTAGGTTGCGGTTACTACACCCTATGTGTCCAGGTGTCTCTACATTGTAGAGGTAGGTTGTCACTTCCTTATGTTAACATCATCATTTGCCTACTTTTCCCTCTGGCTGCTGAACTACTTATCCATATGCCATTTATTTATATGTCATTTTTATATATATAGTTCTCTTTATGGTTAATATTAGCTGCTTGACCCCTGTGTAGGCTTTTGTTGCACCACTCCCCATTCCCTCCCCTCCCTCCTTGTCCCTTTCCCCCCCCTCCCCCCTCCCCCCCTCTCCAGTACCCACTATCATTCAGTGTGGGCTGGTTTATTGATTATGTACCGCCCACACCAGTGGGTACTCCACCCCTTGTCCATTGCTAGGGGCGTGTGCATATGCGTGTATATATTGGGTAGTCAGAGAGAGGAACACTGCTGAGCTCTGAGGAAGAAGACTCGTCTTCGAAACGCGTCAGCCAGCAGTGATCTTTGTCAATCCCTCCGTGACCGATTTGAGTGGATTCGTTTTGGACGCATTGCTGCGACTTTGTGGTTCTTTGTAAACGCATGGCTTTTACGTTTGTTTGTAAGTAGGATTCTTTTATTCATTTTAAATAAATGTATCCAACGGTAATGCACGAGGCTGGTGCGCCTTTCTTTTTTTCTTTTGTTATCTACCACTAGGATACCCCTATCTGTGAAGGCAGCAAAGCCAAGTGTCATCCATTTGTTCACTTTCAAACTGTCCGGTATTCCACTTGTGCGCAGGAGTTTTTGTTTGTCTTTCGTTTTTCTTTAGCCAAGAATCCCTGCTGCGCATTCTCCGCTGCAGTCAGCGGCTCATTGCGAGGGGAATATATCCTAAACTGTACAGGTTTAGGAGATATTCTTTTTACCTACAGGTAAGCCTTATTATAGACTTACCTGTAGGTAAAAGTGGTAGTACAGAGTTTACTACCACTTTAAGGTTTTCACAGAAATTTAGTTATAATGGATTTTGTGATTGTTGGATTCACTTTGTAAATAATTTCTTCAATACTCATCAATTGCAAAAAACAATTGCATGACTACACACTACAGCACACTAACTCTCTAGTAGCAAAGAACAGAGTCCTGTTCTATTTATCTCCACTCCAATATCACACTGCAAATGGCTGCTCTGCAATGAGCCATGAGTGGGCACAGTCATGATTACTTTCTCCAATCATGGCTCTGATAGTGTTCAGTGCCTTGATTGGGCAAATCCTTCATTGCTTCAGCCAATCAGGGCTTCCAATGCACTGTGCGGTGCACAGTGCATTGTGGGCTGCTCAGTGGGCTGAACAAATGGGCGAACGCCCTGACAATTCGGGTGTTCACAAAATGGACGAACAGCCAATGTTTGGCCCAAACTAACTAATGCTCGGGCCGAACTGTTCGCCCAACACTATCCACTTGTAATGACAGCTGTAAACCATACACCAGATAGGGACACCCACACATAGTTCAAGTAGGTTTGTCATGCAATTTTATTTAGCAAGACAACAAACAAACACTGTTTTATTGCAGGATGGCATTTGTACAGCAAGTCCATAGCACAAAATAAACAAAATGTTTGCTCGCCTGAGCAGCTAACTAAATTCAAATCTGTTCCTGAAAAACAAATTACCTCCTCATGGGTTCCTAAAAACAAACAGGTAGCACATATAACCTTTTAGTGTTCTGTCAGTACTTAGGCTTTTTATCCTGCAGCAGGCTCCCACAGCAAAGATAGCAAGAGAGCGAGCCTTAAGGTTTTGCTACCATGTAAGATGTAGACCTTAGAGTGGAGTTTTATTTCCACCCACAGCTCTATATAGCTTCTGGGCGCAGGATGCAGGTAAGGATAAATAAAATAAATAAAACATTCCTACTCCATATAATCAATATAAGTCCAAAAAAGTCAATATATAGTGAATTAAAATTATCCACATATTTTAATATCCTCCAAAAGACTTAATGCTAAACGAATGTGGTATATTCTTCACTGTGCTTGTATTCAAATAAAATGATCATTCATTCAAGTTTTACCATGTGTGTACTCTCCAGCACACTCACCAAAAGCACTGGACCTGCTAAAGGTCAAAATTAATTTGATTAAACATCCAAAAACAGATCTTTTACTCTCAATTTTACTCAGCTTTTCAAAGATATCCCCCAGCATTTAATCCAGGAAATCAGCAGGAGGGAAATTGATTCTGGTTGAGCCCTAGTCAAGTTGAACTTAGCACATGGGGAAATTGATTCTGGTTGAGACCTAGTCAAGTTGAACTTAGCACATGGGGAAAGAAAGTATGCCCAATGTATATGCTACTGAAACAAAAGGAGTTTGTGCAGCATTCATGTATAACTCTGTGCATACCAACATTCCCTATGGTGTCAATCTGGTACTATGTGTTTTTTACAAATGCTTTTCCACCAGGCTGTCTGAGTTGAGCAATGTGTTTACCTTTTTTAGCATCAACAGAAATGACATACATTTGTTTTCCTGGCTCCGCATCTGGCAGGGCAACACCTGCCAACTTGGAAAACATAACTAAGCATCTGTCCCTCACATTGTCTGTCACACTGCATAGACTCATCAATTAGTGGATAGTTTATCAATATAAGTCCCAACATTTTACTCAAAGCAAATGGGTAATCTTTTCAATATGCAAGCAGCAAACAAGCAATTGTGACAAATTGAGGGCAATAAATGAGCAGTCCTGGCAATACAAGGTCAAGAAATACAATGGTGACAAAGCACCAGCAATAAATAGGCAATAGTGACAAAATGCAGGCAAAAAATTAGCAATTTTGATAATATGCAGGCAAGAAATGAACAATTATTACAATACATGGACAAGAATATGATAGTTGTTAAAATACAAGGGCAAAATCAGCAATTGTGTCAATAAGCAAGCAACAAATGTGCAGTCATTATATTACATGGCAGCAGGTGGGCAGTTGTACAATATGTGAGAAACAAGTAATGATTGTGACAAAATATTGTTTTCATTTTAATATACAATGCCATGTTTATTATCAATTGGCACCATTCTATGTCACAAGAATAGGTCTAGAATATTTAAAAGGAGTTTCTCTAACCCCCCTGGGGCCATTAAAATCAAATCGCACACTCTGGGGTCTATTTATTATCCTCCTTGGCGGTGTGGCTCAGGGTGAAATTTCAGTACCATTAGCAGTAACCCCGAGCCACACTCAAGATTGCATGGCAGGATCCAGGAAGAGGTTACTTACCTTGTCCCCAGGATCCTGCAATGTACTCCCGCTCTCTGACCTAGGTTCCATTCCCTGCAAGTGTTGCGACGCTTCGGGGCGGAACCCAGCAGCAATTTCAAAATGTATAAAACACAACACACACTCAATACATTGTAATCTTATTGGATTACAATACTGTATCAAATCATTTGACCTCAGTTTGTCCCCAGTGCTTTGTCCAGTGTCCTGCCTGCAGTTTTACTGTTCTTTCTGACATTCTTTCTGCCTGGAAACCTGAAAACATCCATGGCATCCAAAAATCATGCCTCTACATCAAAAGTGGTTTAAGACCTGCTTGAAAATGATAGCGATTCAGATACACTTGCAGAATTGAGCGATAGTGATTCGTGGGGAAATTCATCAACAGACACGGAAAGTGACGACATTGATGATTCTGCGACTGAGCTCGGTGATGTTCGAACTTGGGGCTCTATTGACTGCAGTGCAGATCATGCAGCGCCCCCAAGATTCCCATTACCGGAGCACCTGGTATGAAAGTGGACGTTGAAGATGACAACCCCTTGGCATACCTACAACTATTTCTGACCGATGAGGTTATTGAAAAAATTGTTACGGAGACAAATCAGTACAAAGATCAACAAGCTACTATGCATCAGCATTTTTCAAGAAGTAGAAAGTGGGAACCGGTGACTAAAGATGACATTTGGAAATTTCTGGACCTAATAATACTTCAGGGAGTGGAGGGGAAACCGCTGCAGAAGTAGTATTGGACAACTAACAAATTACTTGCCACTCCATTCTTTGGCACAGTCATGTCAGAGTACAAATTTTCCCTGATCATTAAATACTTACACTTCGAAAACAACAAATAATTTGATAAAACTACTCATCCTGCACCAAAACTCAAGAAAATTTGGGAAGTATTTCAAATGATTAAAAAAAATGTTCAATGGAGCTATGTGCCAGAAAGAGACATTAGCCTAGATAAAAGTCGAATGGCCTACAAGGGAAGGCTCATCTGTATACAATATATATACAATTCTTAATGCTATGCAAATCGTCAACTGGCTACATTTGGAATTCAGTCCTATACACTGGGAAAGTAACAAAATTCAACCCAAAATACATCAACTATGGAATGGCAACATCTTCTGTTCTTTCACTGATTGAGCCATTGCTAAATCAGGGCTATTGCGGAACTACCGACAACTTTTACACATCTCCTGATCTTTATGAGTTTCTTCTGCAGAACAAAACAGATGCCTATGGAACCGTTAAGGCTACCCGGCGTGACATGCTGCCAATGTTTGGCAATAAGAAGCTGAAGACTGGAGAAATGGTTGCCTGGCAGAAAGGCAAAATGATGGCACTGCGATGTTGTGACAAAAAAGATGTGTGCCTAATGAGTACAGTTCATAATACCTCCACTGTTATGGTACGCACAAAAGGTGGCAATTAAATCATGAAGCCACAGTAGTGATAGACTACAATAACACCATGGGAGGTGTTGACAGAGCTGACCAAGCAATCACATTCTATCCAGCAATGAGGAAACAGCAAAAAAAGTACCACAAGAAGATCTTCAGGCATCTTCTTGAGCAATGCTTGTTGAATGCCTACATTCTGCAAAAAAAAAAGAGTGACAAGCCTGTGATTCATTCTGACTTTATTTGGAAATTTGCCGAACTGATCTTTGTGAACCACCAAACACCAATGGCTGTAAATAGAGCTGGACGCCGTGCTGCTGGCATTGTCAACCCGGAAGGCCTTACATTAATTCATGGACTACATTCCACCAACTGAGTAAAAGTCAGCACCTACAAGGATGTGCATGGTTTGTTGATTGAAGCGAGATGACAGTGGAAAGAAAACCCGAAAGGAAACCAGGTTCCATTGTCCTGATTGTGACGTCGGACTTTGTGAATATGTAGTGACTAGTAATATCGCACCCTGTTTTGGACAAATTTCAGTGTTTTTGATTTGATTACATTATTGAATAAAATGTATTGAATAAAATATATTATTATTATTGTTATTATTATCACTAGTATTATTATTAGTATTATTATAATAGTATTTGTTATTATTTATAGTTATTTATTATATTATAATTTATGTGTAGCGGCCTCACCCCATCTCCTTTGTCTAGGGTGAGATGCACTACAGCCCATGTCCTCCCCATAGCTGTGGGTGAGGTGAAGGCCAGCACCAAATATTTACTTGGGCCTATGTGCTTTGTTCTAGAATACAGTCCTGCTGTGTCAACACTTCCCTCTGCTCCCATTAACCAGAGTTCCACACAGCGATCACAGTCCAACTCTTGTTTTATTGTACATCTCACAATAAACAGTGCTTCAGTAGCCATCTGGTTGCGACTTGATGACATTTTGATACAGGGGTGAGCAGGTCGAGGCACTATCCTGGTTAACAACTAAACCACTGCGATCTCGCCAGCGGTTACTATAGCATTCAGCTAGAAAGGACTTAGAATCTGAGAGTCTCTACCAGCGACTCAAGAGAACATAGATAGGTGTACCTTCGCTGCGCTGTGGCCACTATCAAGGGGAAGATGTCCCTCCAAGGGAGTTACCAGAGGCCCATCCGTCACTGGGTTGATGCTGCTCCAGACTCTCCGAATGGGTAACCTCCCCGGCCTCCTCACCTCAGACATGGGCCCCATTCACCTCAGGGACCCTCGGACATCTCCACTCTCGCGGGATCCAGTCAAAGTCACTGGACCCCAGGCCTCCTAGTTCAGTACCTCACCCCAGGCTGAAGGTGCCTGGGATGGACTCCAACTCCATTCCGGTCAGGCCTAGGGCACCTGAGCCGGAATCCAGAATCCGCCCGCACCCAGGCCTAAGGTGCCTGGGCACGTGAAGAACTTCCTCCAGAAGACCTCGTGGTAAGGGCGTCTCCCCCTTTTATCTCCTCCCATCGATACCACGGCAGGTTCCCGGCCCTCGCCGTACCATCTCCGGAAAGGGACAAAAAGGCTAGCACTGTAATGGCAAATCTACCTTGAGCCTCCAGGTACCCCGCCACCCAGAGGCCAAGGAGATTATTACACCGTCCAATCCTCCATGAACATAAATGGTCCACTATTACACACCTGGGTGTCCCACCTAAATTTAGAGACCCCGCTACATATGATTTTGTGTTTCAAACTTTATCATACCCGGGATGTCTACTAGACTAAGAATTACAAGCCTACAATATAAAACGCCAAATTTCCATGCAAAACAATGTACCGCTTTGAGCTTCAAAAATCAGACATAATCATACCGCCAGGGAGGTTAATGGTTTCACTGAATATTCAAACAATTTTCATAGATTCACACATTTTTCTCATAAGATCCATAGTTACATAGTTGGTCAGGTTGAAAAAAGTCACAGTCCATCTAGTTTGGCCAATATAAAAAGGAATAAATAAATCAAATAACTGCATATGGAGAACCCAAAAACCAAACCCAGAAGAAACCATACTGGAAAGGCAAAATTTTCTTATAAAGCATGGTCCAATGGGCTCCAATCAAAAAAAAATCTTCCTGATCCTTTGATATTTCCTGGATTATTGATCAATAAAGTTAAATTAGAAAAATGTCATTCATTTAAAAAAAAAAAAGCGTGAATCTTTCATGAAAACATTGATAAATAGACCCAATAAAAAACTCCCAAAGTCACCCAATTTTACCATAATACCCTGTCCTTTTGACTTTAATACATTTTGCTGTAATTGTGAAATTTCATCATCATTTTCTGATTTTCACTGACATTTCAGTCATTCAAGAACTCATAATGTCACTAATTAATGTAAAACTTAAAGGAGATTGTTGCATTAAAGAAACAAATCTGTACCATATGAGGTGGTACCCAGTATCCAGTGCCACCACAAGCTCTCAGTCCTGCAGATCCTGCCTGGTGGAGAAAAAGTATAGCCCGCCCCCCCCCCCCCACAGGAAAGGTGGAAGGGGTGTAGCTAAGCGATACAAAGCCAAAAATGGAAAAGAGGCGCCTGGTGGGTTCTTAATATGCAGTAAAAGTTTTACAAGCAACTCACATTTTAGGAGTCAAAAGGAAGCATTGTAAAGTCCCAACATGGGGGTGTCCTCAGTGTAGTCGATCCTTATTCTCCTGTATTTCTGCGCACTGTAGTATTCCTCGTACACCACTAGATAGTTCTCTGCCGGCTTCAGTGGAGTGTTCCTCAACACGAGGCTTGAGATGCAAGATGGTATCCAGGCGAGGAGGGATGACGTCACTGGAAAGCGACGCATTTCCTGAGCGTGCAGGCTGTGAATGACGTGGCAGCTGCGCTCCTTCTTCAAGCTGATAGACGGGGACTTGTCAGATTGTGATATAAGGAGAGGGGGAGTGGCTGGTGTGAACAGTACACAGTGATTGGATAGCGCATCATGGCCAGAGACCAGCGGCAATACAGACACAAAAGTGACAAGGAAAAGGAACATGGAAGGGGCAGAAGTGTGTTATGAGAAATTCATGATTATGACAAATCATCAATATTTATAAAAACATATTGGGAAGCAGTCACAGGTTTTGGAGCCATAAACATAATAAGAACATAAAAAAAACATAATTAAAACAGCAGCATATAGAAAAAAAATATATATATATATATATACTGTATATATATTGTGACAGCAGGAAGGTAAAGTCACCTGGTTGCATCCAGGGGGGTAGATATATTTCTCCCAGATTCAGGCTTTATGCTGACTTATACAACTAGGGAGGGAGTTGATGAAGCCCAGCTGAGGCTAGTGGGCTCATGGATGACTCATACCTCTAGGGAGAGGGCTGGGCGTCGTGCAGGCAGGGAGTTGATGAGACCAGCTGAAGCCTGTCAGTTCGTTTAAGGCCTCTATAAAAACTCCCAGCTTCATTAGATGTTAGCTCATGCCTGGACCCAGACCTGTGTGGACTGTCTAGGGAGAGTGAACCCCTGTGCGGTGAGGCAAAGCCTGTGTGGCTATTTGTTTGGACTTTTACTAAACCAGGGACTTAGGGACTAGGACAGCACCAGGCTGATCCCAGTTGTTAGTTTAGGAAACCTGCATGTTTAGTCAGAGGTCAAACTGACCAGGGTTTATTTTGTTTATGTTTCTTTTTGGCTTTGCTGTGTTTTTGTCACTGTACATAGAGAAATAAACCGCACCTTTTGATTTTGAAAACCACAACCTCCGTCTGCTGGCCCTGTTTTTGTGTGGGGAGCCCAACCAGGGGGTCACACACACCCGCTACTGAGTTAACCCCCTCACAGTTGGTGGAGAATGCGGGCAGTTTTTTTTAAGCCAGCATGGAGGAGATACTGAAACAGCTGGCTCTAGCAAATGCCAATCAACAGCAGACAAATGCAGGTTTGCAAAGGAGCCTTGCAGCCCAGCAGCAAGCTCATCAACAAGCCCAGCAGCAATCTGAGGCCCGCTTCATAGACCTGTTACAGAAGCAAGAGCAGAGACTACAACAAATGGAAGCAGTAATGCAGCAACGTCCGCAGACCAGTGAGGAAAGCCGTCCCACTAATACCGCGTTCTTTGGGGTGAGTCGTTTATTGACAAAAATGACTGGAGAGGATGATCCAGAGGTATTTTTGACCACATTTGAAAGGACTGCTGAAAGAGAAAAGTGGCCTGAGGAGCAGTGGGCTGGACTGGTGGCTCCTCTGTTAACTGGTGAATCGCAGAAGGCTTACTATGACCTAGAGCCTGACCAAGCAAAAGACTATGTGATGCTAAAAGCTGAAATATTGGCAAGGCTGGGTGTCACCCTGGCTGTCCGGGCTCAGCGTGTGCATAACTGGACTTTCCAGCTTGGAAAACCCCCCAGGTCTCAAATGTATGATCTCATTCACCTGAGCAGGAAGTGGCTACAGCCAGAGACTTTGTCCGCACCAGAGATTGTGGAACGTGTTGTAATGGATCGGTTTTTGAGAGCTCTTCCTACTGCCATCCAAAAGTGGGTAAGCCATGGAGACCCAGAGACGGCCGGTGGTCTTGTGGATCGTGTAGAGAAATACTTGGCTACAGAGAACCTGACGGCCTCTTCCAGAGACCCTCGGACTTTCCACCCTAAGACCAGACCATCCCCAGGGGCGGATAAGAGGATTCCAAGGGGTGAGGGTGGAGAGAGTGAGAGGGTGGGAGCTCTACCCAAAGTTTGGCGAGAACAGCCTGGGAAGTCAGGGGCTCAAGAGGCAGCCAAAAGGATTGTTTGCTACCGCTGCCGGCAAGCGGGACATATTGCAGCAAATTGCCCGGTTGTGGAGGAACCCATGCAATGTGACTTTCTGACGGACAGACGTCAGTCGCTGTGTGCGACAGTCGCATGCACTGCCATTCGGGGAACTGAGAAACATTTATGCAAAATGTGTATTAATGGTAGAAATGTTGTGGTATTACTGGATTCAGGTAGCCTTGTGACCCTGATAAAGGCTGAATTAGTTAAAACAGAGGTCTCTGGGAATAGCAAGGTAGCTGTTATTTGTGTGCATGGGGACACCCGAGAGTATCCAGTGACTACAGTGTGTTTCGAGACCCCCAAAGGTACCCTCTCTCATCCAGTGGGGTTAGTATCTCAATTACCGCATGATGCCATTGTGGGAAGAGATTTTCCGAAGTTCTGGGAACTGTGGGATGATCCTGAGCCCCCCACTGGTGCCCCTATGTACCAGGAATGTGATAGCCAGAACTCCTCTGAGAGTGGTGAGGACTCTCCAGAATTTCCCTTGTCAGTATTGGCAGGGGAGACTCAAGAAACTGGAGAGGAGCCCACCTCCTCAGACGAAAACCTACCGTCTGTGGAGTTTTCTGATCTGGAGGTTCACAGGGAAAATTTTGCCACAGAACAGTTAAAAGACCCCGCCCTAATAAAGGCACGGGAAAACGTAGTGGAAATAGATGGCGAGTTAGTGAACCCAGATAATACCTGCACTTACCCATACTTCAGCGTAGAGAAGGACCTACTGTATCGGGTGGCAAAAAGGGCAGAAGAAACCGTTGAGCAGCTTGTGGTGCCCAAACCTTACAGGAAGTTGGTGTTGGAGTTGGCCCATGGGCACATACTTGGAGGTCATCTGGGGACAGAGAAAACCCGAGAGAGGGTATTACAGAGATTCTATTGGCCTGGGGTGATGAAGGACATAGAAAATTATTGTTCCTCCTGCCCTGTGTGTCAGAGGTCGGCCCCGATGCCACATTTCCGTAGCCCGCTGGTCCCTCTACCCATCATTGAGGTCCCGTTTGAGAGAATCGCAATGGATTTGGTAGGTCCTATAATCAAGTCCGCTAGGGGGCACCAGTACATATTGGTTATAATGGACTATGCCACCCGTTATCCAGAAGCGATCCCTCTCAGAAATACCTCGGCCAAAACCATAGCCAAAGAGCTATCTCTTGTTTTTAGCCGGGTGGGTATTTGTAAAGAACTGCTTACGGACCAAGGTACACCCTTTATGTCCCGGGTTATGAAAGAGCTGTGTAAATTGTTCAAAGTGACGCAATTGCGTACATCTGTGTATCACCCCCAAACCGATGGGCTGGTTGAAAGATTCAACAAAACCCTAAAACAAATGTTGAAGAAAGTGGTGGATAGAGATGGAAAGGATTGGGACTGTCTACTTCCTTATTTGATGTTTGCTATTAGGGAGGTGCCCCAATCCTCTACGGGATTCTCCCCCTTTGAGTTACTGTATGGGAGACACCCAAGAGGGCTGTTGGATATTGCCAAGGAAACTTGGGAAAGTGAGAGTTCTCCCCACAGGAGTGTGATTGAGCATGTCGCCCTGATGCAAGATCGAATTGCACAGGTAATGCCCATCGTGAAGGAACATTTGGCCCAAGCGCAGTTGGCACAGCAGAGAGTGTACAACCGTGGAGCAAAGACCCGTACCTTTTCCCCGGGGGATAGGATATTGGTACTTGTCCCTACGGTTGAAAGTAAATTCCTTGCCAAATGGCAAGGCCCCTACGAGATAATGGAAAAAGTGAGCGAAGTGAATTACAAGGTCAGACAACCAGGAAGGCGAAAGCCCGAACAGATATATCACGTTAATCTGTTGAAAGCCTGGAGGGATAGAGAGTCCCTAGTCGCAGAAACTTGGTCACCAGCTCAAACTGGTTGCGTGATTCCGGAGGTTGGAATAGCAGCCACCTTGTCACAACCCCAACAACAGGAGGTTAAGGAGTTTGTGCTTCGCAACAAGGAGGTGTTCTCTGAGCTGCCGGGACAAACATCTGGGGTAGAGCATGATATTATTACCCCGCCCGGTGAAAGGGTGAAGTTAAAACCCTATCGGATCCCAGAGGCCCGACGGGAGGCAATACGGGAGGAAGTACAGAAAATGCTGAACTTAGGGGTGATAGAGGAGTCCCAAAGTGATTGGTCTAGTCCCATTGTGTTGGTGCCTAAACCGGATGGGAGCTGGCGATTTTGTAACGATTTTCGTCAGTTGAACAAAGTTACAAAATTTGACACCTACCCCATGCCACGTATAGATGAGTTGATCGACCGGCTGGGAACAGCCCGATACATGACGACTCTTGACCTCACAAAAGGGTATTGGCAAATTCCCCTGGCCAAGTCGGCCAAAGAGAAAACCGCATTTGTAACCCCAGACGGGGCGTTCCAATATAAGAGAATGCCGTTCGGGTTACAGAATGCGCCGGCCACATTCCAGCGGAAAATGGACCAGATACTGAGGCCCCATCGGAAGTATGCTGCGGCTTACCTGGATGACGTAATTGTCCATAGCACAGATTGGGCCTCACATCTGCCAAAAGTGCAAGCAGTCCTAGACTCTATCCGGGAAGCGGGGTTTACGGCTAACCCCAAGAAGTGTACCATTGGGCAGGAGGAGGCCAAATATCTTGGGTACACCATTGGCAGGGGAGTGATAAAACCCCAACTCAACAAAGTCGAGGCCATCCAGAGTTGGCCACGTCCCAACAGCAAGAAGCAGGTACGGGCCTTTCTGGGAATCGCGGGTTATTATCGGCGCTTCATTCCCCACTTTGCTTCTAAGGCTGTGCCCCTAACCAACCTGACGAAAGGGAAAGGGTCGGTCATGATTAAATGGACCCCCGAGGCTGAGGCAGCATTCCAATTCTTGAAACAAGCCTTATGTAGCCAGCCAGTGTTGTACTCACCCGACTTCTCTAAAGACTTTGTCGTACAAAGTGATGCGTCAGATGTGGGGTTAGGAGCAGTATTGTCCCAGGTCTGGAACGGGGAAGAGCACCCAGTCATTTACCTCAGCAGGAAGTTGAAGTCCCATGAGGTAAATTACGCCACGGTTGAAAAGGAGTGTTTAGCGGTGAAGTGGGCTCTAGATTCCCTTCGGTACTATCTGCTAGGTAGGCACTTTGACATGGTTACGGATCACGCTCCGTTAAAGTGGATGGCTCAAAACAAGGAGACAAATAGAAGAGTGAATAGGTGGTTCCTGGCCCTACAGGAATTCAACTTCACAGTAAAGCATCGCCCTGGCGTTCAAATGGGGAATGTGGATGCTTTGTCTCGAGTACATGAATGCCTGATTGCTGGTGTTCCAACCCCAAGGTTAAAACAAGAGGGGGGGGTATGTGACAGCAGGAAGGTAAAGTCACCTGGTTGCATCCAGGGGGGTAGATATATTTCTCCCAGATTCAGGCTTTATGCTGACTTATACAACTAGGGAGGGAGTTGATGAAGCCCAGCTGAGGCTAGTGGGCTCATGGATGACTCATACCTCTAGGGAGAGGGCTGGGCGTCGTGCAGGCAGGGAGTTGATGAGACCAGCTGAAGCCTGTCAGTTCGTTTAAGGCCTCTATAAAAACTCCCAGCTTCATTAGATGTTAGCTCATGCCTGGACCCAGACCTGTGTGGACTGTCTAGGGAGAGTGAACCCTTGTGCGGTGAGGCAAAGCCTGTGTGGCTATTTGTTTGGACTTTTACTAAACCAGGGACTTAGGGACTAGGACAGCACCAGGCTGATCCCAGTTGTTAGTTTAGGAAACCTGCATGTTTAGTCAGAGGTCAAACTGACCAGGGTTTATTTTGTTTATGTTTCTTTTTGGCTTTGCTGTGTTTTTGTCACTGTACATAGAGAAATAAACCGCACCTTTTGATTTTGAAAACCACAACCTCTGTCTGCTGGCCCTGTTTTTGTGTGGGGAGCCCAACCAGGGGGTCACACACACCCGCTACTGAGTTAACCCCCTCACAATATATATATAAAAGGGGGGAACACAGATCGTAGCGATGGGCACAGTACATAGTGGATGGCAAAGAAATATATATGCGCACAATTGATAGTGGTCTGTGGACCCATGTTATGTGATAATAAACTAGTAAAATAATAAATTAAATATAAGGGTCTAGTGTTTACACATAATATAAATTCATCATTAGGATTAGTTAAATTTTTAGGTGGGATCATAGTTTATTGGATCATAATTGATTATGTGAATTATTGTGGTTATGATAAGTGGCAATAGAATAGAGATTATGAAATGTAATGGTTTAGGTAATGGGAGGTACAGAGAGAAGAGTGGGTTTAAAATAATAGAGGGGATCTTTACAGTATGTGTATGTGTATATATATATATAGAAATGGTAAAAAATTACATTGGCATACAAGTTTCAAGTATTACGATACAAAAAAAAAGGAGGGGGGAGGAGTGCAACCATACTTACGGGTACCCGTCACCCCCATTAAAAAGAGATAGAAGTGGATGGGAAGGCCAACCTAAAAATTATATATATAGATAGAATAGTTAGATATGGTACAGGGCACAAATTATTTAAAAATACACAGAGAGAACACATGTAGCTTAAATTATGCATAGATATGGGTACAGGATAATTTTGAATGTTGGTGATCAAAGAATGGTAGCTATTTCTATACACACATTGATACCTCCTGGTAAAAGGGCATCTAGACTGTAAATCCAATAGGTCTCTCTTGTACATAGCTTTTTAAATCATTCAGCTGTCGAGAGAGATCTAGGGATCTGTTCTATGACCCATACCTTTAGACCCACAGTAGATCCATGGTGGGCCACTGCAAAGTGTTTGGGAACAATGTGTGGGTCCGTGCCGCCCTCAATGAGCCTTCTGTGTTCTCCAAACCTTTGTCTTAGGGCTCGAATTGTTCGGATTAGATTAGGCCACATGGGCAAGTGAGGCCATATACAAAATAATCCGAGGAACAATTGTAAAATTATTTTAGCGGGTAGGTATTTCCTTTTGTACTGAAAGATTTTTGGCCATACTTTACAAATTTGCAGGTCTTGCAAAGTTCTTTCCGGCATTGATATATACCCACTATGGGTATCAGAATAGGTAAGGTGAATAGGTAAGGTGGAGCTATAGTTGATTCGATTTTACTGGGGGCAATTTTGTTCTTAAGGTTTGGGGCCCTGCGATATGAAACTCTCGGATGTGGAGGAAGGATGGTTTTTAAGTGTGGGTCCTGCTGTAGGATGTCCCAGTGATTGGACAGTATTTTCTCCATCTTTTTGTATTTGGAATGGAATGTGGTTATGAACCTACTAGAGCAATCTTTTAGAGGTAGATTTGTTTTGGGAGGTTTTTCTCTGAAACAATTATAAAGATTGTGGACTTGTTGTCTTATTGTGCCTGTGGGATATAAACTGTTTAAGTTCCTTGCGCCTCTACTTGTATATTATGCGTTACAAAGCATATGTGCTCTTTTCTCAGGCCAAAGAGTCTGAGGAAGGAGCACATATGCTCTATAACACGTAGCCAAGAACCCACCACCCTCTGCTCTGGATTAGAGATGAGCTTCGAGTTCGAGTCGAACTCATGTTCGACTCGAACATTACCTGTTCGCCCGTTCGCCGAACAGCGAACAATTTGGGGTATTCACGGCAAATTCAAAAAAGTCTATGGGAGAAATCTAAAGTGCTAATTTTAAAGGCTTATATGCAAGTTATTGTCATAAAAAGTGTTTGGGGACCCGGGTCCTGCCCCAGGGGACATGTATCAATGCAAAAAATAGTTTTAAAAACTGAAGTTTTTTTGGGAGCAGTGATTTTAATAATGCTTAAAGTGAAACAATAAAAGTGAAATATTCCTTTAAATTTCGTACCTAGGGTGTGTGTATAGTATGCATGTAAAGTGGCGCTTGTTTCCCATGCTTAGAACTGTCCCTGCACAAAATGTAATTTCTGAAGGAAAAAAAGTCGTTTAAAACTCACTCGCGGCTATAATGAATTGTCGGCTCCCGGCAATACAGAGAAAAGTCATTGATAAAAAAAAAAAAAATGCGTGGGAGTTCCCCCAAATTCAATTACCAGGCCCTTCAGGTCTAGTAGGGATATTAAGGGGAACCCTGCCGCAAATTAAAAAAAATGCGTGCAGTTCCCCCCAAATATTCATACCAGGCCCTTCAGGTCTGGTATGGATTTTAAGGGGAACTCCACCCCAAATAAAAAAAAATGGTGTGGAGTTCCCCCAAAAATCCAGACCAGACCCTTTATCCGAGCACGCAACCTGGCAGGCCGCAGGAAAAGAGGGGGGACAAGAGAGCGCCCCTCCTGAACTGTGCCAGGCCACATGCCCTCAACATTGGGAGGATGCTTTGGTGGTCTGTGACCCCTCAAAGCACCATGTCCCCATGTTGATGGGGACAAGGGCCTCATCCCCACAACCCTTGCCCAGTGGTTGTGGGGGTCTGCGGGCGGGGGGCTTATCGGAATCTGGAAGACCCCTTTAACAAAGGGGACCCCCAGATCCCACCCCCCTTACCAATTCACATAGGGGGGGCCGGGATCTGGGGGTCCCCTTTGTTAAAGGGGTCTTCCAGATTCTGATAAGCCCCCTGCCCGCAGACCCCCACAACCACCGGGCAAGGGTTGTGGGGATGAGGACCTTAGGATTCTTCTATCCACCTTGATTGTGTGGATGGAGGAATTTTTTTTTTTTTTTTTTTATATAGCCTGATTCCAGGGACTAATTGACGGAATTGCTAGCAATGTTGAAGTCCAGAAAGTCTCTAGATTTGAAACATTTTCTTTGCTCTGGTGATAATCGTGGAATGTAGCTTTACTGGAGAAAGTGGTAGCAAAAAGGCATAATTTTTGTAGACCATGTAAATTACTAGCACAGAAAAAGCACAGACTGCAGCTGGCATGTATTCAGTGATCTTCAACAAGGTTTTGGGGGCCAGGAATTATTGCAGTAGTTATTGCTATGGGAAATGGATCTGCTGTTGCTAAAGAAAGTGGAGCAGATGCATGATTAAGCTGGCCATAGATGGTGCAGTTTACTTTTCCTGCAACCATGGGAATCCCTTCCACGGAGCTACTGCGTTCTTTGAGGGGGGGGCGTCCCAGCTGGAAGAACACACAGTGATTATTGCTAGCGGCTATAGCCGCTGGCAATAAAAGCATGAAAAGTCTGACAGGCTGGTTGTATCCAAGTTGATTGATCAATCAGCCTGCCCATACATGGTTTGAATCTTGCCCATACATGGTTCATGCTGAGTCAGCCAAGATTCAAACTGTCTATGGTTGGCTTTAGACTGCAGTAGATCCAGGTAAAATACCTTTACAATATGGTCCTGATTAATCGCTATAACACTGAGTTGACAAATTAAAAGCAGTAAAAAGCATGCATCACCAGGAAATATCTGAAATGCAAGCCATGCATTATCATCTTAATGGGGAACACAATCAGGTGTTATGGTAGGAAAATGTGGCAATTCAGTTCTGGCCTTTTAAAAGAATCATAGGCAAGCTATTGACAAAAAGGTGGGCTGGCCAATGCTATTGGGCACATATACATAGAACACAATTATTGAACAAAAACTATTCATCAAGGGGAGGAACTTTTCATGCAGCTTCCAACCCCACAGTTGAAATAACACAAATCATTTAAATTAGATGCTTTGGAGATGCCTTAAAAATGCATGTGCTGTAAAAAAAAGGAGTACAAGATAGTCTTCTGAAAATTAAATTTTTACATTTAACAAATATGTCACCAAACCATAAGATGTTTCCACTGCAATTAAAATCAGACATTGCATGAATTCTAAGTGGTCAGGGAAGGGAGGGGATTGATAGTGCACACTCCCCCTTTTGGAAAACATGCTTTGCAATGCTGGAGGAGGGGGGGGGGGTAGGGGTTTACAAGTAGAGGTGGATAAACAACCCCTTGAAGGTATCTTGTCCCCATTTGGAGGAGAAAAAAAAATATGTCTACACTTCCTTCCCATCCTGAAGTCTGAAAAGAATGTGAAGATATGGGAGGGTTAATCAGAATCTGGAAGCCCAAGAGGGGGAACTCATCAGAATTTGTAAGTCCCATGGGGGACTAATCGGAATCTGGAAGCTCACTTTAGAATATTCAGGACCCTGATAGCTCCACAGGAGAAGACAGTATAGGGTACATAAGAAACCCTTATTACTAATTTTATTGTTCAATGTAAACAAGTAAACTTTCAAAAGTCCTCTAAATGAAAAAAAAAATTATCATAAGAAAAAAATTATGTACCCTGTTGTCATGAAAGGACAATCACAATGTCCTGTGATGTAAGCCGTGCACATAAGTTCTGCTGCACCACAATCTGTACCCAGCACATTCCTGGCAGTGCATAAAAACAGCATGGGTGATCCAGAGATATGGACAGTCACTGAGAACTTTTTTCTTGTTAGACATCAATGGGAATAATGTTCAGCTAAGTGGGTTCAATTGAGGATAATTTTTCTGTTGAGTTCCTAATCCTTTGAAAAGACATGATTAGTCATTTGACAAACTCTACACCAATCACATGTGTTTTACTCTGTTAATGAGAGAAAAGTTGTGAAAGCAGTCATTTTTAAAACACAACCCAAGGCAAGGCATGCCAATGATCCACTTCAATTAGCCAATATTCCTTGCAGCAAACACTGACCATCAACACATAGTCATAGTCACATAGTCGGTAAAGTGGAAAAAAGACACCAGTCCATCCAGTCCAACCTGTGGTGTGTGAGTGTGCATGTGTTTATGTCAATAGCACATTGTATATCCCCGTATGTTGTGATTGTTAAGGTGCCCATATAATAGTTTTTTTAAAGTAACTCCCTGCTGATACCACTGCTTGTGGAAGAAAATTCCACAACTTTACCACTTTGACAGTAAAGAACCCTCTACACAGTTTAAGGTTAAACGGCTTCTCTTCCAATTTTTTTCCCCTATGCTAGGGTCATCACTATGGTATTTGCACATTGCTATAATATCCCCTCTCAAGCATCTCCTCTCCAGAGAGAATAAGTTCAATGCTTGTAGTCTTTCCCCATAGCTGAGATCCTCTAGTCCCTTTATTAGCTTTGTTGCCCTTCTCTGGACTCTCTCCAGTTCCAGCAGATCTTTCTTGAAGATTGGTGCCCAGAAGCACCAGATGTGGGTGGACCAGAGGCTTGTAGAGTCAAAGAATTATCATTTTATCTCTGGAGTAAATACCCTTTTTAAAGCATACCAATATTGTGTTGGCTTTACTGGCAGCAGCTTGAAATTGCATGCCATTGATGAGCCTGTCATCTACTAGGTCCTCCAGGTCCTTTTTCCATCCTAGATTCCCCTAGAGATCCCCCCCCCTAGCGAGTGACTTGTGTTCGTATTTTTAGCACCCAATTGCATTACTTTAAATTTTTCAACAATAAACCTAATTTGCCATGTAGTTGCCCAACCCATTATTTTATTTAGGTCTTCTTGTAAGGTTTCCACATCCCACACAGAATTTATGGCCCTACTTAAATTTGTATCATCTGCAGATTGAGCTATTTATCCCATCCTCTATATCGTTTATGAATAAATTAAACTGAATTGGTCCCAGGACATATCCTTGGGGGACCCCACTTACCCCACCGGAATATTTAGAGTACTCAGTATTTATCACCACCCTTGAGGTACTCACCCTATGGTTAATGCCGACAGACCGCAGTTTGTAAAGTTAATGTTAATCCAATTTATGAATCAATTCTGATTACAACTAATGATAATGTTTTTATTAGTAAAATCTTGCATATAGTCCCTTATCATCCCCTCCAATAGCTTGCAGACTATTGATGTTAGGCTAACTGGTCTGTAGTTCCCAGGGACCTACTGTATCTCAGGCATTTTTTAAATATTGGTACCACGTTGGCTTTTCTCCAATCAACTGGTACCATTCAAGTAAGTAAACTATTTAAACTGTTTATGAATACTGTAGCTGCTGACTTTTAATATATGGACACTTACCTGTCCAGGGAGCCTGCAATGTCAGCACCCCAGCTGATTTTCAGATCAGCTGTCGGGTGCTGCCGCTGCCATCTCCACTAAAGGGAAACTGGCAGTGAAGCCTTTTGGCTCCACAGCCTGTTCCCTACTGCACATGCGCAAAGCACGCTATGCTTTCTAACCGACCTGGCGGTGGAGGAAGGAGGAGGGGGGCCGAACTTACCGAGGGATGGCGCTGCGGCGCCGTTTCTCGAAAGTGGTAAAGAGTACCTGTCAAAAACAGGTACCTATTCCCTTCTCCCCGATGAAAGGTGCAAATGTGGCACCGGAGGAGGGGAGGAAGCAGATAAGTGGAGGTTCCACTTTTGGGTGGAACTCTGCTTTAAGGACCCTCTGGTGTAAGCCATATGGTCCTGGTGACTTATTTTTGTTAAGTTTCTCAAGACTATTTCTGATACTGGCTTCTGTTAGCCATGAGGGTGCATACTGTGATGTGTTATTAACATTACAGTCTTGAGTACTATACCCCCCCTTTTCCTTTGTGAAGAATGCATCTAAAACCTTTGCCTTCTCTTTGTCTTTTGTAACCAAATTCCCTTCATCATCCTTTATGGGACCAATATATTCTGACCTCACTTTCTTACTGTTAATATATTTAAACATTTTTTTATTTTTTTACTTTCCTCTGTTATGTGCCTTTCATTGTCTATTTTATCTGACCTGATTGCGCTCTTACATTTTTTTTGCACTCTTTGTATTGTTGGAATGCTGACAATGACCCCTCAGGCTTATATTTTTTGAAGGCCTTTTGTTTTGCTTTTATATGCATTTTTACATTAGAGTTTAGCCACCAGGATTAATTTTAGCTCTTTTAAACTTATTTCCTATTGGAATGCACTGGCCAATACCTTTAGTTAGTATGCTCTTAAAGCACAGGATTTTATCCCATTTAATATAGTATAGCAAAGAGCGCAAGTTTACTGAAGTTGACTCTTTTGAAATTCAGTGTACTTGTATTACCCCTGTGTTTCTTATTTCTGTGATTTATACTGAATCAAATTGACCTGTTGTCACTGCTTCCTACGTTGCCCAGTATTTCCACATCCGCAATCAGTTCTGTATTGTTTGTAATCAGTAGGTCTAGTATTGTGTTATCTTTTGTTGGTGCATTCACCAACTGACCCATGAAATCATCCTGCAAGACATTTAGGAAATGGCAAGCCATAGACGAATGACCGGTTCTTTCGGCCCAATCAATATCTCGATAATTAAAATCCCCCATTATAATGACATTTCTCAGCATTTCCGCCATTCCAAACTGTGATAGGAGGTCAGTCTCCCCCTCCTTTCTCAGGTTAGTGGGCCTGTAGCATACGCCCACTATTACTTTACTATTATTTCTCTCCCTTTGGAGCTCTACCCACAAGGATTCCACCCCTTCTTTTGCTCCATTAGTGATGTCATCCTTCACGTTTACTTGCACATCATTCTTGATATACAGACATACCCCTCCCCCTTTCCTATCCTCCCTATCTCTACGATATATGTGAGCTGTCAAACCAGGTTTCTGAAATTCCCACAAAATCAAAATCCTCCTCGTACATTAGCAACTCCAGTTCTCCCATTTTATTAGCTAGACTTCTAGCATTGATGTACAAGCCTCATAATTTTGCCCTGTCACATATTATTTCATTGTTTTTTGTTATGAGGCTGCAATTTTTCATCTGTTATGATAAGAAATTTACAAATGTTAGGTGCATAACATCACACTACAAGTTTAATTAAGGTACAAGTAGAAGAAAAAGAACATATAGAGGACAAAGTCCTCTTATTTGTTCATGTAGGACTTTTTAGGATGTGTAATTGTCAGAGAGGTAATACAATGAAATTCATGTATTAAAATCAAGGTTAGCTTTATTACAAATTGATAAAAACATGAAAGGTCAAAATGACCGCACAAACTCTAAAAACATCACACTGGGCATATAGGACAGATCATAATTGATGGCTTGGTATAAGTTGATATTGAGGATTCCAGATATATGGTTCTGACATATTTTTCAGACATGATCTGCTTCCTCAGGGCACTTTAATATCCATCTAGAGAGTCATTGTTTCACGACATAATAATTTGTATTTCACAATTGCAATAATACCATGATTTGAATTAAAAAAATCAAAACAAATCAAAATTATTGATGCAAATTTATAACTTTAAATAGTCCTTTTACCACTTGCTGACCAGCCACTGTATATATAGAACGGGGTTCTGCCTATTTAAATAAGGCTGATCCCCGTTCTGACAGGAAACATCATGGAGATCTGCTGTTTCCAGTTAGAACACACCCAGGGAACACATTTAAACCCTTGATTGCCCCCTAGTGTTAACCCCTTTCCTGCCAGTGTCATTTATACATTGATCAGTGCATTATTTTAGCACTGATCACTGTAATAATGTCACTGGTCCCAAAAAAAGTGTCACTTAGGGTCAGATTTGTCCACTGCAATGTTGCAGTCCCGCTAAAAATTGCAGATCGCCGCCATTACCAGTAAAAACATAAAAGAAAATTAAAGTCCTTCCCATAGTTTGTAGATGTGATAACTTTTTTGCGCAAACCAATATACACGTATTGTGATTTTTTTTTTACCAAATGTATGTAGAAGAATATATATTGACTTAAACCGATAAATATATATTTTTTTTTATATGTAATATAGCAGAAAAAAAAAAAATATATATATATATATATATATATATATATATTAAATTGTAGCTTTTTCTTTGTTTATAGCGCAAAAAAAAAGCAGAGCTGATAAAATACCATCAAATAAAAAGCTATATTTGTGGGGAAAAAAAGGACCTAAGGGTACAACGTTGCACGACTGCACAATTGTCAGTTAAAGTGAAGCTGTGTCGTATTGCAAAAAATGGCCTGGTCATTAAGGAGGTAAAACCTTCCAGGACTGAAGTGGTTAAAAATGTATTTAATGTAAAAGCTGGTCTAGATGCTCTGGTTAATTGGTCAACTACATGGCAAATGTAGTTGAATGATGATAAATGTTAAGGTGTGTTCTTGGCAATGACCAGTTTGTGTCCTGACATTCAGTGTGGATTTTCGCTACCTGTATAATGAAGCTCCACTTAAGACTGTCTACCACAAGAGATTACAAAAGCAAGGCTGTATGCAGTACATTTAAATGATCAACTTCCAAGATATCATTGGGACTGATTTTATAACGCTTTTTGCTCATCATTCATGCACAGACAACTAATTTACTGTATATTCTTAAAGTGTTTACTGTGATGCTCAAAGAAATTTACACTGACATTGCATACATGCTCTGAATTTACTTAGTGTGGTTTGCTATGGAGTTTGTACTCCAGCGTCCAAAAGAACACCAGCTTGGAAGTGAAATGTCTAACATGTAATTTTAATTTTCTCCAATCTAGCTGACTTCTATATGCTCACTGTGACAATAACAAGCATGCATATATTATTGCATATATACCCACTTAGAAAAGAAGTTCTAAAAATAAACATATACTCTGGGGTTGATTTATTAAAACTGGACAGTGCAAAGTCTGGTGAAGCTGTGCATGATATCAAGGCCAGCTTTTAACTTAGGGTTAACAAAACATCTGGACATGTGGTTTCTATGCAGATCTGCACCAGATTTTGTACTCTCCAGTTTTATTAGATCAACCACTCTGTCTTTTTTTGCTGACTTTTAAACTTTCTTTGCCAACTGAAGAAGAATATTGCAGCAAAAGTTGGTTTTGTCATTTTATCTTTTAAACACTTCACTCCCTTAGGACATATAGGTACATTCTCAGGTTGAAGTGGCTGTATCGTGATCAGCCAGCAATGAGCTTTATACTGTAGAAGTGATCTGAGTGGCTCTACAGCCACCCGACCACTTCTACAGGGCACAGAAGGTCCCCTCCACCGCTGCCCACTGCCTTTACTGGGCTCTCCCATGCTATCAGGGAGTCTAGCACTGCCAACATTCAGATACCTGGTGCGCTGAAAGAGGAGGAAGGGAGATATATATAACTTACTTCCCCAATCTGATGTAAGGAACTGGAAGTGACAAGGATTTGGTCACTTCCGGTTTCAGTTTTGATGTTTACATTATTTCAATTTGATCAGATGCTTTTTAGTGCAAAGGACCTGTAAAGAGGACCTGTCATGGCCCATGCTATCACAAGGGATGTCCATTCTTGTGATAGCAATAAAGTTGATAAAAAAATAAAAAATAAAGAGAGAGTAAAAAAATAAAAAAATGGAAATAAATAATTAAAAATGAAATTAAAGTGTTCCTTTCCCCCTTGCTCAAATGCAAAAGCATACGTGGGTCCTGCACACATATTGTAACAATGATTAGACCACACATGTGAGGTATCAGCACAAATGTCAGAGCAAGAGCAATAATTCTAGCACCAGACCTGGAAAGGCTTTTAAAGCATCACCCGTGATGGTTTTTAGGTACCATAATTTGTTGCTATTTTACTGGCATACAGTGGGTACGGAAAGTATTCAGACCCCCTTAAATTTTTCACTCTTTGTTATATTGCAGCTATTTGCTAAAATAATTTAAGTTAATTTTTTTCCTCATTAATGTACACACAGCACCCCATATTGACAGAAAAACACAGAATTGTTGACATTTTTGCAGATTTATTAAAAAAGAAAAACAGAAATATCACATGGTCCTAAGTATTCAGACCCTTTGCTGTGACACTCATATATTTAACTCAGGTGCTGTCCATTTCTTCTAATCTTCCTTGAGATGGTTCTACACCTTCATTTGAGTCCAGCTGTGTTTGATTATACTGATTGGACTTGATTAGGAAAGCCACACACCTGTCTATATAAGACCTTACAGCTCACAGTGCATGTCAGAGCAAATGAGAATCATGAGGTCAAATGAACTGCCTGAAGAGCTTAGACAGAATTGTGGCAAGGCACAGATCTGGCCAAGGTTACAAAAATATTTATGCTGCACTTAAGTTTCCTAAGAGCACAGTGGCCTCCATAATCCTTAAATGGAAGACATTTGGGACGACCAGAACCCTTCCTAGAGCTGGCCTCTCCTCAGTGCAAGACACATGAAAGCCCGCATGAAGTTTGCTAAAAAAAAACCTGAAGGACTGCAAGATGGTGAGAAATAAGATTCTATGGTCTGATGAGACCAAGATAGATCTTGTTGTCCTTAATTCTAAGCGGTATGTGTGGAGAAAACCAGGCACTGCTCATCACCTGTCCAATACAGTCCCAACAGTGAAGCATGGTGGTGGCAGCATCATGCTGTGGGGGTGTTTTTCAGCTGCAGCGACAGGACGACTGGTTGCAATCGAGGGAAAGATGAATGCAGCCAAATACAGGGATATCCTGGACGAAAACCTTCTCCAGAGTGCTCAGGACCTCAGACTGGGTCGAAGGTTTACCTTCCAACAAGACAATGACTCTAAGCACACAGCTAAAATAACGAAGGAGTGGCTTTACAACAACTCTATGACTGTTTTTGAATGGCCCAGCCAGCGCCCTGACTTAAACCCAACTGAGCATCTCTGGAGAGACCTAAAAATGGCTGTCCACCAACGTTGACCATCCAACCTGACAGAACTGGAGAGGATCTGGCAGGAGGAATGGCAGAGGATCCCCAAATCCAGGTGTGAAAAACGTGTTGCATCTTTCCCAAAAAGACTCATGGCTGTATAAGATCAAAAGGGTGAAAATACTAAATACTGAGCAAAGGGTCTGAATACTTAGGACCATGTGATATTTCAGTTTTTCTTTTTTAATAAATCTGCAAAAATTTCAACAATTCTGTGTTTTTCTGTCAATATGGAGTGCTGTGTGTACATTAATGAGAAAAAAAATGAACTTAAATGATTTTAGCAAATGGCTGCAATATAAAAAAGAGTGAAAATTTTAAGGGGGTCTGAATACTTTCCGTACCCACTGTATGCAATTTTAAAATGTTAGGTATCTATTTACTCAGACAAAACATGATCTTTAATATTTTTCTTAAAAAAATTGTATTATATTGTGTTGGTTTATGTGCACTAAAACTAATTGAAGTGTATTTTTTGCTGTAAATTTGTATTTTAAAAACAGGTGCACAAATATCAGAGAACATAAAAAAAATCCAATCACTATTTTATTCTCCAGGGTCTCTGCTTTCAAAAAATGTATAATGTTTGGGGGTTCTAAGCAATAGCAAAAAATGCTGATTTTAACATACCGTATATACACGAGTATAAGCCGACCCGATTATAGGCCGAGGCACCTAATTTTACCACAAAAAACGTATTGACTCGAGTATAAGCCGAGGGTGTCCATATGCATGCCTCACTGTGCCCCAATTTGCCTCACTGTGTCCATGCCTCACTTTGCCTCGCTGTGTCCATGCCTCACTGTGTCCATGCCTCACTGTGTCCATGCCTCACTGTGCCCATGCCTCACTGTGCCCATGCCTCACTGTGCCCATACCTCACTGTGTCCATGACTAGACTGACGTTTAACATGGGAGTCTATAGAAGGGGTGCCCGGCTTTGAAAAATCGTTGATCCCCGGCCGTAGGTCCCCCAGACAACAAACTTTGCACACTTGTAGAGGACAAGGGGCTACATGTGTGCCAGATTTCTGGTCCAGGGGACCTACGACCGGCCAGTACCGGGTCCCCAAAGTCACCAGAGAAATTACCGTTTAACATGGGAGTCTATGGAAGGGGTGCCCGGCTTTGAAAAATTGGTTCTCCCCGGCTGTTACCGGGTCCCCAAAGTCCGGGAGATCAGGCGCAAAAAGGTGACTCGGGTATAAGCCGAGGGGGGCATTTTCAGCACAAAAAATGTGCTGAAAAACTCGGCTTATACTCGAGTATATACGGTATATGTTGAAAATTTCTGAATTGTTCTGGTTTTGAAGTGGTTAATATTCATTGTTATTTTATTATTATTTATTATTTAAGCTTTATCTACTGAGGCTTATAAGCAACAACATTTTTTAAGAAGGCAGTTAAGAATGGCGTGAAAAACTGAGCGTTGTCTTCCAATTGAAAAACAATTATTAAAACATGGTATGCAATTGTGTTTTAACATTTACCTGGCTAAAATTATTGTGAATGAATGCATTTCCTTGTGATTCCTCTGTGATGAAACTACTGACTACAAAATAAGTAGTTTATATTCCACCTTCTTGGAT
Source organism: Rana muscosa (assembly GCA_029206835.1). Lineage (NCBI taxonomy): Eukaryota > Metazoa > Chordata > Amphibia > Anura > Ranidae > Rana > Rana muscosa. The sequence goes on from CM055122.1 coordinate 1,235,975,615, forward strand.
GTAAGAGTAAATATTTTAAACAAATGCAGCAAAATATGCTCACAAGCTATAAATTAAAGTAAAGCTAGAAGGAAAAAAATATACATTTACTGTATTTTTTAAAATACTTTTTAATCTATTTAAATATTTTTTTAAAACCTTTTTTCATGAATGAAATAATTTACTCAATAATGTTACTTTAAATAGGATCAACTAATATGCTTTTATAATTGCAACCACCATTTTTATGCCTTCTCAAAATGTTTAATGTCTTAGTTTTCTTTTTTGCAGGAAGTTTGATGAGCAACCGATCAACTTCTGAGCTGCAGGCACTTCGGTCATGTAACAAGTGTGGGAAATGATTTCTAACTGCAGTTAAAATTATTAAAGTTCAATTATTCATGCTGGCAATGATTACCTCTCCCATCACTGACAATCCCAACCTCCCCATTTAGATGAGATACTTAGTCCATAGACAGCCCTTGAGGAAAGAATTAATAATTGAATACAAGTTAATGATAATTACATGATAACTTTATTGGCGAAGCTCAGCACACAATTTGATGGAAGCCTTGACTAATATATAATGAAAACATTTTAGATATAATATGAAATATGAGCTAAGCAATCATTAGCAGAAACATAGAACAAATTTCTAATTTTTCTTCTGTATGTTTAATAACTTTTTATATTTTCTTCCAAATGGAGAGAATACAGCTGTTAAACAAACATTTGCATATTTGCTTATTGTTTACTGTTGATTCTTATTGAGAAGCTAAAAGGTCATATTATCACATATTTAAGCGTATGTAATAATAAATTAGTACTATACTATTCAATACAGAATAGACTTTAAATGGCAGTCTGACACCCCTGGACAATGCAGCAGCCAAACAAACTTTATTATCTTCTGTTTGGCCTCCATAGAAATGCCCATGATATGACATACCTATAATCTCATATTAAACATTCCATTCTCTATCATCTATGGCACTTCTTTTCTCGAGTTGTCTTTTACTCTATGCACTGTGGAGCTGTTGTCTAAACCTGTTGAACTTACAGGTGTGCTGGACAATAGGGATGAGCTGAACACACCCCATTTCCAGAACATGCGAATAGGCAAAAAATTTGTTCGAACACGCAAACACCGTTAAAGTCTATAGGACACGAACATGAAAAATCAAAAGTGCTAATTTTAAAGGTTAATATGCAAGTTATTATCATAAAAAGTGTTTGGGGACCTGGGTCCTGCCCCAGGGGACATGTATCAATGCAAAAAAAAGTTTTAAAAACTGGTGTTTTTTCGGGAGCAGTGATTTTAATAATGCTTAAAGTTAAACAATAAAAGTGAAATATTCCTTTAAATTTTGTACCTGGGGGTGTCTATAGTATGCCTGTAAAGTAGTGCATGTTTCCCATGTTTAGAACTGTCCCTGCACAAAATGTAATTTCTGAAGGAAAAAAGGTCATTTAAAACTACTCGCGGCTATAAATGAATTGTCGGGTCCCGGCAATACAGATAAAAGTCATTGAAAAAAATGGAATTTTTTTAAATGGCGTAGCGGTCCCCCTAAAAATCCATACCAGACCCTTTAGGGGAACACCGCACCAAATAAAAATAAAAATGCCGTGGGGTTCCCCCCAAAAATCCATACCAGACCCTTATCCGAGCATGCAACCTGGCAGGTCGCAGAAAAGGAGGGGGGACGAGAGAGCACCCCCCTCCTGAACCGTACCAGGCCACATGCCCTCAACATGGGGAGGATGTCCCCATGTTGATGGGGACCAGGGCCTCATCCCCACAACCCTTCCCAGGTGGTTGTGGGGGTCTGCAGGAGAGGGGCTTATCAGAATCTGGAAGCCCCCTTTAACAAAGGGGACCCCCAGATTCCGCCCCCCCCCTATGTGAATTGGTAACGGGTACATTGTATCCCTACCATTTCACAAAAAAAGTGTAAAAAATGTTAAAAACCACACAGACACAGTTGGGACAAGTCCTTTATTAACCACTTGGCAACCACCTGCCGACAAATAACGTCGACAAGGTGGTTGCTTAACTCTGGGAGGACGTTATATAACGTCCTCCCAGAATCGCGCTCCCGCGCGCCCCCTGGGGCGCGCACACGGGAAACTCCGATCACGAATCGCGGTAAATCGCCGTTGATAGCGGCCGTTTACCACGTGATCGCTCTGTCAAATGACGGAGCAATCACTTGTAAACAGACCGGCGTCATGTGATGACGCCGGTTCCTCCCTCCCCTCTCTGTACCGATTGGTACAGTGTGAGAGGAGAGGGGGAGGGAGCGGATGGCAGCAGCAGCTCTGTGGGCTGGATCTGTGACAATTGCAGTCACAGATCCAGCCATCCATCCATCCCTGCTCAGCCATCCCTGGTGCAATACCCTGCCAATACTCTGCAATACACCCTGCCAATACTCTGCAAAATACCCTGTGCAATACTCTGCAAAATACTCTGCAATACCCTGGTGCAATACTCTGCAATACCCTGGCGCAATACTCTGCAATACCCTGCGCAATACTCTGCAATACCCTGCACAATACTCTGCAATGCCCTGCAAAATACTCTGCAATACCCTGCAAAATACTCTGCAATACCCTGCGCAATACTCTGCAATACCCTGTGCAATACTCTGCAATACCCTGCGCAATACTCTGCAATACCCTGTGCAATACTCTGCAATACCCTGCGCAATACCCTGCAAAATACTCTGCAATACCCTGCGCAATACCCTGCAAAATACTCTGCAATACCCTGCGCAATACTCTGCAATACCCTGCGCAATACTCTGCAATACCCTGCACAATACCCTGCAAAATACTCTGCAATACCCTGCGCAATACCCTGCAAAATACTCTGCAATACCCTGCGCAATACTCTGCAATACCCTGCGCAATACTCTGCAATACCCTGCGCAATACTCTGCAATACCCTGCGCAATACTCTGCAAAATACTCTGCAATACCCTGCACAATACTCTGCAATACCCTGCGCAATACTCTGCAATACCCTGCGCAATACTCTGCAAAATACTCTGCAACACCCTGCACAATACTCTGCAATACCCTGCACAATACTCTGCAATACCCTGCAATACCCTGTGCAATACCCCCTGTGCAATACCCCGTGCAATACCCTGCCATACTCCGCAATACCCTGCCATAGTCCGCAATGCCCTGCAATACTCCGCAATGCCCGGCAATACTCCGCAATGCCCGGCAATACTCCGCAATGCCCGGCAATACTCTGCAATAACCACTTCCCGCCCGCCGGCCGTCATATAACGTCCTTGACTTTGTGCGGAGATATCTGAATAATCGGTGCAGCTACAGGCATCATTCAGATATCAGCTTTTTCAGCCGGCGATTCCCTACACCATAAGAACAATCATAGCGGCTGTTCCGCTGCTTGATCATTCTTACGGGAGGCGAGAGGGGATGTCCCCCCCTCCCGCTGCCCTCCGATGCTTCTACCGACTCACAGCTACGATCAAAGCCAGGATTGTTGTTTTTTTTGTTTTTTTTTCAGGCTTCCCAGCCTAGAGGTGAGATGTGGGGTCTTAATGACCCCATATCTCACTGTAAAGAGGACCTGTCATGCCATAATCCTATTACAAGGGATGTTTACGTTCCTTGTAATAGGTATAAAAGTGATCAAAAAAAAATTTGGGGCAGAAAAACATGTCAAACTAAAATAAATAAAGTAAAATGAACAATAAAAAAATATTTTTTTTTTTAAAGCGCCCCTGTCCCCGTGAACTCGCATACAGAAGCGAACGCATACGTAAGTCCCGCCCACATATGAAAACGGTTTTCAAACCACACATGTGAGGTATCTCTGCGAACGTTAGAGCGAGAGCAATCATTCATTCAACTCAAAACATGTAACCAGTAAAAATATTTAAAGCGTCGCCTATGGGGATTTTTTAAGTAGCGAAGTTTGGCGCCATTCCACGAGTGTGTGCAATTTTTAAGGGTGACATGTTAGGTATCTATTTACTCGGCGTAACTTCATCTTTCACATTATGCAAAAACATTGGGCTAACTTTACTGTTTTTTTTTTTTAAGCACAAAACATTTTTTTCCGTAAAAAACGCGTTAAAAAAATTGCTGCGCAAATATCGTGCGAGATAAAAAAGTTGCAACAACCACCATTATATTCTCTAAGGTCTTTGCTAAAAAAACATATATAATGTTTTGGGGTTCTATGTAATTTTCTAGCAAACAAATGATGATTTTTACATGTAGGAGAGAAATGTCAGAATTGGCCTGGGTGCTCCAGAACGCCTGAAGGTGCTCCCTGCATGTTGGGCCTCTCTATGTGGCCACGCTGTGTAAAAGTCTCACACATGTGGTATCGCCATACTCGGGAGTAATAGCAGAATGTGTTTTGGGGTGTAATTTGTGGAATGCATATGCTGTGTGTGAGAAATAACCTGCTAATATGACAATTTTGTGAAAAAAAAAGAGAAAAAAAAACTTGATTTTGCAAAGAATTGTGGGAAAAAATGACAACTTCAAAAAACTCACAATGCCTCTTTCTGAATACCCTGGAATGTCTTCTTTCCAAAAAGGGGTCATTTGGGGGGTATTTGTACTTTTCTGGCATGTTAGGGTCTCAAGAAATGAGATCGGCCGTCAGTACTTCAGGTGTGATCAATTTTCAGATATTGGCACCATAGCTTGTGGACTCTATAACTTTCACAAAGACCAAATAATATCCACCAATTTGTACTTATTTTTACCAAAGATATGTAGCAGTATAAATTTTGGCCAAAATTTATGAAGAAAAAATAGTAATTTGCTAAATTTTATAACAGAAACGAAAAAAAAAAAATTTTTTACAAAATTTTCAGTCTTTTTTCTCTTATAGCGCAAAAAATAAAAAACCCAACAGTGATTAAATACCACCAAAAGAAAGCTCTATTTGTGTGAAAAAAAGGACAAAAAATTCATATGGGTACAGTGTTGTATGACTGAGTAATTGTCACTCAAAATGTGAGAGCACCGAAAGCTGAAAATTGGTCTGGTTATTAAGGGGGTTTAAGTGCCCAGTGGTCAAGTGGTTAAAAAGAAAAAAAAAAGAAAGAAAAAATTCCAACAATGTAATCCTCTCTCGAGCGATACGAAGAAAAAAAAAAGCTGACTCGATCCTCTCTACATGGGAGGTACCCACGGAATGGCGCTCTCCCTCCGTGACAGTTTTATTTACTTGTGCAGGTGATCCCGCCCCCCTCTGACACAATGGGGAAATGACGGGGTTACCCAATGACATGTAGGGGTGACCCTGCCCCCTCTGGAGTGTCACATGAAACCCGTGAATTTAAAAAAAAAATTGGTGCAGGATTCCCCTTAATAGCCATAGCAGACCTGAATGGCCTGGTAATGGAAGTTGGGGGACCCCATGCATTTGTTTTTACATTTCGGTTCGGGGCTCCCCTTAATATTTATACCAGACCCAAAGGGCCTGGTAATGGACTGGGGGGGGGGACCCATGCCGATTTTTTTGAATGACTTTTAACTGTATTGATAAATTCATTAATAGCCACTAGTAGTTTTAAATGACTTTTTTTCCTTCAGAAATGACATTTTGTGAAGGGACAGTTCTAAACACGAGGAACATGCACTACTTTACAGGCATACTATAGACACGTCCCAGGTACAAAATTTAAAGGAATATTTCACTTTTATTGTTTCACTTTAAGCATTATTAAAATCGCTTCCCCTGAAAAAAAACGTCAGTTTTTAAAACTATTTTTTCCATAGATTCATGTCCCCTGGGGCAGGACCCAGATCCCCAAACATTTTTTATGACAAGAACTTGCATATTAACCTTTAAAATTAGCATTTTTGATTTCTCCCATAGACTTTTAAAGGGTGTTCCGCGGCTTTCGAATTTGCCGCGAACACCCCAAATTGTTCGCTATTCAGCGAACGGGCGAACAGCCAATGTTCGAGTCGAACTCATGTTCGACCCAAACATAAAGCCCATCCCTACTGGACAACAGCATCTTTAAAGCATTTTTGTCAGTTTGTTGTCTGAGCAATCAAAATCCTTAAGCAATTTCATAGAGTAGTTTAGTCTTCAGCTTTTAATTTGGTTTAGGTTGTCCATGTGCAACAAGTATTAACTCCTACCAAACAATTTTAACCTCCATTTGATAGACCTATGAACCTTCACCTACTTGACGTTAGCAGATCTTGGATTGTCTACAAATGTGGCTCACCCTATTCTATCTGTTTACCCCCAAATCACTATGCCCAAACCTTATCTCACCTTTTCCTCCTTCTTCACCTGTTTAGTTTCTTATCTTTGACAGTGCTACACTCAGCAAGATGTTCCAAAGAATATTTTGTAACATTACCAGATATCTTGAATCTGTTATGTTTATACACTGTGCCTATATAATCTTTAGCTTAAAAAAAAATGTGTCCCCTTTTTCTGATAGTGGCCACTTAGCAGAATCATCAGAGAAAAAAGGGTCTATGGGAGTTCAGTGTGTAGGACTGCCAACATCCTGAAATTACAAATAGGAAAAACATGCAACAAGTGCAATGAAGGGGCCACCCCCTTGGACTTTAAAGGCATAAAATAAAGGTATTGAGGTAGATAAAAGGCAACTCAGTGCCACTTTTATGAAGTACAAATATTATTTAGATTGTGTGAACACAAACATTTAACATTAAAATATACAAGTGTAGCGCCCTGCTCCTGTTGACCAGGCGCTATTATCTAAATTTAGTGGGATGTCTGAACTGTAGTTAGTTCAGATTCTATGTTTTGGCTAAATTGGCCTATGTTCCAGCCTTGGCTGAGTTGGGTGTATTTCCCGAGGTTACCAGCAGGTGTCGCTGCCACCTCTGGTTCGTGTTGGAAGGTACAACAAGCCGAGGCATATTGGGTGCTTTTTCCCAGAGGCCACCTAGCGGGAGGTTGATACCGCTGGGCATGCTGGGAGAGGGTACCTAAGGGGCGGACGCCATTTTTGGAGAGACTCTCTCACCTCATGGCCACCCTGGCCGGAGGTATGTGACAACTCCTCTTCTGCCTCGGGGGGCCTGCTGGCCCAAGGTTTCGTTACTGGAGGTAGGCCCAGAAGCTATCTGGGGCCTACTGGTTCGAGGGTGATCCTGTGCTGTCTGTCCCGTGGGAAGAAGCTGAGCAGTTGAAGGAACCAGGGGAGGACTCGTCTTGGAGAATACGCAGCGGATGGCTGGTATCTCAAGAGGAGCCTGGGGCCTCAATTGGAGGATGCATCCAAACCAATCTGTCTCACAGTATTGCCGGGTTAGCTTAAAGGATTTTTCATACGGTGTAGTCGTGCTTGAACTTTGAAATTCTGATTACCAAGTCTGTGGCAGGGACTTTTCATTTTTGTCCGTGCATCATCCCGACTGCTAGGCCGGTGAGAGGGACCTATCTGGGTGAGCAAGATCCAACGACAGTGAGTGTACCTGTTTCTGGGATCTCAAGTTTTCCTCAGTGATCTGCATCAGGTACCTGAACTTCCCCTAACCCTCCATCCCTCATTCTGCCAACGTTGTGGTAAATAAAAAGCATTGGAAAAGACTCAGTGACTGGCAACCGTGTTTTATGCAACTTTAACCCTAGACTTTGAGCCAACAATTTTTTCATTTGGGTAACTTTTTATCCTTGTCTGCAATATAGATACGGTTATATAGCATTCATATTGTAATGCGTGAAAAGCCAAATAGTTTTACGCAATAGATTATATGGTTTCTTTTGGCTTAAGAATACTTACATTTGGAGTTCATAAAGGAACACAGAAACAGTATAAAATAAAAACACAGAGTGTGAGAATTCCACGCTGGCTGGAAAAAGCCACACAGGTAACATAGGTGGACAGGTATGGAGCTCCAGACTGGCTATCAATCTGCATCCACAAGAGACACCCAGAGAGCTTGCACCAAAGAAAAGGGTGATATTATCGAGAGGGTCATAAGGATAAGAAAGAATCAATTTAAACTTTTAGAGTAGGTAAACAGACACAGTTGTACGTGTGTGTGGCAGCAAAACAGGAGCATAAAAAGCACATGGTTGCTTATAATTAAATAGTAAATTTACCTCTCATTAAAGTAATGGAAGCGCAGACATCGCAGCGGCCATGTTCAGAGTGAGACATGCCAGCTGGCATCTGGACGTGCTTAAATAGGGAATCACCTGAGAGGGGAGCAAACCCTTGCAGGGGGTGGTGCTAGATTTCCGGCGTCAAAAGCTGTATGGAAAACAGCCGCCGCCGAACACAGAGCGTCTCCCTGACACAGAGGTGCGTGGCATAGCCCCGCCTATCGGGCGTGATGACGTCACACACCAGCGCATCACCGGCAGGAGGTAGTCTCCACCTGTGTTGTAAACACAGTGGAAAAAAATGGATGCTCCTCCCTGCATCTAGGCCAGACAGAGACAGAAGTTTGTTCTGTCATCTAATGTACCTATGTATTAAATGATTATGTATCTATCTATGTATTAAATGGTTCAACTGTATACCTTGTATATTTTAATGTTAAATGTTTGTGTTCACACAATCTAATTAATATTTGTACTTAATAAAAGTGGCACTGCGTTGCCTTTTATCTACCTAAATACCTTTATTTTCTGCCTTTAAAGTCCAAGGCGGCGGCCCCTTCATTGCACTTGTTGCATGTTTTTCCTTAGCAGAATCATCCCTGGCATTGGACAGTCAGCTATAACTTTAAGTTTAAATAGATGTCCTAAATAAGTATATTTTCAACTTTAGTAATCAGTATAATTTTTGGATGAACATATAACTCTCATAATTGTAAAATATTTTAATATAGCAGGGCCCTCTGATTCCTCCTGCATTGAACTGTACTGTCTGCCCCCGTGTTGTAAAGCACTCTAGAAACTGTTGATGCTATACAAATCCTGTATAATAATATAGCAGCACTGAACCTCAATGCTACATGAATGCAAACAAACCCATGCACAGAACATTCTTTGTCTAAAATTGTAAATTGTGTTACTTATTTATTTCCAGTCTCTGAATTTTCCCAATTTGCTGACTGTGTAAGACTGCTCCTCAATCTACAAAATAATTAATACGTCTTTACTTTGTAATCCTTATCAATGTCTATTGCAAAAATAATTTGTTAAATTAAAATACGTTTTAGAAACATAGCACAGTAGATTACAATTGAAATAATTGAACATGCAATATTTACATGTGTTATTCTGTAATGAAAAAATACATATCTTATGCAGCCCTACTTGGATGTTAAATGCAATTTCTTTTGACTTCAAAAAATAGTTAAAAAAATGCTTGTAACAAATGAAACACAATGAAGAATTATCAAACTGTTCTCCCTAGGAATCATCTGCAGTACATGTTTTTATTTAATAAACAGAAGATGGCTTCATTATACACATTTGATTTCCATAAGCAATCGTTTCCATATCTGTCACTTGTATCTAAGCAGGGCACATTATACAAATCTGGAAATGAAAAATTTGGATCAGGGGCACAGGAAACTCATTTAATGTCGAGAGCAGTCAAAATCAAGATTTCTTTATTTGTAGTAACAACACTGTTAAATCAGAAAATTACTCTCCCTTTCTGCATGTCCTTCTTCTTTTACAATTCAGTTGTTTGATCATAAATTGTCGAGTGCAATGACTTGTCTCCTCCACTTTCCACACTGGTCAAGACAGATTAAAACTCCAGCATACCTCCAACCAGCTTCAGCATACCATTAGCATATATATGAGATTTGAGACATTTTCTAATATTCTCTAGCAGAACTCATCTGTCAACCCGGAGATGAATTATGTAAAAAAAAAAAAAAAAACTCTTTGCTTTTTTTTTGGGATAAATGACCCACCTTTTATTCATCCTATCTATATACCATTTGGGGTACACTGTTAATTTATCACTATACATGTAATGATACACACTGTAACAATTTAACCCCTTTGTGATTATGTAAATCATTTTTTGTTGCTTATTCTTCGTTGCAAAACACAATTGTCAAAATGTGAATCATGCTACAGTATAGTAAGAAATTAAAAAAATAAACAAAAAATAAATAAACTGCAGCTCACCGATTCTAAAATGTGGTACCTGCATTTGTTTTATTTTTGTATTTTTGATATTTATTTTTTTAACTTTATTTTCAACTGGTCAGTAAGTCTGCTATGTTTCAACTTCCTTTAACAGACCGAGCTATCCAGACAAAGTAGCAGTTAGAGGGTTGAGACAAACCATTTATTACTGACCAGGGTGCTTACTATGGTAATATTTTATTTATTTATGTTACCTAAAAGTAACTACTTATAAAGTGCCAGCTGGAGTTCAGCTTCAATTTGTTAGTCAAGTCCATCTAAATCTGCTTGTCTGACACTACTTTCCCCCTAGGCTGATAATTCAGCTGTTCTAAGGCACCTACTTTACTACTTCATCCAGAATGCAGACAACCTAAGACACTTAAGGGGGTAATTTACGAAAGGCAAATCCACTTTGCACTACAAGTGCACTGCAAGTGCACTTGAAAGTGCACTGCAAGTGCACTTTCAAGTGCAGTCGCTGTAAATCTGAGGGGTAGATCTGAAATGGGGGAAGCTCTGCTGATTTTATTATTCAATCATGTGCAAGCTAAAATGATGTTTTTTTATATTCCTTGCATGTCCCCCACGGATCTACAGCAACTGCACTTCCAAGTGCACTTTCGGTGCACTTCCAAGTGCACTTTCAGTGCACTTGTAGTGCAAAGTGAATTTACCTTTCGTAAATAACCCCCATAGTGTGTTACTGGCCGATTATCAAGTGAAATAAAATAAATAAAATGTCTACAAAAAAAAAGATAAATAAAGCAGCCACCACATCTAAGTATTTTCAAGCTGCAATATATTACATTTTTGTTTTTGTTTTTTAATACTGCTTTAAGTAACAACATATCACATACACTTTCAGCTGTTTTGTACATTTCAAAATTGTCTTTGTTTTTAATTGTTACATCACAGAAATACACTAAAGATACTATTTTAATGTAAATGGCTATCCAATATTTCTTTCTACATGTTTTACATTTATAGACATTGAGGTTGATTTATTAAAGGTGTAGAGGCTGTTCACTAAGTAAAGTGAATATTCACTGAACATTAATATGCAAGGAAAAATAAGGGAAAAAATTGATTTTTGTTTGTACATGATTGGATGATTAAAGTGAACACAACTTCACCTCATTAATTGAGCTAAGTTTAAATTCAGTTCACAAACTGACTTTGCAAAATAAACATGCTAAATTAACCCTATTGTTAGATAGAAACTGTCCTATTATTTTCTCATCTTTTGGTAATTTATGAAGAAATTGTTTCTATATAATATAATAGACTAGCAGCTAATAACAGTAATATTATATGTATCCTTTTGCTTCATTTAGGGGAAACTCATGCATAGAATGGTCATCATGTGGTACTTGATATATCAGGGATTATCAATGACTGAAAGAGCAAAGGATGAAAAAAAGAAAACTACATTGGGAGATCACTGCAAGTAGAAAAGTTCATTGCAATGTCTACCAATTGCCTTTTGCTCTTTGTTACTACAGAAATATACACTGCACTATTGTTCACAGTCTATAAACCTTGTATCTGTGACATATGTAACAATATTTTTGTTACAGTTTTGACACACGGGGGTTGATTGACTAAATGAAAATGGTCTGTTCACTTTGTAGGGCAAATGTCAATTTACAGATTAATTTTCCCATAGCTTAGTGAACGTGGTGAAGCTCTGATGATTTCCATCATCCAATCATGTGAAATAAAAACACTGTTCTTTGGGTTTTTTCGTGATTGAGTTTACCTTTACAAAGAAAATGTTTACCACATTCATTAAAGTGATGGTAAACTATCACCTTGTAAAACAACCCATTCAGTTGGAAGCTGAATTCAAAGGCAAAACATTTGTGTATATATATATATATATATATATATATATATATATATATATAAAACATTATAAATACCCTTTTTTCCCTTTTTTATAAGTGATCACATTCCATCTGTTCCATCTGTACTCAACTGCATACAAGCTGGGGGGAGGAGAAGCTACAGAACACTGAGCTTACCAGTGAGAGGCTATGCAGAGGGACCATGTCAGGAAAAGTCTGATCATTGGAGGAAAACAGGCTAAGTTCCTAGCACAGCTAGAGAATTGACCATGGTGTGTTCTCCTGCTTAGTGTGGGATTTCACACAAAGGAAGCAATACAAAGAGAACAGGATACTTTCTCATACATGGTACAGCAGGCACATATCAAGAATATGAAATGCTGGAGTAACAAACACTTTAAGCTTATGGGAAAATTCCCTTGCAAAGTGCAAATTCTCTTGCCAAGTGAACAGCCTATTTACCTCTAGTAAATCAACACAACGGTCTAAACATCTACCTCCAAGCACTGATGCAGTAGTTGTGGCTGAATGCCCCTTTATTTCCCCATATATAATGTTTTTACATCCTCTGCTTGCATTATTGTCATTAGGTATAACTGTATACTTTTTATTGTAAAATATGTACAACATATTTACCATATGGTGCAGTTATTGCATCGTTTGTACTATGACAGCGCTTTTACACTCTTTCAGGTTTGCTTTTCATCGACTTTTGTGTTGTTTTGAGCTGCTAACTTGAGGAGAATTAATATGTAATATAAAAATTTCAGTATCATATAATCATATTGCCAATCTAAAGAGTGACCAGTCATTCTAAAGGACCTTATCACAATATTACAGCACATTACTATTATATAACAATATTATCGAAGATATATGCTTTTTAGCTTTTTTTATTATGTTTTTTTTAGTTTATGAACTAAAATATGTTATTTTCTCATAGTTTCTCAGACTCATTTCACACATTCCTTGTGGAATACCCTAATAATTGTGTACCAGAATGTTTCTATGTATTGCTCTTTTCCTGAACCTTTGGATTAGACACTCAAGTTTCATTAAATATGATCTTGCAAGTAGCCAAGAGCAATAATCAATAGCAAGCTATACTCATTGCAATTTGCTGTGTTTCTGTGTTTAGGTAGGAGAAAGTGAGACCAACTCAATTAAAATTACCTGAATTGCTAAGTGTGAGGGGACAGAAGTAACAGCCTGAGGCCTACTTAGATCCAAAATCTAAAATTAAATTATATTAGACAACACAATCTAGGAGGACTAAGTATATCATTTTGAAGGATGACTATCTTCTAAACGTGTAAGCCCTCTGGCTGTTTACAAGGTAAAATCACCTTGCTAAACAGAGATTAGGCAATTTGCTGCCTGGGAGTGGGTGAATCCATAGACATCTTAATCAAGATGTCTTTTTAGAGTTTGCTAAATATATGTTGCAGTATCTAGGTGATATAATGCGGACGGAGGGGAGCAAACACAAAGATTAGTCTATAAGTCTATTAACTCCTCAAGTGTGTTGTGCAACTTGGCACAAATAAATAATAACAATCATATTAATAATTGGTATTATTATTATTATTTGAAAGAAATATGTTATACTGAGTGTGAGGAATTATTACTTATACAAAAAATGTACAGCATTTAAAGACAAATCTGGTAAACACTGCTACTGTGCAGTCAGAAACTGTTCTCAGTTTACCCTTAACCCTTTGCATTTTAAAATTCAGGTGGCCAGACCATTTTTTTTAAATTTTCACTTTTTTTTTTCTTTACAGCTTTAACCTCCCTGGCGGTTTTCCCGAGTGTGGCTTGGGGTGAGATTTCAGTACCATTAGCGGTAATTCCGAGCCACACTCGGGATTGCATTGCAGAATCCTGGTGCAGGTTACTTACCTTGTCCCCAGGATCCTGTGATGTCCCCCCGCTGTGTCCACGGGCTGTGTCCTCCACCCGATGCCTCTGTGTGCCAGGTTCCGTTCCCTGCGAGCGTCGCAACCCATGGAGGCGGAGCCTGGTGGCAAATTCAAAAATTACAAAATTCATAATACATACAGTACACTGTAATCTTACAGATTACATTACTGTATGAAATTATTTCATATCCCATTTCTCCCTAGTGTCCAGTGCCCTGCATGCACTTTTATATTATATATACTGTTCTTTCTGCCTGGTCAAAAGTGGTTTGAAACAGCAATAGTAAATAAGAACACTTGCAGAATTGAGCGATAGTAAATAGTGGGGAAATTAATTTTATAATAATTATTATATTATTATTTTTAAAAATTATTTATAGTTATTATATTATAATTTATGATTTTGTGTCTCAAACTTTATCATACCTGGGATGTCTACTAGACTCTTGTTTGGACAGATTTAAGTGTGTTATTACTAAGAATTACAGGCCTAAAATATAAAATGCCAAATTTCCATGCAAAATAATAGTACCGCTTTCAGCATCAAAAAACGGGACATAATCATACCGCCAGGAAGGTTAAGAGTTTGCAAAAGATCCCCCAACCCCTAAATTTTTTTAAAGCACAAGGCCAGTGAAATAAATAGAATGTGCTTCTGATTTCTGGGTCCCTTGATAGCTGTTCAAATGTTTATGAAAATTATATTTTCAATAAAAAAAAAACATAAATTTCTATTAGTAATAAAGTGATTTTAAACCCTCATCTTGTAAAACAACCCATTCAGTTTAAAATATAAATAAAAGGTAAAAAAAATTGTGTTTAGATATAAAAAAATATATAAATACCTTTTTTTTTATCATTGGAGAAAAGCAGGCTCAGAAAACTGACCATGGTGTGTTCCCCTGCTTAGTGTGGTCAGTTTTTAATAGGAAAGCAGAGAGACTAGCAGAACACTAGGGATTTCACACAAAGGAAGCAATACTAAGAACATGATAGCTGGCAGTGGTTTTCACTAGAAGATGTAGTTAGCATGAAAAGAAGGAGAAAGAAAAGGGGAAATCCCTGTAATGGCATATAATAATGGAGGCAATCTTTCTTCAAAACATTCATAGAAATGTCCCAAACTGGTATGATATTGTTGACTTAATTAACTTGGTATTTAATGTTCAAACTTCTCTTACCACTTCAACCTTTCTTTTTGGGATGTCTAGAACCACCAGAGGAGAATCACTTCTGATGTGCAATCAGCCAACTTCAATTTATTGCCAGGAAACTATTGGCTATAAAATAGTTGTTGCCTCTGCTTCCTACAGTGAAGTTTTGGATCAAATAAGTTAATGCTTCCCTTTGCTTAGAATAGTAAAACACTTACAGACCGGAAGATTTTCCCCCTTAATGACTAGGCCATTTTATGCAATACGCACTGCTTCGATTTAACTGACAATTGCACGGTCGTGCAACGCTTTACCAAAAAAAAATTTGCGTCCTTTTTTGCCCACAAATAGAGCTTTCTTATTATTTTTTTGTGCTATAAATAACAAAAGAGTGCCAATTTTGAAAAAAAAAAACAATATATTTGACTTTTTGCTATAATAAATATCCCGAAAAAAAAATGTTTTCATAGATTTAGGCCAATATGTATTCTTCTACATATTTTCTGTAAAAAATATCCCAATAAGCTAATATTGATTGGTTTACGCAAAAGTTATAGCATCTACAAATAGGAGATAGATATATGGCATTTTTATTTTTTACTAGTTATGGCGGCGATCTGCGATTTTTTGTGGGATTGCAACATTGCAGTGGACAGATCGGACACTTTTGACACTTTTTTGGAACCATTGACATTTATACAGCGATCAATGCTATAAAAATGCACTGATTACTGTGTAAATGTCACTGTCAGGAAAGGGGTTAACACTAGGGAGCGATCAAGGGGGTCCTTGGGAGGTGATTCTAATTGTGGAGGAATGGGACTGACTGGAGGAGGAGAAAGATAGCTGTTCCTAATTACTAGGAACAGCAGATCTCTCTCTCTCTTCTCCCCTGTCAGAACGGGGATATGTCTGTTTACATTGCTAGATCCCCATTCTGACACTGTTTCCTGCAATCTCGGGTGGCCAGCGGACATCGTGGCCATCGGCCATGTGCATCGGGTCCCCCACCACACAGCGGGCGTGCGCGCGCCTGCTATGGCTCTTAAAGGAGCCGACCTACACATACGGTGCTTTGTGGAAATTAGCCGACCTGTCATCTTATGACGGTGGCTGGTCAGCAAGTGGTTAACTTTTCAACAGTGAGGGTGCCCTAAGTTTGAAAAAATGTGGTCAGCTTGGCTAAATACACCCATGGTGTCGCCGGTGGCATTACTACAAGACAGTTTGCTATCTTGATTCTCCAATCCTACTATAACAAATATTGCATTGGTGGTGTTGTTTGTCTGCTCATTATAGCTATTACTAGATTAAATATAATAGTTTCCTGTTTATCCTAAATGGTGCATAGCTGATGAAAGTAATGGAACTCTCCACACTTTACTTGAGTGCTTTTGTCATATACTGCTTCCTTTCAGTCTGAATATAGATATTAGATCTTCCCTACCTCTTGCAACCACTAACTAGGCAGTTGGTTGCTGACCAAGAACTGTTTATTCAAACACATGTACAGAGAGTTAACACTCAGGGACAACCCCTCCCCCTCCTTTTGCATTCAGGGCTGGGTAAACTGTCCAATAACAATAGACACACAGGTCAGGTGTATTCAAACTTCTCATCAGTAAACAGTCTTATCAGCAGGGAGAAGCAGCTGGAGGAATCCCCCCCCCCCTCCACATAGACATACATCCCATAATATACTTTTCTCCCAAGGCAGACAGACACAATAAAACAATGGAATACACCCAAAACCCAAACGATCCCAGAAAAGAGTCCAACAGTATGAGACAACACACAATATATACAATTGTGGGAAAAGGATTTTCCCCATTCAGATTTTTTATGTTTTGGCATATTTGTCGCACTTACAGTAAATGACTAAGATCATAAAACTAATTTTATTATTACACAAAGATAACCCGAGTAAATACAGATTGCAGTTTTTAAATGATGGTGTTATTTATTAAGGCAAAAAAGCTGTCCAAACCTGCCTGGCTTTATGTGAAAAGGTGATTGCCCCCTAAACCTAATAACTGGTTGTGTCACCCTTGGCGGCAACAGCTGCAATCAAGAATTTGTGATAACTGGCAATGAGTCTTTCATATTGCTGTGGAGCAATTTTGGCCCACTCTTCTTTGCAGAATTATTATTTAATTTGGCACATTGGAGGGTTTTCCAGCATGAACAGCCTGTGTAAGGTCATGATACAGCATCTCAATTGGATTTAAGTCCGGAGTTTGACTAGGCCACTTCAAAACCTACATTTTGCATTGTTTGAACCATTTGGAGGTGGACTTGCTGTTGTGTTTCGGATAATTTTCCTGCTGCATAACCCAAGTGCATTTGAACTTGAGGTCACAAACTGATGGCCGGACATTCTTCTTTAGGATTTTCTGGTAGAGCTCAGAATTCATGGTTCCATCAATTATGGTAAGTCATCCAGGTCCTGAAGCTGCAAAGCAGCCCCAGACCATCACGCTACCACCACCATGTCTGACTGTTAGAATGATGTTCTTGTTATAAAATGCTGTATTCATTTTATGCCAGATGTAATGGGACGCACACCTTCCAAAAAGTACAAATTTTGTCTCATCAGTCCACAGAATATTTGCCTAAAAGACTTGGGGATAATCAAGATGTATTTTGGTAAATATGAGATGAGCCTTTGTGTTCATTTTTGTCAGCAGTGGCTTTGGCTTAGGAATTCTCCCATGGATGCCATTTTTGCCCAGTCTCTTTCTTATTGTTAAAATAAAAATAAAATTAGAAAATATCGCGCCCAAAATACATGAAATAAATAATGAAAATTAATTAATTGAATATACACAGGTGACACAACTCAAGTGAAAAAAAACCCTTATAAAGGGGTTCCTACCACCAAAATAAATAAATATGGTTGCAAAATGTGTAAATAAAATACTATATCAATATTAATAAACGCTATTAGCATAAGATGAATGGTCAATCCGAGTGAGTAATTATTATCAATAAATAAAACACCAGTGTCCAATACATTAAATTAAATTCAAATAAGATGCTTGAAAATCTTTAGAGCAAGGCTCCAAGCTACAAAAAATTTCATGGGAGAGGAAGTCCAGCGTATATATAAAAGTATCAGGGGAGAAGAAGTTCAGCACAGACATGGAAGTGTCGCCTTCATACTGGATAAAGGGAGAAGAAAAACTCTGGAAGGTAATTCAAGGTGAGAGATGATAGTGCAGGAGAATTATCCCAGAGAATCCACGGTTATCAGAGAAGATCAAATCCACCACGGTGAATACGTATGTTAAGAAATGGGTACGTTACCAGAAGTGGTGGACCTCCGCTATGGCAAGGTCTATCAGGCCTGCAGATATCACCCTCTGTGAGGTACAGGAGTTCATCCACCTGATTTTGCGAAGCTGTTATCCCAATGCAGTTTGATAGTATCCACTAATACTGATTCCTTCACTATGGCTGCTGCGATGAATCACTCCAAATGGTATAGAAACGAAATCTCCGAGTTTGTATAGGAAACAAAAAGAGGAGAGGGACTCCAGTAGTGTATTACCTCAATGAAAGATTTATTCCCAATTGCAGAGGTATACAGCCAAAAAACAATAAACAAAGTAAAAATTGGTATTTAAAATAGCCGGCATAAAAAGTAGCGTTCGCCCGTGCTAGCGGGGTCACGTGGTAGTGACGTCAGTGCGTTGCACCGCCCTGACTAGTTTCGTTTACTTCAAACGTTCTCAAAGGGTGCCCTGTGGCTCTTTCACATAATATATTGGGTTTTAATTAAAACCTGGCCCTCTTATTGGGAATATATTGTTTAAATTGCAGCCTGTCAGTGAAGTGGACAAGTGATTCACATAAAATTGTGAAAATCACTTGGAAAAATAATTAATTAGGGGGGCGTACTTTATATAATTTATCATGGTTGGGATGATCTCAGGGAGAGCACTATGCGTTGTCATTGAAATGCAGGAAGCACATGATCATGGCATAGCGTGTCTTGGACATGACAGCAGACTAAATTGGCATGTGGTGGATGGGGTGGGTGGACCAGTGGGCATGCACTCTGTTTTTCTTTGTAAGCCCCATATTAAATGTAAGGCCCAAGAACAATTTTAACCCATCAACTGTGAGAAGTCACCAATAAAAAATATGGGCATAGAAAGAGTTGGGATTGGAGGCAATAAATTGCTCTGCAAAAATATTTGTTTGGTTTGCGATGTACTGCAGCTAATCCTGAGGTCAAAATAAATGTAAAAAATCTAATTCCCCAAATGAATAATGAATAAGAATAAAGGGGGAAAATGGGACTTTTCGCGAGGTCAGGACTGGGTAGGGCCCTGCACCTCCATCCCTCTCATAATGAGAAAAAAGGAGCAAAAGGGAAGCCGGTGAGGCTGCAACATTGCACCAAGGGGGGAAGGGTTTGACTTTGTGTGAAACCCATGGTAACAAAAGAAGAACAAATATGGTGGGGGCGTGTTGGTACTGACGGCCAGGCAAATCATCGCCTGGGTGGCGGCCTCCTCGGCCCCTCCTCTTACGCCGGTGTGTGTGACGTTGGGGGCTTGGTCGGTGGCGGTGAGCATTTATGGGCGGCTTTCCCCGGGCTGGATCTGGACTGCTCCAAGCCCTCCTGGACACCGCACGTCTCTCCTGGATTGGATTTCCTTTCACCCTTCCGGCACTTGGTAAAAATGTTTTTCACCGTTCGTTCACTTTTATGTCAATCCTCCTCCCCCTCACCTTCCCCCTACAACACCGGTGTGGTATGGTCGACCTCCTTCATGGCCCTCCACCGGCACCCCCTTCCCAGCACCACTCTACACTTCCTTCCCTGGTTAATCCCTCTTATTTCACTTCCGCCACCGGCACCTCACTGCACCGCTTGCCTTCCTTCACTGGTGTGTCGGGGTCGGCCTTCTCTCTGGTCCTCTACCCACACCCCCTTTCACTGCTTTCCTCACTGTCCACTTCAATCTGAGATTTTTTCATTATACTCACAACATACTTTTACTGTATGTCTTCTTTCCCCCCCCCTACCCAGGAGTGTTTGCTGTGCCCGGACCCGCCGGGGGCGCTGTTCGTGGTGGGCGCCTCCGCTGAGCACGCCCCCTCAGCTCCCAATATCGGCCCCCCCTGGAGTGGTTCACAGTCCCTGCTGGTGTGCCCTTCATTGCACTTATACATGTAAGTGTTACTCTTTTACCTTGGGATGGCTGCTTGATTGCACCCATCCATCCGTATACTGACACAAGTCCATTTTTACTCAGCAATGCATTTTTTGTTGCAGAAACCTCATATACCTGCTCCTGAAGAGCGGTTTTAAGCCACGAAACGCGTCAAGCTACCTGTCTACCATGTTATATGCAAATTTTATCCACAGGGATTAGTCAATATTAGACAATGCAGACTGTACCTTTCCAAAATTTATACCCCACTAATGAACAGTGGTGGACCCTTTTACTCATCATATGTACATTGTTTTTCAGACATGTTGCTGGCTTCCGCCTGGCATTACCGTGTCCGGTACTTGGCATTTGCCACTATGCAATTTATGTATTGTTTATATAAGCCATGTATTGCAACATGTAAAAATGTAAAATGTACTAGTATTATTAAATATTTTATATCCACCATATTTGTTGTTCTTTTGTTACCATGGGCTTCACACAAAGTCCCACCCTTCCCCCCTTGGTGCAATGTTGCAGCCTCACCGGCTTCCCTTTTGCTCCTTTTTTCTCATATTTCCCCAAAATGTTTAGTGTTGGGCTGCACACCTTGCTGTGCGGTGAAAGGGGCGACCCTGAGCTGGCAGCCATAATGAGTTTGCTGGGGCATCAGGGAGGTAGGTTTGGGCCTGGATTCTTTGGGTTTTGTGTGTTATTCTAGTGCTGGTATTAATCTCTCCTTCCCGGGGTCTAGCTCAGTTGGTGTTGGTGCTGTTGGGGTGTATGGCGCTGCTGGTGGTAGTCAGGTCTTCTGATCTTGTTATTCTTCTTATTCTTTTGGTAGGGACTGTTTCATCCTCTGATTTGGTCACCGATCCACTACTCTCTACTGGCTCATATTCCGAACCAGAATATAGTAAGGTTTGTATATGCCTCCTCAGGTGTAAAATATCTTTTTGATATGGCGGCTGACTGAAGCTGCAATGGGTACTGCTGGACATCATATGCTGCCCAGTCAGGATGGCAGAGACACTGCCTGCCCATCAATCTGCTATAGGCCATGTGGGATCTGGTTAAATAAGGCCTACTGTATACAGTGCCTTGAAAAAGTATTCATACCCCTTGAAATTTTCCAAATTTTTTTCACAGTTACAACCAAAACATAAATGTATTTTATTGGGATTTTATGTGATAGACCAGCACAAAGTGGCACATAATTGTGAAGTGAAAGGAAAATGATAAATGGTTTACAAAATGTTTTACAAATAAATATCTGAAAAGTGTGGCGTACATTTTTATTTAGCCCCCTTTTCTCTGATACCCCTAATTAAAATCTAGTGCAATCAATTGCCTTCGGAAGTCACCTAATTAGTAAATAGAGTCTGTGTGTAATTTCATCTCAGTATAAATACAGCTGTTCTGTGAAGCCCTCAGAGGTTTGTCCGAGAACCTTAGGCAACAAACAGCAATATGAAGGCCAAGGAACACACCAGATAGGTCAGGGATAAAGTTGTGGTGAAGTTTAAAGCAGGGTTAGGTTATAAAAAAATATCCCAAGCTTTGAACATTTTATGGAGCACTGTTCAATCCATCATTCAAAATGGAAAGAGTATGGTACAACTGCAAACCTATCAAGACATGATAATAATTCAATATATTGTCTATCTCTAGTTTAAAATGACATACTATTATCATATGTGGATAAGACAGAGGTCTGAGAGGTCCTGAGGAAGCAGGGTTGCCCTCAAAACATGTTAACCCTTTGTTCGCTAATGTCGAAATTTTTGTTTTCAGTTTTTGAGATAGGTTGCTGTTATCATTTGTTGACCTTGTACACATGAGAATAAATGCTTTTATAAGGTGTATGTAACAATTTTAACCACTTGCTTATTGGGCACTTAAACCCCCTTCTGCCCAGACCAATATTCAGCTTTCAGCGCTCTCACTCTTTGAACAACATACAACACTGTACCCAAATGCATTTTTTTCCCACAAATAGAGATTTCTTTTGGTGGTATTTGATCACCTCTGCGGTTTTTATTTTTTGTTAAAAAAATTTAAAAAAGACTAAATAAAAAAAATACAAAACCGTTTTATATTTTGTTATAAAATTTTGCAAACAGGTAATTTTTCTCCTTCGTTGATGTACGCTGATGAGGCTGCACTGATGGGCACTGATAGGCTGCACTGATGAGCACTGATAGGCTGCATTGATGGGCACTGATAGGTGGCACTGATAGACGGCACTGGTGGGCACTGATAGGTGGCACTGGTGGGCACTGAGAGGTGGCACTGAGAGGTGGCACTGATATGTGGCACTGATAGCTGGCAGTGAAGGGCACTGATGGGTGGCAGTGATGGGCACTGATCGGCACTGGTAGGTGACACTGATAGGCAGCACTGATAGGTGGCACTGATGAGGCACTGATTTGCGCAACTGGTGGGCATTGATAGGTTGCACTCTTGAGCATTGATAGGTGGCACTGCTATGCACTGGAGGGCACTGATTCATGGCACTGTGGGCACTGGCAGGTGGCATTTGCAAGTGGCCCTGGCAGGCAGTACTGGTTGGAACAGATGAGGTGACTGTGCCTCTTCCTCTTCAGGACTGATGTCCCTTGCACAGAAACCGTGATCAGCTTTTTTTTCTCCTCACACTATCAGCGTGAGGAGAAAAAAAAAAGATTACCAAGCTTCTGTTTACATCATGTGATCAGCTGTCATTGGCTGACAGCCGATCACGTGGTAAGGGGCCGGGATCGGCCCCTTACTTTGATCTGTGATCACCCGAGTCTCATTGACTAATTAAAGGGGGCACGATTCTGGCCCCTTACCATGTGATCAGCTGTCAGCAAAGTAGGTCCGCGTGTAGCTGTCATTTGGCTATAGCGTCGATCTGAATGGGTTAATTTTTGTATACAATAAATATTGATGATATGTTAATTCACGTGTATTTACTGCTGGAGGTATACATAAAGTCCCATATTTCTGGTTTCTGTTTTGGCTCACGATTTTTAGGGATGGTACTTCCTCTGGTATACTGATGGTTAAAAAAAGGTCACCACTTACATGCTTATCTTTGCACCAACATGCATAATGTGCTTTATCTCTATATTTGAAATGAGCCTGTATATATTTTTTTAAATATTTTATTGAGAGTCGAAAAGAAAATACATACATGCGCATGTGTCCCATCGCAGATGCAACTGCATAAGGTTCATCAATACATCTTAATAGAGCGTACATTAACCAGGGAAAATTGTTTATCAAAGTAAGGTTGTTGCCCCTTACCAAACAGACAATAACTGCGTAAGTAATCCTACAATCTGGTTTCAAAACTAGGAAAATGTTCCATCAGATGAACAATTATATATCAATAAAATCAACAGCAATACAAGAGATCATATCGACGTCTAAATTTTAGTATGATCAATAGTCAGCATCTACTATTTACTATCCTTACAGCAAGAAGAAAGAGGGGGGAAAGGAGGAAAGAAAGAGGTAAGAAGGGAGAAGGGTAGGCGATAAGGTACAGGGCATTCTGAGCGATACCAGTGTCAACTGACCAATATAGCCATGGAGAGAAATTCAGGTGGCATTAAGTAATCCTTCCAGAGGAGGGACAATGAATCCATGAAGTCCTGAGAATACTTAAAGATAAACCACGGTTGCCAAGTCTTGTGGAACCTCTCCACTGAGCCTCTGTCTTGCGCTAGGGTGTCCTCCATCTCACAGATGTCAACAGCCTTGTGGAGACACTCTGAGATGGACGGAGCCCTGATGGAGTTCCAATGCAGGGGAATTAAAGATTTAGCCACATTGAGAAGGTCTTTGGTCAAGGAATGTTTGTAACATTTGAGTGTGAAGGAAGACACAGGTAGCAGACGGCACGCAGCATTTAATTTTAACTTGGTTTCCGTGATCTGCTTAATTAAGCATCTAACTTCTTTCCAAAAGGTAGTAATCAAAGTGCAATTCCACCAAATGTGAATCGTACCAGTTTCCGACTGACATCTCCAGCAGACTTCTGGTTTCTGAGTATCCCACTTGTGGAGTCTGTCAGGGGTGTTATACCAGCGAGTCAAAAGTTTGTAACTTGTTTCCTGTAATTTAGTACTAATACAACATTTATGCGCTAATATGCAAGCGTACCTCCATTGTTTGTCCGATATGTCCATTTTTAGTTCCTCCGACCACCTTCTCCTGTCCTCATCCATCTCCACAGTCCCAGTATGTTGCAACAAGGAGTAAGCAATTAAAGTGGCTTTATGCAGCGTGGTTTGGGTATGACAGACTGACTCCAGGTCCGTCAGTGATCTTGTAAGGTTCTGAGGCTCTTTGAATTTGCCTAGATAGCTGCGTAACTGAAAATAGGTCCATTGTCGCAGGTGTGGGAGGCTGTTCTCCAGCTCAAGAGTTGTCCAGTCTTTGAGTTTGTTCCCATCATAACAGTCACCTGCCAGTAGGGGGGTGGTTTTAGGAGCTTTCTCGAGTGTCGTGTTTTGCATTCCCGGAGTGAAGTCAGGATTATCCTTCAAAGGTGTTAGCGGGCTAAGAAGTGTGGTGATTCCCTTCTGTTTAGCTAGGGTGTGAAGTATCTCCAAAGTGGTTCCCGTGGTAGGATGCTTACGTAAGAGTAGGGGATAGCTAGTCCATGGAATCCATTGTGGGAATTGAAGCGCTATTAGGCATAAATCCGCTTCTAAGGTCACCCAGTCTTTCATGTGGCCGTGACAGTGCCAGTCGATGATTCTGGCTAAGTGTGCCGTGTAGT
Source organism: Rana muscosa (assembly GCA_029206835.1). Lineage (NCBI taxonomy): Eukaryota > Metazoa > Chordata > Amphibia > Anura > Ranidae > Rana > Rana muscosa. Next base: position 1,236,000,558 of record CM055122.1, read on the forward strand.
AGTAATGTTAAAAGTCAGGAAGACCTATCCCACCTTGCTCCTTAGGTTTCATCAGTCAGACTAGTTTAATTCTAGGTTTCTTACGGTTCCAGAGGAATCTTAGTATGATTGAGTTTAGGGTTTTAAAGAAGTGTCGGGGAATTTTGACCGGTAACGTACGCATCAAATAAAGGAATTTTGGCAGGATTACCATCTTGATGATCGAAGACCGCCCAAGCCAAGAGAAGTACCCCAATACCCACTGTTTGAGGTCCCTTTTACAATTTCTGAGGAGATGGGGGTAGTTCTTCTCATAAATGAGTTGGAGTTGAGGGGTTAGCCAGGTTCCCAAATATTTGAGAGTGCTAGGGTCCCATCTAAAGGGTGAGTTGGCCTTAGTAAGTATTCCATATGGGAGTGATATATTGAGAGCCTCAGATTTTGTGTAGTTAATCTTTAGGTTGGAGATGTAACCGTAGTGGGAAAATTATTTTAACAGATTGGGAAGGGCAATAAGTGGGATGGTTAAGAAAAATAAAAGGTCATCGGCGTAAGCCGCTACTTTGAACTCCGTGCCTTTGACCCGGAACCCAGTAACTGCAGTGTTCGACTGAACCGTTCTGATAATGAAAGGATGAATAGTAAGGGCGACAAGGGACAGCCCTGTCTCGTCCCATTTGTGATTTGCACTTTTTTCGAAAGGGTGCCATTAATCTTCAATTGTGCCAAGGGATTCTGGTACAGTGCGGCTATCCACGATATCATATGCGGTCCCAGGCCTATATGCCTGCACACTGCCATCATGAAGTCCCAGGCCACCCGATCGAAGGCCTTCTCCACATCTGTTGAGAGGAGAAAACCTTTGATGTTTCGCAATTTTGCCGCATGAATTAGTAGAAGTGCTTTGGTGACATTGTCTTTGGCTTCCCTTCCAGGCATGAAGCCCACCTGTTCCAGCCCAATCAGGCCCGGAAGAAGCGGGCCCAGCCGTGTAGTGAGGATTTTTGCAAATAATTTGACATCTAGGTTCAGCAGTGAGATGGGGCGGTAGCTTGCACAGTCTGTACCGGATCTTTGCCAGACTTCGGTATCACCGCTATATGTGCGGTAAGAAAGTCCAGTGTCACTTCTCTTGTCGAGGACAGTGAGTTCAAAGCATCTCTGAGAGGTTCTATAATAAAATTAGCGAAGGTCTTATAGTATATGGCCGAGTATCCATCCGGCCCTGGACTTTTACCCGTTTTTAGTTGTTTGATAGCTTGTCTAAGTTCTGAGGACGTGATCGGCTCCTCAAGTAGGGCGGAGTCGGGATCCGGTAGGGTTGGGAGGCCACTGTTTGTAAGGTAGTCCTGTATAATTTGTGTTCTCTCTCCTTCCATGTGTGGCTGTCTGTGTTGTGGGGGTAGATTGTAAAGCCTGGTGTAGAAACTATGGAAGTGTTCAGCAATCACCTTCGATGCCACATCAAGCCTTCCACTCTCCCGCTTAATGCCTGCTAATTTGTTAGTAGAGGTATGTTCACGTAGCGCCCTCGCCAAGAATTTGCCTGTCTTATTACCCGATTCGTAATACAATTTCTTTTTAAATAATAGCATATGTTTGGCTGTGGAATCAAGCAGCTGTTGCAGTTCTTTTCTGGCATCTAGTAATTTTTTAGCTGAGTCAATGGAGAGGGATTGCTTGTGTAATGCTTCCAATATGCTGATCTGGGTTATCAGTTTTTGTGCAGTGGCCTCCCTCTCTTTTTTGCGCCTGGAGCCCATTCCGATCAGTACCCCCCGAACAGAACATTTGCGCGCCTCCCATACTGTAAGTGGATCTGCCCCTGGGGTGGCATTGAGTTTAAAAAACACTGTCAGGTTATTGAGGGAAGAATCGTCAGGTCAGTCAATAATGAGGCGTGGGTTACTGTCGTGTGGGACTTACTAAATCCTTAGAGAGAGAGACTGGTGAGTGGTCAGAGAGCATTTAGATGCCTATATGTACCCCTGTCACTCTTGTGAGATCCCTCTGTGACACGAGATGGAAAATTTGTGAAGTCTCGGCCTTCTGGATTAAGAAAGCGCCAGGTATCAATGAGCTGAAGAGATTGTAGTAAAACTTTGAGACTTTGAGACATTTGAGCGTTTTGTATGTGATACAAGTTTTCCCGTTAGAAGTGTCAGTGAGGGGGTTCAGGGGAAAATTAAAGTCCCCCCCTAAGATAAGACATCCCCTAGAAAACCCACTAAGTTCTCTGACAATTTTTTGACAAAACGTGCCATGGGCCTTGTTAGGGAAGTAAACGTTTGCCAGAGTTATTGGGGTGCCCCTATATGAGCCCTTCACAAAGATAAACCTGCCCTCTGGGTCACTCAATTGCTCCGATAACTCAAAGGGAGCTTCCTTACTCACCAGAATTGAGACCCCTTTGGACCTGGAGTCATTATTAGTGGCGTGAAATGCCCTGGGGAAGTATGTGTTGGTTAGCTTTGGAACATGGTGCGTCTTAAAATGAGTCTTGTGTAAGAAGACAAAGTGGGGCCTACCTTTTTTTACTTCAGGCCCCTGATATTGTGGGAGACCACTAAGGGGTGGCTTCTTAAAGATGAATAGGCCATGTGGTGATTTGGAGGAGATGCTCGAAGGTCTAATCTGAAAAGACACAGCTGAAATATGTGGATTAGTGCCTGTACCAATACGCCTAAAAGAAAAACAATCTTATTACTATTCAGTTACTTTCTGTATAGAGGGAAACAAAGGGAAAAACAGAGTAAGACGGGAGGGTGAAAAAAGAAAAAAGAAGGTAGAAGAGAGTAGATTATAAGTGCGATGGAGTAAAGCAACGGCAGGTCTTCCCCAGGAGTGGTTGTATACACCTCCGGAAGAAGATACCTGCCAACGTATTGTGGTGCACCCTGTGCTCCAAGCCAGAGACAAAGGTACTTTGTGGGGTAGAAGGGAGGCGACAACAACTAAGTGTCAGCACACCTATTAACTTCTGTTAAAGTTAAATCAAACAGATGAATTTTAAGAATCATCCAATCAATTGCACACACAGCCTTAATGGCTATAACTAGTAAACATAAACAATTATACACCCGACCAAGGTGTGAGCTTTTAAGCTAGGCAAACAAAATATAACCCACGTCTGAGCTTGCTATGGTTACTAAACCTACTAGCGTGAACATGCTAGACCTCTCAGTGAATGTTTGACCTTGAGAGTTTGTGAAATGACCCTGATTAAGCCAGAAGGGAGGAAGGCAGTTAATAAAACTGTGAGGGCACTGAATGGCTTTCAAAATATAGTGTACTTCATTCCGGGAGTGTTTACTTAAACGCCCTTTACAGCTATAGTCAATAAACAGTTCAGCAGGCATATCCAAGTAGCACCTCCTTAGTTAATAGACAGCAAGTAGTGAAGAATCCAAAATCACAAGGGTGCCACGTGCAGGGCAAAGCATAAGGAGGAGCGAGATAGCTATCATCAGAGATAGTCTGTGGGACTGGCAACTGCTATTGTGAATACCACGAAATGGTATGGCGCCATCTAGTGACTAAAAATGGGGAGTATGGAAATAACAGAGTCCTGCCAGAATTAAGAAAGGGTCAGACAATACAAAGACAATATGGTTTCCAGGTAGATAGTAGGTTAATAATGCTACCAGCAGCCATGTAGGTGAGCTCAGGAACAAGGACAGTGTAAATCCACCTGGGAGGCCTATAGTAAACGGCATCGATTCAGTCACGTCGAGATTGGGTCAGTACATAGATTCTTTCCTTCAGCCGTTAGTAATGAAAACAAAGGCATTCCTTAAGGACACTAAGCATGCCATACAAATTTTGGAAGCTTTAGATATTTCATCCTCATGCTTTTTGATTACGGCTGATGTCAGCTCACTTTATACGATCATTAGCCACGAGGATGCGTTAACTTCGGTAAAGTGGGCGTTGGAGACCTCAGGCTTATCCAAAAGGCATCGGAATTTTTTGATTGATTGTTTGACATTCTGTTTATCAAAAAATTATTTTTGGTATGGTAAACAATTCTTTCTCCAGACCAGAGGCGTCGCGATGGGGGCACGCTTCGCTCCCAGTCCTTACGTGGAATATCAGTTCGGACCGATTGGTTTTCCTTGACCTGGACCTAATTATGGAAGGTGATCAGGTCAAGATGACCACCCATTTTAAGGCCATGGACCGAAATTCCTATATCTCTACTGAGAGTTGTCACCACACCAAATGGTTGTGTAACATACCGAGGGGACAATTTGTGCGCCTGAGGCGCAATTGCACCCAAGAAAGTGACTTTATCTCTCAATCACAGACCTTATCATCTAGGTTTGAGGAGAAGGGATACGATAGGAATCTGTTGGATAGAGAAGTTGAAAGAGTACGTGGCCTGGACAGAAGGACACTTATCTCTGATGTGCCTAAAAAGGATCGGAAAGACTGTTCAGGGATACGGATGGTACTGGACTATAACATTCAATATCGTAAATTTGAAAGGATAGTGCAGAAGCACTGGCCTATCCTTAAACATGATAGGATTTTGGGTCCATTATTACCTGATCGCCCACAGTTTGTATATAAAAGAGCGCCTTCGCTTAGGGATAAACTGGCGCCAGGGGTGATCGACCCACCTATCAATGTTGAGAACAGGGTCTTTAATTTCTTGACCGGTTTTCATGCGTGTGGTGCGTGTCCGGCATGCAGGAAAACCAAAAAGAATATTAAGAAACGTAAAGAATTTGTTGCCACGGCCACTGGTAATAGCTACAAAATTAAGGATCTCATCACCTGCCATACTACGGGGGTGGTGTATGCATTACAGTGTGAGTGCGGGCTTCAATACGTTGGGAGGACATCTAGACCTCTGCATGTGAGGATAGGTGAACATGTTACAAACATTAAAAAGGGCCTTGTTACGCATAATGCCTTGAGACATTTCAGGCTCTTCCATAACTGTAACCCCGCTGGGTTGCAGTTTTGGGCGATCAACAAGGTTGCGAGTCACTGGCGGGGTGGTAACTTCATTAGGCATCTTAGCCAACATGAATCGTTCTGGGTATATGAACCTAAAGTCGGGGTCCCATTGGGGTTGAACGTTGAGTTTGACCTCAATTGTTTTATTTCTGACCGTTAATTTATGGATTTTCTCGTTTTCTTTTTTCTTATGTATGCATCTATTATAAACAGGTTGGGTGGCTGCTTTGACGTCTCAGTTTATTCATTTTAGTGAGGGTGAGGCTTATCATTAGGCCTCTTCCCCATTATTTGCTATTTATGAGGATTTTAGTTCATTGTATGGTGATTTGGTTCCACTTACTGGTTGTTGCTTATTGTGTCCATTTTTTTTGCAACTCTTAGCTTGTTGCCAGATCTCTGTATTTTATTTGATATTGTCAGTATGAACATTTTTCTCTATTATTCTGGCATTTTAATGTTTATGTATTTTTTATCAGTTTTCTGTGTCCATTTTTCTTCCCTTATAGTACTTTCTGACTGCTTGTTTTCCCATGCAGTTTGGTTTTAGTAATGTATCCATTGCTTACAGTATTATCGCTCAATTTAGGAGTATTATCTGTATTGCCAATTGGTGATATTTATTTTTCCTCCTACTGGCCTGATAATAGTACTACTGCTGTATAAGTGAGGGAGGCGAGCTTTGTTGTCGGTCTCCCTGGAGATAGGTCATGTGATCGCACGTCCCGCCCTCCGTGACGAGCGGTGCGGAGGACGGCATTTACGTGCGGGAGGAGAGCTTTGTTTATTGTCTCCTTGGTTATGCGTCATGTGACCGTACACTCATGCGGTCATGTGATGTATTGATGGCACCGCCTCCAGTGACGAGCGCTGCGGAGGGCGGCGGTATCACCAATGGGGAATGATCTTTCCTGATCATTAACATGGCGGTAAGAAAGCAGGCTACCTCACGAATGTTAAGTGAGTGTAGCAATAAGATAGTAAGGGATTTGATCCCCCTCTCTGCGCATAATGTTCACACTGCCTGCCGTTAGATTGCCTTGCAGGATACTGCATGTTGTCTGTTTACAGGTCACTGTTAGTGTGGGACAACTATGATGTATGACCTTTTTATTATAATATTGAGGGGAGTGCTGCATCTGTATGAATGTTGTCGTTTTTGTTGATGTGTGTGATTACGTCACTTGCATCACTTGTGATGGTCAGTCCTCTTGGTTGAAGTGGGTGGGACATGCTAATTGAACTCACCAGGTATTGATGCTAATTGATTTAACTAGGAATTGATGCTATAAATCTAGCACTGACACACTAGCACTTGCTATATCCCGCTGAGGAAGTCCTGCACCACGGACGATACGCGTGCGGGGGGCTCATAGTGATGTCAGAGCAGCCACCTACCTGGTTTTCTACATATATGTACTTCATGCCGTGCACTAGGTTATAGTGCCGTGTTTTGAGTAATTTTTTTTATTGGAATAAATGTGTCGTTTTGAATATGGAGAGCACTATGTGTTTCCTTTATATTTTTATATGATCCACTCTGTATGAGCGAGTTTTTGGAGACCACCTATTGACTGAAGAGTTTCAGAGAAGGACCCACGTGAAGACACCATATTAACACTACCCTTGAGAAGGGACAGCGTGATTGACCTTCTGTTTGCTCAGAGGTCCATTTGTTCAGGTGAGCGGTTTGTGCTTCAGGGGGAGGAGATGCTTGTGTTGGGATGTATGGTGACTGACTACAGCACCCCATTTTCCATCTAAGAAGTTCACACCTCTATTGCCTCTCCAACACCCACTGGCCTCATCTTGCTACATATTGTTTTTGGACTGTTTTGTGATGCTATCTTTAGTTTAACTTTTAGCGCTGCACTGCTTTTCATATGAGCTCAGGAACAAAACATGAAAACTAAAAACACGCTGAAAAAATAAAAAAGTTTAAAAAAATAATTGAGCTTGCTGTGCAGGCGGAGGTAAGGGAAGCTACCGGGGAAGTCTCAGACCACTTCTTGTTCCCTGAGGGCTTCTGCTTGCCCTCTTGGTGTACCTGCTTTTGAGCCCCCACCCCGACTATGTTTGGGTTTCTTCACCTGTCTCTTATCTGGAGTGGAGAACGGAGAATCTGGGGGGCTCCTTTCTGGTAGTGGACACATGAATTCAGCATACCAATCTGGTAGGTCAACCTGGCCCAATTCCAGTGCATCGCAGAATTCTGGAAGTTCAGCAGGCGTGCGCAGTGTATGCTGATGACCATTGTACGAGACATTTAGCGCAAATGGGAAGCGCCAGGTGTATCTGAGATCTCTTTCCCTCAATTTCTCCAGCAAGGGACGCAAGGCACGTCTGTTCCTTAAAGTGATCTGGGATAAGTCCTGAAATAGCATAATCATTGCTCCATTGAAAACGATATAATCATTTCTCCTGGCCTTGCACATAATTTCTTCTTTAAGCACAAAACTTTCAAGGCAGCAAATAATGTCTCTCGGAGGGGCTGAGTCAGACCCTCTAGGCCTGAGGGCTCTATGGGCTCTCACAAAGTTAATCTCTGCGTCCTCCTGTCTCTCCAACAAGCTGTTAAAGACTCTTTGGAGCATTGTGACTATCTGTTCAGGGTCCACGGACTCTGGGATCCCCCTCACCCGTATGTTGCACCTCCTGCCCCTTTTGTCAAGGTCCTCGATGTGCCTGTTCATGTCAATAAAGTGCTGTGAATTAACTATTGTGGCCTTCTCCAGTCTATGTATTGCTTTGTCTCTGTGTTTCCCAGCAGATTCTGTAGCAGCCATTTTCTCATTAATCACTAGCATGCTTGTTTTAAGGTCCGTGATGGCTGCTGAGAATGTGGCCTTGATGTCCGCCACTATCACAGACATGTCAGCAAAAGTTAAGGGGTGATCTGGTTTTGACTTACCCCTGTTGGATTCCTCAAGAGCCGACTGAGAGTCATCACTGCAGTCCTCCTCATGGTGAACCGGCGCCATCTTGGGCCTTGTCTTACCGCCGCGCCCCGCTGCTTTCGGTTTGAAAAGTTCTGCGATGTTCTTTGCCGAGTAAGACACTGAACTGCATCATGGGTGAGAGTGGGGGTAGAGTAGATCCTTTTGCCTGGCATCTGGGAGCTGTTGGTCGGGTGATGTGCTATAAATGGCTGTGTGTGCTGAGGAGCTCCTTCAGTGTGCTGCCATCCTCGTTGCGCGCCAAGCCACGCCCCATGAACCTGTATATTATGTGTGTGTGTGGGATGTTTAAAACTTCGCTCACATGATCACAAAGGGCCATACAGCATCAAGAAGGAGCTTGTTTCTACTTCTGAGAGTCACAGAGCTCGAGCAGCCCAGTTTCAATCCAGGATGTGTGTTTCCATGTGTCTGTCAGTCTGTCATAGCCCTTGGTTGTACCTAAAACACCTATGGCTCCTGGTGCAAAAATTCACTTTGTGTTTCAATTAGGTCTTAATTATTAAAAAAATATATATGTTTATTTTTTTACAATTCAACTATTTATTAAAAAAAAAAAATAACAATCCTGTTGGGGAGGCTTTGATGAAAAATCAGGGGTCTAATCAGGCCCATTGATTTCTAGACAGAGAAAGAGACAGAGGACACAGAGTCCTCAATCTGCTTTTCCTCCGCAGCCACAGTTAAACTAAATGAATGAACAGAAAGCGGTCTGCACAGAGGATCCTTGTTCATTCATAAACTAAAGCCATAGTAAATATAGTTTACTATGTTTTAGAAAACAACCCAAAAGACAATAAGACAGGATATAATGCATTATGGTTAGGGAGGCATAAAATATAGTCAGGAAAGGTGAAAAACACTTTTTAAATAACATCAAAGTCTACACCAAATCCATACTGGTGTACAGCCATGGCCAAAAGTTTTGAGAAAGACACACATATTCATTTTCACAAATTCTGCTGCCTCAGTTTTTATGATGGCAATTTGCATATGCTCCAGAATGTTATGAAGACTGATCAGATGAATTGCAGTTAATTGCAAAGTCCCTTTTTGTCCTGAAAATGAACTTACCGTATATACTCGAGTATAAGCCGAGGTACCTAATATTACCCCAATAAACTGGGAAAACGTAATGACTCGAGTATAAGACTGGGGGGGGGGAATGCAGCAGCTACTGTAAGCAGAAAAGAGGGTCAACAATGCCCATTTGCACGCCTCACTGTGCCCATTTGCACGCCTCACTGTGCCCAACCTCACTGTGCCCATTGCAACCTCACTGTGCCCATTGCCAGCTTGCTGTGCCCATTGCCACCTCACTGTGCCCAACCTTACTGTGCCCATTGCCAGCTTACTGTGCCCATTGCCACCTCACTGTTCCCAACCTTACTGTGCCCATTGTCAGCTTACTGTGTCCATTGCCACCTCACTGTAAACAACCTTACTGTGCCCATTGCCAGCTTACTGTGCCCATTGCCACCTCACTGTGCCCAACATTACTGTGCCCATTGCCAGATTACTGTGCCCATTGCCACCTCACTGTGCCCAACCTCACTGTGTCCATTGCAGCCTCCCTGCGCCCGGTCAGTGTACCTGAAATTCTTCTTTGACTGCGAGCGTCCATTGTTTAAATATCGCGGCTTCCTCCTGGTCCCGTTCCGTGATAGGCTTTTCCAGCAAACACTGTGTTCATTGTTCCGCCTATCACAGAGGTCCTCTCATTCTTGGATTCCATTTCCCAGCAGGCACTGTGTTCAGTGTTCTGCCAATCACGGACGTCTTTTCATCCTCGGACAAGAGAACGTCCATGATAGGCGGAACACTCAACACAGTGTTTGCTGGAAACGCCTATCATGGAACGGGACCAGGAGGAAGCCGCGATATTTAAACAATGGACTCCGCCCGCAGTCTAAGAAGATTTTCAGGTACACTGACTTGAGTATAAGCCGAGGGGTGTATTTTCAGCCCTAAAAAAGGGCTGAAAAACTCGGCTTATACTCGAGTATATATGGTAATCCCATAAAAAACATTTCCACTGCATTTGTAAAGAAGGCTTCAGGGCGCCCAAGAAAGTCCAGCAAGCACCAGGACCAACTCCTACAATTGATTCAGCTGTGGGATCAGGACACCACCAGTGCAGAGCTTGCTCAGGAATGGCAGCAGGCAGGTATGAGTACATATGCACGCACAGTGAGATGAAGACTTTTGGAAGATGGCCTGGTGTCAAGACGGGCAGCAAAGAAGCCACTTCTCTCCAGGAAAAACATCAGGGACATACTGATATTCTGCAAAAGGTACAGGGTCCTCCAGATCTCACCCCCCCCCATGTGCATGAGTATGCCGTACATAGTACATAAAAACAGGAGGCAGTTTTGACAATTCCTATATTAAAAATAAAAAAAACAGTGTCCCCCGATGTAAATCCATTGTCAATCATGAGGCCGACACCACCATCTGACCCGAAAAGAAAAAAAAATGCCTTCATGCACCGGTCGGTGATGTCATGAGGGGGCGGCGCCCCCAGGCGACATTGCCAGGTGGCTCCACCCTTATGTCACATACCTGGTTGGAGGCCGAAATGCCGAGAGGGCTCCCCTTGCGGCTGAGTGCAGTAAACCTCTGAGGTTGGGTACAGAGGGTGTAGTGCCCAGAGAAGCACAGGTTGCCAGGTGGGTCCAGGAGAGCAAAGCTGGTGGGGTCCTGAAGAACACTGATGGATGCAGGACACCGCTCAATAAGTAGTAGTGGCAGCCAGGCTGAGGGTTAAACCCAGTAGATCCAGCAGGAGGAAGAGGCAGGTTGCAGGAACGGAGACAAGCCAAAGATCTGGTAACAGGAAACAGGCAGGAACAGATAACTATGGCAAAGTCCATGGAACAAGCCGGGATCAGGTGGAGGAGAAGGCAACAAGTCGGTAAAGCAAGGCAGGGGGTCAAACCAGGAGAGCAGATCAGATGGGTCCAGAACAAGCCGGGTCACAACGGGAGATCCAAACAGCAGTTGAACAGAGTCTCAGGAACACAGGAAGGCTGATGACTATCAAGCAATGAGATGGGCTCAGTGGCAGTCTTATATAGGCCAGCAAGTGGCTGCATCTGTTGCGTTTGCCGATTGACGCTCCCGCGCATGCGCGTGCGCCTGTTGGTTCCATTACGCATGTGCGCGCGCCTATTTGCGCCGCTTGTGTCAGTACGCACAGGGATGTGCTGGAAGCGGCCATTACTAGTACTGGCACTATTGCCAGTTCTCCTACGGCCGTTTCCCTGACACCTTACCTATATAAGAACTGTCAAACGGCAAGCCAGGCATTTGACAGCTTGCCATAGATTACGGCAGAGTAATTATTTCTTCTTTTTCTGGTCTGGCGGTGCAGTGGCATCATGATTGAGGATGGATCTACATCAGGGACATTGTTTTTTGTATTTTTAATAAAGGAAATGTCAAAAACTGTCTCTGTGTCTTTATTACTTTTTGACACTTTTTTGGTGAATGGGTAAGTACTCATTCACATGGGGGGCCAAGATCTTGTCAAAGGGGACTTCCAGATTCCGATAAGTCCCCTGCCACAGACCCCCACAACCACAGCCAAGGGTTGTGGTGATAAGGCCCTTGTCCCCATCAACATGGGGACAAGGTGCTTTGGGGTGGGGGTTCAAAGGGGGCTCTCACTCGTCCCCCCTTTCCTGGCCTGCCAGGTTGCATGCTCGGATGAGGGTCTTGTATGAATTTTGGTGAGGGGTTCCCCTTAATATTCATACCAGACCCGAAGGGAACCATTTTTTTACTTTTTATTGCCGGCAATGTTTTTTTTTTATTCAGCTGTAAGCGGGGAAGCCCATTGACAGCTAATGACTCATCAATTGTTAAAGACACTGCTATCAGCTTCACGGCCCCGCTCCTTAGCAAAGTCTTTCCCAATCAGGGATTAAAATGCACTGTGTAGCGTGCAGTGCATTTCAGTACATTCAGGGGGGCAAACACCGTCAAACACCCTGCAAATTCGGATGTTTGCCGAACAGGCGATGTTTGAGCCAAACTTTTGCTCGGCCCGAACCGTTCGCCCAACTCCAATAAGAAACATATTTTTATGCTTTAAGCCTGTGTGGGATTTTTCCCTGTTTGACCGAATACACATGAGTGACCTTTGATTTGTTCCTTCTGGAAAGTTACCATAGTGGGTCGTACATTTTTGATATGCTTTTTATGAGAAAATAAGTGATTTGTCCGTAAACAGAGTTTTACTGTGCTTGCCTTCCTGATGAAGAGGGCCGTTGACCTGTGAAACATGTCAGTCTTAGCAAGCAACTAAGCATCTTCATTTGTTATGGGTGAGGAGGAAAACAATATGTGATATGTATATTTATTATCTATCTGTATGAAACTACCATATATGTGATCACAGTATTTTAATATACTTACATTGTTTTAACATTTGTAATAATAAATGTCCTTCATTTTATATGCATTTTTCTCTTTATGGGTACAGTTAAAGTCCTAAATTTCTTTAGTTAGAGTTTTCTTTTTGTGTATTTATGGAGGATGTGGTCAGTGGCGGTGCGTCCATAGAGGGCGTCGGAGCGCCGCCCCCTCTCGCTCCCGCACCGCCACTGAAAGACAATACACAGATTCATGCATTGCATGAATCTGTGTATTGTCACCGCTGCCGCGCTGCCCACTATACATATGGCCGGCCTCCTGCTGAGCGCCGGCCATATGAATTAGAGCGGCGGCCGGTGGTGGGTGTAACTTGGAAGTGCCTATCAGAGCCAGCGGCTCTGATAGACTTTCCGAATACAGCTCTCACGCTGTATTTGGCTTCCAAAAACTCCTCCCAGGTACGCACGGGGGTGCGTTCCTGGAAGAAGACTGTGTGGAGGTTTCAGCCAATCAGGTTCACCGGATCTGGTTACCGGTAACCTGATTGGCTGAAGCGACATCGAGGGCGGGAGAACACATCGAGAACGGCGCGGACCGAGGAAGGTAAGTGCAGGGCTGGGGGGGGGGGACAGGCTGCATTTGGGGGACAAACTGGCTGAATATGGGGCACAAACTGGCTGAATATGGGGCACAAACTGGCTGAATATGGGGGACAAACTGGCTGCATATGGGGCACAAACTGGCTGAATATGGGGGACAAACTGGCTGAATATGGGGGGAACTGGCTGTATATGGGGGACAAACTGGCTGAATATGGGGGGAACTGGCTGTATATGGGGGACACGCTGGCTGCATTTGGGGGGAACTGGCTGTATATGGGGGACAAACTGGCTGCATTTGGGGGAACTGGCTGTATATGGGGGACAAACTGGCTGCATTTGGGGGAACTGGCTGTATATGGGGGACAAACTGGCTGCATTTGGGGGGAACTGGCTGTATATGGGGGGGGAACAGGCTGCATTTGGGGGGAACTGGCTGTATATGGGGACAAACTGGCTGTATATGGGGGCACACTGGCTATATATATGGGGACACACTTGCTGTATATGGGGGCACACTGGCTATATATATGGGGACAAACTGGCTGTATATGGGGGCACACTGTCTATATATATATATATATGGGGGCACACTGGCTGTATATGGGGGCACACTGGCTGTATATGGGGGCACACTGGCTGTATATATATGGGGGCACACTGGCTGTATATGGAAACAAACTGGCTGTATTTGAGGGGGCAAACTGGTGGCGTTTGGGCACAGTGGCTGCATTTAATGGGCACAGTGGCGGCAATTGATTTTTTTTTTTTTTCAGTTTGTTTGCGCCCCCCCAAAAATTTTGAGCACCAGCCGCCACTGGATGTGGTAATGAACCTAAAGTGTCTAACATGTAGAAGGTGTCTCATTTGGGATTCCTTCCTCCCAGCCACTAAAATCTTTGTGCATAGTAACCAATTAACTTCTAGATTGTATTGTTTAAGCTTAATTGAACAAGCTGAAGCTAGAAGTTGATTACTATGCACAGCTACATCAGATTCTGTGTGCACCAGTTTTACCAAATCCACACCATATTATCTGTTAGAAATTCTGTATACAGCCCTACAGTACTGACAGTACACAGTCCACATGGGCTTTGTTGCTTCTTAACTGTAGACAGGACACAGGAACTTTGTGTCAGGGAAAGACATAAACTATACCATAGATGCAGTCACAAACTTATAAACACTGTCATCTACTGGTTGAAGAGTATATCTCTGCTAAATACTGATGTACAGTAGTTGCACAAAGTACAATTCTGAATTCCAACAATATCACACATAGAGGTTGATTTACTAAAATCGGAGAGTACAGAATCTGGTGCAGCTCTGCATAGAACCCAATCAGCTTCCAGTTTTATTGTCAAACCTTAATTGAACAAGCTGAAGTTAGAAACTGATTGGCTACCATGCACAGCTAGGGTGACCACATTTCCAAACTACCAATCAGGGACACCCTCCCCTTCCCAAAAATCAGCTTGTGCTGTAACGAATCACAGCACAGGGATTGGACATAAGAGGCGGGATTTATGATTTCTCCAATCACAAGCAGGGGGCGGGATTGTGCTCCTCCAGGCATTCCCGGCCAGGACAAGTACTGTCAGTGAATAAAGCGTTGATGTGGCGGCCTTTTTTGGGGACATCAGATTGGCCCGGGGGGTGACTGTGTCAGTTTCATTCCGGGACACTGTATTGTCCTGGAATGAATGTGCCCGGGACAGACCTGCAAAATGCGGGACTGTCCCGGGCAATCCGGGACACGTAGTCACCCTATGCACAGCTGCACACGTTTTTGCACTTTCCAGTTTTACTAAATCAACCCTACAGTGTATAGAGTTCAGACTAGTCAAGACTTTTATCTTAGTTGTGTGCATGTCACCTGCTATATTTTTATGAGGCAGAGTGTTATGATCTTTAGCTTTTTTATTGTTTTAAAGGGTACATTGTGGAGGGGTGTATTTAGGAAAACAAAGTTTGTGTCTTGGAAAACACGTTGTCTTGTGCTGAAATGCGTTGGGAGGAGGTACGTGCTGACGTCACTGTGTTACTAAGACCCAGGAAGGAAAGGTGGTCTATGCAAGCTGGCCGGCTTTTTATTCCTCGCTTTTTTATCTGCTTTTTGCTGTAAGTGCAATACCATTTCTTACCATTAAAGGTGTAGTTGGTTTTACATAAGTTTTTCTTTTTGGGTATCCTGGCCCATTGTCCTTTGACTGCTGAGGTGGAGGTGTACTCTTTGGTCCTTGCGAGAGTGGTGAGACGTCTGGTTGGCCTTTCCTGTACTGAGTGATATCCCTTCTAGAGCTGGCATCAGTTTTCTCCCCAGGATAAAGGGACTGGCTGGGTAATAGCTGAAAGCTTTCCAACCTTGCCATCTGGTAAGCATGTTCTCTATGTGGTAGAGGTGCACTTTGTATGTGGTAGAATAACCTGACACAAACACTAATCAATGGACATTTACCCTTATGGGCTCAACTGATCGTTCTAATTAATGATCTTGTGGACTTTCATTCTATTTCTATATATATGCACAATTAAGTACTGTATGTAAATGGTTAGCGCAGCTCTCTTTACCTTTATTTAAATTTGTGTTTTATTGTGTTTTTCGAATTGTTACTTGTATACTGTGGGGTTTATTTACTTAACCACTTCAGCCCCGGACCATTTTGCAGCTAAAGGACCAGGCCCCTTTTTGCGATTCGGCACTGCGTTGCTTTAACTGAAAATTGCGCAGTCGTGCGACGTGGCTCCCAAACAAAATTGGCGTCCTTTTTTTCCCACAAATAGAGCTTTCTTTTGGTGGTATTTGATCACCTCTGTGTTTTTTATTTTTTGCGCTATAAACAAAAAGAGAGACAAAATGCAATATTTTTTACATTTTGCTATAATAAATATCCCCAAAAAATATATAAAAAAACGTTTTTTTTCCTCAGTTTAGGCCGATACGTATTCTTCTACATATTTTTAGTAAAAAAAAATGCAATAAGCGTTCATTGATTGGTTTAAAAGTTATAATGTCTAAAAAATAGGGGATAGTTTTATGGCATTTTTATTAATATTTTTTTTTTACTAGTAATGGTGGCAATCCACGATTTTTATCATTACTGCGACATTATGGCGGACACTTTGGACACTTTTGACACTATTTTGGGACCATTGTAATTTTTACAGCGATCAGTGCTATAAAAATGCACTGATTACTGTGAAAATGACACTGGCAGTGAAGGGGTTAACCTGCAGGGGGTGCTGAAGGGGTTAAGTGTGACCTAATGTGTGTTTCTTACTGTAGGGGGCGTGGCTTGGAGTGTGACATCACTGATCGTCGTTCCCTATGAGAGGGAACAGACGATCAGTCACAGGCTCACTAGGAAGCACGGGAAGAGGTTTGTTTACACTTACCTCTCCCCGTTCTTCAGCTCTGTGACCCGATCGCGGGACACCGGCGGCGATCGGGTCCACGGGTCCTACGGGCGCGGTCACGGAGCTCAGGACCGGGTCGCGAGCGCGCCTCCCAGGTCACGAGCGCGCGACCCACAGCTGGGCTCTTAAAGGGCAACGTACCTGTACGTGGATGTGCCCAGCCGTGCCATTCTGCCGACGTATATAGGCGGTCCTTAAGTGGTTAAACTGGAGTGTGGAAAATATGGTGCAGCTCTGCATAGAAACCAATCAGCTTCCAGGTGTTATTGCTAAAGCCTAATTGAACAAGCTGAAGTTAGAAGCTGATTGGCTACCATACACAGCTGCACCAGATTCTGAGTGCACCAGTTTTAGTAAGTTTCCCCCTCTGTTTAAAAAGTTTATTTTGCTTTTTACTGCTGTCTATTTGTTCTATCTGTAGATAAAACAAACATTTACTGTATATGTATATATATTGTGACAGAGCATCCCAGAGAGAGCCTGGGAAAGTCCTATTCGGGGTTTATACATCTCCCAGGCTCCTCTCATATACATTCAGGGATCTCTGAGCCAGGATCCAGTTCAGGTGTTGGTTCTCTCCCACAGGTTAATTAAAAGCTCACCTGAGCAGACAGCCTTTGCTCTGCCTGGGAAACACAGACAGCATTGGTCTGTGAGAGCAAGAAGGTTTGTAAAACTTGTGACTCTGTGAATGTGGAAGCTGACAAGTGCTAGGCTTGTCCAGCCTGGTAGTGAGGGCTTGTAAATACTGTATAGTTAGAGCCGAGACACGGCTAGGCTTTTGTTTAGTTAGTTTTTCTTCTGTTTGTTTTCAGCACTGTACAGCACCTGTCATTGACTTTGTATATAGCACCAATAAATAACACTGTGTTTTCACTGATCCAATGGACTTGGTATCTGTGCCTGCTCATCCCAGGGAGCTTTTGTACCGACTACCTGTCCCCTAGGCTACATATGGTGGAGGCTGCGACCAGCTGTAGTAAGTTACTACTTAAAAGGCCAGTACCTAAAGTGACAACATGGAGGACCTCCTCAAACAAATGGTGTTGGCAAACGCTGCACAACAGCAAACTAACGCTGAATTGCGGCAAGCAAACGCTGCATGGCAGCAAGCAAATGCTACACAACAGCAAACTAACGCTGCACAACAGCAAGCCAACGCTATCGCACAGGAGCAAACCAAGGTGCTGTTCCAACAGATTGGTGCTGTACAGGAGCAATCGCAGAGTCTGTTTGAACAGCTTGCCACTGCTGCAAAAGCGGATAGGAAAACCCTTACTGAGGTTATGGAGACGCTAGCACAGGGGTCACCTGCGATAATGAAGGATATTGGAGACAAGCCCTCAGCCATCCATGTGGGTCGCTTTCTTTCAAAGATGACGGCAGATGATGATCCAGAGGCCTTCCTACTAACATTTGAATGGACCGCTGAGAGGGAAGGTTGGCCCCAAACCCAGTGGGCAGGACTGATCGCCCCCTTACTTTCTGGAGAAGCGCAGAAGGCCTACTATGATCTGGAGTCAGCAGAAGCGGGAGATTATGAGAAGGTCAAGCGGGAAATCCTGGCACGACTTGGCGTTACCTTGGCTGTTCGAGCTCAGCGGGTCCACAGCTGGTTCTTCCAAGAAAAGAGGCCCCCAAGATCGCAGATGTTTGATCTGATCCACCTGGTGCGGAAATGGCTACAGCCGGAGTCCCTGTCTGCGCCACAAATAGTGGAGCGTGTGGTCATGGACCAATTCCTGAGGTCACTGCCAATTCCCCTGCAGAAGTGGGTGAGTCAAGGAGACCCCAAGTCAGCAGACAACCTGGTGGAGCTCGTTGAGAGGTACTTTGCTGCAGAGAACCTGGTCACCACCCCTACAGCCGCACGGACTTTCCACCCAAAACCACGGTCTCCCCAGGCAACCGGTAAGACTGTTCCAGGGGAAGTGGGTGGTAAGCATGGCAAGGAAATAGGGGGGAGGAATTTTGGTGCCAGGACTGAAGTTTGGCGGCCCAAGCAAGGGAAGCCACTGCCTGTCAGCAAACCAGATTGGGGAAACATCAGGTGTTTTCGTTGCCAAGAACTGGGACATGTTGCAGCAAACTGTCCATTAACAGATGAACCAATGCAGTGTGATCTATCTTTTAGAAGGCAGTCTATGTTTGCTGCCGTTTCATGCGCTGCAGTGCCAAATGTGGGAAAACACATGTGTCAAGTGACTATTAATAATAAGCCTATTACAGCCTTGCTGGACTCAGGAAGTCTAGTTACTTTGGTTACAGCTGAGATGGTTGAAACTGTGAATTTTCATGCAAAAAAAGTTGCTGTGATCTGTGTACATGGGGATACCCGCGAGTATCCAATAGCCACTGTTCAGTTTAAAACTGGCTTAGGTACGGTGACCCATTCGGTTGGACTGGTGCCCCACTTGGTGCATGAGGCTATCATTGGTAGGGACTTCCCTAAGTTTTGGGAACTGTGGGATTGTCCCGACCCAGTCGCAGTACCTAACTCAGTTGCAGAGCCAGAACTCGTGGCCATTACTGACCTTGTGAGTTCATGGGACTCCTCTCAGGGCTCTCCGGGTGATCCTTTCTCAGTTATGGCAGGAGAGCTGGGGGAGCCGGAAGAAGTCCCCACAACCAGTAGAGCTGGACAGCCGTCTGCTGAATCTGAGCCTACGTTAGAGTTTACCGATCTAAATGTGCACAAGGAAAATTTTGGAACGGAACAGAGAAAAGACCCTACCCTTGCCAGGGCCTGGGAAAATGTGGTGGTGGTTGATGGGGTACCTGTCGAACCGGGGGACGGGCCCTGTTTTCCATATTTCTGCAGCAATGAGGATTTACTGTATCGTGTATGTAAAACTAATGATGAAGTGGTTGAACAGTTGGTAGTCCCTAAGCTATACAGACGGGTGGTGTTGGAACTTGCCCATGGGCACTTGCTAGGAGGCCATTTAGGGGTTGAGAAAACCACTGAAAGGGTGTTGCGCAGGTTTTACTGGCCTGGGATATGGAAAAATATCGAGAATTATTGTCAATCCTGTCCTATATGTCAGATGTCAGCCCCCCAACCCCACTTTCGAAGTCCGTTAGTGCCCTTGCCCATTATTGAAGTGCCCGTTGAAAGGATTGCCATGGACCTGGTGGGTCCACTCCCCAAATCTGCCCGTGGTCATCAACATATCCTCGTGATCATGGATTACGCTACCCGTTACCCCGAGGCCGTTCCCTTACGCACTGCATCTGCTAAAAACATTGCCAAAGAGCTGTTTATGTTGTTCAGTTGGGTTGGCGTCCCGAAAGAAGTCCTTACAGACCAAGGTACCCCATTCATGTCACGAATAACTAGGGAGCTCTGCAAGTTATTTAAGGTGACGCAGTTGCGTACCTCAGTGTACCATCCTCAAACGGATGGCTTGGTGGAACGCTTCAATAAGACATTAAAGAGTATCTTAAAAAAGGTTGTTGATAAGGATGGGAAAAACTGGGACTTCCTGATACCTTACTTGATGTTCGCCATCAGGGAAGTTCCCCAGTCCCCTACGGGGTACTCTCCATTTGAGCTGCTTTATAGGAGACACCCTCGGGGACTCTTAGACATAGCCAAGGAAACTTGGGAGGGGGAGCAGACACCTCACAAAAGTGTTATTGAGCATATCGCTCAAATGCAGGATAGGATTGCAGCAATCATGCCGGTAGTAAAAGAACATTTACTGCAGGCCCAAGCAGCCCAACAGAGGATATACAACAGGGGGGCCCAACTTCGTGTTTTCTCACCTGGTGACCGGGTCCTCGTGTTAGTTCCCACTGTTGAGAGCAAATTCCTGGCTAAGTGGCAGGGACCCTTTGAAGTAATTGAAAGAGTTGGGGAGGTCAATTACAAGGTGTATCAACCAGGTAAAAGGAAGCCCAAACAGATTTACCACATAAACCTGTTAAAGCCCTGGAAGGATAGACTGGCATTAACTGCCAGTTCTCTCCCGGTAACCCTTAAGGGTACTGAATCCCCTCTGATACCTGAGGTCACGATTCCAGACACCCTGTCATGTTCCCAGAAACAGGAAGCTAGAGAGTTCCTGATAAGGAATAAAGAGAAATTTTCAGAGTTGCCGGGCACGACTTCAGCAGTTCAGCATGATATTGTTACTGAACCTGGGGTCCGTGTCAAGCTCAAACCATACCGAATTCCCGAAGCTAGAAGAAAGGACATCAGTGAGGAAGTTAAAAGGATGTTGGAGCTAGATGTTATTGAGGAATCCAATAGTGACTGGTCTAGCCCCATTGTATTAGTCCCAAAACCGGATGGCACTTGGAGGTTTTGTAACGACTTCAGGAAGCTTAATGCGGTAACAAAGTTTGACACATACCCAATGCCCAGGGTAGACAAGCTTATAGACCGACTTGGCAAGGCCCGTTATCTGACCACTTTGGACTTGACCAAAGGATATTGGCAAATACCCCTGACTGGTAGTGCCAAAGAAAAGACTGCGTTTGTGACCCCGGAGGGGTCGTTTCAGTATAAGAAAATGTCTTTTGGGTTGCAAAATGCCCCTGCAACATTTCAGAGGGCTATGGACAGGACCCTAAGACCTCACCGACAGTATGCTGCAGCCTATCTGGACGACATAGTGGTGCATAGCACTGACTGGGAGTCTCACTTGCCCCGTGTCCAGGCTGTCCTGGATTCCCTCTTCAAAGAAGGGTTTACGGCAAATCCCAAAAAATGTGCCATTGGGCTAGAGGAAGCCAGGTATTTGGGCTACACTATTGGCCAGGGTGTCATAAAGCCCCAGGTGAATAAAATAGAAGCCATCCAGGAGTGGCCACGTCCTGCAAACAAGAAGCAGGTCAGGGCCTTTCTTGGCATTGCGGGGTACTATAGAAGATTCATCCCAAATTTCGCAACTATAGCTGCCCCACTGACAGACCTTACAAAAGGGAAAGCCTCCGTAATGGTGAAATGGTCTCCAGTAGCAGAAGAGTCTTTTCAAGTACTGAAGAAGGCTCTTTGTGCACAGCCAATCCTATACTCCCCCGATTTCTCCAAAAACTTTTTGGTCCAGACGGATGCGTCTGATGTGGGTATCGGGGCAGTACTTTCACAGGTACACAATGGGGAAGAACACCCTGTGGTGTACTTAAGCAGAAAGCTCAATGACCATGAAAAGAAGTACGCCGTCATTGAAAAGGAGTGTCTGGCCATAAAGTGGGCCGTGGATGCGCTCAGGTACTACTTGTTGGGGCGCCAGTTTGAGTTGATAACTGACCATGCTCCCCTGAAATGGATGGCCCAAAAGAAGGAGACTAATAGGCGGGTGAACCGGTGGTTTTTGGCCCTACAAGATTACGCCTTTACAGTAAAACACAGGCCAGGTGTTGAGATGGGGAATGTAGATGCCCTCTCCCGTGTTCACTCCTGTTGGGCTACAGGTGTTCCAACCCTGGGGATGAAACAAGGGGGGAGGATGTGTGACAGAGCATCCCAGAGAGAGCCTGGGAAAGTCCTATTCAGGGTTTATACATCTCCCAGGCTCCTCTCATATACATTCAGGGATCTCTGAGCCAGGATCCAGTTCAGGTGTTGGTTCTCTCCCACAGGTTAATTAAAAGCTCACCTGAGCAGACAGCCTTTGCTCTGCCTGGGAAACACAGACAGCATTGGTCTGTGAGAGCAAGAAGGTTTGTAAAACTTGTGACTCTGTGAATGTGGAAGCTGACAAGCGCTAGGCTTGTCCAGCCTGGTAGTGAGGGCTTGTAAATACTGTATAGTTAGAGCCGAGACACGGCTAGGCTTTTGTTTAGTTAGTTTTTCTTCTGTTTGTTTTCAGCACTGTACAGCACCTGTCATTGACTTTGTATATAGCACCAATAAATAACACTGTGTTTTCACTGATCCAATGGACTTGGTATCTGTGCCTGCTCATCCCAGGGAGCTTTTGTACCGACTACCTGTCCCCCAGGCTACAATATATATATATATATATATATATATATATATATATATATAAATGATAGCATACGAAAAAAACAGTCCAATTACTGCACACGGCTGACTGCTAGGGTTCCTCTGGATTTCTGGAAGCTCTCCTCTTTTCAAGGTGCAGGCCAACAGCCTGTCCATCTACCATAGGCCTTTTTGGGGTCAGATACCCTCTGCCTTGAATGTGCACCAGGGTCTACCATGGTGCATATCTAGCCTCTCCCTTTATGTTCTGGTATCTACAGTTTCCAAAAATCCTGGAGGACATTACCTGTTGCTACTCATCTGTAGCCTTTACCTAGCAGTATACCCAGTCGTCGCCTACTGTGATTTTTTATCATTATTGGTCATTTGCCACAAACAAATTACCAATTTAACTTTACCAAGATGTGTTGTTGTATTTGCAGCACACTCGACCTACTATTATGCTCCTGAAGAAGCGTTAATTCGCGAAACTGGTAGAGCAATTCAAGATTACATCTGATACATTGGATATATGGCTAACACCACCTGCTTCATACGATTAATGTTTCACTAGCCTGAGGCTACTGGTTATGTATTCTCATTTAGGATGAAGTGCATATATACTGTTTAAATATAATTCTGAAGCACTGTTGAACATTAGCCTAAACCTTGTATCTAAATACGAATAGACTGTCAATTTTTTGAATGTTTACGTGTATTTTCTCATGACTTTTTCTAAAATAAATATCCTTAGCTTTTTACAGTATTTACTCATGTGCCGCCTAAAGTCCATTTCTTAGTTTATTCATATTCTTCCTGCTATATCGGGACGTTGGCACATTTATACTTGTGCATCCACAGTGTCACCCTGTGAGGATGCACGTTAAGCAACTTCTTCCCAATTACTGCATTAGTCCAATGCTATAACAGCGCTAATGTTGGTCAATTTATAATCTGTGGCCAACTCCACAGCAAAGTCTTTTAATAATATGTGATGACAGTGAGTTCAGCTCTAAAGGGTAGTGGGTGATCCTAAGTAGTTGTCAGAGTGTGCACCTTACACCAGACTCCCAATCTTCACCACGTGAGGCACACTTCCCCCCAAGGGGTTACACTCACCAGAGTTTCAAATTTCAAGCCTTAAGCCTCGTACACACGGCCGAGATTCTCGTTGAAAAAAACATGTCTTTTTTTCGACGAGATTCTTGGACAAGAAACTTGTCCCGGCCGAGTGTACACACGCTCCATTCAAAGAACCCGCGGTTCTTTGAATAGAGCGAACGCGGTGACGTCATCGAATACGACGAGCATGCGCTCGTCACATTCGATGCCATCGCCGCCATCTTGGTATACCCTACCTATGCCTAGGAAGCTACCGCGCATGCGTCAAATTCATTTCGAACATGCGCGGGCTTCCCGGAGGACAGGTAAGTGTACACACACTCACTTTTCTCGTCGAGAAACAGGCTGACGAGAATCTCGACGAGAAAATAGAGAGCAGGTTCTCTATTTTCTCGTCGAGATTACTTGTCGGTTTTCTTGACGAGAAACCATACACACGAACGAATTTCTCGGCAAGACATCTCTGCCAGCAAGTTTCTTGCTGGTTCTTGCCGAGAAACTCGGTCGTGTGTACGAGGCCTTAAGAGAAGTTTTCCTTTTATTTAGATCATCATCATCTTCGTCTCAAGCGGTAAGTATATGATATGCTCCCACCAGTGGCGGAATTATTAGGGTCGCAACAGTCGCAGTTGCGACTGGGCCCTGCAGTTCCGCCAATTCAGGGGGGCCCGCCACCCGCCCATTCACCAGTGTGAGGGGCCTGTACGCCGCACACCTGTGTGTAGGGCCCACCTGACTGTCTTGTCACTGTGTGTCCACTCTGGCTGCTGTTCGTTTCGCCGCGCCCAAGGGGAGGGGTGCTTTCGCACGCTGAGGGGAGACAGAGAAGGCAGAGCAGAGGCAGCGCTGAGACTGTGTACCGCCCACCCGTGCCTATTCAGACACATAGAGAATGTAGAGAGGTGGGGCGGACACTGAAAAATTAAGTCAGCAGACCTGCTGACACCTATTGAGAGAAGGCGGGGGAGGAGCTTTCCCCTCTGCGGCTGCATGGAGTACCTGTACCGTCGGATGCTGGAGGAGGCACGGTGACGGCACTCCCGGGAAATCGATTGATTTATGGTAAGTCAATCACGTGACATTTTGCAGAGCAATTGATCCCAACCTCTACCACCTGTGCCTCTTACTGATCCTATCCCCCACCACTGATCTCATCCCTACCCCCCCATTACTTCTACAACCGAGGTGATGGGGGGATAGGGATGAGATCAGTGGTGGGGGGATAGGATCAGTAAGAGGCACAGGTGGTGGTGGGAGAGGATGGCACCACCACGGCCGCTGCTACCACACCCCCTTAAGTACCACTGCAGCCACCCCCCTCAAGTACCACTGCAGCCACCCCCCATCAAGTACCACTGCAGCCACCCCCTTCAAGTACCTCCGCAGCAACCCCCCTCAAGTATCACCGCAGCCACCCCCTCAAGTACCACTGCTGCCATCCCCCTCAAGTACCACCACTGCCATCCCCCTCAAGTACCACCGCTGCCACCCCCCTCAAGTACCACCGCTGCCACGCCCCTCAAGTATGTTTTACTTTGTTGTACAGTGTAAAAAAAAAGTATCCAAAACTTGTTTTCCGGGGGGGGGGGTGGGGCCTTCATGATTTCTTGCACCGGGGCCCTGAAGTTTCTAGTTAAGCCTCTGGCTCCCACCAAGGTCATAAAAACACAGAAAGATGCCAACATAGCGTAATCCTGTTTATTTAAAAAACAAAACAAAGCACCCTTCCCCTATATAAATACATACAAACTACTCATGTCAATGAAGCATATAAAGAAGGAAGCGAGTGTAATCACTGTTCCGCCATTTAGATGATTGTGTCTGTTCACAGCGTGCGTGTTTACTTTATATTTATATGTATTTATATAGGGGAAGGGTGCTTTGGTTGTGTTTATTTAAATAAACAGGATTACGCTATGTTGGCATCTTTCTGTGTTTTTATGACCTTGGTGGGAGCATATCATATACTTACCTCTTGAGACGAAGATGACGATGATCTAAATAAAAGGAAAACTTCTCTTAAGGCTTGACATTTTCAACGCTCTGGTGAGTGTAACCTCTTGGGGGGAAGTGTGCCTCACATGGTGAAGATTGGGAGTCTGGTGTAAGGTGAACACTCTGACAACTACTTAGGTTCACCCACTTCCTTTTTGAGCTGATCTCACTGTCATCACATATTATTAAAAGACTCGAGTTGGCCACAGATTATAAATTGACCAACATTAGCGCTGTTATAGCATTGGACTATCGCAGTAATTGGGCAGTTTTTTTTCGTCTACTATAATTCTCTATGTAACTCTTATTTTTAACAGCCGCTTTTATAGAAGTATTCTTGTTCGCTACAAAGGGATTAAGAAATGTTATATATATATTTTTCCTGCAGGGTCATTAAGGTGACTTGAGAATAGTAAAAAACATGTTGGTACTGAGTGGTCTATTGTAGGTCGTTGTTTTATACTCTTGTTTATATACTGTATGCATATATACAGTATATATGCAATAAATGTGAGGGATAAGCTGAAGGCAGAATTAAAATATTTTTATGTGGAGGCTTGACAGACTTCCCTAAAGAGATGAGTTTTCAGGATTTGCCTAAAGGGGGACAGAGAAGAAGATAGCTAGACAGCCTGAAGTAGAAATTTCTAGAAGATGGGAGAGTCTTTGAAGAAGTCCTGGAGACAAGCATAGGAGGAGGAGACAAGCGATCTAGAGAGCAAGAGGTCTTGGGTGAGACAAGGTTGGTGACGTAGATTGGGACTAAGTTGTGAATAGCTTTATATGTTGTTGTAAGTATGTTGTATTTAATTCACTGGGCAATCGGAAGCCGGTAGAGGGATTGGTAGAGAGAGGTGGCAGACACTGAACGGTTGATAATATAATTGGGCCTGGCAGCAGCATTCATGATAGGCTGATGGGAGAGTATAGAGGTAGACTTTCGAGAAGAGAGTTACAATAGTCAAGATGAGAGATATGAGAGGAGTGAATGAATAGCTTGGTGGTTTCATTAGGTAAAATTAGGTAAAATTAGCTAATTCTAAAGCTGTTACAGAGGCAAAGTCTACAAGCTTTTGACAGTGATTAGATTTGGGGGAAGCAGCGATGGAAATCAGGGAAATTCGGAAACTACTGAGGGCCCTTCCTACAAAGACTGACATCCAGCAGCTAATTAGTGCGGTGGAGCAGTCTTGTCAGCAAGCGGTAGATGACCTGAGAGAAGACACACGGGCACTGGGGCATAGGGTAAAAAGTGTGGAAGAGAGCCAGGAGGTAATGGTACAGGTAGTGGCGGAGGTTCAAGACTCTATTAAAGAACATGAGGATGCCCTAAACTCATACAAGGATCAATTGGACGATTATGAGAATAGAGACAGAAGGCAGAACATCGTATAAAAGGGTTACCCGAAACAATCCAAACGGCCAAACTAGCCTCAGTAGTTCAAAAAGTATTTGGTCAGATTATGGGGGCCTCTGCGCCTGAATGTATTGAGATAGATCGGGTACATCGAGTCCCCACACACATTACTCAGAGTATAGAGAAACCTAGGGATGTCATATGTAGATTACACAAATATGCAGTAAAGGAAACTATTATGAAAATGGCCCGCAGTAGTCCTGAAATTTCCCTTGATGGTACAAATTTATCATTGTACCCAGATTTAACACGCAGGACTTTGTACCAACGCCAAGCTGTTCGGCCCCTATTGGAAGCCATGCGTTCAAAGGGGGTTTATTATCGCTGGGGGTTTCCATTTAGTTTGACGGCCTCTAGGAATGGCAGAACAGCAACTTTACGGACTAAAGACGATTTGCATTTTTTTGTTGAAACATTGGATCTCCCATTAGTAGAATTTATAGACTGGAGGACACATAAAGTTGGGATACCCGTACAGAGGCCTGAACAGTGGCAACAAGTTTCCACTAGGGGCCAACGCAGAAATCGTTAAGGGAGACATAGATCCACATAAAAGACGAGATGGCCTAAGAAGGGGCGGGGTTTTTTTTTTTCTGGTGGGGGGGTTTTGGGATCAAAAACCCAGGTGAATAGATATAAGGGGGGAGATGGGCCACGGCCTCCTGTATATGTTAAACATGCTGTATATGTAAATATGTGCATGTGGAAGAAACTAATTTTCGTTACGGGGGGGGGAAAAAGTGTTTATGCCAGTATAAAGAGTTACAGTGTGGGGGTAGGATATATGGGGCACCTTAATCTTAAAAAAAGTTTTCTGGATGTTACAATTAGAAGACTTAGATATTGGGCGAATATAAGAGAATAGTGTCTGGGGCGGAGGGAATAGGAGTGGGGAACTCAGGGATATCCTGGTCTTTTAGGACGGTCCCGATATAATGGGATTGGTTGAACTGGTATCAGTGAGGGGATGCAGGGGTCTGGGCACAGGGCGTGTGCGCAGACCCCTCTACCAGTTAGCTGGGACGCTCCGAGGGGAGATATACTCAGAGTATCTCTGGGGAAGGGGGGAGGGGATGCAATAGAGTTTTTCTTGTATTTGTTTTTTTTCTGTCTTTTTTTTTCTTTTCTTTCTTCCTCTTTCTGGTCAAGGGCAAGGAGTACAAGATATGGCTGGTATTTTGAGAGATGGCTATACCATTAAAAATTATATCATATAATGTGAGGGGACAGTGTTCACAGCATAAAAGGGGCCACCTTTGGCATGAACTGCATCATTATGCTGTGGATATAGCGTTTTTACAAGAAACGCATTTTAGGGAGGGGTCTATACCTGTTATTTCAATTACTGGTACCATGCAACATCGCCTATTGCTAGAGCAAGGGGGGTTACAATTGCTTTCAAGAAAACTTGCCCATGGGTATTGAAGTCTGTACAAGCTGACAGAGAAGGTCGCTTTTTATTTGTTAAAGGTACAATACATAGCCAGCGATACACATTTGCTGCGATTTACGCACCAAATATAGGGACAATTAACTTTCTTCCTAAAATGTTGAAGATGCTGGAGAAATTTAGGGAAGGCTGTTTGATCTTGGGCGGAGACTTCAATATTGTGCTGGACCCAAGTTTGGACACAACATCAAAGAAAACATCTCTATCCTTTAGAGGTCTAAAGCATTTAAAACAACTTCTACGCACTCAACATCTGGTCGATAGTTGGTCGGGTAATGCACAATGGAGTAAAGGATTACAGCTATTACTCTAAAACACATAAAATGTACTCGCGTATTGATGTATTTATGGTAGATCAATTATATTTAGAAAAGGTTCGAAATTGCACCATTGAGTCCATAACCGTCTCAGATCACACCCCAATAACGTTGACACTCTCTCCGACCCAGCCTGGCTATATAGAACGGACGTGGAGACTGAACGAATCAATATTAGATAACAAAAAGATAACCGAGGAACTGTCAGTTAAAATAAGGGACTATTTTGAGAGGAATATACCAGGTGAGGTGTCAGATCAGGCAGTGTGGGAGGCTCATAAAACGATTATAAGAGGAGAACTAATAGCTTATGGGGCTCACATCAAGAAGGAAAGAAGGAAGGAAGTGACATATTTATTCGAGAAAATCAATGTACTGGAGATTAAACATAAAAAAAACCTTGACCCCTCAGAGAGCCAACAACTAGGGAACCTTCGAGCAGAACTTGCACAATGTCTAGATCGAAAAATTAATAACAAATGCAGATACTTTGCTCATAGGTTCTATGAGCAAGGGAACAAATGCGGTCGGCTACTGGCTAAACAACTTAAAAAGCAACAAGAATCTAGACATGTCCATAACCTGTTAAGTCGAAACAAAAAGATAGTGGAAACCCAGGCCATAGCAAAAGAATTTCATAGATTCTATTAAACACTATATAATATCCAGAAACCCGAGACTTCACAAATAGAAAATAGGGAGGACCAAAGAAGGGAGGAGATACGAGAATATATTAAGGAATCATCAATGCCCACCCTATCGGAGATAGTTACAGCAGAAATAGAACATCCAATTACAGTTGAAGAGTTGAGCAGAGTAATAGCAGCCTTGCTGATAGGGAAAAGCCCTGGCCCAGATGGCTTGACAAATATTAACTATAAAAAAATTCTTCTGAGTTGATAAGACCATTATGTAATTACTTTAATACAATTAGTGCGACTAATCCATTGCCATCAGAAGCCCTGTTGGTGTACATTACTGTACTCCCAAAGGAAGGGAAAGATCCACAGTGTTGTGCCAATTACAGGCCTATTTCTCTGCTCAACTCGGATACTAAACTGTTGGCCAAAATCCTAGCACTACGATTGCAAGAACATATCAGGGGGCAGAGGCGGCTCTAGGCTTTGTGAGGCCTTAGGCAAAACTTAGACATGAGGCCCCACTCACGCCCATAATGGGAAAAATAATTCAAGCAAGAAAAATGGCTGCAGAAAATGCACGTATCTAGCAAACAGGTGATCAGTACCACTTCCAGGGCACCCTACTCACCCATCAGACATATTCAGCCAATGCAAGAGAGGGGGGGTTGAGAAAGAGAGAGGGGTGATAGAGAGATCCGATGGCGCCGACATTAGTATTGATCACAGGCAAATTAGGCGGCCGTGAGGCCCCTGTGAGTGTGAGGCCTTAGGCGACTGCCTAATTTGCCTAATTAGAGAGCCGCCTCTGTCAGGGGGCTAGTGAATCCAGATCAGACAGGTTTTATGAAAGGACATGAGGCAAGGGATAACACCATCAGGGCACTTCATCTTCTTCATTGGATGAAATATGGCCCAGAGAAAGCCCCAAAGATCGTTCTATCAATGGATGCTGAAAATGCTTTCGATAGGGTGAACTGGGGCTTTATGAGTGAAGTCTTGAGGGGGGCGGGCCTGGGTGACCGCATGATGGGATGGATAATGGCCCTTTATGCAAACCAAAGAGTAAGGGTCAAAGTAAATGGTACAGTATCAGATTATCTTAACATACGAAACAGGACAAGACAGGGGTGCCCACTTTCACCATTAATATTTGCTATAATATTAGAACCATTTCTTTGCAAGATCAGAAGTAATGGGGAGATATCAGGGACATGTATTGGGGATGTGGAACATAAAGTATCGGCTTATGCTGACGATCTATTATTCTATCTTTCAACACCACAGACATCCTTAACAGCTCTTATGCAGGAAGTGGACAGATATGGTGACAGGAAGCACTGGATTTCCCTCATGAGAGGAGCGGATGTGAGCAGACACCCTGAAAGAGCCAGACTGCTTGGGCCTGCTTTCATGTTCTTTGTCATCATGAAGGAAGCGATATACATCTGAATGAGGCACATAGGCTATATGGGCTGTCTGGGATCACTAATTGGGATCATACTATGCGGTGTGAAGTCTGGCGGATTTGATCAAGACTATACACAAGTTGGTCAAGGTCCTCTGTGATAGGGGACCAACATTTTCCGGTAAGCAGGATCACTCATCATTGGTGGTGGGCTGTCACGATTGATAATTACTCAATGAAGATTGGATTTATTTTTCCTTCTTCGCCTGATTGGATATCATCACGGGTGTTTTTTTGTCAAAATATATGAACTTTGATCTATATGATCGGCGGACTATTCAAATTGTTTTTCAATAACACAATATCTTATATTGTTTATTAATCTTTTTTGTTTCACTGAGCAATGCTCATTTCTATTTACCACTGTTTATTCATTATTGTTGTATCTGTTTAGATTTACAATTACTGGTGATTTGATTGATTTCACAAATAGCGCAACTATTTATATTTTTCTAGATATGGGCACCTATCTAACTTTAAAATTAATTTTGAAAA
The DNA here is from genome assembly GCA_029206835.1 of Rana muscosa. Taxonomy (NCBI): domain Eukaryota; kingdom Metazoa; phylum Chordata; class Amphibia; order Anura; family Ranidae; genus Rana; species Rana muscosa. The sequence goes on from CM055122.1 coordinate 1,236,031,689, forward strand.
ATCAATACTTTTACCCAGCTATGTACCCCAAGAGATGGCAAAGATTTTGTATGGAAGAAGGATTCCTTGTTCTATTTGGGGGTACATATTACCGCAAATCAAAAAATATTATATGACCTTAATTATGCATCCCTAATGGCCAGGACAGTGGGGGACTTAAAGAAATAGACAGGACAATACCTAACATGGTTTGGAAGAGTAAGTGCCATTAAAATGTGTATATTACCTAGAATTATCTATATACTACACACAGTCCCGATTAAATTACCAGAAATCTTTTTTAAACAGATACGGAAGGCTTTTGTAGCATTCGTGTGGAATGATAAACGACCAAGGTTGGCATATGACATCCTGCGTAGAAGCAAGGCAGAGGGAGGAATGGGGCTGCCAGACATATCAGTATACTATAAGGCAATGTCGCTGGTTCGAATTTTGAACTGGTGCCATGATTCCTCTAATAAAATGTAGGTCCCACTGGAAAAAACAATAGCTGCTAGGAATCTTGCAGGGGCCCCCTGGATCCCGAGTACGTCGAGAGGACTTTCGAAATGGACATCTCCCATGACTTGGAACTCCATGTTAATATGAGATAAGTTGAATAAAACAGGAGAGTATTCCCCCCAGGTGTCCCCCCTAGCCCCATTGGAGGGATTCCCATGGTTCCCCCCGGGGGAGGGGGGGTTCCTGGGGGCATGGGGTCGGGATGGAGATACCACATGTGGTAAATTCGCCCCGCGGGGAACCCTAGCAACTTATTCGGAGCTGGTTACAGCCCTAGGGAATATACCCACATCAGGTTGGAGGTACTATCAAATGACCGGTTTCTTTAACAAGATGAAGCCTCTATCGAGATCATTAAACTCAATCACAGTGTTTGAGGGCCAGTGTGTGCATTTGAGGGATGCCAGGCATCTGCTGTCTCAGATGTATAGACTGATATTAGGCGCCCAAGAGAGTACAGTCCCATATTTTATCAGAGAGTGGGAAAGAGAATTAAATAAAGAACTGTCAGAGGAACAAATTAAAAAAATGATTAAATCAACTTACTCTACATCTATAAGTTCGTACGATCAAGAGATGGCCTATAAATTTATGACGAGGTGGTACAGGACACCAGTAAGATTAACTCAGATGTACCCAGAGGCAGATGCACGGTGTTGGAGAGGATGTGAGCAGAGGGGTACATTTCTCCAACTGTGGTGGGAGTGCCCCATGATTAAAACATTTTGGGTATCAATCGCACCATGGATTGAGAGGTTGACCCCTAGACCTATGGAGTTTACTCCTCTATGCTTTCTATTCCATGGAATACCCGGCTCCATTAAAGTTTACAGGAAGAGTATTACACCACACCTATTGAACGCAGCCAAACTATTGATCCCTAGATTTTGGAAACAGGCCACCTGTCCAACACTAGAGGACTGAAAAAGGGAGGTTAACCGGATAATGGAAGCCGAAAGGTGGACTCAAGTAGTGAAGGACAAAAAAGGGGAATTTGAGAGGACTTGGGCAGGCTGGATACAGTGTGCACATGAAATTAGCTGAGGATAGGAGATATGGAGGGGGAAAGCAGGGGGCATAGTGCATTTATAAAGACCCCCAGTATAGTTGCTTATGGGTTAAGCTACAGAAGTATAAAGAACCGGATCATGAACCTTGACCAGGATTGATATAGTTTTTTTTTTTTCTTCCTTCTCCCCTCCCTCTCTCTCTCATCGACCTCCCTAATAAAGTCTGACTGCGTTGATGGGGTGGAGTGAGATGTCTGCCCCTGAATGGGAGAGAGAGAGAGGGAGTTGAGTCGTGCTGGGGCGGAGAGGGGAGGGCTGGGGGGGGATAAGGAGTAGGGCACACACAGGAGAAGAGGGACTGGAAGTAATATTAGGATAGAGAGTGTACATGATCACTGCGAGGACATCACAATTTTTCATTTTATTCCCCTGGGGAACACAGGTTTGCCACTTAAAATTGGGGGAAGAGTAGGTCGGGGGGAGGATCGCCTGAACGTAAACACAGGTGAAGATATCACAAGGTATAATCATTTATATCTAAACACCATGGCCATTAGTGGCCTCTTAAGAGGCACTGGTAGAGGGGAATCAATAAATAAACACTTTTTTTTTTTTCTAAATTTTTTTCTAAATTTTGTTTGTTCTTTCTCAAAGTGGGGAATTAGGCCAGGGGGGCCGCTATACACAACTATGGGTAATTAATACCTAAACACGAGGCACAAATAAATACATATATATATGTATTTTTTTTTTCTCCCCACATAAAAATAATAGACACCGTGACCATTAGTGGCCTCTTTGGAAGCAAGAGGGAGCACTGCTCAAGGGACAAATAAGGACACAGTGGGATAACACACGACATAAGTAGAAGGGAAGGAGTGAGTGGGGACAGAGCAGACTTACTCCACCGCAGCCAGGGATGGTGCTGAGGGAGGGGGGAGAGGGAATTATATGTTTTCTTTTTCCCTTTTTCCTCCTTTTTTTTTTCTCTCTCTACTTTCCTTTCTCTTGGGGGGGGAGGGGGGATATTATTATTATTATTCCGATAAGATAATTTTGTACTTGGTTCTGTCTTGCAATGCTCATTTGTTCTTATGTAAATGTACAATGTTGAATGGAAATGTAAAATGTTCGAAGCTTACAATAAAATAAAAATCTTGATTATAAAAAAGATTTGGGGGTAAAAGGACAGGTCAGAGTCTAGTACCCTGGCATGATGGTAGGGATCGATAGTTGTATTATTGATCTTGATAGAAAATTTAGAGAGCATGGGCAGGGCAATATTACAAGTGATGTGACTTCCGTGCTGGTATGTCAGTTAGTAAGTTAGTAATGCAAGAGGAGACTGAAGTAGTGAGGTGAGGAGTAGCGAGATACTGTAGATTTGGGTGTGATTGATGTACAGATGGTACTGGGAGCTGTGAAAGTTTATCAAGAGTGGAGGTGTAGACAGAGAAGAGAAGGGGTTTAAGACAGTGCCTTGGGGGACCCCCACAAAAAGTGGAAGTGGAGAGGAGGATACAGAGTTCTAGGTAACACTGAAGGTGCTCTGTTGCAGATAGAAGGATAACCAGCGTGGATTTATGAAGAATCGTTCTTGCCAGACCAATCTGTTAATTTCAAAAACTTTTATATGGGCATCTTAGGGAACATACTATTTAGAGATATGGGAAGTACTAGAAACATAATACATACACACAATTAGGGATGAGCTTCGAGTTTGAGTCGAACTCATGTTCGACTCGAACATTGCCTGTTCGCCCGTTCGCCGAACAACAAACAAATTGGGGTGTTCGCGGCAAATTCGAAAAGTCTAGGAGAGAAATCTAAAGTGCTAATTATAAAGGCTTATATGCAAGTTATTGTCCTAAAAAGTGTTTGGGGACCCGGGTCCTGCCCCAGGGGACATGTATCAATGCAAAAAAAGTTTTAAAAACTGCAGTTTTTTAGGAGCAGTGATTTTAATAATGCTTAAAGTGAAACAATAAAAGTGAAATATTCCTTGAAATTTCGTACCTGGGGGGTGTGTATGATATGCATGTAAAGTGGCGCATGTTTCCCGTGCTTAGAACTGTCCCTGCACAAAGTGTCATTTTTTAAGGAAAAAGGGTCATTTAAAACTCACTCGCGGCTATTAATGAATTGTCGGCTTTTATCAATACATAGAAAAGTCATTGATAAAAAAAAAAAAAAAAGCGTGGGGGTTCCCCCAAATTCAATTACCAGGCCCTTCAGGTCTGGAATGGATATTAAGGGGAACCCCGCCGCAAATGAAAAAAAAATGGTGTGCGGTTCCCCCTAAATATCCATACCAGGACCTTCAGATCTGGCATGGATTTAAAAAAAAAATGGCGTGGAGTCCCCCCAAAAATCCATACCAGGCCCTTATCCGAGCACGCAACCTGGCCGGCCGCAGGGGAAGAGGGGGGGACGAGAGAGCGGCCCCCCTCCCTCCTGAACCGTACCAGGCCACATGCCCTCAACATGGGGAGGATGTCCCCATGTTGATGGGGACAAGGGCCTCATCCCCACAACCCTTGCCCGGTGGTTGTGGGGGTCTGCGGGCAGGGGGCTTATCGGAATCTGGAAGACCCCTTTAACAAAGGGGACCCCCAGATCCCGGCCCCCCCTATGTGAATTGGTAAGGGGTACATTGTACCCCTACCATTTCACGAAGAAAGTGTAAAAAAATGTAAATAAAAACACACAAACACCTTGGAAAAGTCCTTTATTAAAAAAACAAAACAAAAAAAAAACATTCCAGCGATGAAATCCAGTGTCCCGGGATGATCCCGATGTCCAGCGCTGTCAGTCATTGGTTGTGCCTGAGCGGACCTGATGGGGAACTTCCTCCGCAGTGTTTTAAATGTATAGACCCGCCCCTTCTAAAGTTCCCCATCAGGTCCGCTCAGCGGACCAGATGCGGAACGCGAGAAGGGGCGGGTCTACTCATGTATAACACAGTGAAGGAAGTTCCCCATCAGGTCCGCTCTACGAGGGAGCGGACCTGATGGGAACTTCCTTCACTGTGTAATACGTGAATAGACCCGCCCCTTTTCATGTTCCGCATCTGGTCCGCCTAGCGGACCTGATGGGGAACTTTACAAGGGGCGGGTCTATCAGGTCCACCCCCTCGGTATGTCAGACCCCACCTACGTCATTGGCCTGAGCGGGGAACTTCCTTCACTGTGTAATTTAAATTTACACAGTGAAGGAAGTTCCCCATCAGGTCCACTCAGGCCAATGACGTATGCGCGGTCTGACATACCGAGGGGGCAGACCTGACAGGGAACTTCCTTCACTGTGTAATTCATGTATAGACCCGCCCCTTCTCGCGTTCCGCATCTGGTCCGCTGAGCGGACCTGATGGGGAACTTTAGAAGGGGCGGGTCTATACATTTAAAACACTGCGGAGGAAGTTCCCCATCAGGTCCGCTCAGGCATAACCAATGACGGACAGCGCTGGACATCGGGATCGCCACGGGACACTGGATTTCATCGCTGGAATGTTTTTTTTTTATACATTTTTTTAATAAAGGACTTTTCCAAGGTGTTTGTGTGTTTTTATTTACATTTTTTTACACTTTCTTCGTGAAATGGTAGGGGTACCAATTCACATAGGGGGGGGGCGGGATCTGGGGGTCCCCTTTGTTAAAGGGGTCTTCCAGATTCCGATAAGCCCCCTACCCGCAGACCCCCAAAACCACTGGGCAAGGGTTGTGGGCATGAGGCCCTTGTCCCCATCAACAAGGGGACATCCTCCCCATGTTGAGGGCATGTGGCCTGGTATGGTTCAGGAGGGAGGGGGGCCGCTCTCTCGTCTCCCCCTCTTCCCCTGCGGCCGGCCAGGTTGCGTGCTCGGATAAGGGTCTGGTATTGATTTTTGGGGGGACTCCACGCCATTTTTTTTTAAATTTGAGGTGGAGTTCCCCTTAAAATCCATGCCAGATCTGAAGGGCCTGGTATGGATATTTAGGGGGAACCGCACACCATTTTTTTTTTAAATTTGCGGCGGGGTTCCTCTTAATATCCATTCCAGACCTGAAGGGCCTGGTAATTGAATTTGGGGGAACCCCCACGCTTTTTTTATTTTTTTTTATTAATGACTTTTCTATGTATTGATAAAAGCCGACAATTCATTAATAGCCGCGAGTGAGTTTTAAATTACTTTTTTTTCCTTCAAAAATGACACTTTGTGCATGAACAGTTCTAAACACGGGAAACATGCGCCACTTTACATGCCTATCATACACACCCCCCAGGTACGAAATTTAAAGGAAAATTTCACTTTTAATTTTTCATTTTAAGCATTATTAAAATCACTGCTCCCGTAAAAACGTCTATTTTTTAAACTTTTTTTTGCTTTGATACATGTCCCCTGGGGCAGGACCCTGGTCCCCAAACACTTTTTAGGACAATAAATTGCATATTAGCCTTTATAATTAGCACTTTAGATTTTGAACGTTCGAGTCCATTGTATTTAATAGGGTTCTAAAGTTCACGCGAACATTCTGTCTGTTCGCAGGTTCTGGTGCGAACCGAACAGGGGGGTGTTCGGCTCATCCCTGCACACAATAGGGATGGGCTATCTGCTTGAGTCGAACATGAGTTAGACTCGAACATTGCCTGTTCACCCGTTCACCGAACAGCAAACAACTTGGGGCGTTCGCGACAAGTTCGAAAAGCCGCGGAACACCCTTTAAAAGTCTATGGGAGAAATCAAAAGTGCTCATTTTAAAGGTTAATATGCAAGTTATTGTCAAAAAAACTGTTTGGGGACGTGGGTCCTGCCCCAGTGGACATGTATCAATGCAAAAAAAGTTTTACAAACTGCCATTTTTTCGTTAGCAGTGATTTTAATAATGCTTAAAGTGAAACAATAAAAGTGAAATATTCCTTTAAATTTTGTACCTGGGGGGTGTCTATAGTATGCCTGTAAAGTAGTGCATGTTTCCCATGCTTAGAAAAGTCCCTGCACAAAATGAAATTTCTAAAGGAAAAAAAGTAATCTAAAACTACTCGCGGCTATAATGAATTGTCGGGTTCCGGCAATACAGATAAAAGTAATTTGAAAAAAAAACAGCATGGTTCCCCCCTTAGTCCATTACCAGGCCCTTTGGGTCTGGTATGAATATTAAGGGGAACCCCGAACCAAAATTAAAAAAATGAAAGCGTGGGGGTCCCCGCCAAATTTCATATCAGGCCCTTCAGGTCTGGTATGGATATTAAGGGGAACCCTGCGCCATTTATTTATTTTTAATTGCCTGTGTTCCCCCCAAAAATCCATACCAGATCCTTCAGGTCTGGTATAGATTTTAAGGGGAACCCCGCACCAAAAAAAATGGTGTGGGGTTTCCCCCAAAAATCCATACCAGACCCTTATCCGAGCACGCAACCTGGCAGGCCACAGGAAATGAGGGGGGACGAGAGAGCGCCCCCCCTCCTGAACCATACCAGGCCACATGCCCTCAACATGGGGAGGATGTCCCCATGTTGATAGGGACAAGGGCCTTATACCCACAACCCTTGCCCAGTGGTTGTGGGGGTCTGCGGGCGGGGGGCTTATTGGAATCTGGAAGCCCCCTTTAACAAAGGAGACCCCCAGATGCCGACCCCCCTATGTGAATTGGTAACGGGTACATTGTACCCCTACCATTTCACAAAGAAAAAGTGTGAAAATGTCAGAAGTCAGAAATGACAGAAGACGGCTTTATTAAAAATAAAAAATAAAAAAAAACATTCCAGCGATGTAACCCAGTCTCTCGATGTCCAGCGTTGTACTCCATCCTCTATGTCCAGCGATGATCCATTCTCCAGCGATGCTCTCCACTCTCCAGCGAGGAACAAAACCCCCTGATGCGTAGGAGGGGGCGGGGTCACCCGTCCACGTCATTGGGTAACTCCAGGCTTTTTCCTTGCGCAAGGAGAAAACCCGGGGTTACCCAATGGCGTGGACGGGTGACCCCACCCCGTGACGCATCAGAGGGGGTGGCGTCATCCGTTCACGTCATTGGGTAACCCCCGGGGTTTCTCCTTGCGAAAGGAGAAAACCCCTGGTTACCCAATGACATGGACGGGTGACCCCGCCCCCTCTGATGCGTCACAGGGGTTTCGTTCCTCGCTGGAGAGTGGAGAGCAATGCTGGAGAATGGATCATCACTGGACATAGAGAATGGAGTACAACGCTGGACATCGAGAGACTGGGTTACATCGCTGGAATGTTTTTTTTATTTTTTTATTTTTAATAAAGCCGTCTTCTGTATTTTTTTAAATTTTCACACTTTTTCTTTGTGAAATGGTAGGGGTACAATGTACCACGTTACCAATTCACATAGGGGGCGGCATCTGGGGGTCCCCTTTTTTAAAGGGGGCTTCCAGATTCCAATAAGCCCCCCGCCCGCAGACCCCCACAACCACCGGGCAAGGGTTGTGGGGATGAGGCTCTTGTCCCCATCAACATGAGGACATCCTCCCCATGTTGAGGGCATGTGGCCTGGTACAGTTCAGGAGGGGGGGAGCTCTCTTGTCCCCCCTCTTTTCCTGTGGCCTGCCAGGTTGCGTGCTCGGATAAGGGTCTGGTATGGATTTTTGGGGGGAACCCGACGCCATATTTTTTTTGGTGCGGGGTTCCCCTTAAAATCCATACCAGACCTGAAGGGTCTGGTATGGATTTTTGGGGGGAACCCCATGCCGCAGGGTTTCCTTTAATTTCCATACCAGACCTGAAGGGCCTGATATGGAATTTGGAGGGAACCCATACGCATTTTTTTTAAAATTTTGGTTCAGGGTTTTTTTTTTGCCATTTTTTTCAATGACTTTTATCTGTATTGCCAGGACCCGACAATTCATTAATAGCCGCGAGTAGTTTTACATGACTTTTTTTCCTTTAGAAATGACATTTTGTGCAGGGACAGTTCTAAACACGGGAAACATGCACTACTTCACAGGCATACTATAGACACCCCCCAGGTACGAAATTTAAAGGAATGGTTCACTTTTATTGTTTCACTTCAGGCATTATTAAATTCACTGCTCCCGAAAGAAATTACATTTTTAAAACTTTTTTGGGCATTGATTCATGTCCCCTGGGGCAGGACCTGGGTCCCCAAACACTTTGTATGACAATAACTTGCATATTAACCTTTAAAATAAGCACTTTTGATTTTACATGTTTGTGTCCTATAGACTTTAACGGTGTTCACGTGTTCGAACAAATTTTTTGCCTGTTTGCATGTTCTGGTGCGAACCGAACCGGGGGGTGTTCGGGTCATCCTTAACACACCCACACAGGTTGAACTGGATGGACTGGTATCTTTTTTTAACTTCGCCCACTATGGAACTATGTAACCAGGAAAAAACAGAATCTTGGAGACAAAGGGAGTCAAGTTTATTGAGGAGAATCAGGTGGACAACAGTAACAAAGGCCACAGAAAGGTCTAGTAAGAGTATGAAGTAGTAGCCATATTATAATAAAATGAGAACCTGAACATCAGATCGTCCTCCTGGTACCACTACTACTTTTTTTAACCACTTCAGCCCAAGACCATTTCGCTGGTCAAAGACCAGGCCACTTTTTGCGATTCGGCACTGCGTCTCTTTAACTGACAATTGCGTGGTCGTGCGACGTGGCTCCCAAACAAAATTTACGTCCTTTTTTCCCCACAAATAGAGCTTTCTTTTGGTGGTATTTGATCACCTCTGCGTTTTTTTTTTTTGCGCTATAAACAAAAATAGAGCGACCATTATGAGAAAAATTCTATATTTTTTACTTTTTACTTTTTGCTATAATAAATATCCCTAAAAAATATATATAAAACATTTTTTTCCTCAGTTTAGGCCGATACGTATTCTTCTACATATTTTTGGTTAAAAAAAAAATCGCAATAAGCGTTTATTGATTGGTTTGCGCAAAAGTTATAGTGTCTACAAAATAGGAGATAGTTTTATGCCATTTTTATTAATATTAATTTTTTTACTAGTAATGGCGGCGATCAGCGATTTCTATCATGACTGCGACATTATGGCAGACACATAGGACACGTTTGACACATTTTTGGGACCATTGTCATTTTTACAGCGATCAGTGGTATAAAAATGCACTCATTACTGTGAAAAGCCAATTAATTGCAGCACTGATCTAACAAAAAAAATTCCAGCATTCCCATTCATGAGAAGTTGATCTTTAGACTGACTTCTCATGAAGAGGAACAGCCATAGATGGATTACAATTTGGAACATATGTCCAATTCTTGTCTGATTAAAAAAAAATATGTTCCATGTGTGCCCAACTTAAGACTCTGCTGCATGCACATGTGCTGACAAGGATAGGAAAGATGCTTCAGGATTAAACTGTGGTGATTGTGCCACTTTAGAGTTATTAAATATTTCGATCATGCAGGTATATTTTTTCAACAATTTTGTAATTTCTAATATTAATAGTTTCACTCAGAATTTCTTTCAATAAAGTATTTTATTATACAGTGCATAGTTACAATATAGTATCACTGTTTTTTTTATAATATCTTTTGTTGTGTATTTATAATGTTTAGCAATGTGATTGAAGTACATGCAAACTTCCACCATCTATGTTGTACAAGTGCATTTTTTGATCGTTGTGTTTTGTTTCAGCTCTGTCTTGCATATTAGAATTTAAAGCATCTTAAATATTAGAACTTAGGGGGTTATTTACAAAAGGAAAATCCCCTTTGCACTACGAGTGCAAACTACAAGTGCAAAGTGTACTTGAAATTGCACTGAAAGGGGTGCATGCATGGAGTCTAGCAGTGCAGTCATGCAGAGTTAGAGCTCCACACCGTTCGGGAGGAGAGCCAATATTTCCACATAACCCGCAAGTATTTGGACATACATACTCACGGGGTTAAGCTAGTACCCGGGACTATTCTGGTCAATTTGTGGGGGAAACTATGGCTTTGGGAGGCGGCCGTGCGAAGTTAAAGAATCCCCTCATGAAGGGGAAAACTGCAGCTAAAATGGCACCTCCCCCCTCTTCATACACAGCCTCTATGCGCTCTCACAGACAAAGCCTGACACAACCTGACTCCCTAGCTGATTCTGACAGTGAACTATTTACCTCACAAGACCCCATACAGATTTCTCATGTAACTCTAGCTGTATTAAAGCAATTTGAACACATGTTGAACAAAGCCTTAAAACAAACATCAGATCAAATTACAGCTAATCTCACCAGAGAAATAAGAGAACTTGGTAAGCGCACAGCAACACTAGAACTTAAAGTAGATGATTTGGAAAACATCTCTCTTGAACACTCTATGGAAATAGAGAACCTCAAAGAGGAAAACTTATTGCTTCAAACCAAACTTGAAGACCATGAGAATAGGGCCAGAAGGTCTAACCTACATATCAGGGGTTTTCCTGAAACTATCACTGACCTACAATCCACCATAACTGCTTTGTTCCAGGAATTGCAACCAGCCATTCCTACTGAGAGGTTAGAATTTGACAGGATCCACCAAGCCCTGGCTGCAAAAAAGCCTGATGGCCCCCCACGCGATATAATAGTGAAATTACATTTTTATCGCACAAAGGAACAGCTCCTAGCGTCTGCCAGGGACAAAAAGCAGCTGAATTTCCATGGCAATGACTTTCAATTATTTGCTGACTTGTCCCAGATAACGATTGCAAAAAGGCGAGCAATGAAGCCCCTTCTCCTGGAATTACAGCGCCACAACATCATCTATCAGTGGGGGTTCCCATTTCCCCAAGGCTTTGCCTACAAAGGGAAGAAATACACCTGTAGATCCTTTGATGAACTCCAGCAAACCCTCTTAGACCTGAATCTCATGGAACCAGTCCCACGAAATACCCCAACCCGCAGGAGATCAACATCTCTTTCATCCGCAGGAAACCCTTCCCATCCCAACCTGAAAAATGGTACCCATCCAACTCACAAGAGAGGTCGCTACACATCACCTCCTCAGGAACTAAATGATTCTATGGACTGAAGGATGCTCCTATAACTGTGAAATTGACTCTTTTTTCACCCTTTCTAGTCTTTCTAAAGAATCTCAGGGCTTCACCTTATCCCTTTTAGTTCTCCAATTCAAGACGCTACATCCTGTTTCCCTTGTTGTCCTCCAGATTTGCATGCTCAACCTTTACTTTCAATTTTCTCTGTTTCAGTTGACTCACCAAGACTGCATTTACAAATTATAATCATAGTTTTAAGTTCTTTGCTTAACCCATTGCATGCATAGTGTGTTTTTTTTTTTATTATTATTTATTTTTTATATGTATGTATATGTATGTGTGTATATATATATATATGTGTGTATATGTATATATATATATATGTATACAAGTGTGTGTATGTGTGTATGTATGTATATATATATATATATATATATATATTTATTTTTTTATATCCTGGATAATTTTTGTCCCAAGTAATGGACATAACTGTAAGGTCTTTTGGCATTCATAAGAAGTATTATGACCAAAGGTCCCATTCGTTTTAATTTTCATGACTTTGCTGACCGCTAGCCTATCATTAGGAAGTTTTAAGGTCATTTTGGCACTGTAATTTTAGGAATTCCTCACTCTACCTTTCCTGGTAGATCCTTCTGTTATACCCTTATTGTTAACTGATCCAGTTTTCACCCCCCAAATCCCTTAATCACTCCCTTAGCACATCTTACTTCCATACCAGGAAACCCTGGGGTAGTCAGATGCCATTCTCTTATTTCCCATTTTCCCTGTTGCCCCCTTTTTAACAAATTATAGTTAACTTTAATAGTTTTCATTATAAGTCGTGTGGTTTACAGTTAGGTACATTAATAAGAAGCTTTCATTAGAAGGCTCTCCTCCCACGAACGGGAGATCCGTGCGCCCTATTTTGCCTCCCTCATTCAGCCACATAATATGTGGAAGTCTGACGGAAGCACCCTTTCCCCTGAGGGTGATTTTTGTCCCCACTCACGGGATATGTTTGAATGTGTTTTTCTGTTGAATTTCTTATTATTTCCTCTAACCATTTCTGTTTTATTTATTTTCCTCACTTCAGTACTCACCTCTATTCCTTTTCTCTCCTCTTCCTTCAAGTCCACCTGGATTGTATCAACTGACTTGAGCAGCCCGATTATAGTACTCATCTTCAATCCTCCTTTTCTCCCCCTCTTCGAGTTCACTTGGATGGCATCGAATGACCTGAATAACCTGGTAACGGGTAAGTCCCCTTTGTCCATCCGACTGCCATGGCACCATTAAACATTCTGTCCCTGAATGTTCAGGGACTAAACATCCCCCAGAAACGAACCAAGGCATTCCGTATATTTCATGCCAAAAAGGCTCACATAGTTTGCTTACAAGAAACCCACTTCACGAATACCTCCACACCAAAATGTATTTCCAATTTCTATCCACAAACATATACGGCCTCGGCTGCCTCCAAGCAACGGGGTACTCTCATAGCCTTTCATAGCTCTACCCCATTTACACTTCAATCTCAAATAAAAGATCCTGAAGGACGTTATCTAATTCTTACGAACCACATTGTTGACCAGGCAATAACAGTAGTTTCCTACTATGCACCAAATAAACAACCTAATCCATTTATGTCACATTTACTACAAGTTGTGAATGATCATAAGATAGGAACAGTTATGCTGTGTGGTGACTCTAACCAGGTTCTCCTCCCATTTCTGGATAAATCCCCATACACACCATCCCAAATTACATCTAAAAAATCTTTTTCACAAATTCTATCCAAATATAACTTGGTTGATTCATGGAGAGAAGTTAATCCAACTAAACGGAAATATACCTACTACTCCCACCCACATAAAACATTTTCAAGGATTGACCACATATTCCTGACCATAGGTATTCTCCCTGAAATCATAGCAGCAGATATAGTCCCTATCCCATGGTCCGACCATAATGCAGTACTTACTTCCATTAAATCAACATTACCCAAAGGCCACGACCCTACTTGGAATTTCCCAGATATCCTACTCAAACACCCATCTCATCACCAAACCATTGAACAAGCCATTAAAGAATATATAACCCTCAATTCTAGCCCAGAAATTAGCACACTAACTCTTTGGGAAGCCCATAAACCAGTTATACGTAACACAATTCAGAAACAATCAGCCATATTTAAACGCGAACGGAAGACACTGGCTCGTAAACTGGAAAGGGAATTTAATACAGCCTTTATAGCCCATCAAGACAATCCATCAACATTAACAAATTCCCGATTAGACAAGACTCGAGTTGCATACGATCTATTTCTTACTGAAGCAGTGGAAAAATCCTATAAACGTTCAAGACACAACTATTTTATGAAAGCCAATAAATCGGGTACCTACCTTGCACGTACACTCAATTCTCTGAACAAACCCTTCAAACCAATTCGCCTAAAACTGGCAAAAGATGTCTACACTTGCAATCCCAACAAAATAGTTCAGAAATTTCATTCACATCTGACCTTATTATATACTTCATCTAATAACTTCAACCCGGAAACAGCAGATGCATTTTTCTCTGATATAAATCTACCAGAACTTTCCCTTGACCAAAAGAAGTTATTGGAAGATAATATTACATCTAATGATGTCGTTGAAGCCATCAAAGATCTTAAAATTAATAAGAGGCCAGGCCCAGATGGCTACTCAACCTTATATTACAGAACCTACGCAGACATACTATCACCAATCTTAGCGGAAGCTTTCAATGTATTATTAGAAGGGAAATCTTTTAGACAAGAAACTTTAACCGCCATTATTTGCATGGTTCCTAAACCTCTTACTGATGATACCTTATGTACAAATTTTCGCCCTATTTCGCCCTATTTCCCTTCTGAACTTAGACATTAAACTTCTAGCCAAAATATTAGCCAAAAGACTAAATAGCATAATAGGTAAGCTTATCCACAAGGATCAAGTAGGATTCATGCCAAAGCGCCAGGCGAATGACAATGTCCGCCGGGCTGTATTGCTAGCTCACATAGCTAAAAACCGTCGTATACCCTCCTGTTTTCTATCCCTTGATATAAAAAAAGCTTTCAACTCCATATCGTGGCCTTACCTACACTACACATTGCAAAGATGGGGCTTTGGCCCTCACTTCCTAACATGGATCGCAGCGCTTTACAACAGACCAATCACATATATTAAATAAGCAGGATACAAATCTAATTCATTTAATATAGAAAGAGGAACACGCCAGGGCTGCCCATTTTCCCCCCTTCTATTCATCCTCCTAATAGAACCCCTAGCCCAAAGAATCCGCACAGACCCAACAATTACGGGCATAGAAACTGCTGGATACCATCATAAATTATGTCTATTTGCGGATGACATACTCCTATTTCTATCATCCCCACAAGTTTCTGGTCCCAACCTACTGCTCATTTTAGACAAATTTGCAATGATTTCGGGGCTTACAATAAATCTCAAAAAATCCAAAGCCTTAAATATATCCCTCTCCAAAGTGGAATCCGACTCGGCCAAAAATGCACTTCCTTTCATATGGACTGAGAGGTCAATCCCCTATTTAGGGATTCACCTGACAGCCTCATATTCAGATCTTTTTACAGCAAACTATCCCCCACTCCTCAAACAAATAACAACACTTTTACAACAATGGTCACATCTCCCAATTTCATGGATAGGTAAAATGAATGCAATCAAAATGACAATCCTTCCAAAACTACTGTACTTATTTAGAGTCTTACCGATCCCTATCCCACCTTATTATCTTAGAATTCTCCAAAGACGAACATCAACATTTGTCTGGGGCTCCAAAAAAACCAGTGTATCGCTTCATACACTACACTTACCAAAACTCAAAGGAGGCTTTGGGTTTCCGAACTTTGCTAACTATTATAGAGCCGCACACATTGCTAGCCTCACTAAATATCATGCTACATATGAAATACCCCTATGGGTAATGATAGAAGCGGCAGAATGTGACCCTCTTTCTATTTCCAATCTATTATGGCTCCTACCTAAGGAACGGAAAACCCTACGTAACCCCATTACTAAATACTTTTTATCTATATGGGACAAACTTAGTTAAACATCAGTTACAATCTTCTCACAATCCTCTCTTGTCATTCCTGAAAAACCCTGCTTTCTACCCAGCATGGGTCTCTCCTAAATCATTTAAGGTCTGGAATTCATTAAATATTACTCGGCTTAGTAACTTAACTTCTCCTTCATCCTTCCATACATTTCCTATACTCTGTAACACCTACACCTTCCGAACTCTGAACTTTTCAGATACCTCCAGATTAAAAACTTTTACGCACCTTTGCTAAATACAGATGTCTCCTTAACCCAACTTACGATTTTTGAATCTACATGCATGAAAGATCCTCACTTAAGAGGCATTATATCTTCTATATACTCCCACATTTCCACTTATCCCGGTTTAGATAAACCACCTTATGCACGTAAATGGGAGGAGGACCTGAAGTGAACATTCAATATGAATGATTGGTCCAAAATATGGTCTGTAACAAAATCTTCTTCACCAAATATCCTGGCGGTTGAAACCAATTACAAAGTTTTGTCTCGTTGGTACCTCGTTCCCTCCAGATTGGCCAAATTCACACCAAACCAAACAGGCCTATGCTTTCGGGGTTGCCCAGATCCGGGCACCCACTTACACATTTGGTGGTCCTGCCCGTTGGTGCAATTATTTTGGGAACGGATATTTGAAACTGTCTCCAAGATATTTGGTTTCACTGTGCAACCAGACCCAGCCACAGCCTTGCTCAATCTAAAACCTGATCTCATTACACATAAACAATTCAAACTCCTCATTCAATTTCTTACAGCAGCAAAGCAAACAATAGAAAAGGCATGGAGGACCCCTAAATTGGAGATATCCGAGACCATAAATAGAGTAAATGACTTTATGTCTCACGCCAAAATGTTAGCTATAGAAAGAAATCAAATTCCAATCTTTGAAAAGATCTGGGATCCTTGGATTAGATTTCACCTACCTTCTATTAGTGACAATTCGATTCTCATGCCATGGTAGCCGGAGGACTCAATCGGTTAAACTAACTACTAAACCAAATTTCTGAAGCTTGGGAGCTACCCTGCTCAATATAGTGAACACTGTGTTTTACTTAAACCCTCAAGCCGCGGACCGATTCATTCATGCCATTCAGGTGGACTCCTACACCCCCCCCTCTGGTTTCCTACTATTCTATCCCATCTATTTTATTTTATATTATCTATCTAATTTTATTTTACCCTATTTTATTTTGATATCTTTACTTCTTTTTCTCTTTTCTTTTCTCTATTATTCTTACTTCATAACGCACCTTATTGAAGCTACAACAAAGTATTACTCTACATTACTTTTTTCGAAGATACAGATCAATTTATAATTAATATGTTAAATATTTCTTTCAACTACAGTCTTGAATATATTAGTACAAGGATTTATTTACTTTCTATCTCATTTAAGTCCTTATAATTTAGATTAGGATATATTCTGTAGACCCTATTATTAGTTATTTTTCTATATTTGTAATAATTGGACAAATATCAACAACATGTATTACATATGATCTGTATGCGACTAATATATATGTCCAATAAAATACTTTGACAAGGAAATTGCACTGAAAGTACACTTGGAAGTGCAGCCGCTGTAAATTGAGGGGTAGATCTGAAATGAGGGGAAGCTCTGCTGATTTTATTATCCAATCATGTGCAAGTTAAAATGTTGTTTTTTATTTTCCTTGCATGGCCCCCTCATATTTACAGTGACTGCACTTCCAAGTGCACTGTCAATGCAATTTCAAGTGCACTTTGCACCTGTAGTTTGCACTTGTTGTGCAAAGTGGATTTCCCTTTAGTAAATAACCCCTCTAGTATTTTTTTGTTATTGCCTAGCCAACAATAGTTGTCCTTTGGGTTTTAACCTCCCTGGTGGTATGATTCTTTCTGATTTTAGGTGCTGAAACTGTACAATTACAGTATTATGCATGGAAAATTTGGCGTTTTTATATTTGTAGGCCTGTAATTCTTAGAAATAACTCACTTAAATCTGTCCAAACCAGAGTCTAGTAGACATCCTGGGTATGATAAAGTTTGAAACACAAAATCATAAATTATATTATAATAAATAACTATAAATAATTATAACAAATAGTAATGTAATTATAATAAAAATTATTCAATAATGTAATTAAATCAAAAACACTGAAATTTGCTCAGTTGCAGAATTGTCGCTGTCATTAGATTTAGTGTTTTTGTTTCAATAGTTTTTATTGAAGGTATTTATAATAAAATGAACAGTTAGCGTCATACATCACACTTGATATTGGATACATGTTGAGGAACATATACATCATGTCAAGTTGTCAAAAATGGTTAAATTGCATGACTATAATAGATGGTGAAGGTGAAGGTAAGGTGGTCTGTGAGGTCCCAAACCCCTAGACACCCCTAATGGGAACATTCTGCATCTAGGGGTAAATAACGAAACTCCACCCTCCAGCAGTGTCGGTGAAGGTTCAGGAAGTAGCTCATACAGCGAAAGCGTTATTAACAACCTGTGGGATATGGAAGTAAAACAACAATAGAGAATGTAGAACTATCAAGTATGAGTTTGTGCATAAGATAGTACATGTCTAAAGTATTCATACTATATTGAGTGTATATATGAATGCATATGTATTCAGAGAGCATCGTATACAACTGTTTGAACGATGTAAGAACTAGAATAAGGTAGGGTAAGGTAGGGTAAAATAAACAACGAAACAAAGAAAGAGAGAGAAAAAAAAAAAGGGGGGGGGGGTAGAGGAATGAGGGGAGGGGAGGGGAGGGGAGTAGAGAGCAATATGGTAGGTCTATCAATCAGGAGTGTATCAGGTAAGCTTTTTAGCGTACCATTGAGTCCAGGGGAGCCATAGATTATAGATTTTAGAGTATGATGACTTCCCCCTTGAAAATATTGATTCATAAGCGTAGTGAGAGTGGACCAATGCTATGACTTCATTCGAGGTTGGGGAGACATTCGTTTTCCAGTGTCTGGTTATGAGTTGTCTAGTTGCTAGGAGTATGTGAGTAATGATTAATCGGAGATGTGGCGGTAGTAATTCGGTATTTATATTCAGTATAGCTAATTGTGGAGTAAGTGTAAAAGGGATATGGCATATATCCTGTATGATGCGTTCTACTTCGGTCCACAGTGTTGTTAATCCTGGACATGCCCATAACACGTGGAAAAGAGTACCTAACTGGTTACAATTCCTCCAGCAGTTGGGTGATGAGTGGGATCGAAATTTGGCCATTCTCTGTGGTGTCAGGTACCATCTTAGATGGATTTTGTGAGTTAATTCCCATAGAGAGGTGCAGCTAGTGGATTTATAGATTGACTTCAAGGCTGTTTGCCATTGTTGATCAGAAATCTGTATGTTCAAATCTATTTCCCAGTCCGTGTATGGTTTGGATTTATGCAAGGTATTTTTCCCCTGCAGTGTAGAATAGATTAGGGAAGTGCCTTTGGTAGGTGTAGTAGTGCAGAAGAAGTAGTTCCACAGTTTGAGTGGTAATTCTCCTTCTAAGTTTGGGTGTGCTGTGAGACATTGTTGAATCCTATAACAATTGAACAAATCTAAATTTGGTGCGTGTAATGTTAATTGGATTTGGGCAAAGGTTTTATGTATAATCTTAGTCCTAAGGTCTGCGGTGTCTGTTGTTTGAGTAAGTATCCATTCGGGTATAGTCAGGTCGGGCGATAATAGTTTTAGGGTTTGGACAGGTATTTGTAGTCGTTTGGTAGGTATTTGATACCATTTTGTGGAGTGTAGTGTTTTCCAAGCCTGAACCGATGCTCGGATAGTCGGTGAGTATAAGTGGAGGTGAGGTTGAGTTATTGTGGAGCTAAATAGCCAGTCTTTGAGGTTATGTCCAGGGGTCATAATGTTTTCAATGTTACCCCATAACGTGGTTGGGCGATCGGCGACCCACTCTGTCATTTGAGACAAAATGGAAGCCAGGTAGTAATCCTTGATATCTACGTATCCCATTCCTCCTGCCAGTTTGTGTTTGATGGTTTTAGGGTGACTACATCTGGGTTTTTTACCTTGCCATATGAATTGTTGTATAACGGATTGGAGAGATTTAAGGTATGAGGTAGTTAGTGGAATAGGAAGTGTGCGGAATATGTAAAGCAACCTAGGAAGAATGAGCATTTTGAAAGCAGCTAATCTACCAGACCAGGAGAATTCAAATCTTGATAGTTTAGTAGTTTCTGTAATCAGCATTTGTTTAGCTTCAATGTAGTTACTATTGAAAAGATTCTTGGTAGATTTAGTAAGTGTTATTCCCAGATACGTTATACCTGTGACTGCCCATGGGTATGGGTAGAAATTCCGCAGGAGGTTGCTAGTGATAGCATCTAATCCAAGGTCTAGAATGTGGGACTTTGTTTCGTTCACCTTATAATAAGAAATATCACTGAATTTTTGCAATACAGATTGTATCGAAGCCAGGGAGGATATAGGGTTGGTGACCATTAGTATAACGTCGTCTGCAAATAAATTTATCTTATGTTCTAATGAGCCAATTTTAAAGCCAGAGATGGAAATGTTTGCTCTAATATGTTCGGCGAGGGGTTCCATCACTAGATTAAAAATAAGAGGTGATAGGGGGCAACCTTGGCGGGTTCCATTTGAGATCGGAAATGGTTTAGACAGCATTTCAGATGTGTACATTTGAGCTGAAGGTTTTGTGTATAGGGCCATTATTGCAGAGAAAATGTGCCCTTGAAGGCCAAACTTTCGGAGTGTGGCTTGGAGATATGCCCAGTTAACTCTATCGAACGCCTTCTCTGCATCCAGTGACAGAAGCAGAGAAGGCGTTCTGGCAGAGTCCGCGCTGTGGATTATATTAATGATTCTACGGGTTGCATCAAACGTTTGCCTGCCTTTCGTGAATCCAGATTGATCCGGGTGGATCAGTGATGGCATAATGTTTACTAACCTCATTGCTATGAGCTTAGCATAGATTTTCGTGTCAATATTGAGGAGCGAAATAGGACGGAAATTTTGTGGTGAGGTAGGTTCCTTCCCTGGCTTTGGTAGGGTAATTATTAAGGCATTTAACATTTCCTGTGGGAGAGAAGAGGAGGAGGCAGCTTCATTACACATTTGCGACAAGAATGGTGCTAGAACAGTGCTGAATTGTTTATAATATTCCCCGGTGAGGCCGTCAGGACCAGGGGATTTGTTGGATGGGAGGGTTGCAATTACATCTAGAATTTCTAGTGGCGTGAATGGGGCATTCAGCGTTGATAATTGGTCAGGGGATACAGAGGGAAGATTAATTTCGTGCAAGAAAGTTTCTATATCTTCTATGGACGGTTGGGTAATAGTAGTATCATCTTTCAGGTTATATAGTGTCTTGTAGTAGTGGCTAAACGCATCTGCTATAGCTTGGGGGTCCATCAGTTTTTGTTTAGTAGAGGGATGATAAAGATAGGAGATTTTAGTTTTAGTGTGGTGGCCTTTAATTCTAAGCGCCATGGCTTTCCCAGCTTTATTGCCTGTGGAATAGTAATTAGCTTTAAATCGTTTTTGAGCTCTATTATAGGATTCTAATAATACGTTTCTAAGTTCCTGTCTGAGAAGTACTAACTGTTCCTTATGTTTAGTGTCAGGGTGTTTCTGGTTCTGGGCTTCAGTATTTTTAATTTGGGAAGTGAGGGCGTCAAGACGCTGTGATCTCCTCCTCTTCTCTCTAGCTCCAATTTGGATAAGAATCCCCCTAACGAATGCCTTATGGGCATTCCAAAGAATAGTGTTGTTTGATGTGGAGCCTTGGTTTAGATCAAAGAATTCTTCCAAATGTTTACAAATGTAGGCTGAGTGTTCAGGTGATTGTAGGATCGAGGCGTTGGCTCTCCAGATTTTCGTACGTGGGGAAGATGGTAGAGTATCAATGACGATTGATACAGGTGCATGGTCCGACCATGTGATCGTGTCAATAGATGATTCAGAGATTTTGGGCAGAGTCCATTTGTCAACAAGAAAGTAGTCAATCCTGGTATAGGAATTGTGCCTGTGGGAGAAGAATGAGTAGTCTCGTTCTGAGGTGTGATGGCATCTCCACACGTCGTACAGATCAGTGTTCCTGAGGAAATGTCCCATAGGCGAGACACGGCTTCTATTGCGGGAAGAGGTGTCCAAGAAGTTGTCTGGAACAATGTTGAAATCTCCGCATATGATGAAATTTCCTTGGCGAAATTTGGTGATCGTGGGCATCAGTTTCGATAGGAATCTGATTTGTCTGGTATTGGGTGCGTACACATTGACAATAGTGTATCTGGTATTGTCCATCGTACAGTCCAGAGCCAGGTATCTCCCATCCCTGTCAGTTAAACTGTCATGGAGTGTGAAGTTGATTGAGTTTTTGATTGCTATCATAACTCCATTCTTCTTGGTGGGACCTGGGGCTTGGTAGATGTGGCTAAAATTATTGTTGGTACAACGCGGTTCTGCAGAGTTTTTAAAGTGTGTTTCTTGAACACATAAAATGTCACATTTAGACTTTTGTGCAGTGCGCCACAGAGAAGCTCTTTTCGCCGGATGATTCAATCCTTTGGCGTTGAGTGATAGGAATTTTGGCATTTTGGATTTAAGTGTAGATGTCTAAAGAAGGCAAGTATTACTCACAGTTTTGTGGACACGTTCGTCTACTCAGGAGGCTCCAGAGGGTTAGGTGCACTTGTCCGGTCTGTTGTGTGCTCTCGGGGAGAAAGGATGTGGGTTAAGAAAATTTGGGGAAAGAAAAACAAAAGATATAAACTGAAGCACGGAGATAGGGGTAAACAGGAATACAGCAAAACTGACAGCAGTCAATTAAAAAAGGGACTGCTGTGTTGTTGTGGGGTGTGAGTTCGTGGAGCAATTAGCACCGAGCAAGGCATCCGGCCGGAGGCTTGAAAATATGGGTCATGTGTAAACCCGCCATTCTTAATGAGGTCAATGCATACCGCCAAAGCGGCGTTCATCAGAGGATTGGGTGTTCCTCCTGCGGCTGGGTTGTGCTGGTAGAGGAGGTTCAGGGATGATTCCCCACATGTTGAGTAGTTTGAGGCCTTCTTCTATTGTGGAGATGTGATGTTTAACCCCATTTTTGGTGATTATGATCTTAGTAGGGAAACCCCATTGATAGGGAATCTTGTGGTTGTTAAGCGGTTTTGTAATGGTGTTAAGTTGTCTCCTCATCTGATGGGTATGCTGTGAAAGGTCAGCGTACAGTTGGATATTGGTGTATGGGGCTGGGAGTTGACCGAGGTGTCTCGACTTTAGGAGGAGCTGATCTTTGGCGTGAAAAAAGTGTATCCTCATAAGGACATCCCGTGGCACTTCCGCCTGGAGGTGCGGGGGTTTGGGAAGGCGGTGGATTTGATCAATGATAGTTTCCATGGGGGTAAGATCAGGCAGGATCGTGGTAATCAATTTCCTGGCGTATGTGTTAAGGTCATGCGGCAGTACTGATTCAGGGAGCCCTCTGAGTTTTACATTATTGCGGTGGGACCTGTCTTCGAGGTCCACCATCTTGGCCCTCATCCATTGCTGTTCTTCTTGTGTATGGTCATGGGCATCTACAAGGTCATTTACGGTTTCAGTCATCTGCCCCATTTGTTTTTCTACTAGGTGCATTTTCTGACCCATACAGTGCATTTGTGATGAGAATCTGTTGAACATGGTGGAGATGTCATTATGTAGGGATCTGTGAAGGGAGATGAGCATCTCCTTCATGGTAGTGTCTAGTACAGGCTGGTCTGTGGTGGGGAAGGCCGCGATGGGGGATGGAGAGGCTGGGATGTGATCAGATACAGGGCTCACCTCGTTTGCTGCCGAATCTGCATCCAGTCGCATCCGCGATTTAGCAGGGCTGTTGCCGGCGGAGGAAGTGAGGGATGATGGAGAGGCATCAGGGGAGTGAGGTTGTGGAGATATTTCCAGCCCATCAGCGTCCGGAAGATCTGTATAGGCCGCAGATGTTCCATGACTAATCTCGCGGGCGCCATCTTGGATGTTCGGCAGTGTGAAGAAATCTGTCAGTTTTTTAGGCTGACGATAATCTTTCCGTTTGCGGGTCGGTCCGGACATTCTGGGTTATTAGTGAGGCAATCTGGTAAGATTTGTGGGCGCTGTAGGCTATCAGAATAGCGGGGATGCTGCTCAATGTTCCGGTCGGTGCAGGAGCTGTGTAATTATACGTCCATCTTGCTCAGCGGGTAGCCACGCCCCCCAGATTTAGTGTTTGATGACGAATTTCCCCACAAATCGCTATCACTCAATTCTGCAAGTGATTCTAATTTATTATCGCTTTTTTCTAGCTGGTCTAAAACCACTTTTGACATAAAGGGACACTTTTTGGTTGCTATGGACAATCTCCAGTTTCCAAGCATAAAGAACAGTTTTTATAATATAAAACTGCATGCAGGGCACTGGACAAACCACTAGGGACAAAGGGGATGTGTAATTATTTGATACAGTACTGTAATCAGTAAGATTACAGTATACTGTATCTATACTGTCTTTTTCACTTATCGAATTTGGCGCCGAACTCCGTTCCCGTGCGCCGCAACGTCGCAGGGAACGGAGCTCAGCACTCGACAGTGTGAATCGAGCGAGGAGACAGCTCGCACACACAGCGGGGAGACATCGCAGGATCCAGGGGACAAGGTTAGTAACTCTCCCTGGATACTGCAATGCAGCCCGAGTCTGGCTTGGGGGTTACCGCTTTTGGTATGAAAAACTCACCCCGAGTCTGACTCGGGAATACTGCTAAGGGGGTAAAGACTAAGTTCACCATTTACATAAACTAGCCAAAGCAGACAAGG